>JAWNOR010000113.1:3060000-3797500 GCA_035045885.1 Drosophila borealis
ATACAGCCTTATGCTGCATTTCCATTGGGTTCACAGTATAATAATTACGTAAATTACAGTTAAACTAAATAATGGCCCATAAAAGCGGCTCTACAATAGATAATCGAAAACTTGGCTTTGCCCTACAATGAGTCGTTTACAAATATAAATAGTCATTCGTTAGGCAATATGCTAAATATTGTAGCTAATATACGAGTATGTAAATATTTTGATAATCTGACTGACTTCCTGGCTGTATAAACATGATATGATAAAATATCAAGTAATAAAACCAACCTGAGTCAGCTTTATATAAATGCTGATGACAAAACCAGCCAAGTACAGACATATTACAAAGATGTAATACGATGAGCTTTTGTGGAGATGGCACAGTCGAAGAACTGATACTCTTTACAGATTGATAACATTCCCTTTGGCTATTGATTGTTGTTGTTTCATTTACTTGTAATAGCCTAATTCCACTATGCTCAAAAAATGTTACATTTTAAGCTTCACATTTTGCGGTTCCATTGGCAAGCTTGTCCGCTGTCGGTAAGATGTGAGTGGAAAAAGTACCGCTTCTTTAAATAAACAGCTGATCGGTTCGATTTTCCTTCTAAAGGTCAAATAATTCTACCTCGCAATGGGGACTCCATTTAATGGACTCTTTGCGGGATTTGGCCATCTTTAAATGTTAAAAACTGAGGGATTATTAAAATTAAAAATTATAAATTAAAGTTACCGCTAGCCTTCGTTTTTATATCAGCTGTTTGTGGAAATGATACTTTTATATTTTTCATAACATCGATACGAAATTAGATAAATCACTGCCAAAAAACACGTGTTATTCGGGGCGAATAACAACATTTTTTGAAAATGTCACATTTTTGGCAAATGTGAAAAATGTGTTTTCTTATGGGAAAACGTACACGCCACATTTTTCACATTAGAAAAAAATGTGACATTCGCAAAAAAATAGTAACAAGTGGGGAAAGTGAAATGAATCTAAGTATGAAAAATGCGCTTAGGTTGACCACAAAATACTTTTTTGAAGAATTTGTACTCTTTAAAGCTTTAAATGTAGAAAGACCACCAGAAAACACACTTCGTTGATTGACAACTGTGAGTCGTTCTTTTATTTGACTTGTATTTAAAAACTTCCCTCTTGAATGAAGAATGATTTTGTGCTCAGTTTCGATATGTTCGAGCTTGGTTAAAGTTGCACAACATTTTTAGTTTATTTGCTAGCAAAATTCTGTTCAAGCACAATAGATTACGATTATGTTTGGTCTTTCAATAGGAGAAGCAAACAGAAACTCCATAACGAGGTCGCACCATAGCAGCACGTACGGCTCGTTGCATGCCCCCATAAACCATATACCATTTACCATATATTATTAACCAGATAGTATTATTACAGCAAGCGCCTTGGGCATAACAAAATATTGAGTCGATTCGCAGCTATTAAATGGAAATATGTGTTGGAGATGTTTTGGTCTTTGGATTGGGCTCTGTGGTGTGCGGGTCTGGGCGAGTGTGTGCGGGTAATTATAATGCGGCGTAGTCACGCCAGACAAGCTGCATAAATATTGAAATTAAATAATAACAAATGCCACCAAATAAATAAGCCAACCAACTGTAAAAACAATACGTAATAACAACAATGAAAATAACCCACACATGCGCTTAAATTCCAACTGAATGTACATTTTATGTTTGTTTCTATTTACTCATTTTTTGGTTTCTTTTTTTTTTCGATTTCAAAATGTGTCCGACTTATGGCAATTGCTCTGGCTTAAGCTGACTCTGTGGGGCAACTTTAAAGTCGGGCGCTGCTGTCAACATGCCGCGTTCTGGGGCAGCCCCCCGGTTATTCAGCTTTTATTTTAATTTCTTTTACGAGGCAGCTCGCATTTTTTGAAAAACCAATAATGTGGTACTTCAACAGCAACAACAACGGGCCATAAAAATGGCATAAAAATGCAAAACGAAAGCTAAACGCAGCCCCCGTTGACCCACGCGCCACCCAAACCCCACTGCGGTGGTGCGACGTCGTGCGTCGTGCGGTGCATAAAAATAAGTAATATCGTAAAAATTACAGGAAATAAAAATCGCTACGTAAATACGTGCAAGTGCAGAAGAGCCAAAGCCAGACACGAAGGTGGAGACCGAGTCCAAGTTGGACCTGGAGCCGGAGACGGAGCCGGAGCCGGAGTCGTAGCCAGACCCAGAGCCGGCGCCAGAGTTGGCCAACTTTCTCGCCGTTTGAAATTGCCAATAAAATTATGGCAAACAGCAACGAGAAAGATGAGGAAAATTGTAACAGACGCAAATTGTGGGCAAACATTAGGCTGGGTGAGGCAGCGGCATGCTGGCTGCCAGCTTGACAGCCAGTTTGAAGTTCAAGTTAGTTATGACATGGCCTATGTTTTTGGAGACAAACAAGCATCGAGTCACATACGTTCAAGCTGCCATAAATAGCTCATGTATCTCTCAACTTAATAACAAAGCCAACAACACAATAGCCCAGATTTAGAGCTCTTTGCGATTAGCCGAGGAATTCGCATGGCTGAGCCCAAGTAATTGGATGAAAGGCAATTGTGTATTAGTTAGTTGTTATGCTATGCCTGGATTTGTTATTAACAAGCCAAACTAACACCCGAGTCAATTACAACAACAGCAGCAACAATGATGAGAATAGTAAATAGCAATAACAATGCATATCCATGTTAGAGACATTTCCTTTACAACATCAACGAATGCAACTGCAATTCCAATTATACAGCGTGTGCGTGTGCGTGTGCGTGTGTGAGTCTGTGTGTGTTTGTATAAGGCCCATTATCATTTCAAATGGTAAATTATGACAGCGAGTAGGGGCCAAAGCAACAACAACAACAACAACAACATAAACGAATGGCAAGCAAATGAAATGAGCTTTTAATCAATTTCCGGTATTAAAGCGCAGACAATCATTCAACAATATTATTATTGCTGCTGTTGCTGCTGCTGCTGCTGATGTTGCTGATGTTGCATTTAATTAACAAACAATTTATATTCATAAACCTCAATCGGTCACATGCAAATGCACATGGAAGTTGGGAACATTGCATAGAGAATAAAAAATAAAAGCTAATTTCAAATTCGATTGAACGAAGTGCAAATACGCTTTCAAATAAATAAATAAAAAAATAAATTATAATTGCATTGAATTTAAGTCCAGTATCCAAATTTTGTGCTACGAGAAAACGGAGGGCTGAAAAGTTACCGTGGACTCCAAATATACAATTAATGAGTCTTGAATTCTATATATACAGTATATACATTTAAATGTGCCGCAAGCTGACTGGCAGAAGCAATATGTACTCAATGTAAGGGTATGCAAATTATATCAAATGCTGGGTGGATGTAATAAATATTGCAAATGCGTGCAAGGCAATACACAAGTTTCGCGAGTCTGTGTATGTGTGTGTGTGTGCAACGACTCGATGCAGCGGAACTGAAAGCAAAAACAGCAAGAAACAAGCGTCCAATGTGCAACATGGGAGCTCATTGGGGGCTACCTCCCTTCCTTCCTTCCTATCCCCTGGCACCAGCAAATCCACTTCACAACGGACGCGCAATGGGCAGCCAACAAAGCGCCGCATTGTTGTTGTTGTTGGTGTTGTTGTTGGTGTTGCTGCTGCTCCCGCCACGTGTTGGCAACATATGCTGGCCACATCAACAGCAGGCAGAAGAAGAAGCAGCAGCAGCAGCAGCAGCAGCATGACCACAATTGGACATGGCCATCGGCTGGCCGGCAAGGGGACGCTGCTCTGGTCATGCGGTGTATGTGATTGGGCGGGGCGGGGCGGGGCGAATGCTCGCTAGAAATTCCTAATGCCCCTGACACACAATTAACCCCCGTTGCCTGCCGCCTGTGTGGGACAAGCGAGCGAGTCGGCAGCTTAGCAAATCATTAATTAAACCTGGCGAAAACATACAGCGAAATATTATTATAATGGACGCATGGGAAATAAAGGCAAAAGCTATGCGAACCGGCTAATTAGCATGCTCGAAATTGGTTGCTTGTTGCCGGCGACGGGGGGTGGGGCACTTTTTGGCCAATTTGAGCGTGAGCGCTAAGAGAAACCGAGAAAATGCCGCAAATAAGCAGCCAAGCGACCAGGGACAACACCAACAACAACAACTACAACGGGCAACACAGGTCGCCCCAAAAGGGCAAACCAAATTAAGACTAAAGGTCAGCCAAGTAAATAGTATCTACAAGTATGCCAACAAAAAACAACAACAATACAAACGCAGTAAGAGCGAGAAAATAAAGAAAAATACCAAAACAAAGAAACAATCAAATAAACAAAGTTAAAGCTCAAATACAAGAGTAAATACTCTACTAGATGTAGATCCCAGGAAAAGCAAACACAACAATCGAGCTTACCCACTAACTGTTCCTGCCAATAACCACGGATCGTAATATTAGTATATATGTCGCATTAGATATATTTTTACTATTTACTTTTACTTTTTACTTTTTGTGATATTATAAAGATTATTTATGTTTTTAAATGGGATATTCTGTCCATAATAAAAACTATGGCAGTATTACCAGAGCAAGTTCTTTTATTATAGTAAATTAAATGATTGTCACATTTCACCCATTTTCCACGCAGCTAGTTGAATTTGTCAAATTGTGTAACGTCTCCACAGCCTATGACAATCGAGTTCCACTCATTTTCCACACTTGCGCGTGAAATTTACTCACAATTTAAAAGTTAAATACGAAAATAGCAACGCTTGAATCTTACGGCTTGGGCTTTGCGTTGATTATCAGTCAGTCAATCAATCAATCAGCCAGTTAGGAAATATAGGTTTATATATATACATATATATAGATATAGATGCATTCATGCTTGGCATAACTACATCACAAACTCATTATAGTCGGCTTCGCTTAGTTGATCCAAAAGCAGGCTTCAGGTTTTCCATAATATAAACATTCTCTCAAGAGAAGGCAAAGCTGGCCAAAAGTCGACGAGAAGGCAAAAACAAACCAGCCGCAAAAAACTCGCCTTTAGTTAGTTACTTTATGTTTAGCATTCCCATTGTTGTTGTTGTTGTTGTGGTTGTAGCTGCGGTTGTTGCTGGCCAAAACGTGCAATTAAATGCTATGTAGAAGCGAAGATGCCCAGGCTATAAGCTATGGCCAATAGCCTATGGCCAACTTATTGGCAGTTGCTTGCCAAATGCAATGAATGAAAAAGAAAAAAGCGTTGCCAGAAAATTGCGCAAAAAGTGCAGCAAATAAATGAACAAATAAAGGAAAATGGATAAAAAAGAAGGGACTTTTATCTTTGGCAAGCCGAAGATTAAATGCCCTTTTAGACAAGTGGCACATGTTCCTTCGATTGTCCCAATAAAAACCTTTTGCTAAGATATATTGGGTGCATAGTCAAGCTCATAAATGCTATGGTCAAGATATATGCAGCGATATAGTGCTACGATCCGGCTAATTCCGACTCATGTACTCACTGACTCGACAGTTCATACTGATCAGGAGTACATATAGACTTTATGAAGTCAGAGGACATAAACGTATAATACTCTGTAAGAGTATAAAAGCAACTCACAATGAACTGCAATTCACAATGCATATTATTGAATGCCAGCTACAAAGATACTTTTTGCAATGCCACACAGATACAACACACACACACACACCCACACACAACGTGCAGAGAGCCATCAGGTAACATTGAATGATGAGCCTAATGATTGTGTTGGCGGGAGAGCGGCGGGTTTCACATCTCTGAAAGCTTTTTGATATCTGCAGTTCTTTGCGCCTCGTGCGCTGTCATTGACATTGGGATGCACAGTTTGCGAGCTTTGCAAATTAGTTTTTCGTTTTTATTTGGCCTAAACGCGTCGCGAATTTGCGCAAATTAGCGCAAACATTTTCAGCAAGTTGCAACTGAATTAATTGGGTAAATACTTAGGCCCTATAAACATATGTATATTCAAGAATTACATAATCAAGCCAACTGCGAAAGTCGAGCGTCAAATCGTTGATTGCTAGTCAAATATTATATCTCGATTGTGTTTAATAGGCCTTGCCATGTGAATTGCAATTGCTAATTGCCAGCTGATTATTTATAACTCTTGCATGAGTGTGTGTGTGTATGTGTGTGTGTGTTTTTTAAAGTTCAAATGTGCGTCTGTCGGAAGTAGTTTGCTCATTAAAAGGCTCTATAAATAGAGGCGACAATCGCAACGTCAACGTTAACGTTCAAGTTAACGTCAGCGTCAGTTGTGTGGCATGTGAGGCAGCCAAGGCGGCGTATACGTAATGCCCCGATGGAGACAGCCCCTCGAGGTGCTCGGTGCTCGCTGCTCGGTTGTCGGTGCTAAAACAGCAACTGTTCGGGTTTGTGCATACATAAGCACGCCTTTTGCTTTATAATTCTCAGCGCAAGTGGGTCATGCAAATGGGCAATTGACGATTGCCAGCGGGGAGCGGGGAGCGGGGAGCAGGGCGTGGGTGCGGGGGTAGTGGGTAACAGTTAGCGTGCCAAGATTGCGAAACGAGAGAAGCCTTGCTCCACTTACGGCCCAAATGGGCGGCAATGGCAATCGTTGGTAGCGAAACGCCTTCCGTTAATCTCGCCCAGCCTCTCGCCCGTTGCGAGAGTGAAAAGCAAACGTTTCAACATCCTTGGAGCATGCTTAGACTGGAAATAGTTGAAGAAAAATGTGAGAGATTTAATCGAGGATTTAAAAAAGTCCCTTAGGCTCATTGTAAATGAAATTCTTGTTTCAAGCATTTTTATTAAATCACAAAAATTCCCAACACGAGATTTAATTTAGCAAAAGACTTGAGAAATTGTGTACTTTGATAAAGAACTTTTTACCCTTAATTTCTTGCAGTAATTATTTGATTCTTAATTCTTAGTTTTGGTCAGTTGTGAAATCAAGAATGATTTATGCTTAATTGAAGATTAATTTCAGCACAAAATCTACTTGAGATTTAATGAACAACACGGCATAAATTTTAGGCCAGACATACTAGAATTTCGAAAGGCATTTTCAGCGAGTGTCCAGTTACAATAGAATGTCAATTTGAGACAGGAAATATGTCTCGGGCCGGGCTACACTTTAATTATGCTAGATTAATTGAATGATGTGAAATTGATTACCTGAATCAGCCTATCAATTTTCAACAGCTCAATGCACAATTCCAATTAATGAAATTGACTTTGCGAATGGGGAATCAAATTACAAAACAGCTGAAAGGCAAAAAAGAATCAAATGAATTAGAAACAGGTTTTAATTTCGGGATCCATACGAATATATATTCGAATGCCAGCAGTTGCTGTGTGTAGGCCCCAAAGGGCAGTCACATTAGCATTAACATTAATCATGACAACGTTTGCCATGCAATTAACCAAATGAAGCCTGCATTTAAGTGCTGACAATGGAACTGAGAAACTTGACGAAATCATTAGGCTAATGTGGTCGATAAGTGACTGCCCCCGGCCAGCCAGGGGAGCCGCGGACAGCGGTAATACCCAGGCTACCCAGGTGCTCCTAATGCGCATTTAATACCCCTCGTTCCAGTGGGAAACAAAGCGCCGCAAATCAATAATCAGTTCATGCATCAGTCGTACATCAAAAATGAATTACACTTAAAATGCAATTTTGTAATTGCTTATGAAAATAAATACCACATTCATCACATTTATCAGTTAAATGTACATGCTCATATCGGAGGCCACAATTCAATCAGACGACCCGGTCGTGGTCTTTTATCAAAATGAAAATGTATATAATTGACAATGCACTTAAATGGCAAAGAGCCGACATGGCAAAAATGCTAGAGTAGACAGTGAGACGGACCTTTAATGAAATTATAAATATTAAACAGAATTGTTTTCTTTTACGCAACGGCAAAAATATTTTAAGCACACGTTAAGCAAAAATGCACAAACATTGCGCATACGCCGCATTGTGCGTCCGAAATAATAAACGCGAAATGAAAATACAATGCACAGCACATAAATTATTAAATAAGACCCAAGCGCGCTGCAACGAAGCGTGAATGCTCTCTCTATATATATATGTATATATATATATATATATATATATATATATATTAGGAAATATTAAGTTGGCTTAAAAACTTTGATTATTCCCCAAATAAAGCTCGAGAAAGTATTCGTTAGCTATTAAGAATACATTCAATGTATATAAATAATGTTAGGGTATACAAAAAGTGTGCTTAACATGATACCTATCCCTTACGTTCGCATAGCTACACACACACCATTTTTTTTCTGCAATTTCTCGTGCTCGTTTTCCGGCCGTGCGCACTCAGGTGCGGCGGGGTCGGCAGCAGCTGGCGTTGCCACCCCGCCCTAAATCCCCAATCACGTGTTGCCAACATGATTTATTTCGTCAATTTATGTCGAAAGTGTAAAACGATTTTCTACCGTGCCAAATGAAAAATTATGATGTACACTATTATTTACATGCCTGCTGCTAGCATGAGGCGTGTCTGCGACATTTGCCTATCTGTGTGACTGACGGACTGACTGATTGACTGACTGACTGACTGACTGATTGACTGACTGACTGGGTGACTGACTGACTGGGTGACTGACTGACTGGGTGACTGATACCTCACCCCTAGCAAATATTCGGTTGAAATTTTGCAATTTCGCAAAGGGGAAATTACATTTAAATTGAATTGTAAACCCTATATAAAGATGGATTTATTGCGATGGAAATGATTATGGGTGTGGGTGTGTGTGTGTCTGTGTGTGAGTAGAGGCCATTATATGCATAGTTGCTAATGGCATACATCTGTTTCTTTGTGTGTGCGTGTGTAAATGCAGATTGTGGACATTGAGGAAAAAACGTATCCGCTCAAACAGCAGCAAATGAGGAAATAACTAGAAATTCTCGTTTGGTTGCATTTTATACGATTTCTCTCAGTGTATTTTGCTTGCCCCCAGATAATGTCAAAATGCATCAAAAAGTTGATTTAATAAACCTAATGTATGCACATTCAGATTTATAATTTAATTATTTCACTCTTTTTCAGTTTTTTTTTGCGCATGTCGAATATTAAATGTAATCGCGTGTTTAAACTGTTCGGAATTCAAAGTTCAATAAACTTGTCATAAATTTTAGTTGCATAAATATCAGAATTTCAATCTAAATGTTATTTAACTTTGTTTGTTTTTTTTTTTTAGCTCGCAGTAAATGCAAATGTATTTATCACATTCACCCCCACGCACGCACACAATATCTCGACAATAAATTGCAATTTTAATTTATTTAGCATATGGCAAAATTACACAAAGCCGACAAAAAGCAAATATTTAAAAGGAAAAAAAATAAATAAATAAAAGCCCGCATTTGTGTGTTGAACATTTTTGCTATCTGCAAAAGCACAAAAAACCCACATTTCTATTTAATCCGATTGTTCCGATGCGGGAGTCGGTTCGGATCTGGGCAGCTGAAACCACAAAACGCCAACTAATTAAATTAATACACAACAAATGCCAAATACAAATACAAAAACATCGGCAAATGGTAAAAACCAGAAAACCCGAATAAACCGAACCCAATCATGAAAAGTTCGCAGAATTTCGCCAATATAAATTTGATATTTGATTCCTTTCTGTGGTGTGTCAATTAAAATCACCAAACGCACAATTATTTACTATATGCAATTTGAACGGAAACAACCAGCAATTGTCAGAAAAGAGTTCTTGTTTTTATTTGATTCATTTCATTTGCAGCACTTTGCTTTTTAATTGTGTTTAGATAAGCGTTTCGTGTTTTTGATGTAGTTCCTCTTCTTTTTTTTTTTTAAGCCCCACATTTGTCCGATATGCAAATTATGCAAGTGCCAGACATGCATATCTATATACATACATATATACGCACGTGTTTCTGTATCTGTATCTGTATTTGTATCTGTGAGATACCAGCTACTAGATACCAGATACCGACGAGACGACAACAGAAACTTTATCGCATGTGCATTTTCTTAGCGGCAACAACGATAAATGCAAATCTTGACAGTTTTCTTTAAATATTTTTATTTATATTTTGGCTGCAGTTTTTAGCACAGGCCACAACAACAACAGCAAAAATAAATGCAACCAAGTTGGTTCGCATCGTTTCTTGGCTTTATTTTGTCATTGTCTGTCTGGCGTTATTGGGAAAGCACGTTTCGCATCTTGTGCATATCCGTTCGCAGCATTTGCAACAAAATACACTTAGAGAAAATATTATGTGCAAGCGTTGTCAAAATCCAAGCAATGTCAACATAACCTAACCTTACAGCGAAAATCTTATTTCAAGAACTTCTTTTGCTGAACGCGAAATCCCAACTCAAATACAGTACTTATTTTAAGTTATGCTGTGCTTCAATTAAGCACAATTTAAGCGTGATTCTTTTATTCCATTTCTTGCCATTGTTGTCTTATTATTTAGTTATATGCCCTAGGCTTTCCCGATCTTTTTCTTTTCTTGACGCTTCTAATTCTCAACGAGTTAAAGCATCGCAAACAACACACAGGCAGACTCCATATTTGGTATCTATATCTTTTCGTTTGCTTGTAATTATTAAAGGCTGGACAGCTTAAAATTCAAGAGTATTCAAGTACGAAATCTGTTTCTTTTATTTTAGATCTCTTAACGTCTTTTTTCTCAGAGTGTTGCAGATACTCGTATTACACACAGACAGACAGACAGACAGACGCACAGCTGTAACTGGGTCTCTTTGGAGCGCCGCTTAGTCATTTACAAGACAAGACTCTCGCGTAACAACTACGGCGACAACATTCACAAGCCCCGACAACATTCGACAACGACAACGACAGCCGTTGTCCAAATGCTTTGAAACTATCTTCGGGCTGTCTAAAAAAGAGCACGTTTTTCAGTGCCCAGAGAATTAAAGGCAAATGCATTGAAACATGGCTAATAGCGGAGTTCAAATGCACCAGAAACGAAACGAATTGAAACAACAAGTTCAAACTAATCCACCTACGCCATAAATTATCATTTAATATAATAACTATAATTGTAATTGCTTAATGCGAAATTATTATTAATCTGATATTCCGTAGCAGTTCATTACCAATTACAGTCGTCACCCCTATATTTTATTCAAGTAATGCGGGTTTTTCTCGCTTTTGTAGCTGCTGTGTACTTAGTTGGTTGGGTTTATGAGCGAGCCAAAGGCAAGGCAAAGGTTACACAATCCCGATTCCAATATTATCGAGCGCTAACTAATGCATAATTCATTTTGGCTGGCGTTTAATAAGAAAACCAATTAATTAAACGCTCAACAACAAGCGTCACGACTAAAAGCTTAGAAATTACTTAATAAATTACTTTCATTAAAGCCACAAAGGAAAAGTTGAGCCACCTCAGTCCCGCACACATCCCCCCACACACCCCGCGCACACCCTGTCCGCACCACTGACCCAGCGAGTGGGATGACACAGACGGGCGTTGATTTATATTAATCGACCCGCTTCCACAGCTCAAAGCATTATTTATTTCAAATATAAAACAATGCAAAAGACGCCAAGAAATATACTATCTGTGCGTGTATATGTACGTATGTATGTATGTATGTGTGCATGTGCCAAGTAATAAATTTAATAAACATAACACTGATTTAATGTGAATTGGGAGTGGTATATGCATCTATATACATATATATATGAACTGCGCTTGATCTCAAAATGCTAAATATGCGATTATTATACCCTGTATTTAAATATTATTGCAAACACAATAAACAGAGCAGACCGACAACTGAATCTTTATATTTTTAAATATTAAATCATATTTTATTTTTAAGTGCTTTTCAATTGTGCGCAATATTAAAAGCGATTTGAAGGATGTTTAATTTCTTGTCAAATTTTCTATTCCTTAGCCTTCTCCTGAATATCAAACTTTTCTTACTTGTCAAGCTTTGATCTTTTTACTAATTTGTCATATAAACTAAGACAACATATAGTCTTAAATGTAGTTTAAAGTGGGTATCTTCTAGTCGGTTACGCTGGCGAGTTTCGAGTTGCCATTTTTTATTCAAATTGCGCATACAACAAGGCAAACGGAACGGAAACAGCGTGCCACATGATTTATTTGCCAAAAAAGATTAATTCTGCTTAAGTAGCTGCGACAAGAACACACACTCTGCGGGAGTGTGTGTGTGTGTGTCTGTGTTTGAGTGGGTCAAAAAACAGCAGTCGAACTCAGCTGTCCCATTTCTTAAGTCCCTGCCGGGCTGAGGCTGAGGCTGTCTAAGAGAACGTTGACTACAAATTGCAGTTGCCAGATCCGAGTAAGAAGAAATTGCCTCATGATTACGTTGACGTTCGTTCCCACTGTTCGCCTTGCCCCTCCGCCCCGCCCGTCCCTCACGCTGTCCGTCACGTCCATGTCGACTGGCTGTCTCAGTGGGTCTCTTAGGAAATAAAAGTTTCCACATTTTTTTGCGCTATAAGCACGTGCTCTGCTATTCCGAATGCTTGCCAAATTTTACGTTTGCCATCAGTCCGTCCGCCCGACTGCCAGTCCGTCCGTCCGTCCCTCCGTCTCTCTGCCTTTCTGTTTCTATGTACTTATCTGCACTGAGACCGCCTTTCGAAATTCACTTCATGTTAATTTTCTTTCCTTTGATTTTGCGTTTGGCTTGCCTCTTGCCACTTGCCACTTGCCACTTTTCATGTAATTCTTGCGCTGCCTGAAATGCTTTTGAAATGAGGTTAAGCTGCCACAATCTCGAATACTTAGGACAACAGTTGAGAATATTTGAATGCTTTGTGAATGAATGAGTCACATTTAGTTATAATCTGAAAGCTCCTACAGCAATCCAATTTAAAATTATAATATTACAATATATCCTCGTTAGGTGAGAAGGAAAGGCAGTGCCGTAGGTTTGAATCTCAGTAGCTAGTGCTTATTTAGTGGACTGAGAATAAATAGTCATTCTACAATGTTTATCGAATGGGCTCGAATTGCCCTACTTTTTAATCACTCCCGCAAAACTAAAGCTCTCGATAAGCTGTTTGTAATAAGCGACCCTCAACAACAACTAAAAAAATGAAAAAGAACAAGCTCATGTAACTGCGCTCATAAATGCAATGACTGGCCATATAATTTAACACACGGCACGCAGTCCCAATCCCAGTCCCAGCCCCAGACCCGGACCCAGCCCCCGGGGGTATACTGGCTCTGCTGTGCACAAGCCATAAATGTAATTACGGACTCGGCACGCAGAAGAGCGTCCAAATGATAATGACTACACCTCAAATTGTATCAAGAAAAAAAGTAATAAACAAAATTGAAAAATAAATGAAGAGGGCCTAAGGTTTCCCAAAACGTAAACGATGACGTACCAAAATAACAAAAAATTGACGAAAAAAACTAAATCAGACAAACAAGAAAATTAACAGAACAGAGCAAAAAAAATAAAAAAAAAAATAAATATAATGCGAGTTTAAGTGCATGAAATTACAAGCTGACAGGGTTCGAACCCGCTGCGCCAGGGGTTCCGTCAGGGGTTTCGGCATATACATAGTTTCAGGCGAGCGGGGGGAAGCTGCCCTTTAAGCGGTCTGCACCCCTTTTTCCTTTGTGTCTGGCTACTGGCAACTAATTTCGGGCAGATCCATCGAACCCGGCCACGAGCGGGCAACACTGATAAAGAAAAACGAAACGAAACGTAGAAAAAAAAAGGGGTCGAGGCATAGAAATTGTTGGCTCGGCTGTTGAATTTAATGGGATATGCGAGCGATTGTAAATAATTGCGGAAGTTCGTTTGAGGCCCGCTCACTGACATTTCGAATGGTTCGTTTGTTCGTTTTGGCTCGCAGTGGTTCGCATTGGTTCCGATCCACTCGTTCCAACGTTTGCTTATCTTCTACATAATTGTTGATTTAGTGTGTGCTCAACATTTATTTCTGTGCGCTCTGTGGTTCGCGATTCGGTCTCCGCTCGAGTTCGAGTTTGGGCCGGCATGTGGTAGGCTAGCTGAAATCATTGGCGGCGTCGGCGGCTGCGGCGGGGTGTGGTGGGGTGTTTATTTGCCCGCCGCCTGGTTCATTGTTCGCTCATTGATACCGTTCGTTGTAGCCGGCGCGTGACAAATGACTTTGACGTTGCATTTTCGTATGTGGCATGTGTCAATAAGCGGCGACGGCGGCGGCGGAGGAGGCGGAGCAGCGGAGTTCCCGTCGCAAGTTCGAGTCCGCGTCCTACGCCGCCGCCATCAATGCCATCAATCCGAGCAGCGAAGCAGGCAGCCAGCGACGGCATCAACAAATTCAATTGCTGCTGTTTACTCTTACATATATATGTACATATATAAAATATATCTACTTTGCGCTTGTATATTTGTTTATTGTACTTGTGTGTGCGATGGCCCAGCACTACGTCCATAATTGACAGTTGTGCTGGCATTTTATTTATTTTGTTTTTTTTTTTTCACTCTAGACGACAACAACAAGCACTCGTTGTGGCGCAGTGCAGTGAACCGGGGTCTAAATTTGGGCACAGCTTTTTATTTTTCTACTGGGTTCAATGTAACCCCACGGGGCTTCCAACTATCGTGGGCGCAACACACACACATGTGCAACCTGACAGAGACTCGCATGGCCGAGACCTGTAACTGATGAAGCGATTGGAACCATCCACTTTTTGTGGCATTGTCGAACTACATAAAATACTATGCACTGATAATTGATGGTGCTGGTGCTCCAGTAAAAATAAATGTTCCATGTCAATCACGGCGGAGTTCAGTTTGGGAACTCTAAACATTGATAGAGCAAAAGAACCTAATGAGCAGGGTACATGACAACCTCCTTGTAAACCTGCTAAGCCTCATTATAAAGCGTCCCTTGTAGGCAATCGACCACCTTTTATTACCAACTATGTCAATCACGGGGGAGTAAACTCTAAGCAATGGATAGAGCAAAAGAACCCAATGAACTGGGAATATGATAACCTCCTTGTAAACCTGCTGCTAAGCCTCGTCCCATGTAAGCAATCGACCACCTTTTAATCACGGGGGAGTACAGTTATCGAACTCTAAACGCAAGCGCAAAAGTACCTAATGAAACGAGTATATGATAGCCTCCTTGTAAACCTGCTGCTAAGCCTCATTCCTATTATATAGCGTCCCTTGTAAGCAATGGTCCACCTTTTATAAGCAACTTTTGCTTACTGACCTCTTGTTATAAGTTTTAAACTTAATTTAAATAAATTAACTAGACGCTTTTTAAATTCGATATGCGTTGTGTGGTCGCCTCACTTAGCGCATCCTCATCAAATGCAGAATGCGTGCCAATTCTAATGTCAATGCCAGACGAAGTTTAAGCCCCGAAATCCACACACAAAACGTCAATTTGGCTTAACCGTCGTTTGGGCCCGTTCCCGCTTAATGCCAAAACTAACAAAACTGAATTGTTTGGTAACAAATAAGTATATATAGGAAATATATATGTTTATATGATCTATATGGCACTTGTTTATTTTGTGTAGTTGTGAGTGCCGCCAAAAACTGTCATGTGCTGCTTTTGACACTTGTGCGTCGTACCGAGAATTTTGGAATAGCACAATGCAAGTTGTGTATGTGTATATGTGTATGGCAACAGCTCTCGTATAATTCTTTGTTTCTAAAATTCAATGTATTCGCCTTTGTCGGCCTGCTGTCCCTGACAAACTGTCTGCCTGCCCGCCTGTCGCTTTTATGTCTGTCTGTCTGTGTGTCTGTCTGTCGCCTCGTTATTCGGGTTGACAATCAAATTCTAACGAAATTGGATTCTCTTGTTTTGGGCAACGTATCCGTTGTCCTCCGCCCTGGCCCTGGCACATCATTGAAGACACAGTCAACGAAGAATAACAGAAGCCCAGCCAAAGCAATTATAATAAAAGAAGCGAAAATCAAGCGCAATTGCAATATTTTAGTTGGCAACATGTGCTGCCAACTACTTTGCAGGGTTTCCTTTCGATTTTGTTTTTGTTTTAAATGCGAAAATTATTTCATACATTTTTGGGCCCAAAGAGGGGTGTTTCCTTCTCTCTCTCTCTCTCTTTCTATCTCTCTCTCTGGTGTTATTTTAAAACTTTAGCCAACGTTGTGCCCGGCGGGCGCAGAGAAGGGCGAACTATTTCCATGTCCCTTGTGTTATCACAGCTGTCGGGCGTTTCGACACTTGAAATTGAGCGTGTGTGATGTTTTCATTTCTGGGCAAGGGGTCTGGGCACTGGGAAAATGCATATCACGAGTAGGTGGTTAGCTAAGGACAGACAAAAAATATTATCACATATGCCATCGAGGCGAGGGTTAAAAAAGAGAAGACGAAAAAACAACACAAGAACTGTTTACGATATTTTGCGCAACAGGAAGGCCTTAATTGGCCAGGAGCGCCTAAGCAAACACTGAGCGAGAGAGCCAAATGGGTCAGAAAACAGGAAGAGCAGCTGGTTTATTGGGCTCGGGTTGGGTTTGTTGATAAGGCCGTCGTTGCCTGGCACAATGGCAACTGATTGCAGTCTTGCGTGCTGCTGCCTTTGGGCGAGGGTGAGTCTTATTAATTATGACGGGGCATGCATTGATAATGATAATCGAGCATGGCAGGCAGCCCGACCAAACTAAGAGCATTAAGCGGCAGGAGGGCCAAAGAAACCCACTAAAAAGAACAGGCTGCAGATGAACAGCATTAGATAAGCACGGAACCCCGCCTGGGCACAAAATTTGTGCTCCTTCCAATAATTGCACTTGATTGAGTGCATTGAAAAAAGAAGGCGGCACTTGATTGAAATAATTTAGGTGAAAGTCCTGTTAATGAATGAACGTTAAGGGACAATGCACTTAGTTGTTTTTACGCCAAGCAGAAAGAAACTTGCATAAGTTAATTCCATCATTTTCGTATGGACAAGAGCTTAAACCATGGTATAGCCGGAGCTTCGAACCAGCAACATCTTTTTTATTGAACTGAATGACTGCTTCCGAAAGAGACATTGGCATAAGTAAATCTGTCAGTTATCTGTTGCTATTGTTATTATGCGAAACTATCATAAATAAATTCTATAGCTTCGTATGGCCCTTAGCTTAAACCACGGTATAGCCAACAATTCGAACCAGCAACATCTCTTTTAGTGTACTGAATGCAGCAGTCATTCAGTCATCCGGAATGAGACTTTAGCAAAAGTAAATCTGTTATTTATCTGTCAGTATTATTAGTATGACTAATATAGCCATCAGTTAAAGGACACACACTAGTCGCGGATTCGAACCAGCGATTTCTTTGTTTAGTGGCCCAAATGACTGTGTCACTTGGACAACCGAACTGCAATCTTTTCTTTGATTGAACAAGATATTAGATTAAAAGCAAGCTAGATTTATTGTACTTCATTATTATACAGCTAATAGCCTCAAAGTGAATCGAGAAAATGGGAAACGCTTGGGGTGCCCGCTGTTATGTTGATACGAATTCCCATGGCCGAACCCTTGTGTTGACTTTTGACACACACAAACACACACAACTGGGAGGCGTAACACGCTCAGTGAACCCAATATTTACAGTTAAAACGCAGATTGCATGCAACCAAGGCCCGGCGGTGCTCAATGCCAGCAGTCCCCGTTCCACTTTGAGCTCCTCGGGCCTTCAGACATGTAAATATCATAAAGTTGTGTACAAATAAATCAAATCATGGTGTTCGGCGCAAAGAACAAACAGCCCGCATCCATCAGTCGACAAATACACATGTTTCAATATGTTTAAAACTAGCGCGTCGCCCCCTCCTCACCCCGCCCTCTCTGGCCCCCCTGCTGTTGGTATCGTGCAACCAAAGTTCAATAAACAAGAGCCGAAAAAGGCAACTGGAAATCAAATAAAAAAGCAAAAGAGAACAAAAATATTGTGCATGGCAAAGGTACAAAGAAATCTTCAGAGCGGGCGCAGCGAATGCAATCACAATTCACACCTTGAGATACGCGCACAAGATATAGATACATTTACAGATACAGATACAGATACTTAAAAAGCATTGCTGTAGTAGGCAGCGATGCTCGCGGGCTGCAATTAGCGTCGTCTTTTTGGGCCTTTGATGTGGCACTTGCGACAACAACGCCAACTAAAATGTTCTGTGAAGTTCGGCGACGACGAAATTAAATTGAAAATCAATTGGAAAATTGAGAGAAACAAAATGTTGAAAGCGGTAAAAAGTCAATAATCATATTTAATAAAATAAACGTTTCGTATTTTGTTGCTGTTGCCGTTGCCGTTGCCGCCGCCGCAGCAAAGAAGGATGTAAATTTAATCATAAAAAACCAAAGCAAACTGTAAAGAATTCAATTAAATTAAATGTTGCAAGTGCCGCCCGACGACCAACAGGAAATACGCGCCATAGCGAAGCAATGGCGGGCGGGGGCGGTGGCGGGGCGGAAGCGGCAGGTGGTGTGGGGGTTGGCAGAGGTAGCCAGTGAAGCGCCCCCAAGGCGCAGCGCAATAAAATAATAAAACATGAAAGGAGAGAAAAAGACAACAACGAAATACCGAAACGTGAATACACTGCCATTAGCATATCGAAATAATTAAGTTATTTGCCCTAAAGTCCGACTGTTGCCTAAAAACCCCTTAAATACACTCAGAGAAAATATTTAAATCAAGAACAATTTTACTATTCGCTTGAAAACAAAGTTCTTGGCTTTTTCTCTGAGTGTAGCGGCTGGCAACCTCTTGAATACCTCCCCAAAGATTTAAAGTGAATTTAAATTGAAACGAGTTTAAAGCGAAGCGAAATAAATATACATGGGTTAGATGCAGGGTATTTGCGGCACTTAGTATCTGGTCATGGACCATGGAGCTTTGGATGGTTGCCTCTGCTGAAGCCAAACAACAGCTGCCACAGTTTTGACGGTGACGTCGCGACGTCGCGTCGCTGCCAGCGTCTGGGCAACATCAAAAGCCCGTTCGAGTGGCGGCTGCCACTTTTCAAGAGTGCGAAATTAAAACAAAATGTTGCAAGATGCTGCAGGCTCTGACTTCAGCGACGCCCCCTTTATCTGCCCCCACCCCTCTCTCTCTCCCGTTCTCTCTCTCTCACTTTGATTTCATTTGGCCGATAAGCGGCAACGCAGACATGCCAGAGAGGGAGGAGGGCATCTCTTATCCACATCATGCGTAAAACGGCGTCAAAATGCAAATGTTGTACAGGAAACTGCCAGGCGGTTCAGTTGTTGCAAGTCCCATCCCCCCCCCCCCCCCCTCGAGCTGGCATTGATACATCCTTCTGGACACAACGTAAATAAACATTTTACTTTTAATTTATGCGCAATGCCTCGTCCACGCCTGCTGCAGTTGCAGTTGCAGTTGTTACTGCTGCAGTTGTTATAGTTTTTGTTGCAGGCGAGCGTGAAAATGATTTTGTTGCACAGTCGCTGAGGGGCGCATTGTAAAATTTATCGTCAGGCAAAATGTAAAAGCAGACAGCCAAATAAGTTGCCCAAATCTATTTCAGCGAAAAGAAAAGAAAAGCGCACTCGAAAAATATAGCCGACACCGAGATTTATATACATGCATATATGGCTTAATATTGTATATAGTTTATGGCAATCGACGCAAATAGCGGAAAATTTGGGGATACTACTTGAAAAACTGGTATCCAATAAAATCCTATATTTTGTGATATATTATGATTTAACATTGGCAACCAAAAATAAACTACAAATTAAAACAAGTACACACATTCAAAATCTCTCAGATTCCAACATTAACTAGACTTGCATAAAATGATTAAATTTATATCCCTGTTTTAAGTGACAACTTATCTTACTTTTAATCAATAATGTTTAATTTTAACGTTAAATATGATTCATATTTTATTTAAGAATTACTTGAACTTGTAAGAACGAATTTAGTTGCAGTCTTGCTTGAAGAAAGAGCAGCGCTTTTCTCTGAGTGTACTCTGCTATATAAATATAAATATATATATATATAAAGTTGCCTATATATGTTATGTATCAACGCCCCGTGAGAACCTGCTTGAAGAGCTTCAAGGGAATATGTTTGCATTGTACAATTTACCTAGAAATAATATAGAATCTTGTAACTTGCCCGCTTCTGATGGCTGAACCCGCAAACTGAGTCAATCGAATGGAATCGTATCAAGTGTCAAGTTCAATTGCCGCACTACGATGTGCCGCATTTGTGGCTGAAGGGGTAGCTCAGACGAAGCACTTGCGAGGCCCTTGTGGCCCTTTCATGTGGGTCCCTGAGCCACTCGAAGAGCTCTAATGATATCCGCAGCCACTTGCAAATAAATGTCACACATCGAGGCACTCGCGCAGCTGACACACTTGACTGTCTTACAGGGTAGGGGACAAACTGACAGACAGACAGACGGACGCAGCTTAATGAGCGCAGGGCGTGCCAGGGGCGGGTCGTTGTTCCGACGTGTAACAGATGTCGAAGTATAATCGTGTAGTGCTCGCTACTGGAATGCCGAAATATACGAAAGACACAAAATTTAATTGCAAAGAATGTTTCTATCCAGACAAATGTCGAAATAATGTTTCTAGCCGGAACAACGCAACAGCCAAAAGACAACAGACAACAGCACAGAGCAGAACAGGGAACACGAAAAGATTTATCATATTCACTCGACTGTCATAAAAAGCAATTAGGCTTGAGCGAAAGATACTTACGAACGGCAGTCAGTCAGTGCCCGAAATCAAAAGTACAATGTAATAAAACACAAACAAGAGTGCTTCAGTACTTAGTAAACGACGAGTAAATACCCTGTAGTTCACATCAATTTAAGACTCGGTGATCAAAGTGAAGGGAAAATCAGATTTCTTAATTCAATAACTTGTTTTAATTCCGAAATTCCTTACTTCAAGTTTGAATCTAAGAAATACTAGGCTTCCATGATTTTCTTAGTGGTCTAATTCTTTTCAAAATTCGAAAAAAATCTAGAAGATAAAGATAACTTAGCATTCATATTTTATGAACCATTGTCTAATTCAAAAATTCCTCAACTCAAGACTTAAATGCTCAATGTTCAAAATTCGGCATTTCCATGCTTATTTTAAGTACATAATATTTCTCTGAATGTACAAGTAGCACATAAAGTTAAGATAGCTTAACCACCCTCAACAATATTTCATATTTTATGAACCATTGTCTAATCCAAGTACTCTTAATTCTAATTAAAAAATGCTTATTTCAAGTATGTAAATTTTGAACTAATTTGAACTAATTTACACCTTTCCACAATATTTCACTGAATGTTCAGGCAGCACATAAGCTATCTACACATGCTATACATAGCACAATGCTATATACTCTACACCGCTGTAGTTTTCAGGTTACAGGGTATACGAAATCCAGTAACAGGCTACCGAAAAGCGGGAAAGCAAATGAACGATGTGTGATTTGAAGTTCTTTTTTTTTTTTTTTTGGGCTCTGCCCGAACGCTTAATGAGCCGCAGAGGCAAAGAAATTAAAATGGGCCTCGAACTGGCGGCTGGAGTTGAAGTTCGGGCTGGATGTTGGGTGTGGGTAGGAAGTTGAAGAAACAGTTGTTGAAGCGATTAAAGAGCCAAATCCACTGTCGGGGTGGCTGCCTGTTTTTGTTGTTGTTGTTGTTGTTGTAATTAGTATGCCCGCACACACGCCAGCCCGACCGCCAGGCAGGTACACTTTCGAAGGGCACACACAACAATAGGCCAGGCCGGCAACCGGGTTCGGGTTCGGGCTCGGGTCTCTGGGCCTGGGTCTCTCGTCCTCCTCAGCTCAAAACGAGCTGGTGCAATTTTAGTTGGTGTGAAAAAGTATACCTCATGGCAAATTGCCGAGTGCCTCCTGTTCTTGTTGTTGTTGTTAGCCGTCTGTTGCATATTTTCACAAGTAATTAACATGTACACGTTGTCGCTGCTGTCCCGTTCAGGTTGCCATCCTTGTGCTGGCCTAGGACGTGACGCAAGTGGTGTAGTCGAGAATGTGTGTGTGTGTGTGTGTGTATGTGTGTGACTGTGCGTGCCTGGTACTGTAACTGCTGAGCAACTGTCCAAACAGGCCGCGTTCTCGTTCTCATCAGGCTTCGCCGTGGCACAGGCCATAACAAAATGTTTCCTTAACATTAATTTGCATTATATTTACATTTAAATTTTAAATGAGCCGGCAGTGTTGAAGGTGCAGTTAACTACACAAATAACCTAAAAGGGGGGGAGGGCTCAAAGTGCGGCAGGTGGCCAATGTCAAAGAGAGTTTGTGCGCAACTGCAGCAAGTGGCAAGAGTCGTGCTAATAACTGACAGGAATGTTACAAAAAGTAATTATAAAAAAATGTAAAAACCGGGGTAAAAGATTAAAACATAATCCGATCTGACAAACAGAGCTCTATAGTAAACAACACACAGACATCAAAGAGACAGAGAGCTGGCCATAATCAGGGAAAACCGGGTTGGAATTTAAAGTTGTTTTTGTTTTTAATTTTAAGTAGTTTCTGGTTTTGAATAATCTTAAGCATAAATCAAACCACTTTCATTAAAAGTTAAGCAAGGGAATGAAAATAAACGGAGATAAATTACATAAAAAATGCATATACTTGCAATAACTATTCTTAATGAAAGCACATAAATTCTTAGATTGATATAATAAGTATATAAGCAAGGCCTCGATTTGAGTGCAATACAATTGTTTGTCTTTAATATAAGCAGTAGCTCAGGCAATCCATCGATTTATTGACCGTCTCGCAAATTTCTCTTTCAGGCCAATTTTTTTTTTTGCTTTGTGTTTTTCCAGCGTGAGACGAGAAAGGCGCGAAAATGTTTCGTAATCTTGTAAATTTGACAAACAAATATAAAATCATACGGGGCATGATATCATATGGGACCCTGTGGCCGATTGGCTGCCTCGTCGAACAGACGCTGATCGAGAAACGGACATTCCGCACTTACGACTGGATGAAGTGTCTGAGGTGGGCCCCGAGCAAGGAGAGTGTCCGGCAGCTGCTGTCGCTGATAATTGGCATCGCTTTTTGTCTCTTTTCGCAGATTCAGTTTATTTGGTTTCTTCTTTATGGGGCCGACAATATATTTTTGGATAAGACTGGCCGGCGTCATGTGGCCCCGCACAGATATTAAGTCATCTCTCTGCAAGGCGATCACCGAGCAAACCGCATACGATCCCATGGCCATCAGTTCCTTTCTCTTCTCCATGACCCTGATGGAGGGCCAATCGTTTGCCCAGGCCAAACAGGAGGTACGTTGATCGATCCATTGATCTCAGTTTTTGTTGTTCATGTTTCTTGTTTTTTTTTTTTTTTTTTTGTGTTTTTACGACCAATTGACGGCGAACATTAAGTCATTCCAGTTGATAACATCGGATTCTGTCTGCCGCCGCCCCCTCCTCTTTTTTGTCCGTGTCTTTCATCGTTATGGTTATTGTTATTATTATTGTTATTGCATATGAAAATGTGTTTCTTGGTCAGTGCTCAATTTGTTATCGTTATCGTTATCGTAATCGCTATCGTTATCATAAGCCCCATTGCATTGCGGCTCACGCTCATGACATGACAAAAGAAGACATCTCATTAAGATATAAATGTATATATGTTGAATAAATATATATATGTATATATATATATATTTATAGGGTATTCAATAGTCTTCTTGTTTATTTTGAAATTGGGTTTTTGGACTTTGTGTGTGTGGTTATTTCGGAAATACATTTTCTCACGACAGTTACACTCGACTGGCCCAGTATCTGGGCCTCCGTCTATGTATCTGTATCTGTATCTGTATCTGTATCTGTATCTGTATCTGTCTCTGCCGCCCAGCATCTGTAAGCTTGCATAAATATCACCTGTCTGTCTCGCTGTCTGTATCTCTGTCTCTGTCTGTGTCTCTGGCTCTGTACCGAGTTGTCAGCATTGATTTGTTGGCTTGCCGGCCCCAACTGCTCAGCCGGTGCTCGTAGTCGAACTCCAAGTTACTTCTATATCATTAGAAACCATTTATCTTGGTAAATGTAAATGTTTTACCATATATTTATGTCAACCGAGCGTTGTCTCATTTGGCTCGCATGCGTTGCCAAGATCTATGACTCCGCTCCGTGCCGTAGTCGGAGTCGGAGGCCCGAGTTCGAACCGGCTGGCTGGCTGGCTGGCTGATTGGCAAACTTTGTCTGAGCAGCTGATGAAGCTGTTTGCCAGGCTGCGCCATAAACAACTCCATTGTTAATTCTATGCAACATTAAGCTCTCTATTCATATGAAATTTAAAATAAAAATGAATTAGAGAGAACTCACGTTGACTTTTCATAATTGCCAGCACTTGTGTGGGCCATAAAAGGAAAGTTATTGCACACGGAGCATCATTTAAGGTACTATTGGCAGAGCCGTACTTAAAGTGTACATATTGCAACACATAAAAAGAGCCCACTTTGTGCTTAATTAGTAGCCCAGCATCAGTTGCCATTTGGGCCACAATTTTTTGTTGACTTTTCGACCCAACATAAATATAATTTCCGCAATATGGCCAAAAGTGAAAATGTGCGATGCCAAAAGGCTTTTTAATTAACAACATTAACAAAATGCCACGCCCCAGTGCTATAGTGCTTGGCACAAACACACACACACACACAAATACCCAGCAGCATTTTCACACCTACACCCGTTCGTAAATATATTTTTTCCCCAAGATTTCAGCCTCGATGGCACTTAATTACAATTTTCCGCGCTGGCATTTAAAATGACGTGCGAGGGCGCATGCCACGCCCACAAACGCACTATCTTAATGTTAACCCATCTCTATTTCTCTCTCTCTCTCTCTCTACCTCTCCTTTGGCAGGTCAGCGATAAATTTCTGGATGCCTATAAGGTTGGCGTTATTTATTGGCCCTGCGTGCAGACTGTGAACTTTGCCTTTGTCCCGGCCCGCAATCAGGTGATATTCACGTCGTTTTTCAGCATGTGCTGGACAACATTCTTGGCCTATGTGAAATTCCTGCAGCTGCATCCACACGTCGATATTGATCATCATGCCGTGGACATACACTTTTTGGAAATGTGAAAACACAGCAACAACAACAAGAACAAACCCATTTTAAATCCTAAATAAATATCTATTTAAATTAAAATTCTGTTTAAAAGTTGATTGAATCTAACTCAACTCGACGCTTAATGACATGTCAAGAGCAACACATTTATATATAAAAATATACACATATATACATATATATTATATATCCTATACGCTGTATATAAGGCAGTCATTAATTGTTGCTGATAAATGAGCTGTGATAAGTTATTTTTTAGTTGAAGTAGTTGTATTATGCGATATACTAAATGAGGCAGACACAATATTTACCCTTTTAGATTGTTTTGTTTCGTGCCCAAAAAACAAAACCAGCAACAACAACAGTCGACAGTTGACATGGGTCATTTTAGTATACCCTTTGAAAATGTTTGAAAAGGGCATATTCGTTTTGCTAAAATTTATGTACACAGCAGAAGGAAGCAACTTCGACCTGATAGAGCATATATAGGACGACGACCTGAGTTGGTCTAGCCATGTTCGTATGTTCGTACTGAGAGACTTTAAGAGCTCGAGACACTTTATTTGGTATGTAGCCTCTTGAATAGTATACAAAGATTCAAAATATTTAGTTTTTTTATACAGAGTTAATCATGAAAGTTCTCTCCACAGTGTTGGGCTAAGCTGCTTGTGTTTTTGTGCACATATGTATAGTTAAAGGGTATCTTCTAGTCGGATACTAGCGACTAGAACACTCTTACTCGTTTGGCTGGCTTGTTGTTTTTATCACTTCATATTAAAGTAACTAATTAACGGACTGCTCTGTTCTATTCTGTTCTGTTTCTACACATCATATCCGAGAAATGTGTCTGCCTTTGTGGTTTATTTTTTTTTATAGGGCTCGTGGGAGACCAACTGCGCGTTGCATGTGGCTTAGCTTTGATGGTGGTGTCAAGTATTTTACTATCTAAGGCTATAAAACACACAAGTAATAATATTTAATACCCTTGCAGTAAAATTTAAGAAAAACGATAAATATATATATGAGTACTCAAAGCCTGCCCTGGACTAGAGCTATACGATATGGTATCCCGATAACTGAACATAACTGCCGATTTTGGTGAAGATATCTGGAAAACAAAAGCGTTTATGGGATAGGATGTGTCGCCGCTTTGCCCAGTTCATGAGAAACCTCAAATAGCATCTGACAGGGTATTAGTTCTTGTGCCTATGTGGAAATATTTCGTTGTAGGCAGCTGGGAAAGTACTGGGGAAAGTATTGGGAACAAATTGAAAGCTCACATCTGCATATTTGCAATCAAGCAGAAATGAAACGAGAATTTGAAACGAAAGTTGGGCATCAAATTGACCCGTTTTATTTTACATATGCGCTTCAAAGCAGCATATATCAAAATTAATATGGATTTGGATGCATTAAAATGCGAAACCGTATTGAAAGTATCTCGAACTGGGAGAGGGGAAAAGGGGGGGAGGGGGGGCGTAGGGGATTTCAGGGATTTGAGTGCTCGACATGCGGCGTCTGCGTGCCGAATGCGAGCTGAATGCATAAATAATGCCGATTTAGATTATTCCTGAAACATTCGAGCGAAAAAAGTGCGACATGAAACCGCAAACGATGACGACGATGGCGACGATGGCGATGATGGCGATGATGGCGACGATGATGACGAGGCTGATAATCAGCCATAGGCTGTTCGAATTAATATGGAAATTTATGCAGGGCTGAGGAAAAGCGAAACCGCAAACACACGCATGCACAGCCGAACACATGAGGCAACGTTTCTTATCAGTAAAAACGTGGCGCACTTCCTGGTCTCTACCCACAGCATGACTTCCTCCCGCCTGCCCGCACATCGTCCAGCTGTGAAAAACAATTCAAACCGAAAGTTTCATTAAATTCGCGCAACCCCACCCCCCACAAACTACCACAGCCAACCCAACCACCACCCAGTGCAGCCTCAACCAACGCCTGGCAAGGCAATTTCCTATCCGCCGAGCGCCCATTTCTCAGTGTCGCTGCAGCCCGTTCTTGTTTTTTTTATTGTTGTTGTTGTTGTTGTTGTTTTATAGCGCATTAATTTCGAAAGTAGCGCTACGTGTGCCAAAAATCATTAGCAACGGAATTACGCTCAATGAAATGCAGTCGACGTCGTGAAGTCTGTGAAGGTGGCACGGAAAGGGGGAAGCGGCAACGAGCAACGACAACAAAATATAACAAAAAAAACAAAGGGGGGCAGATAATAAAGCGTGGCCAGGCTGAGGCTGAGCCTCAACGGTGGACAGCAACCAGGGTAACGGGGGGGGGGGGGGGATTCAACCGACAGCCAAAGCTGGAACGAATGCCTGACGCCCGGCCAAGCGACCGACCGACCGACCGTCCGTCCGTCCGTCCGTCCGTCCGTCCGTCCAACCTCCCGCCCGACCAACAGCAAAGAGCTGCTTAAAAATTCACCCTAACGACAAGTTAAAAGCCCAATTTCGAGGGTTCGAGTTTGACTTCTGCCGGGGCGCTGGGCTGCCAGAGGCAGAAGGGGCAAAAAGGTAAACAAGCAACGAAAATAAATAAATGGCATAGTGAACTTTGGATACGCTTACGAACATGTCTATTTAAACAAATTCAGAAGCGACATAACTCTTTGTTTTATAGCCTACTTCAATATATCGCCGATCTAAGAAGATAAGTTAATTTGATCTTAACTCAAATTACTTTGGGTCCCCGACAATAATTAAGTCTTGATTAAGCTTAAGGGCCCAGCTGCTATTACTTGATCCTGAGTTATGTGCACTTTTGTACTTTAAATTAATTTATAATTATTTATGAAAAGAAAGTCTTTCTATTTTCATTCCTGACATTTTCATTAAAGAAAAACTGCTTTTTTGAGTAAAAGTTCATATTAGAACTATATGAGATATAGTTAACCGATGCTAATAAGATTTTGGTCGTTATGCTAAAGCTTTGTGTCTTTCCAGTAGCAGGTTATTTAGGCCGTTTTTACTCATTATTTGCTTTGTCAAGTATTTTAAAAAATACAATATCTTGGTAGAATAGAATATATCATCCTGTTTTCGACCGTCAATTCCTATGATATAGTGGTCCGATCTAGCTAAAACTGAAAGATATACCGCCTGTAGTACATTCACCCAAGATATTGTTAAAACTAAGAGACTTGTTTGCATTTAAACAGACGGACAGACGGACAGACGGACGGACATGGCTACATAGACTCGACGCTGCACTATCCAGTTAAAGAGGGGCCGGTGACAAAATTATAATACCCTATGCAGGGGCACAGCAATAAATTCCAGTCGGTTTGTTATACATATGTATTTATGTACTTCCGACTGATCTTGATGAAAATAAATTACAAATCGTAAATATATATACAGATATATACATATATATATATATATACATACATGTGTATGTATGTATCAGGACATATTTATTACTAACAATTGTTCACGATCTTACCAGTTATTTTAAAAGTATGGCTACGGTATTATTCCAGATGATATTGTCGAAAACTGAGCAAAGAAATCATAAATCATAATTGAAGGAAAGGAAGGCGCGGCCTGAATCACATAGTCGTTGGACGCGTAATACCCTCGCACATCAAATTCAAATTCAAATTCAAATAAAATGTAATCAGCATAATCTGTGGAATTTTCAATTTCCCTGCGGGCACATTGGGAATATGGTGCGCAGCTGATGTCATGGACTCGGCTCGGGCTTGGTATCACCCTCGAATGCCTTCTCGGGTATCTGGCGTCGTCGGAGGAGTGTTTGGAATGCCAGCAAGGCCTGCTGATAGTCCCAATTGGTGTCCTTGAGGAATTTGCTGCTCCAGCGCGACTTCAGCTGCGTCTCCGCCGACAGCATGCACATCAAATTACGCTGGACAGGATTGAGCGGCGCCGGCTGCCGCTGGCCACGGCCAGCTCTGCTGATATAGATGAGCTCATTGGCTATGCGAAAGTCGGCCGTTACATCGGTCCTGGTCAGCAGAAAGCTGCGCATATAATGCCGCAGCACGTTGGGCGAGCCGTTCTCCTCGAAGCTGCCCGTTATGGAGACGCACAGCATCCGGGGCTCGACCAGCGTCAGGTCCAGGGTCATCGTTGACGGCAAATGCAACGTTTTGGGCCACGAGGCGAACATCTCCAGCGCCGCGACCCGGCACGCCAGCAGCTGGCGACTATAGGCAGCATAGGGCGCGGTCCTGTGTGGGTGCAGCAAATCGGAAGAGAGTTTTAGTACATGGAATTGGATTTGGATTTGATAAAGTGTCTGCACCTACCATGAGCCCAGCATGGCGCGATCCTTGGCTAGTGTTAGCGAGACCAGGACGTGCTCCTGATAGAAGCGCTGCAGATCCGTGGCCCTTTTATCGCCGTCGAACGCCTTCAGATAGCGACGTACGAACTTCCTGATGCCCAGCTGCATGGGCAGCGCATGTGGCGCCAGGTACGTGACCCTCGGCTCGGGCATGATAATGGGCTTGCACTCGGTGACAGACACAAGCTCCACATCGCTGTCGCTGTTGCTGCTGCTGCTGCTTTCGCTGCTGTCGCTGTCGCTGTCACTGTCACTGACCGTGACCACGGACGTGCTGCGTTTGGCCACGGAACGGCCGTTAAGGGTGCGCAGATCTGGAAACATGGTCACCAGCTGCTGCTCGTAGTTGCGCGGCAGCGGATTCCGCTTGACGTTGAGCTCGGTGAGACGTAGACGCTGAAAGACGCGCAGCGGTCGGAGCGTCTTCAGCTCGTTGTGCTGCAGCGAGATGCAGTGCAGCCGAGGCAATCGCTGCTCAACGCCACGAAAGCCGCCCAGGTGGCACAGGTGGTTGTTGTCCAGCAGCAGGCGGCGCAGCTGCGGCAGCTCCTGCTCCATAATGTCAATAATTGCCTCAAGGCACTCGAACTGCTGCAGCGCACAGAACTCGCCCTTCCAGTAATCGTCCGCATAGAAGCGGCACAGATTCAGGCAGCGCTTCCTCTCATCGTACCGCGACATTATCACCTTGCGCAGCTTCCATCTGTACGGCTCGTCCACCTCGATCATGGGCGGTCTGTCGTTAACGCGCAGACCCACGACCGGCGGACGATGTCCGCGCAGCTGCAGCTCGGCGGCCAGTTTGTAGTTATCCACATAGAAGGTGAACGTGGCCCGTTTATCCTGCTCCACATCCTGCTCACCGCCCTCATGCAGATAGTAATACCTGAACTTGCGAGGCGCCACGGCCAGGCGCAGCTTATCCAGCACCTGCTTCACGGTGTAGCCGCTGTTCTGACTAAACACCAGGACGCGATACCAGCCATACGGGCTAATGGGCACGGCAAATCGCCAATGTGGACGGCCTACGTAACGATGATAGTAATAGTTGGGTTTGTGTTGTGGCTTTTTCTGCTGCCGGTCTGGGCTCGTAGTAGAGGTGGGATCCACGACAATGGAGCTCAGTCTTTGGGACGTGTCGGCACCTGAGTTGGGGTAGTTGTTCTCCTCATTGTTGCTCATCGTGACATTTGCGCTTTCGGCTCATCTAAAAAGAGAAAAATCAAATAAGTTCCAGCTTGAAAAGATCAAAAAAAAAAACTTTCTTAGTTTGTATTAAGCTGTTGCAAACTATAATAGACTAATACACTGAACCAGCATATACATAAACGAGGTTCAAACTTCGTTTTTTAGTTTCTCTGATAGAAAACGTAATTGAAATTCGTAATAAATCTGTATGCATTGCAGAATAAAAGGGTTTGCCATATAGAAGGCACATTTAACTTTGTCCCTAATCCCCCCCACCGGCAGCTACTCATCCGATCGCTCATTGTGAATGCTGAATTGAGCTGCCCGTCGTTTCCCGGTTCCCATGCATACACATGATATACACAGTTTGTTGACTCGCCACATGAACAATAAAATATTTTTGTAAGCACTTTTTATGGCTGACATTTTTGCTGCTCTTCTTGATTTGCTTTAGTCTTTTTTCAGTTGCAACGTTTTGCCAATTTATTTGCGATTACCGCCCCTCGTTGTCGCTGTCATATACGCTGCAATTTCCCATACAGAGTCCCCCCCACACCCTGCCCTACCCCTCTATGGTGGCATTATAGCCAAGGGATTCAGCGGAGTCAACGTCCGTCCAAGCAGCTCTCCTGGCCATATGTTGCACACATTATGCTTACTTAACAATTAGAGACGCTCTTGTAATTCCAGTAAATTGCTTTGTTCGCTTTCTATACCCTCTACCCAGGAGAGTGCATAAGCCGGGTAGCTGAAACGCAAGTAAACGTTAAGTCTGAAGCCAACCGGATGACAAAATAACAAACCCAACTAAAGTCCAGTCCTTACTCTGCTCTACTCTAGAGCAAAGATCCAAGCCACAGGATATCTGCTAGTTGGTCTCTTTTTCTGCTTTGGCGCTTTTGTTTTAGGCCAACATAGAGCAGGCTTCAAAGGGATGGTGCACTGTGTGTTTGTACTTATTTTAAGAGCTATTTGCTCATTGAGCCAAGTGAGCCGTGTGAATGGCGGCGAGTGAGCTTTAAGGACCAATGACCGACTGACTTTGATGGCCAAATCAGAGAATGCTCAAGTGTGTCCAGTGAATATCATCGTCATCATCATCGTCATCATCTCCAAGCCCAGGCGAGCGATGCGACATTTCGAATGCATTTGTAGCATCATCCCATCCCACACACAATCGAAGCAAATCGAATAGAAAATCTGAGAATTGATCGGCATATCTGTTGAGATATTAATGATTACACTCGATGCCATTAAATTGGTTTCTTTTGCTTTTGGCATCAGATAAATTTCTTTATGCATGATAACTCAGCGTGAACACAAATGTCTCGCCTGAGGCATTCGAACAGGGGAAAATTGTCTGATTGCATGACAGACACATACACTCAGAGAAAAATGTGAAATGTACAAAACAAATGTCTATCCTATGATTGATAAATATTAAATATATTTATATATATATATTTGTCTTGAAATACGCATTTCGAATTTAGTTGGCAATGAAAATAAATTTCTTCCGTCACTTAAATAATTTAAAGGTCTTTAAATACACATTTTTGCCAATTTTCAAAGAGTATCGATTTCAGTATTTCTACTTAAAATATTAATAAGAATCCCACAATTTTTCTCTAGGTGCAGACACACACACACACATACTGGAGGCGTTACTTTCTACCCCGAATACAGAAATAGGGCTCTGGTTCTGAGAGCCGGGCACATTGTGTGCTGGCAGCCAAATCAAAGACCCTTTTGCCCATTTACTGATAACGGACACACACACACACACACACACACACACACACACACACACACACACGTACACACCAGGCGGGCCCGTAACATGGCATTTGTTTAATGGATTAAAAATAATACGTACACACAATATGAAAAGGGACTGAGAGCGGGAGCGGGAGCGGGATCAGGGGTTTAGACAGGGAAAAACTGATAATAATCATAGCACGTTGCCGGCGTGGGCAAATGGAAAATGTGCGGCGTGTCATAAATTAATTTTCGGAAAATTCAATAGCTTGTCCGCAACCGAATCCAAACTCAACAACGTATTCCAATCCAGATGCCTATTAATAATAATAATGCCATGTCGTTTTGATGGACAGTCAGTGTGAGGCGTTGCACAAAGGATTTCTCTCTGGCTTTTCACCAAGGACGAGTTGTGCACCGGTGAAAGCGGCGAGAGAGGGCGGGGGGGGGGGGGGAGGGGGGAGTCTCTTATCAAAAGCGAAGCACTTTCATTCAAGTTTTGGGGGTTGAAAGGCTTCGCATTGCGGCCGCAGGAAGCGAAGCCATGAAAAAGCTTTTTGAAAATTATGCAAAAATCATGATTCGGCACTTTTCATTATGCGCCCAGCTAATTAACTATTCAGCCGAGTGCGCAGAGCTCTGGGAAAAATTGCTGGAAAACTGTTGGCAGCCGTTTGCCGTTTGCCGCAGTTACCACATAAAAGGTTTCCCAAAGCATCTTACGAATCAATCCTTTGAATCTAGGCGCACGATGACTGAGTCACCCTTCCGATTAACGAGCCGAATCTTAAGGCAGGGTGCTGGTTCGAACCATGAATCGAACCAATGACAATTTACAGTGCTTGCAGAACTGATAATCATTTCGACTATAAGCCGGAAATGCCATCTTGCAATCCCCTCCAGTCGGATGTGGGGCTATTGCATCGTTGCTTCTAAGTATTTTGTGCTCATGTGTGGCATTTGTTACTACTTACTAATTGAATCTTCAAAGCTGTTAGCTAAGCACTTCCAACAGGGTTCAGTGAAGACGCATAGTCACGCCTAAGGAATTACAAGGTGGAGTCTAAGTTCAAAGACTTTGAGCCTCTGTTAGTCGAGACGACACGCCTAATCAATTATGGGTTTATGATAAGTGCAAAGTCTTGGAGACTGCAATTTCGAGTCAAGTGACAAGTTAAGTTAGGAGCAGTTGTCGCAGACGCAACTCCGACAGCGGACAAACTGGTTGGTTCATAAAGCGCAGTAGATATGCTGGGAATATTCGACAGACCCTACGCCGATCCCGTTCGGCTGCCTTTGGCCAACGGACCAGCGCCCATTGTGACCATAGTGTTTGTCTATTTGCTCTTCGTGCTAAGGCTGGGCCCATGGCTTATGGCGAACCGTAAGCCCTACCAGCTGCGTGCCGTCCTGAAGGTCTATAATGTCATCCAAATCCTGTACAACAGCCTGTTCTTCGTGATCGTAAGTGCAGTCGTAATTTTACGGGCCAATCTTGGCAATTAATTTATGATGCTTTCTTTCCACAGAGCATGGAATTTATACTCGTGGATCAGGCCTACGACTTTAACTGCCTTACGGTACTGCCGCCGGAGCACGAGAAGAAGAACATGGAACGAGTGCTCGTCTATGCGTACTATTTGAACAAGATACTCGATCTGATGGACACCGTCTTCTTTGTCGTACGCAAAAGCTACAAGCAGATAACGATGTTGCATCTGATCCATCATGTCTATATGCCAACGGCTGGTTATATACTGATACGATTCTTTGGTTATGGAGGGCACGTCATTGTTGTCGGACTGTTGAATGTGATCGTACATACCGTGATGTACACCTACTACTACCTCTCGGCCGAAAGCCCGGCTCTCAGGCAAAATCTCTGGTGGAAGCAGTACATCACCATCATGCAGATGGTTCAGTTCATACTCATGTTCCTCCACAGCATTTGGACCCTAGTGCAACCCAATTGTAATGCAGATCGTCCAGTGATCTACTTGGTGCTAGCCGCTTCGAGTTTAATGCTCGTCATGTTTGCCAACTTCTACGCGCACGCCTACATACTGCCAAAAAGGAAGAAGCTAACAGATGAGAAGCGTAAATAAGTTAGTTGATATACGATTCATTGCTGCGGGGTCAGGTTAGCATATACATACATATAGTCGTAAAGTAGGCTTAAGGTATATTTGTTAGCGAAAGGGAAACACAGAACCGCCCTTAAACCAAAAAAAATCGAAAATAAAGAATCTATCGTAAACTCAAACTTGAATAAAAACTGTTACTTGGTGTAACCACAAAAACAATGTAGGCTTTAGCTTCAAAGCTGTACACAGAATTTTGAATTTATAAAACTTTCAACAGCATACACGACAAAAACGAGGTTTTAATTCGTATCCCTTGTTGTCAGACATAAAATATAGAATGTTTCTAAAGTATTATTCACTAAAATTGCACACACGTTTACATTTGCGTTTAAATATAATTAAAACGGAAATTGGATTAATCTCGAGATTATGCTCATTAATATCGGCCAAGATTAGCAATAGTTATGTTTGACATATTCGACAGACCGCCTGCTGATCCCACGCGCTTCTTTCTCGCCTGCAGTCCCTGGCCCATGGTCCTCATAGTATCTTTTTATCTGCTCTTTGTGCTGAAGCTGGGTCGCCAGTTCATGGCCAAGCGGACGGCCTATGATCTTCGAGTCGTACTGAAGGTATATAATCTGATGCAGATCTTATACAATGGATTGGTATTCTTTGCGGTAAGTGTGTTGTGAATCTAAAGATCAGATCTCTCTAGCTTAAACAATTGCAGGCGATTTGTTATCTGATTGCGTTTAGGCCTCACAGCCTAGGCTGCATAACGGTGATGCCTCAGGACCATCCATTGAAGAACATAGATCGTCTGCTCTCCTATGCGTACTATATCAACAAGTACTTCGATTTGCTGGACACAATTTTCATAGTGCTGCGAAAGAGCTATAAACAGATCTCGTGTCTGCATCTGCTGCATCATCTGTACATGCCCATCACGGGTTACTATGTGATCCGCTTCAACGGCTATGGTGGCCACCTTATAGTCATGGGTGTCCTCAATCTCTTCGTGCACGTTGTGATGTATAGCTACTACTACATCTCATCGCAGATACCGCCGGCAGAGCGGAGAATCTGGTGGAAGGAGTACATAACCATATTGCAGATGCTTCAGTTCCTGATTATATTTGCGCACAATATTTGGACATTAATGCAGCCAAGATGTGAGATTTCTCGAGTGCTAACCTTTATGGTACTCTTCATGTCAGTTGCTATGTTTTTGATGTTTACCAACTTCTACACACACGCCTACATACTGCCTAAGAAGGAGAAGAAGCAGAAAAAGGTATCTTTTGACTAAAGGTGAATAATAAAATAGAATTATATTCAATTACATTATATCTTTCCTTTTCAGGGCTAGATACAGGGTTTGGCGCTCAACTAAATTCTATTCGTATAAGTTGTAGGCTTTAAATAAACACGCAATTTAGCATAATATCTGACTACTTTGAGTGCTTCCTTTTTGGGTTAACGTAAGACTCATTTGTAGAAAGAGAAACACAAGGTTTGTGATAAGGCAGCTCTCCGATCGAACAGTAGCCAAGCGCAAAGCAAAATATATATCATATTTTTATGTCAATATATTCGAAATGTCTCTTGTTATTCGGCTCAACTTGATCTTAAACTGCAAATAAACTTTCATTGTAACTTGGCTCAAAATATTTCAGCAGTTTCATATATGAATAAGTCACATAGGCTTGGTATTTAATACAGGGTGCCGAAAAAACAAAAGCTAAATGTTTTTATACATTCGTGAAGTAAAATGTTAGAGCCTGATTCCACTATGCTTAAAATATGTTACATTTACAAACTTCACATTATGCGATTCCATTCGCAAGTGTCCGTTGTCGGTAACATGTCAATGGCAAATGTGACGCTTCTTTGAATAAACAGCAAATAAAACGGCCTCGGAGTAGGGACTCCATTTAATGGACTCTTTGCGAGACTTGGCCATCTTTAAATGTTAAATTTTTCCTATGGGAAAACGTACAGGCAACATAATTCACATTATCAAAAAATTTAAGAAATGTTGACCGTGGAATTAGGCTAAATAAAGAATACGCGGCGATATGCCGTGTTCCATGTTCCTCAAGATTAAAACAAATTTAAGATATGTAAACAAAATCATAGAAATACAGCCAAACAACATCGGATGTTAACTACTGCCTCACCCTGTATTCACTAATGAGGAATTATTTAATAGGATTCTAAGCGAGTGTACAAAGTGCACTGAATTTCCGAATTCTATTCAGCAGCAGAGTGGAATTTGAAAAACAAACCAATTAAATTGAAAACTAGTCGTAACACAACTTTTACATCGAGTAACCGCAAATTCGGAAGGTTGTAAAAAGCACAAATAATTATCGATATGTTTGAGGTTTTCAATAGGCCGCCTGCAGATCCCGTCCAGCTTCCACTGGCTGTTGGCCCATGGCCAGTGATTTTAATAGTGACTGGCTATCTGCTTTTTGTGCTCAAGCTGGGGCGCCTTTTCATGGCCAACCGAGCACCCTACGATCTGCGAGCCGTACTCAGGGTCTACAATTTGATACAAATCGTGTACAATAGCACTCTGTTTGTGCTGGTAAGTGGGCTGCTCGATCGTTTTGAACTGATTTAACTTCTTTATACTACTACTTCCACTAATGCAGGCTATATACGTAATCTTTGTGGTAAGACCCTTTGACCTGAATTGTATAACAGTGCTGGCGCAGGACAATCCCTTCAAGAGGGTGGAGCGCGTCCTGTCCTATGCGTACTATATCAACAAGTACTTCGACTTGCTGGACACAATTTTCATAGTGTTGCGAAAGAGCTATAAGCAGATCTCGTGTCTGCATCTGCTGCATCATCTGTACATGCCCATCACGGGTTACTTTGTGATTCGGTTCAACGGCTATGGTGGCCACCTCATAGTCGCGGGTGTCCTCAATCTCTTCGTGCACGTTGTGATGTATAGCTACTACTACATCTCATCGCAGATACCGCCTGCAAAGCGGAGATTCTGGTGGAAGGAGTACATAACCATATTGCAGATGCTTCAGTTCGTGATTGTGTTTGCGCACACCATTTGGACCCTAATGCAGCCAAAATGTGAGATACCTAAGGCACTGACCCACATGTCACTTCTGGCGGCGACTGCCCTGTTTTTGATGTTTGCCAACTTCTACACACACGCCTACATACTGGCCAAGCCGAAGAAGAAGCAGATCAATGACTAGAGGTGAATAATATAATTTATTTTTTGTTTTTTTAATAATATCCAATTAAATTATTTTTCTGTTTCTCAGGACTTAGTGCTGAGTTTGGGGCACAGCTAAATTTAATTTAATCGTAACTCGTAGCTTTTAAACAAACGTAACTGAATTCTTAGCTCAATCGAATGAATGATCAAGCCGCGGACTATTTTAAATACTTTAGCTTTGTCAAAACCAATCAATCAGAGACTCGGTAACGAGATTAAAATGCAATGTCTTGTGTTTAGAGTATCTTAGCCGGATCGGAATATATAGAGAAAAAGCTTGTCAAGATAAAACTCTTAGATCGAACAGCAGCGTATCGCAACGCCCCGTGGAAGGTATTCGAGATATCTTTAAAATTCTCACAAAAAATATAGGCGTAGAAAACTCTCCTTTCGCTGCAGCAGGTAGATAATAATATTCCATAATATTCCAGGTATTTGGGTGAAACAAGGGTATTTAATCTTTGGCAACCGGAAGACAACTTTAGTCTCAACTTGAATTAAAACTGCAAATAAAATTGCATTGTACCTAAGCTAAATTGTTGAACTTTAGATATGTATACGTAGGCATACGCCTGGTATGTAAAGCACACGAAAAGGGCGCATAATTAAAGGCAAATATTCACGTAAGGGGAATTATTCAGTAGGATTCGAGGGTGGCCAATAAATTAAGCGAACGTGCAATGTGCACTAAATTTCCGAATTCTATTTGGCAACTAAATGGAATATAAAGAACAAATTAAATAAATTTAAAACTAGTCGTACCAGAACTTTTACATCGAGTAACCGCAAATTCGGGACGCGGTAAAAAGCACACATAATTATCGATATGTTTGAGGTTTTCAATAGGCCGCCTGCAGATCCCGTCCAGTTTCCACTGGCTGTTGGCCCATGGCCAGTGATTTTAATAGTGACTGGCTATCTGCTTTTTGTGCTCAAGCTGGGGCGCCTTTTCATGGCCAACCGAGCACCCTACGATCTGCGAGCCGTACTCAGGGTCTACAATTTGATACAAATCGTGTACAATGGCACTCTGTTCTTGCTGGTAAGTGGCCAGCCCGATCGACTTTATGCTCGCTCTATCTAATCTAATGATGTGCCCTAATGCAGGCTACATTCGGCATTTTTGTGATAAGACCCTATGATATAGAGTGTATAATGGTGTTGACACCGGACAATCCCTTTAAGAAAGTGGAGCGCGCCCTGGCCTATGCGTACTTTCTCAACAAGATACTTGACCTGCTGGACACCGTTTTCATAGTGCTGCGCAAGAACTACAGGCAGGCCTCGGTGCTGCATGTGTGGCACCACGCGGCCATGGTACTGGCCGTTTACAGTGGACTGCGATTCTATGGCTATGGTGGACATTTAGTGCTGACGGGCTATCTGAATGTGTTCGTGCATTGCGTGATGTACATCTACTATTACATATCGTCCCAGAGCCAGTCTGTGAAGCAGAGCCGCTGGTGGAAGCAGTACATCACCATCATGCAAATGCTTCAATTCCTGATTGTGATAGCGCACAGTATTTGGACTTTAAATCAGCCCAGCTGTAAACTCTCCCTCTACCCAGTTGCCCTGGTTCTGTTCATGGGAACGGTCATGTTCATCATGTTCAGCAATTTCTATGTGCACACCTACATTCTGCCAAAGAAGAACAAGCAGGAGTGATTCCTAGCGTGGAGTTTTTATAGTATCCTCTTTCTAGTCGTAAGCTCGAGCGCACTGGTTTATTAATTGGAATTAAAATAAAGTACAAATTTTGACACAATCCGGCCCAAATCGAAATTTCTTAATCAGAGCACATTTTTGGTTTTAGTCCCGAAACACCTTAATATTTACAAGATTTATAAACCATACTCAAACTATTTTGTAAACATAATAAAAATTTGCTTGAAATTAAAAAGAAAAACCATCTTGTTAATGACTAAGCACTTAATCTGCTTCCTGTTTTCCTTTCTATCGTGTATATAGACTAAATTCTATATAGAATGGTTCATATAAATCACGGCATGAATGCGATTCCATTCCCTTCCAGTGGAATTAGGAACTGCATTTTTCTTCGAGTGTTTCCTGGAATCCAGGCCTTGTGCATGCCCTTTAATGAGCCAACACAAAATGTTTTCTAGTAAATATGCAAAATGTAGCAATTAAGTCAAATGCACAGACAAATGACAAAGGCACAAGTACTTACGTATTCCCAGTATAAAGTAAAAAGAAGCTGCTTAAAACTCAAAAACTCGAAAGCAAACAACAAACGACGCGCACTCAAAAGATGAAACATAAAACGTAGCCCCAGAAGAAGCCCATAAAAAAAACAAAAAAAAACAGCAACAACAACAACAAAAAAAAGTAAAAGAAAACCACATTGTGCCAGGGCGCACTTAAAAAGCAACCATCATCAGCTACCAGGCACCAGCAGCAACCGCTGGGGGCACCTCCCAAACGACATATGGGGACAGAAGTCTTCGCTCGGTCTCTCGGCGAAATGCCATAAAAATTGCAACATAAAAATTAAACCACTAAACGCAGCGAAATTGCGGGCTTTGGGGGCGCTGATAATGTGCCCAGTTGAGTTAAGTTCAGTGTATACGTTTCTTTTTTTTTTTTTTTTTGTATGCCCTAAAAGAAGGTATTCTACTTTTGGCATACCGTGTGCCATTCTGAAGTCCATTTTCAGCGCAACTTCCTACCTGAATAAATAGCTTGCAGTCCGATCATAAAAAAAATTTTTAAGCCCAACTGAGTGTATATACCAAAGCGCAAGGTATCAGACTTATAATTAATGCTCGACAAAAAACGAGTAATTATGAAAATTAAATGCTAAAAGCCTAATTAGAATACACAATTTTCTAAGAGTGTTTTATTTGTAGATGTTTTATTTTGTGACTTCATCAGAGCTAACAACTAAATAGGAAGATCTTAGTAGAGAAAATAGTGTTCGTAAGTAAAAATTAAAAATAATCTTAATTTACTATATCATTTAAGAAAATACAATAAATAGGAAAAAAAAATGAAGAAAAAAGAAAGAAGTTAATAATAAAGTAAGGAAATTTATACTAGATATATTGAGTATTATTAAATATTCCTAATCTGTGCTAAGTGAAAACCAACATACCAAGTTAGAAACCTATTGGTCTTATAATCTTCGAGTGCGGCTTAGAAAATCCTATCCCTAGATGGATTTGTTTTCTATAAACTATCAGGCCTTAGACCTTGTGTGTTCCCCAGGATAGTTTAAGATGAGCTACAATGCTTGATCATTTTATTTTCAGCTCTCATTAAGGGTATTCACTCTTCGACTTTTTTATGATAAGTAGCTGTTTGTTTTTGTTTTTTGTGTATTTAATTTTTTGCTGTTGACTTTGACTTTGGAGTTGTTGAGAGAGTACAGCAAGCAGTTCATAACGCGACCCCCAGTTAGTTGTTTTCAGTTGTTTTGAGTCACCCTCACGTACGGGGTGCAGCTGCTGCTGCTGCTGCTGTTGTTGCGATTTTGGTAATGATATTCAATAATAATATGGGAGTACATGCGCAAATTTCAAATATCGCATAATAAAAAGCACTTGCGTCGCGCTAAGCAGCCGACTCTTTCAGCATTTCAGACATGCTTCGACTGCGCCTTTAGAATTTAATGTGCTTATAATGCCGCCTGCTGGCACTTGAGCCCATTTCCCACCCATGCCCGAGAAGAGCCCATACCGTGTTTCAGTCTTGAATCCGATACCAATTCGCATCCGACTCGTCGCACAAACGTTCACGTAATTGTAAGCGCAACCCTCGTCGCAATTTCTGGCTCTTTAACGGCAAATGATGTCAATTCGAATGCGAGGCAGTCCCTGACCGGGTCTCAGTCCCAGTCCCAATTCTATCTCTAAATATGCTCATCGCGTTTTTCCTATTCTATCGAAAATTGAACTTAATTGGTGCGTGAAGTGTGCGCACTGAGAGGATTCCATCTAATGCTGCCAGGCAACTAAATATTCCTCCACTCCCCGTTTGCCAGGACACACACAGACGCACACACGTCTAGCCCAAATCCCTGATAGGCCTCATTATAATTCGCCAGCGAGCAGAAGGCAACGTCGGCAATCAAATTGGACAGCGACCCACATTCGAAGGGGATAGCCCAATAAACAATAATATAATGCGATAATTAAAACTTTTTTTTTGCTACATTGAACGAGATCTAATCAATAACATACCCCAGCAACGCCGGGTAACCTCTTGTTATGGAAAGAATTATAACAAATGTGCATTAAAGGCGACAGCGCAGAGCCTATAAGGAATACATTTTATTGATCAGACAGACTGTTCATTAAGCCTGTCAACTCTGAACAAAAAACAACCTTCCTTTGTCCAGGTGAACCGAATCGGACGACCATATTATCAACATGGGACCTCTATAATAAACCGCTCTATAGAAAGAATCGGTCATAAGCAATTAGGAACTTTACTAGGAAGAGTTCTAGTAAGAATAAATCTGATAGCTCTAGTTCAACTATTCAAATAATTATCTTCCCTAAATAATCTACCTTTTTTCAAGATATCCTAACTAAGCCGGGCAGCTTACGAGCATTAGCTTGGCGCTTGACTGAATCTTCTCGAATATCGAGCACTAAATCATATTCATTGCCAACTTCTTGACGATACCTTGAGCCACCTTATCAAATGCTGCGTGTCGCAGGGTATTTAATCTTCGACAGACTGTTTTTTTACTCATATCGCTAGGTTTTCCCTTTTATGCATTCTCAGCTAGTTATCTCAAGATCACAAAGTTATTTTACAAAGAAAAAAACTCAGAGTTTACAAGGATTTCAAATTTCACAAGAAATACTCAAATTAAATATTCAAGTTTGGAGTGTTACAAAGCGACCCTCGTGCTCCGAGCTGGCATCCCAACTGATTAGCATAAATTCGTCTATGTCTATGTTGCTGGAAATGTTGTTGTGGTTGTTGTTGCTGTTGTTGTCGTCTTTTGTCAACGTGTCTGGCATGGCAAGCAAAAAAGTTTAGCAGCCAAATGCAGACAGGCACGGACTACTAGGAGTAGGATCTTGGTCTTGGGCTGAGGCTTGTCTTGGCCTGCCACTGCGACTGCGACTGCGACTGGGACTGAGACTGGGGCTTGGCTTGGCCTGGCTGTGGCTGCTGCCACATGGAAACATGTGTCACTGAGGGCTGTCTACTTATTGCACGACTAATGTCAGTTGCACTGGCTGCCCCTCTGGCTGGCTCTGGCTCTGGCTGTGGCTCTGGCTGCCAGTCAACAAAAGGTAGCAAGCAAACTTCCTGGCACACAAAAAGCTTTTTAAACTGCAAAATGCAGCTGATGGAATTTCTTTAGGGGTTGCAACTAAGTTGGGGTGTGGCACGACGGAGGGGGGGCGAAGGGAAACTGGAAAACTGGGCTGTGGTTTGCCATTCAAGCGCAAATTATTTCCAAGCCGCTGACATCGCTGGGTGAAGGACGTGCCTGTCGGCCTGAAGGCGATTCCCAGCCTAAGTAGTTTCTCAACTTGTTCCTTGTTCCAAGTCTGCAGTCTGTCTCTCTCTCCCTCTCTCTCTCTCTCTCTCTCTCTCTGAATAGGTTCACTCATTTGGCAGGTTTTCTATAATGGCCTCTGCCAGTCTGCCAGTCGCTTCCTTTCTAATATTGCTTGGCATTTTGCATTACAATCGGCCTCGACAGCTGCGGATCGAGCCCGGTTTTCCACCCAAGTTCTAGCGCTGCATTATCTCACGCATTGCATCAATTTCTCATAGCCAACGCCTCCTGGCTGATATCTCTTCAGGACTGTCGGCAATCTAATTAACGCAGTTTGTCTTTGGCCCCGGGCCCCAAAGGAATTTCGTGTGCCCGCTCATCAATTGCTTTTGCCGGATATTTTATTTTCGTGCTGCAGACAAAGTTCTGCAACGACTCCTAATCATATTTTAGAGCAGCCCAACTAATTGTGGCTGCGGTTGACAGACAAACAGGGCAAACGCAAATGCTGCCAAACACTGAAAATACTCTGAAAATACGGCAAAGCAATTTACACCTCAACACTCTAAAATTCACAAGACATTGTAAAACCGATGTGGCAAATGTCATAACGACCCTTGAATGCTCTGCAATTGATTTGCATACAAAATATGCTAGCCGATAAATAAATAAATATGTCTAGAGAATGTTGGGAAATATGTAAAGAAGAGAACTTTGGAATTCTAGAGTAATTCACCTGATCTCGGCTCAGTTACACAAAAATGAAATTTCTGTTTAAATATAAAAAAAAAATATTATCTTTAAGGGGGTTCGATATCTAAAATTCCGTACAACTGATGCAGCGTATGGGCCAGTTTTTACCTGGTTTTACCAATCTGCATAAAACATTCGCATGTCTCTTATACGCTCACATAACTGAAACAGCCGCTCTTTATAGAGTATTCGGGCATAAGAAGCGTAGCCAGAACTCTAAAGACGTGTTAATGAAGCAGACATGCGGGCCAGAACCTGGGCCAAGTCGTGGTCGTGGTCGTGGTCTCTGGGTCTTGGTCTTGGTCTTGGCGTTGGTCTTCCTCATCGGCTGAATGAATTTGTATAACTTGCAAATCATGTTGACTGACGAGCCAGCGCGGGAATAGCGCTGCGTCTGTCTGGAATTGGGACTGCGACTGGAACAGGGACTGGGCAGGAGAGAGAGAGAGGCAGAGGGCAAAACTTGCAAAGTGTTGAACGCAGCGAGTGAAACATATTGTGCCATATATATTATGAAAATGTGTGTCTGAGGTCCCATAAAGTGGAAATAGGCAAGGCGGGGCAAGGGGCAGCCGGGCAGCGGGGCAGCAGTTGGCTGTTCTACTAAATCAACATCATTAAGTTTTCTGTTTATAAAGAAAACACTCGAAAGCATTGGTGCGAAGTCTTTTTACTTGCTGCTTTTTAGATGCCCTATACAAATAGGCTGCAAAAGGGTATATTGCGGCATCAGTCAGAAAGAGACATAGCCGGGTCCATAAAGTATATATATATATATATATATTCTTGACAGACAAGTCGTTAAGCTGATAAGTTACCATTGCATATAACACAAAGAGCAAGTTTATAAACTGGTTTATCCGAAATCGATATACATATAAATCGATTTTTGTCCAGGTTTTTCGAGCATATCTCTCAAGAGTTTCAGAGCTAGAATACACACATATTAATGTCATCTTTAAGCCCTGAACATTTGCATGCAATCATAGAATTAACACAGAAGTTAAGTTTGAATGAATTTTGGATATTGATCTGGCATCGAGGGTATAAGCTAGTCGGGCACGGCAGTCTTGCTGTTTGTTGTTGTCTTATTATTTCTCCTTTCATGTTCACTTGTTCGGCTTGTGTTTATGTATTTGCCGTTGTCGATGATGCGATCTCTGTGCTATCTTAGGCGGGTTTGAGCCAAGCGAGCGACAAGGAAGGAAGTTCCGCCGCCAGTTGGCACTCCAAGAAGCCAAGTGTTGAGCACAAATTAGTATTGAACTCGGCTAAGCCGACCCAAACACAAGCAAGAGTGAAGAGTTTTTCCAGCATATTTGCTTAGCCATTTTAAGCGAACTGCATTCACAAGTTGCTTAGTTCAGGTGAACTGAGGTGAGGTGAGGTAAGGTGAGGTGAGGCCGAGCACATGCATTATGTATGTCGAGCGGCGGGCCAAACGAAATGTGAAAGAAAAAGCAGAAAATAAACAACAAAGTCACGAAATTGTTTTGCTCAACAAATAAAAGACGAGTCTTTGCAATGGAACAGCAAAAGTATCTTAAAGATACAAATAGCCAGATTTGAGCAGGGCTACCCGGCTCGACAGGATGTGACTGCGTCCGCATCCTAGCAGCAATACGAATAGATACTCGTAATGCTCAAGCATCCAGCTCAAATTACAAGCGGGCAAATGTTTAAATACTTGAGTGCCCCACCACACAGAGCGCAGCATATTAACTTTTACTTTGCCTCTCTTTACTTTGTCAACACAACAATTCACTTAAGACTGAGTCTGTGTTGTTGCTGTTATTGCTATTGTTGTTGTTGTTGCCGCCAGTTGCAAGTTGTCAGTTGCAAGCTGTCAACTTGGTGGCTGCCGCAGCAGCAGCAGCAGCAGCAGCAGCAGATATCTTATTGCACACGAGACAAGCAGCCCACGTAAAAGGCGCCAGTGCAATAAACAGAAATAGCAAAGCGGGCAAGGCATAGGTTAAGATGCTCAGAACTATAAAATTGCCCCGATTAGGAATCTATTTATAGGTCAGACTCCTTACATTCTCAGTTGTATAAACAGATATAGAATATTAATTGAACAGGATTCGATTCCCAGGCGACTGAGCTCCAGTCCGCAGTGCTACACTAGGATATACCCTAAGTCCAGCCCCAAACTGCCGATACACACACAAATACCCCAAATAACACACACCAAACGTTGGCTTCCTCTTTCTTTTGCTATGAAAAATGTGCTCTTGATTAACTTCTGTATTCATTGTCCGATCTATGTGACATTTTCCAGATTTAAATAAAGCATAGAAAAAAATGCATATACCCAAGCGCAAGACTCTACCCTTAAGAATTCTTCATCTGTATATACTACGCGAAAACCAACAAGAAATAGGAGGTAATATCCAAAAGAAAGAGATAAACTTATTCTGGACCTGCAAATGTACGGGATTGCCGTAAAATCCCAACTCAACAAAATAAGAGTCGCATCCCAACTCGCTATCAAGGTGCCTTGTCTCTCCTAAGAACAAGAATTAGGTGCATCATTTCTGGGGGTTGTCTCTCTAGGGCAAGAAAAATAAGACTCAAATAGAATCTACCCAAAAGGATTCTCTAAGACAAAACTCATTGATATCATCTGCAGAATTCAAAACTTTTCGCTTTATAGCCTTAACCTTGTACACCTTAGGCTTATTAGCAGTAAGTCTTGCTAAATTTCTTCTCCCCCTATATATGGCTATGCCAATATTAGTTAGTAGTGAACTTGTTAATAATAGAATATATATATTAATTTATACAAAATGTTCTGCGAAACTTATATGAAATTATGCATCTAAAATTTAAAGTCTGCAGCTTTTGTAGTTTCCTAGCTCGACGCGTTAAAACAGACGGACGTGGGACTCGTACTGATCAAGAATAGATATATATATATATATATATATATATATATATATATATATATATATATATATAAGCATTTTAAATGGGTTCAGGGCATAAAAACAATATGAAATATGATTACACTCGTGGCAGCGCCCTCTGTTGCTGAAAAGCAGCACAGCCAAAGTGCAGCGCCATACACAATTGCGGTAATTTACTACGGACAGCAATTATAACAGTTTGTATTACATACTTATTGTATTGCATACTTCCAGGCATAATTTATATTAATATTTATATTTGCTTGAAATTCACAAAAACTTCTTAAGTACTTACTGAAAGTACCCGGAACTGCAAAAGAGAAAACAGTTGGCACAGAAAATGTAACGAAAATTCTAAAAATATTATCAAAAAAAAATATATTTCGATTAACCGATAAAACCAAAAATAAAAGAAAAATTGTATTTATGTTATTTAAGAATAACTTTGTTTGACAAAAATGTTTTGACAATTTTTAAGTGCCCTAGTCGACTTTTTGGAACATTCTTTTCTGACTGAGTTCGCAACTCGGAGCTCGTCAAAAACATTTCCCACAACAAACAAAAAGAAATCAAATGTTTTTCAGAACTTAAGAGCTTCAACTAATCAGCGGAACAAACATGCATATAATTATATTGAATATGGTTTAAGAAAATGTCCATTTTAATGTCTATCATTTCAGCCATAGCTGCATAACACAGTCGACTCTCTGGCAATATGGTAAGTTGAACTAAAGCAACTAGTTAGCGGCCACTAATGGAGTTTCCAATTCAATTCAATTTGACAGCGTGTCATAATAATTTTGGTGGTGTGCCTGCTGCTGCTCCAAGTCCTGGGAGAGACCGAGTCTATGACTAAGGCCAGGGGCAAGGTTAAGGGTAAGGGCAGACCTAAGCCGAAGTCGAAGCCAAAAGAGAATTCCGAGACAACTGTCACCACGACAACTGTCCCCTTAACAACAGAAGCTCCGGCCTTTTTCAAATACTGTGAGACGATTTTCAAGTGGAACTTTTTGGATTTTGAGGTGATTAAGGCCATTGTGAAGGCTCTTACGGAACGCCTGGACTCGGTATGCAATGTGACCGAAACGCAGCCCCTCGTGCCCACCATCGTAGCCGGCAATCTGTATTGCGGCACCGATCTGCCGACTACCATTGATTTGCTACTAGACTACATTTTAGATAAGGTCGAACGCAGTTGCCAGAAACTGAAGGGTTTCCACAGCCTTTTCATATACACGAGCGACCTATAAGCCGCAAATTTCACTTTCATTTCCAAATTCAAAAATTGCTTATAGCAGAGACAATTTGTCGCATACAATAAATCAAATGGCTTCTTTTCAAATGCGAATCCGTGTATCGAAACCGGATTCGAACCACAAAAGTGAGTTTCTGTGAACTGTGGACTCGAACCAGCGACTTTGCTTATTTTGAAATTAAACAGTGGACAAATTTATTGCCGCTCAACAATGATGGTTTTAAGTTGAATCGAATTACATAGCGTGCGGCTGCAACTCATCGGAATATACCTCCAGAGTGCGCTTAAAGTTCTTCAGTAGCTGCAAGTCCCTGGCCCTGCGTTCGCCAGACGGATCGCTGGCGGGCAGGATCGTTTCTAGCAGAATGGGCACAATCTGCTCGCCCACCGATTGAAAGAGTTGCGCTAACTTGATGATTGTTGCGGGATCGGGCAGGCCCGGGATGCCACGTTCAGCCATCTGGCTGGCATCGCGACGCCTTCGTCGTAGTCCGAGGCCCTCATCCGAATCCTCAACAGTTTCCTCCGAGGAGGAATCATCGTCGTCATCGCCATCGCCATCGCCATCGCCCTGAGCCTTTTTCATGCCATCGCCATCATTCTCAGGCTCCTAAGTTCGAATGGTTTTTGTTAATTAAGAGCTGCTCTGCTCTGGTTTTAATTACCTTTGGCCGGGCCTCGGTCGGGCTAATGCACAGCTGCAGTAGCAGGAGAAACGCTGCAAAGAGCAACTGATGTCCCACATGGATTGCCATTGCACTTGCGATCTGTCAGACTGGACAGCCACATTTATAGGCCCCAGTCGCGGCTTTGTTTTAATGGGATTAATTTCAATGGGCTTTGCATGTCACAAAATGCCATCAAATTGATCAATTTGCGTACTTTAAATTAAAGTTAGGGCTGAATATTTGCTGGCACGTTGACGGCACAGTTTTTGACCATGTTAAAAGGTCAACAAGAAGAACCCACCAGTTCGAACTTGAAAGCATCAAACTCCAAAATTTATTTGCTTCTTTTTTTGGTCATGGAATGCGCCAACGAGTGCAGTTTTTGTGCACAGTCCGGGCCCAGCCCAGCTCAGAAAAGCAGACAAAAGAAGAGAGCAATGTTTTTTACGGACTGCCGACTAGTGAATACCCTTGCTGGCATATTCGATCAATACATCAACAAATTATTATAGAAACTCGAGATCATCATCTGTTTATACTGACTGACTAACGCATTGATGAAGCTTAGAAGCTCAAATTATTGCCTAAGCTTCGTCGGACTATCCAGTGGAAGGTTGCCGGTTCAAATTCAGTAAAAATTTATATTATATTACTGTATTTGTTTATTTAATTTGTTATTATTCGCAAAGACATGTAGACGCGAAACACGAAGAATTCCGAACGACGCCAAATAATTTCTTCTGATATATATAGAGAAAATGAGGGGGGGGGGGGGGGGGGGGGAGAGAACGATACATATGTATTTGTATGTATATGTATATATGCTTTACGAGTTTGAAGCTGTCTCAATCAGTGCTTTAAACAAATCCATTGTCAAAGTCGTAATACCCAATGCAAGGGTATGGACAGTCAGCCGCCAAGCGGTCAACAACTTTGGCCATTCGCACATTCTCAGGTAAGATGCGATGCGACTCGACGCGACTCCAGTTCGCTTCATTGGGACCAGGTAGTTTGTGGCCGGCAATTGCCGCTGGCACATAAATTGTAATTTAAGCGTGCGCCTGCCTTTGTGGATGTGGGGATATTATTATTAAATCAAATGCGGCTGCTGCAACGGCAGCGGCAGCGGCAGCAGCAGCAGCAACAGCCACATTGTTGACAACGCAGTTGATTGGAATCGAGAGTTGTTTGAGACTCGGTCGCAGATGCAGTTTCAGTTTTGATTGAGACCCGCTTTCGGACAGTCAGCGAAGGCGGAATGAAACGCAAACTCTAAAGATAGTGCCGATTTTTTAAAAGCAAGTGAAATTAAGTGAACAAATAAAACATATCTGGACTTCAACTTGATATGAAATAAATTATTAAAAATTATTCAACATACAATTTTAAAAGTTAACCACCCATCTTTTCAGTTACTGTTATACACATAGTTTATATAAAAATATATATTGTTTGAAATACCTGCATTAAAATGAATTTGTTTTCGCGCCTTAAACACATTGGAACTGCTAACAAGGTGAGCCACGTGGCAATATATATTACTTATATTGAGTTACAACTTTTAAAATTGCCGCGCACGCTGTTGGTGTTGCCACATTATACGCCGCCTAATGGCAAGGGCCACTTAACAGACTTGCTCAGCTCATAACAGAAGCTCCTCCAACTAACAGCATATGCTTCGATAATAGCATTAAACAAAATTTTTATTGCAGAGTTCGGTGACGCTGCCTGTTACAGTTGCTGGTAAGTAATCAAAGTATTTGCTTGAATCGTTTTTAATTTAATTTGCAGCATTGTCTACAAGTTTTTATCAAACCGCAATGTTAATTGCATGCTCACTGTCAGTAATAGTACAGCTACTGTAAATGTAATAGCTGCTGTTATGTTACCTAACATTTTCAACAGGCCATACTCATAGAAACTTTTTTGCAATTAACTCGCACAGTTGTCGCACAAAATCAAGAAGCAGTAGTCGAGTCTACGGAGGTTTACAAAGTAATTGCAGAAGAAAGATTGCCAGCACATAACAAAAACAATCAAGAAGGTATGTATGAAACTGAAAGCCATTGTCTAAAGCCAGTGCACACGCCCATTGGCTGATGTAACACAATCCACAGATGTCTGCATTTAATGCGAAAAATGTAGGTGGGGTGTGTGTGTGTGTGGATATGTAGATGTGCGAGAGCCTGTGCTGTGTGTATGTGGTCTTATCAAGAATGCGCCTAGGTAAAGGAAATGTGTTGCATGTATTGATTTTCCATTGATAAAAATAAAAGCACAGCTCAAAGCGAAGAAATGTGAAGCGAGTGACGTCAGCAACGCGTCGCTCGACTTAAAGAGGAAAATGTTACTACCAGCAGCAGTGACGTACGATAGGGAATTTCAGAACTTAAAATGTAAATGATGTGAAAGCAGATAATTTATAGAAATATGCTCGAAATTCGCATAAAATTTTCTGAACGTGACTGTAAAATGACCTAACCTCGAATGCGAAAAAATGCACGCGTCGATCTTACAATCTGTGATGCCAACATTTGAGTAACAAAGAAAAAAGCGACTTCTAGCAGAATTTGATGTTAAGAATAAGCGGGAAAATAGCTATAATTGCTGCAAAGCGCTGTTTTTAAAATCGGATTCGACTGGAAATAGGCAGTACTGGCAACGCTAATCTCGCTCATACACACACGCACACAGACACAAATTCAATTGATGCTAATGAATGGCAATTTCCGTTATTTGCTTTAATCAACAGCTTTAGCAGTCGAGATGGTAAAAGAAGAGAGTTTTGTAGCCGATGGCGCCGATGAGGAAATGTTGGGCACCGGCGCAGCCGATGAAAAGCTAGCGGAGCGTCGAGACGAGGTCAAATTTATCAAGGGCGATCATCAAAATGGCGATGCGAAGATAGATATTGGGAATCTCAACGGCGGCAAGCAGGTGAGTGCGAGAAGGGATAAAAAGAGAGAGAGAGAGAGAGAGACGTTGAGACTCACCCAAAAATTCAAATTTTCACAGTCCTTCACTGGCATGAGCAAGGAGGAGCTGCTGAAGTACGCCAACGATCCGTTCTGGGTGCGTTTGCGTTGGATATTCTTTGTTTGCTTCTGGGCCATTTGGGTGGGCATGCTGGTTGGCGCCATACTGATCATAATTGGAGCACCCAAGTGTGCCGCACCACAGCCACTGCCCTGGTACAAGCGGGGACTACACGCCAAATTTGGCCATGTTGCCGATTTCAAGCCGGAGGATGTTCAAGCCGCCCAAAAACTATTTGCCTCGGGTGCCATTTACGAGCTACCTGCCGGGCAGACGTACGAGGTCAAGAAACCCGATGTGGAGGCACAAATCAAGCAGCTCGTGGATCTCTACAAGCCCACCGATATCAAAATTATACTCGACCTGACGCCCAACTATGTGAGCAACAGCTCCCAGCTAATGCGCGATGCCTTGGCCAATGAGGAGCAGCGCGCCGCATTCGTGTGGGTGAAAGCCGCGGGCGACGAGCCGCCAAACAACTGGAAGAAGGTGGGCGGCAACAGCAGCGCTTGGACGCAACTGGAGGGCAGCTATGTGCTGTCACAGTTCGAGGAAGGCAACTATGATCTGAAGATGAACTCGACGCTGGTGCGACGAGAATTTGGCGGCGTGCTTCAACATCTGGTTGGACTAGGTGTGCAGGGTTTCCGCCTGAAGAATACCAAATTCTATCTGATCAACGATAATCTGGCCGACGAGGAGATCTCGCATACCACCAAGGAGCTCAACATGGTCGACTACGGCTTCTATACGCACAGCCAGACCACATTCCAGAGCGGATTAGGCGATGTGCTCTACGACTATTTGGGCATGGTGAAAAATGTCTCAGCTGATGCATTCCTCTCGGTGGCCGAGGATATTATACGTCCCGAGGCCTACGTGCTGAGCCAAGCCGGCGGCGCTCTGGGCATTGATCTGCCCATGTATGGCGAGTTCATACGTACGCTCAGCTCCTCCAAGACAAACAAGAAGCTGCAGCAACAGCTACAGCAAACATTCATGGATACCGCCAACACTAGCTGGCTGCAGTGGAACTTTGCCGATGTCTACGTGGACACATCCTCCCATCCGTCCGCACTGGCCCTGTTCATGTCCCTGCTGCCTGGCGTGCCCGTTGTGCCCGTCGACTCCATAGAGTATGCGAATGTCAGTGAACCGACCTACAGCCAAATCCAACAGCTGCGCCTCTCGGCCTCCTACATGCACGGCGAGCTGCAGGTCTTCGAGGTCGACCAGCTCATTGCCTACTCCAGGTAAGATAACCAAAAGCCCATGCACTCTATCAAATGTATCTAAACTAATCCAACTTTTTCACTCTTCACGCTAACTTTATAAAGGCAAAGGTATTTAGGCATAATTAACTATAAACTCGGAATTTCTTTCATCTTATAATTAATTATTCTTTTTCCGATTATTGAGAGCAATTAATAAGAAAGAACTTTCTATACAATTTATAGCAGAGACTTTCCTCGTCCTTTATTATAATTATCCCTGCCTAATTAGTAGAAAGAATTTTGAATTTTCCTCACATTTTAATTATCAGCTATATTTCATTTGAAATTGGTCCCTTTTTTTTTTAATTTTGTTTTCCTTTTTCTCTTATAATGTTCTAATCTCTTGCCCATTTACAGAATCAAGTCTGGCAGTCCCGGTTTCTTTGTCATCTTTAATCCCACCGATTTGCCGCATTTAAGCAACTTTACCGCCGATCACCAGCTGCCCGACAAGATGACCGTCTCATATTTAAGTGAGAACTACAACAACAACGGCAATGCCACAAAGGTGGCACAGTCGACCAAGATCAATCTCAATGAGCTCCAGGTGGCACCGCACTCGACCATCGTTTTGACCTATGTTCCGGTCAAGAGCGAGTAAAAACCCAAGGAAATTATATACATGTACAGTGAAAGCTCTGTGAGCTTTCGCCTAAAAGAGATGTCCAGCAAAATATTGAAAAACATACCAAATTTCGAAATCATAAAGATTTATTCTTGATCATTTTGAAAGTATTCCTAATAAGCGGGAATTGAGTTTTGAAATTATAACCATTTTGATTTTAAAATATCACGAACTAATTGTATTAGAAAACTTGTTTGTTTACCAAAAGAAACTGTTCGTTAAACGGGCTTTCACTGTACTATAACTATACAAAATAATGTATTAACTTTAAACGCTTGCTAAAACAAGTTCAAGTTGCGTAGAAAAAATACTCGTACCCAAAAAATATAAATGCGTAAATTGTTTTGTTAGCCGTTTGCTTGAAAATATAAAAAATAAATATTCACTGCTTGCATTTCAAAACAATTGTTTCATTTAACTGCACACATGATCGAAGGCCGATGGGCAGCGGGGAATGCGCTAGAGAAAAGTGCCATATGGACCCAACGGGGTCTAGCGTATATTAGGAAATTTCAAACAAATAGTTTTTTCCTTTTGGGATGTTCTGGGTATCTTTCCCGTGTGGCCAGAGAGTTCTCGAAACAAAACATTGGCAACGCCCAGAAGGGCGGCGAACACTGTTAAATTTTATGCAGAATCGCGTTGCCACGTTTCTTATTGTTTAATAATATGAACGGGCATCTATGAGAATGTTCTCTGCGAGCAGCATAAACAAAGGATACCCCACCACTTACCCATGCAAAATCCTGGTAACACAAGACGTTCGCTGCGGCCGCCACGAAATGATAACAAACACAGGTTGCCTCGCACCCTGCAGCGCCTGCTGCGGTGAGCCGCCAGCGTCTATATGCCTGGGTCCCTTGTGTTTATAATTATATGCACCATTAACTATTTTTAACACTGATTTGATTGCACAAAATCACTAATTTGCACTACGCTTTTTATATGTAGTTGCACTTTACCGATTCTTTTTATCAGTTTGTTATGCAGGCCCACACACGACACAAATAATATAAGCACAACTCCAAGCTTTTGTGCGATCATGCACGTGCTTGTTAGGTTTGACAAGCTGCGCTAAAATCGCTATGGCTGCATTTACACATAATTTTCTTTGCACTTGCTTACGCGGTGTTTGTTGTACATTCTCGTAAAATGTAGTTTTGGACACAATTTGTACGTCTGCAAAAATCATATGGTCTGCCGAGAGCTAACACTGTACTGACATGTTATTAACAGCCAGCACTGTGCAGTAACAGCTGCTGTAATTGCCCTGTTATTTTGCAAAACTATCGATAGGTCCATATGCACATGCTTAGCCGAGACACATACCGCGTGCAAATTTTGAATTGCGCGCCCAACCGTCTGCAGTTTCCCAAACTACAAAATACTTTTAAATTTGTCTTCCTTTGTTGAAAACTTTGAACCACACGAAAGAAACTGCAACGCAATTGGCATACGTGAGTGTGCGTTTGGACGGAGGGGCGCCCAACTTTTGAGTTCCAAATAGTTGCCGAAAAGCCAGCAAAACAAAAGGCGAACGCAACCACAGACAAATAATCAAAATCGACAAAGCGAAATGAGGCAAAAACAAAGCGCCCAAAATGTTTTTAGTTTAGCTTAGGCAATGACAGCCTGGGGAGCTGCCCGGCCACAGGGCCAAAAGGATATGCGCACGTGCTAATGTGATTAGATACACACACGCACACACACTTGCCTCCGCCTGGGCAAGTTGTTAGAAGCAACCGCAACATGAAATGCAGTTGATTGCGGCAGACCAGCTACAACAACAACAAAAACAACAGCAACAACAACTATAACAAGTGAAAACCTTGCCGTGAAGTGCAACCGACCGCGTAATACTCTATTTATACAGATATATAGATGTAGATATAGATATAGATATAGATATAGATAAAGATATAGATATAGATATAGATATAGATATAGATATAGATATAGATATAGATATAGATATAGATATAGATATAGATATAGATATAGATATAGATATAGATATAGATATAGATATAGATATAGATATAGATATAGATATAGATATAGATATAGATATAGATATAGATATAGATATAGATATAGATATAGATATAGATATAGATATAGATATAGATATAGATATAGATATAGATATAGATATAGATATAGATATAGATATAGATATAGATATAGATATAGATATAGATATAGATATAGATATAGATATAGATATAGATATAGATATAGATATAGATATAGATATAGATATAGATATAGATATAGATATAGATATAGATATGGATATAGATATAGATATAGATAGATATAGATATAGATATAGATTTAGATTTAGATATAGATTCCAATATACCCTTTTCACTTTTTACACAGAGTATAATCAGAAAAACTTTAACATTTGTATCTGCGAGCTGTGAGATGCAAACTATTGTTGCGCAGGTCATCATCATTATCTTCATCCTGAGCATCATCATCATCATCTTGGTGAACTTTTGGCTAGCACGCTGTGCATTTGTGCCTGCCCCAGCATCCGTAAGATACAGATACAACCGGCACTTGCACTTGCAATTATTCTGTCGCAACAACTTTTCCATCAAACGCAGATGCCAAACAAACCCTGCGCCCTCGTCCGGCCGCACTAATTTAATTGCAACATGCAACCCCCAACAGCAACCAGCGCCCGCATGCCGCAAAGCTTAACCCATTAACAGCCCAAAATGGGAGTGGGTGGGGGAGGGGCGGGGCATTCATCGGAAGTCTATATACAGATTATATCAAGTGTGATCTGTATAAGCTGTACCCATTAAAACTGGACAAGCAGGGGGTATATATATAGCAAATGAGTGTAACCGATATATATATATATATATTTATATATATATATATATATACAGCTGTGAAAAAAAGAATAGCACCACCACTACAAGCAATTTTCAAATAGTCGCCCAACTCACATTTTTAACGTTAAGGAAACGTTAAGCACATTTTTAGAAAGGGACGACTCTTACAAATCTGGGAGTAAAAAAGGAATCATCCTTATTCATAACGTTTTAAAGTTATTTAAGGAACTTTACTGAAATTGATCAAATTGGACGATCAAAATAATAGCACCACTTTTCAAACATGGGTTTAAAATTAAAAAAAATGAACGATAAGTAACGAATTCATTAGCCAACAATTTTGAACTATCAATACTCAGTCTATATTCATCATTTAATATTTAGTACAGTGTCCTTTATTGGCAGCAACAGCTGCACAGTGTCTTGGCATGGAATCAGCCAAGTCCTGGAATTGTTTTAGGGGAATTTTGGATCAGGACTCTTTAATTTCTTCCCAAAGTGATCCGATAGTGGTTGACATGGAAGCAGTAACTGCCTTCTTCACGTCGGACCACAGATTTTCGATGGGATTCAGGTCAGGCGACTGAGCAGGCCACTCCAAAACGTTCACAGAGCCATTCCTTTGCTCTCTTGCTGGTGTGTTTGGGGTCATTGTCCTGTTAAAATACCCATACGAGCAGCATTTCGTATTCTGCAAAGTGTAGCATTACTGTCTCCATGATATTTACGTACACATGCTGATCCATGATGGTTTTTATCCAATGTACTGGACCTACTCCATAGTAGGAGAAGCAGGCCCATACCATTACACTACACCCTCCATGCTTTATGGTTCTTGTGGTGTACTGGGGTTTGTATTCTGTGTTCTTTGGACGTCTAACGTATGAGATCCCGTATCGAGATCCCTTTCCACCAAACATAACCACTTTGGACTCATCTGACCATAGAATATTCCTCCATTGTTGGGATGTCCCATTTGCATGAGCCCTGGCATACTTCTTGGGCTTAGTAATATGTGTCGCGTTTAAAAGTGGTACCATTCTTGGGCTGCATGCTTTTAAGTAATGTTGCCTAAGATATCTGCGAACTGTTTGGACAGTCCCATTTATTTTAAGCTCCATTTTAAGCTCGGTAGCAGGCTTGAAGGGATCCTTCTTGCTCTGACGAATCAGTCTTTTGACATGAAGAGGGGTCATAGATCTATTTCGTCCGCGTGTTTCAGCTTTTTCTTCATAGTTTAAGGCGTTTTTAATCATTTTAATGGAGTATCCTACAAATTGACCAACTTCTCTGTAAGTTTTCCGTCCAATATAAATTTTTTGATAAGATCGCGCTTTTCCGCAGTGCAGTACTTTCCACGTCCCATTGTAATGATTATTATTAACTTTTATGATAGAAACAATTAAATCTTAGTTAAAACTAATAAACACGTGCTTTCTACAAAGGCGATTCTGCGAAATATGGGGGATACACTAATAAAAGTGATAATGGTGCTATATTTTTTTTCGCTGTTTTTGGGGGTTTTTTTCTTAAAATCCCCCAAAAAAATATATAGACCGAAATTTGAAGAACGATAACACTTTTTTTGTTTATGGGGAATACTAAACAATATAAAAAAAATAAAGATTTAAAAAAATCGCAACAGTAATCGCATTTTTTTTTATCAAGTACAAAATGTGTTGCTTTGTGGTGCTTTTATTTTTTTCGCAACTGTATTATATATATATATATATATATATATATATATATATATATATATATATATATATATATATATATATATATATATATATGTATATATATATATGTTGCTGAACAGCTGCAGATTTTAGATATAGCTACATATATCATCTGTCTGTCTGCTTGAGCCCAACGAACTCAGAGACTGCAAGAGCTGTAGACTTTAAATTGGAATATGGTTTCTTGACTAACAGACAAAACAAGTTAATTTAACTTCTCACCCACATTTTCGCAAGATCGATAAATATCGATTTAAGCGTATCTCAGAGACTGCAAGATCTGGAGACTTTACAATTGGAATATACTTTCTTGACTAGCGCACAAAACAAGTTAATTATCGATAGCTCACACAAAATTTTCCAAGATCGATAAATATCGATTCTCATCATAGGTTTTTAAGCATATCTCAGAGACTGCAAGATCTGGAGGCTTTAAAATTGTAATTTACTTTCTTGACTAGCGCACAAAACAAGTTAATTATCGATAGCTCACACAAAATTTTCCAAGATCGATAAATATCGATTCTCATCATAGGTTTTTTAAGCATATCTCGAGGAATATAAGAGCTATAAATACCAAATTTGGTATGTGCGCTCAATTGAATGCCAGCTCTTAGCTCCTGAAAATGACATACGAATCGCATTAAAAACACGGAAGTTAATTATGAATCGATTTTTGGTAAGGAATGCTAGGAAGCGTGTATTAGAGGCACCTCGGAATGCATGTTACGGCAGCTCGGAGCTGTGTACAGGGCATTTACTAGTCGCCCACACGTTCTTGTCTATTAACTCAATTTCAAGTTTATTGAAGATTTTATAGCACGGGGGTTAAAATAACAACAATAAAAAATGCCAAAATGTATATGCCACATATGCAGCGCATGTTGTTGGTCAATCTACAACAACAACAACAACAACAACATCGCAGCTAATTTGTATCGATTTTTTATCGCGTTCGCATTTTCATTTTCCCCCTTTTCCTCGCTTTCCCCATTCTTGTTGTTGCTTGCTTGTTTTTGAAGTTTCCCATGCATAAATTTTGCATATTAATTGGAGCGAACGTTGGACAGACCACGCCCCCCACCCCGCCCGCATACTCCCACAATCGACGCCGGGCAGCCTGATTAGTTGGCCTAAAAAAGCCATCAGGCTTTGATTAACATTTTGTGCACACACAAATGACGGCCAAATGTGTTTTTGGGACTAAATGAGTTGCATCTAATTGTGTGACAAAACATGTCACAACAACAACAACTCCGACACTGTCCACTTTCACAAACTGTGCCAATTTGTTTTAAAATGCATCAGCCTGGCGCTCAATCAGACTCCCATCGACAGTTCCCTGCTGGCTCCAACTCCTCCGGATCCGGCTGGCCGTTCAGGTCCTCCTCGCCTGTTCCGGACTGCTTTTCAATTTGCATGCAAGCGTCAATTACTCGCACAAGCCATTCGAAACCCAACTTCAATAGAGTGTGCTACAGTGAAGACTCTGCGAACGTGGACTCCACTTTTCGGTACAAAGACTGATGCCATAGCCGAAATTTAGATCGGAAACCGGAACTGGTTCGCTTCAGGGTTCGATTCATAGCAAAAATAAAGGGATGCATTCTTTGACACTTTCGCCTTTTTTATGGCCTATCCACTAGAGCTGGAAAAACATCGATATCTGAGACAATCGATGTTTACGATTGCTGTTAAGCAAAACCTCTATAGTATCGATATTTTCAGAAGGAAACAAATTGAAAGACATTAGTTATATTAACAAGAAACAAATTTATTATCTCCAATGCAAATCATGTCTTCAGGTCTTCCGGCTAAATTGGTTTCTCGATTGAATTGGAATTTTTATATATATATTTTATTTTCCAATAAAAGGGCAAAACAAAAAAATGATTCCATGTAAAATAATTTTTAATTGTCGCTTTCTTTTGCTCAAAAAGTGTTAGAGGTGGGAAAACGTTGATAACATCGATGGTTACCAATAAATTATCGATAGTTCTGAAAACACAAAATATCGATTGTTTTCCAGCGCTACTGTCCACTCAAGAGAGCCTTCACTGTATGAACAAAAATGCCTCAGCTCCAAACTCTGTAACCTGTTCCTAACGTACCCCTCACACCCACCAGCCCGCCTCCCCCCCTCCCACCGTTGCTCGCTTGGCTTTATAAAAGGTTTTGTCCTTTGCCGTCTTTTATATGCAGATTGCGCTTGCATCCTCTGTGCTTGCGACTTTTTTTTTGTTTTTATTTGTTGTTCGTTCGGATCGTGTGCTTTAAATTACGTAACTGCGCATCTCTGATGGACTCTCGAGTCCCGGGCTGGTTTTTTGGCACCCAATTTGTCATTAAGTCCAATTTGTTTTGGCTTCGCGCTACTTTGATTTGCACAGGCCACGAATTTGCCAGCAAATCAGCAACAAATAAAACGACAAAAAAAGGCGCGTTAATTATTTAAAGATCACTTGACGCATTCAAAAAGAAGAGGAAGCAGAATCATTTCTCACTTACGCGCAAAATACAGTCCAATTAAGGGTGTCGCCGGTAATCAATTTTAATGTGGAGACCATTGGGTGCAAATGATCCCAAATAATCACTTGGAAATAAAATGAAGATGAAGCAAGAGAAGCATATTACTATATTGGCTTGGAGTATTTTTGAACAAATAGTTTGAGCTTGATAAATAAAAAACTAAAGTGAGCACTAAAAAAGATATATTTTTGACACACCAAAGATAAAACACACTTACCGACAAAATGCTCAAAAGTGCATGAATACAAAACATTTATTTACACGACAGATTGTTCCTATTAGAAGCTTAAGATTTAGTTTTATATAACAGGAAGTACAATTAAGACATTCGATGCCAAAACAAATTTTTCGAGCGATTTTTTCTATAGAGCTATATACGATATAGTAGAGGTATATAAGGAACCTGGCAGGCTCGCATAGGTCAATATATCTGGAATCAAGATTGAAGAAATCAGGAAGAACAATTAAGACTTTCCATGATCTAAATATTATATAGTAGAAGTATGTAGGGAGCCAAAAAATCTCTGCATTTTGCATACTGTTAATTTTAAACTAATGAAGTACTCAATTATAGTCTACTAGAGGGTATAGCCCGGCCTTGCCCGTGGCACGTATGTTATAAAATCAATGTTCTCAAACAAATTTGAAATGATTTTGAAACTGATCAAACGGTAAACAAACAACTTTCGGACAAACGTTTTCCGCCAATTTACCACTGTTGCGAGTGGAATTTTCCAAATCGCTGAAATACGTATTTATTAAGTTCTTATGTAGAGCTTTGAAAATAAGTTTGAAGCAAATCGGACACAACTTTAAACTTCGCCCAAAAAATCTTTAAATCGCATTCCCCCCGAAAAAGTTTGAATTCTGCAAAAGTGTGAAACACGTATCAAATGATTTTTCTTATAGATCTCTGGAAATGAATTTGAGCGCGAAACGTCACCCACCAAATCTTTGACCTCCATTTCCACCAAGGAGGAACGGATTTTCCTAATAGCGTGAAACACCCCTCAAATGAATTTGAACAAAGATCTTTGAAAATAAGTTTGAGGCCGATCGGATGGTAAACAAAAAAGTTACATACAAACGTTTTTCGCGATTTTTCCACACTTGCGGGTGGAATTTCCCGAAACCCCGTCTTAACGTGCACCTACATCACATAAGTTAGCTACAGTGAATATCAGCTTCCTAGCTCTTACGGTTTGGGCTGTGCGTTGATCACCAATCAGTCAGTCAGTCAGTCAGTCAGGACAAACAGTTATATATATAGAGATTAGTCTTAAATAAAAGTACTCTGTTATACTCATTCTTTGACTGATCTCCTACTTCAAATGCTGTCTAATTGGATTTCCAAGTTCGAGCGGCGTTCGAGTGTTAAATTCTCATGTCAAAGTAATTGTCAGCCGAGCAACTTGTTAACAATTTGTACTAACTAGTCAAGCAAAACCCATAACAATTATGCTCAACTAAGAGAGAGAGAGAGAGAGAGAGAGAGAGAGAGAGAGAGGGGGGGGGGGGTAGTTGACTAGCAGATGCCCTGTAAAATGTAGCTAAGCATACGCGGAGCTAACTTAGATTATTAGCTTGTAATCCACCAATCGAAGGGCGAAAAAGAATTGGCTCTAAAACTGTAACAGCGCCTGTTAAACTGTGTCTGAAACGAATAACTTTTTTATGTATTAAGAGTAGCCTTCGTAAGCCTTCGAACATGGATAGCTTCCAGGCGAGAAGAGTAAACAAAATCCATATACCCTATTTCAATCTATGTACAGGGTATATAAAAGACAGCAGCACGAACACGGGTCAACGTCAGATCCATTCTCGCTCGCCGGCTTCTGCGGTTGGCAGCTCAAATTACTCTGCTGACGCGTTCGGGCAGCAGCGGGGGTGGAGGTGACTGAGTGGGGAGGTGGCGGGGAATTGGGCTTGTTCTGGGGGCAACTTCGTGTAAGTTTCTGTGCGGCTTTGAGGTGACAACGGCGACAGCTAAACGTCAATTTGTATAAATGTTTGCGATTGCCACCGTTGCACAGGGAGCGGGCGAGGGGAGCGAGGGGGGGGGCGGGGTTGGTGGTGGAGAAGAGCGAGCAACAGAGAGAATTCTCACAAACACAAATCATAAATAAATATTTGCCGGTCTGTTTTGAATATTTGTTATTTATTTTTTAGTTTTTTAGTATTTTTTCTCGCCACGTTCTTCAAGTGCCAAAAACGGGTTTCGCCGACGCATCCGTCAGATACATTTTGACTGCAGAATGCTTTTGCGGCACGCTCTTCGCTAATTGAATTACAGGAGGGGGAAAACTCTTCGCGTAGCCGACAAATTTTTGGTGCTTCCTTTAAAAAGGAGTTCACACATTTCTGTTGACAATGGGAACTACATGAATTAAAATTCATTCGAAATAAATAAACTGTGAAAAAAGAAAAAATAATTGGAAATACAAGAAACTCAGTATAAATATTTTAGATGCATAATAATAATGTAATAATAATAATAATAATAAAATTCGAGCATACAAATACTACACTTTCTGCAAATATAATACATACTTCATACTACATCAAAAGTAAATATATATTATTTTGAGTGTAAATCTTAAGAATTGAACAACGAAATGCAATCTGAAGCGTTGAGTTGTTAACGAAAGAAATGAATCTTCAGGGGAAGCACTCAATAATTTGTTTAATTTATTGCATTAATTGCACAATTTATTAAAGGGCAGCCACAGGTTGCATCTACATTTATCTGCGAGAACAATAAAAATGATACAGAAAGTGTCGTAAGAAGATGTTTTAGCAATTTGCAACAGTTTGGGACAAACGAAGGAAGCTTTTAAAATGTGATTAGTGGGGATCGAATGGACGCAATTCTTCACAGTCGCATCATCAAGATGCCCCGGGGATTGCGATCAACTGAACCGACCTAAATCAAAGGCCGACTGCAAAGGCGCACACGAAAGATTGGCAAAGAGAGAGAGAGAGAGAGAGAGAGAGAGAGAGAGAGAATTCAAGCAGCAGACGTCAATGTACGGCAATTATGCTGTTCTCTCTGAGAGAGAGATGCTGCAAATAAAGAGAGACAGAATTACAGCCGATAAGAGCAATGCAAGTGCAATAATTCGCTCTCTGCCGATCTCTCTCTCTCTCTCTCTCTCTCTCGCACTACAAACTTCATCTCTTTGTCTGCGTTTTGCAGACAGCTTTGGGGTCCATCGACTTGAAGTTGACATTAAGATACCCAAAACTGTTAACATTAAGACTTCATTTAATTTATATTTATATATATATGTTATATATATATTATATATATATTTATATTTTAATTTAAATATTTTCAGATCAAGTTAATCTTTTACAATCTTCATTAATATTGATTTAGCACACGATTAATTTTTAAAATATATTTCCATTTAGATTCGTTTTTTTTAAAATAAACTTTTTCTTTAAATTGTTTTATTTGTTAAATAGCTTTTAAGGATACTTTTTGCGCCATTTGTCGCCAGGTTTTTAACAATATATCAACTTCTTTTAATTAACTGATTCTGTTGGGTTTTAAATTCTTACCTTTGGATACGATGCTACGTTTTCTTTAGGCATAAATTTCCTTACACTGCAATTATTAAAGTTTAGGGCATACAGCATTCGACTTGCGCAGCGCTCACATGTTTTTTCGCACTGCAACCAATTGCAAATACAACAGAAAGCAGTGCCAGGGGCCGGAGTCGGCACTCGTCGGTCGTCGGACGTCAGTCGGTTTGTCGGATTCCAACCAGAGCACATGTGCAGCCAGTCGAGAGGCCGGTCGTGGAAAATGTGCTGCCAACTGCGCCGATAGCCAAAGCTAAAGTGGTTCCACAACCAGTTTGCTTGCAACGATCGTCCTTAACGGTTGCCACCTCGCCTCCGTCTTCGTCTCGGTCTCGTTCTCGGTCTCCATTTCGACTTTGTATTCGTAAATGTTTTTTGTGATAGTTTTGTGATAGTTGTGTGCTTTTTATGCGAGACAACGAGACTAGGCACAAAGTCTGATCTCTATTTTAAGTTTGGAAATGCGTTCTATATTTTGCCACGTGCCACAAATACAAATAGCAAAAGAGTGCAAAAATTGTTAAATAATGTAATATTATTAAACGAAAAATGCTAACTAAAAAGTTGACAAGTGCTGCGGCTGTGTCTGCCGTTCGAGTGCTTGAAGCGAAATAGTGACTCGCAACTCTGCGGCACGTTGTCTTACGCGAGAGCTGTGCCTCTCTCTTCCATTCTCTCTCTCTCTCTCTCTTCATCTCTGTTGCCAATCCCGCTCTTAATCTCCTGCCCAAACTCTCTCTTCGGTTATGCAAGAAAAGCGCGCCTCGGATCACGCCTCGGCTGAAGAATTTATGGCTTCTCACCTTGCGCCGAGTCTTTGGGTAAGTAAACATTGCGTTATGCTTCAGCTGCGACAATCCCCACACAGCCCCCTCAGCCCTCAACATTAGTGATTGCCCATCATAAATGTCTGTTTGTACTAATCGAGATATGGGGACAGTTGAGGTCTAGTAAAATGACCACCACCCACATGTGTCTAGCGTTGTATCTGGGCCAGATATAAAGGCAATCTACTTGCAAACAAGTTGAATGCATTGCATAGAAGTGCAGAGATTAATCTTAGATCAGTTGACAAAGAGTGGGAATTAAAGCCAAAGGACAGCTAATCTTAACACTTGCCAGAGACTGTGACCCTTAGCCCCACACCATAAGAAATGCACTCGGATCTTTATGAAAATTCGAGGAGGTATGGATGTCATTCACATTTGTGTCTATTCCAAAAACTAAGCCATTCACTTTTTTGTTTGCTATTTTATAACATACATATATACAAATATTTTTGTCAAAAGTATTCTAGGTCTCCGATATATGCTTAACATTATGCTTTTAATTTGGAAAACATAGGGAAGAGGTTGGTTACATTCCCTAATCTGAAATTTAAGGCGCTCAAAGTCTGAGAGTATTTTGATAATTAACTGATAGAGATGAATAAGTCGAGCAGGCTGTTGAAGCTGCCAGCTTCTGCCTGCCCCGAACATTTGCACAACTGCAATATGCCCTGTTTTACCCATGTGCAGGGTATACAGGGTATTTTTAATTAAACAGCGGAAATCTGTTGCCACTGTTTCTCTGATTAACTCATCTTCAATATACTGTTTAGCTATTTGACAGTAAAAAAACGAAATGTGATCCAATCAGAAGGTAGACCAGCCCACATCGAGTCCACATTACGATCTGCATAAGCCGCTAACCAGTTATGGGCTGGACCTGCACTTGTCTCTGGCCGGGACGTGGTCCCCCTGGCAATCACAGTCAAGCGTAGCGTTCGACATGTTTATTATTTAATCTTCGCATGGGGTCGATCCACTGGCAGATCAAGCACTACACTACGCGGTAGTTCGACACGTAATTAACTAAATGAAATTGTTTTTTGTGACTTCCCAAGCAGCACTCACTGTGCTGTCGGTCCAAATCGAAATTAGCGGCGACATGCGAGATAAGCGATCGTCTGCCCTGTGTAAATACAGAGGAACAGCATTTTGCCGTGGCTCGCTTGGGCGGGTTGACTGAAAAGGGGTTGGGCGGACAGGGGGCAGGGTATAAATTGCAGAATAGAAGAGCGCCATATACATATGTATGTATGTTCGTTATCGCGAATCTTGCATGCTCAATTAACGCGCTCTTAACCAAATAAAACGCCAGCTCTTTGCACCGCTTCCTCTGCTGCCATTTGCCATTTATTTAAAGACTGAAATTATTTATAAACATTTGTTGTTGATCGCAACAGCGGCTTATCAAGCAAATAGAGCCCACTCTCTGCTCTATCAACAAGTATTTGAGTTTGTCCAGACGCTAAACAAACTCTTCACCTCTCTCCCTCTCTCTCACTCTCTCTATACTTTTGTAACCTGCTCTGATCAATCGTCTACAGAAGTAAGTGCAGCGTCATAAATCAGCCCAATGAACATCAGAGTGCAAAATGTATTCAATCTGAATACACACAACAAAAACGTTTTTCAGCGATCGCTTCACTGAAAACCATATCGTATAGTACAGTGAAAGTTCTACTAACGAACAGCTCGGTTAGCTCCCACAGTTCCCTCCCATCTCCCTTCACTTGAAGTTTCAGTAGAAAGATATCAAGAAAGATTTGTAGATTCAATCAGATCTTTTCTAACGTGTGGCTGATGTTTAAGTTTAATCAGCAGATTGACCGAAAGGGGTCTATGGACATAGCTACTTATATTGACCTAAGATTTCTCCGAATATTTTGATAGCCTAAGTATATAAAAAAAATATTAAAGAGTGCATAACTTTGATACGAGTCTCGAACCAATGTTTTTCATGTCCATTATAATTTGCATTGCTCATACGCCCCAATGTCGCGTAAAAATAACCAAAACAAATGCAATAAAAGCCCGCTTCACAAGCAAAAAGAAAGCACAGAGTAAAAGTCAAAATAACAACAAAAAAGGTAAAAGCAAAGAAATGCCGGCAAAACGGGCTAAAGAATACTGCGTAATGCAACTGCAACCGGGGCGAACTCAAACAAGTTGCGTGCGGAGCAACTGAAACAGATTCGAATCAAACTGCAACAGCGAACAGCAACAAAAGCAAAGCAACTACAAAGTGCAGCGCCGGCGAAAGCAGCAGCAGCCGCAGCAGCAGCAACAACAACGTGAAGAATAACAACAACAGCAATGACAGTGTGACAGCCAGCCAATGTGTGTGAGGCTGCCTATGTACAAGGGCGCGCTTGCATGTCTGCGTGTGTGTTTGCCAGCTTGCGAGAGGGGCAAACGTTTTTGTATGTGTGAGTGTCCGTGTACAGCCCCCAAAAGCATTTCTCCAAATGCAGCGACGTCGACGGCAGCGTCATTCGCTCTCTGGGCTTTGATACCGTTGCCGTCGTCCGTTGCATTCAGTCGCTGGTCGCACTCGTGGCCCAAGCAAACACAGCCAAACATTACACACACACACAGAGAAATTCGCTCGCACACACACACACACAGAAACACACACGAACACATGCGGAAATTCGCTGCCTGCTGCGCTCAACGATTTTTGAGTTCTTCACATCCGCGTCTTGGGACCCAATGTGAGTTGCCTTGCGCACGCCAAAGATTTCAGATCGAACAGCAGCACCAGCATCAGCCGCAGTCGCAGCCGCAGTAGCAGCAGAAAAAGCTCAGCTCGCGCGAATCGCGAACCGCCGTCACAAAGTGTGCAAGCATTAAGGAAAAGCCCTGCTTAACATACAGATCGATCATATATTTCTTCAGTTGTCTGAATTAATTCCATCGTCTTTTTTTTTATCACGTATCGTTTATCGTGTTTTTTTCGCTATCGGTGCTTCTTGTTGTTGTTGTTGGTGTCGTGCGCGTTTTGCCGGCGGCGATCGCTCGCAAAAAACGTTCTTAAGTGATTTTTTGTTTGTTGTGTGACAATATTAACTGCATAAAAAGTGCTGCAAATTAATAAATAACTAATAAACGAATAAAATAATTTATTACGTATAAATATAAGCGTAATTGTTAAACAAAAATATATACACACATGCATATATATGTTTATACCAACTTAAAATTTAAACTTCATGTCTAAGAGTCAGTTAAAAGTTTATTCAATATTCCAAAAATAATCGTATATACTCCAACTCTAAATAAATATAACATAAATATTATAAACATTTTTCAATCTGCATACTTGATATAAGGTAAAGCAAAAACCTGAGTGAAACATGTGTATTCGATATAAACATAAGGCACAGATTCGAAATTAAATTAGTTCTAGATATTCAAAAGCAAATGACAGAGGATATATTTACACAGAAATAATCAGGAATTATGTACTCTGTCAAAAGACATCGCCATTCAAAACTACTTTAACTGAGAAGGAATTGTATTATTCAATAAATTTATTCTTAATCCCAAATTTTCTAAATCAAAGCGTCATTGTGCTTGGATTTAGAATGTTTTAAGCTTATTTCCAGAATGCAATACACTTGTTCCATTCTATTTATTTTTCAACTAATTTCCTTTAATATTAATACATCATTTAGGAATTATTTCCACCAAAATATTTAAATTGAATAGTTTACTTTTCTCTGATCTATTGTGAAAGATCCATGCTGAGCTCAACTTCAAATAAAAATATATAATTAATATTATTAAGCATCGAATTGTTGCACGTGTAAAATCTCATTAGTAAATGGGACATGTGAGGACTGTAATTAAGATTAGATAATTGGCAGAAAGTTTTGGCAGTATCTGTATAATTCATCGCGTTGGGCAGCTCCACCTTTAAATTGTAACCGATATTCAGAACATCAGATCACATCAACTGATGTTTGTTTAAACATTTGTTGCTCTGTTTGGTGCCGAAAGGCGTGACACAGTTCAAAGATTATCAATTAAACAACATTTTTGACCATTTTTTTTTAAATTTGTTTTAATTGCCAAGCCACATGCCATGTCAGGCTACAAAAATTTCAACTTTTAGCTTGAATTATTTTGAAATTAGCAACAAGAACAAAATTAGAAAGAAAAACAAAACAAAAGAAAAATCATATGAAAAGCACCCACACAATTGCCGCTTAAAAGTGCGTGAAAAATTGTTGGGCTAAATATTGGAAAAATTCTTCGGGCATAATAAACAAATGCAATTTGTTTGGCAATGCAAACGAAGCGTGTCGAACAGCTTCCAAATAGCATCCCAATAGGATGCAAAACTTTCGCCTTATACGAAATATTATTTCTCTAGAATAATTGGCCAAATTGCACAGCTGTTTGCCTGATTGCCTTTCCCCCATCGATTACATCAGCAGCCACGCAAAGAGAGTTTTTTTCATCGCGAAAGTAGCACCATTTTCTAGAGAGAATTGTCCAAACCCATCTGCATACTTTTCTGTTGTACTTTCAGGCCCGAAATTCAGTACAACGAAATTAAATTTAAAGAATTTCTTAATTTTTTGGATATTTTTCTATTGACTTTATTTGGTGCAAAAGCTTAAACAAATCAAATATTTGTCTTTTCTTTGCAGGCAACAATATTGAAATTAATATAAAAATAAAAACAAAATACACAAAATATTTAAAAGTCGCGAGAAGAAAAAAAGAATTAATAAAAAAAACATAAATCAATTACGCACATCAATAACTTATTCCACGCCATTTATAGAAATATTAAAAAAAAAAAAATACAATACCTAATCTATTCAAAACGGAATTAAATTAAATTATCAATTCAATAAAATTCTTAAATCAGCTTAAAATCTATTCAAATATATTAACACACAAAAAAAAAAGCAGACACACAATTAACGCGTTTAATAAATATCAACCAACTAAAATATTTGATATAATAATATGAACTATTAAATTTAATCGAAAAATGCTACCCAATTGCTGCGAGGCTTAAAGTTTGAAGGCCAATTAAATAAAGTACTTGCGAAAAAGCCAAGCGCAAACAAATTGAGCACAGTTAATACACCGAGTGTTTGTCCATTTGGCATGGTTTCAGAGGAGAATTGGAACAGCGACACCATGTCCGACTCGGACATGATCGACTCGAAGAACGATGTGTGCGGCGGCGCGTCCAGCTCCAGCGGCAGCTCCATATCGCCACGCACGCCGCCGAACTGTGCGCGCTGTCGCAACCACGGGCTGAAGATCACATTGAAGGGCCACAAGCGGTACTGCAAGTACCGCTATTGCACCTGCGACAAGTGCCGCCTGACCGCCGACAGGCAGCGCGTGATGGCGCTGCAGACGGCGCTGCGGCGCGCCCAGGCGCAGGACGAGCAGCGATCGCTGCACATGCACGAGGTGCCGCCGCCGGCGGGCTCCACAGCGGCCCTGCTCAGTCATCACGGGCATCATCATCACGTGCATGCGCACGCCCACAGCCACGCCCATCATGCGCATCACGGGCATGGCCATCACGCACACGTGTTGCACCACCAGCAGCAGGCCGCAGCGACGGCAGTGGCAGCTGCACCGCCGCCCCAGCCGCAATCGCATCTGGGCGCTGCCCACAACGGCTCGGCGGGCAGTCTGCATGGCCACGCCCATGCGCACGCCCATGTGCATCACGCTCACATGGCCAGCACCGCTGTCGCCTCAGTGGTGCAACAGCAGCAGCACCACCAGCAGCAGCAACAGCAGCACCAGCACCATCACCACAGCAACCACCAGCAGCCACAGCCGCAGCCGCATCAGGCATCGCTCCGATCTCCCTCACACAGCGATCATGGCGGCAGCGTGGGCGCAGCCACCAGCAGTTCCGGTGGCGCCAGCTCCAGCAATGTGGCAGCTGCCTCAAGCAGCGGCACGGGTGGAGCGGGCGCCGGCAGTGGTGGCATTAGCGTCATAACCAGCGCTGATCAGCACATGTCCACGGTGCCAACGCCCGCACAGTCCCTGGAGGGTTCCTGCGACTCATCATCGCCATCGCCATCGTCCACATCGGGCAACGCCGTTCTGCCCATCTCCGTGTCCAGCACACGCAAGAATGTGCCACTGGGTAAGTGCTCAAGCTAAAGTTTTCCATTCGAATACCGTTAATATCAAGTTAAGAACAACGAGTAATCCGGGACGCGAACTTCGACCCTTACGCTAGTGGGATATAGGCATTTCTTAGCTAAAGGACAATAGAAGCCATTGCTATTCAAAAGTTTGGTTTAAAACTAATAATAATGATAATGAATAATGAATAATGAGTAATGAATAACATCAATAATAATAAAAAATAATGAATAATGAATCAAAACAATAATAATAATGAATAAAACCAAAAATAATAAATAATAATGAATAATAACAACAATGATGAGTAATGTATAATAACAATAATAATATTAATGAATAATAAAAAAAAAAAAATTATGAATATTCAATAATAATAATATTAAAAAAAAATTGAATAACAGCAAAAGTAATAGTCAAGCATATCCCAAGCTCAGTCAAAAATTAAGGGAAGATCTATTTTAAAAAACAATTTTTGGATTTTCCATGCTTGTTTTTAGCCTGAAAAGGAATCAAGAATTTTATACTCAAAACAACTGCAAAAATTGTCTAAAAGCCAAACCACATTCCTATTTAAAAAACTCAATTTTAGTGCCGATATATCTAAATATAAGTCTTACTAATATTCAAACCAAGTTGTACTTCAATTAAGACAGTTTTACGCTTATAACAAGTGTGCAGTTTGTTGTAACAAGTATTTTGGTACTTCATTCAAGATTATTTTATCTATTAAAATTCATACTTATGCCTCATTTATTAAATACCTCAAAAAGAAAGCAAGAAAAAAATGTGGCAGACAGCCGACATTGTTGTCAGTCTGGCAACTAAGTGTTTTGTCACGTTAAGAGTCCACAATGCAACCACTAATAGAGGAGGGCGCAGGCAGTACTTACCAACATCTCGACTCTGGGCACGTACACACATCGAGGCAGTCGGGCAGTAGAGCCTGCAACAGGCCTAATCAAGTTGCAGTTGTTTATTGTGGCAGTCCCGAGTCAGAGCAGACCAAAGGGGCACAGCTCTGGACAGCTGCCAGCAGTCGGTGGCCGCCCTTTTGGCCAGAAGATGTGCCACTAATTGTTTACGCAGTGAGAAATGCCAATTCCGTGCTAACACATTGCATAATCAATTACTCCGCAGCATCGAGGCTGTCAACAGATTCGACTCAAATAGAAAGCCGAGCAAATAATAATACAAATTTTCAAAAATATTAATAATTAAATTTAAAACTTTACAGTGGCTTGCAAACTGTGAAATTAAAACTGAAGAATAACTTGACCCTGATCCAGCTATCCAATTCAAACAGTCTAGCTGACTTATATAATGTTTGTGGTTCTAAAACTGTAACTCCAAATCAATGGTTTTTAAACTGTGCCAATAAAATTGTGAAAGAAAGAGTAGAAGTTTGTGACTCTAAAACTGTAGCTGTTAAATCTGTAAGAGTAGAAGACTATCATTAATCTAACTGCCAAGCTTCAAGACTATCTTGTTCAAATGTTCAAACTGTAACTGCAATACAGTGATATTCAAACTACGCTATATATACTATAGCTTCTTATTTTGATGTTTGCGACTCTAAAACAGTAACAGCACGCCTGTGGCTTTCAAACTGAACTATTAAAAGAGTAAGAGATATTCATTAAGTTAACTGCCAAAATTTAATGGGGCATATCTTATTATTTTTATGTTTGAGGCTCTAAAACTGTAAACAGATAATAGACCTGACAAATTTAGAAAATCTCTTACTTTGCAAACAGGGTATAAAATAAATCAGAAACGATAAAAGCTTTTTGCTTTACTAATTTTCGCATATATTCCTAATAATAAATTCACTTAATTTGATAAAAATTTAAATATAATTTGCCTTGAAAAAAAAAAAGAAAATCAAAACACTCCAAAAATATATACAAGATTTTCGACAGACTGAGCCGTGGCACGTGTAGCGTTTGTCTAGGGGAATATCTAAAATTGGCTGCACAATCAAGACAAATTAAATCGTATAGGAAGGGGGCAAAAATTGAGCATAGGCGCCAAAAGCGTCACCATCTCAGAGACAACTTTGATGCCAAGTGCCAAATGGCAACTGTTTGGCTCGTGGCGGCTCTTTCTGGTTTCAGATGATGAGTGGGCAGCAAAGCGAATGCAACAAAGTTGCCGGGCAGCAGACAGCAAACAGAAAACTCGAAACTCGAACTTAAAAGTGAGACTCGAGCCCGGCAACAAGTTTGAGCCGAACGGGTTAGGCGAGGTAGCCCCACAGATTACAGTGGGTGCCAGCCAAGCGGTCGGCTTCCGTTTGGATGGACCCAGGTTCGAGTCCGACGAGCGGCAGTCTTTAGCATTGTCTTTACACCCATGTCCGAGCTGTCCGAGGATATGTCTGCATGTCTGAAATCATTGGGGCTATCACGCGAATGGAAATGTGTCTGCTGAGTGTTTTGATGAATGCTCATGCCGGGCTGCCCTGACAGGCTAGGCTCATAAGCTGCTGCGGCACTTGTCTGCAATTTAATTCAGTATTTGTATGCGTTCTGTGTGTGTGTGTGTGTGTGTGTAGCTGCGGCTGAGCAGCAATTAGAGAAAAAACCTAGCCAAAAGAGACGCGCGACGCGAGGCTAAGTGCACAAGAACTGACACTAATTTTATGGCCAGCTACTTTGTTGGACAGACAGCAACATGTACTTATGACATATGTGATTTATCTTCAGCTATTTAGTTGAGCTAGGCAAACGGACAGCGAGGAATATGTGCAGATATAGATATGCATAAAGATTTGGTATCAATATTTATACAACAAGAAACTAGATTTGAAGCTGGTGACAGTTCCCCAAGAAGAGGGGTGAAAAAGTCAAATGCTTTATTTGAAATTGAACAGCAAAAATTAAGAACCAAGGTTCAAATTGTGTAGATATGTGAAGATATAGATATGCATAAAGATTTAGTATCAATATTTATACAACAAGAAACTAGATTTGAAGCTGGTGACAGTTCCCCAAGAAAATGTCAAATGCTTCATTTGAAATTGAACAGCAAAAATGAAGAACCAATATTTTTTGGGCCTACAGTCGTGTTAGAGATAGGTATAGGTACTTATGGGGAAATAAATACATATAGATCATTAAGATAGTCGTACCTATAGATATATATATATATATATAGGCATAGGTAGACAGAGCAATAGAGATAAGTATGGGTATGGAAACAGACGTACGCTCTGTGCGTCTGGCATGGGTTAGGCATAGGCGAAGGTATATAGTGGAAATAAACGAATACTTATAAAGAAATATACCTGTCATGCGCTCTTATAATAATTTGAATTACTTTTGCAAAAACAAATTCAGGGAATATAAAAAATTCCTAAGAAGCAATCGCGTCTTTACGACGTCTTGAGGCTCCCTCACACTCTCTCTCCCCCTCAATCTTGAGTTTCAATCGATCCCTCCTCGGCACTTTAAGCCCTGTTCTATTCCTAGTCACGTAACTGCAACTGCAACTGCAACTGCAACTACGACTGCAATTATGAGAATGCTTGCGACTTTTGACTGGGGCTTGGCTGCCAGCAAGTAGTTTAGCAGTCGTAAAACTTGGCTGGCTTTGGGTTCGGCATTGGTTTCGGAAGGTTTTTATACCCTGGACCCATAGAAAATGGCAAAGAGGGTATATTGATTTTCAGCAAATGCATACAACAGGCCGAGTTCTTAAAGGCGACGAGCATTTCTACAATATTATCTCCCATTTTCATAATATCGATAAATATCGATTTCGAGACATATTTTTTTTTTAACATACATAACTTGAAAATTACAAACGATAGATATACCAAACATGACTGTGGTATATACAGAATTGAAGAGAGAGCCTTAAGATAGGGTATACATACGCTTGTATGCCTTACTTAAGCAATGAAAATGTCAATACGATCGGACTATGAGCACCGAATATATTCAAGAATGCATTTCCCATACATAAAGCGGGGCCAAGGAAAGAATATGGCTTCTACGCTGTGCGAGTGTGTTTTCGTGTATCTCTATAAGGAATGGGTATATGCTAGTCGGGCACTCGCGCTTGTTCTTAGAGGTATATAGGGTTTTGCGGGTTCGAATCGGCAAGCCGTAAACATCAAGTGGTTCGGCAGTTAGCAGGTTGCAGGCTCGACTGCCAATCGATAGACTTCGGTTTCAGTTAATTAATTTAATGCGCTCGCGCTAATTTTTAGACTCTAAAGACAGGCAGCTCAGTTCGTGCAGCTTCCTCTTCCCATAGCGTGCCTGTGTGTGGTTGTGTGTGTGTGTGTGTGTCCGTGTTTTTCTTCGCCAGAAAATCCCCAACAAACTTTGGCGCGCTCGTAAAAATGAAGTTGTAAATGTATTTTTGTTACCCTTTCTTCTGCTTGTTGTGTTTTCGATTTCATTTCAAATGGCAGCCATATTTTGTTGCTGCAGTAGTTTTGCATTTTTTATTATTTTTATTTTTATTATTATTTGAGAGAATTGCGCTCTGGGGCGGTCCAGGGATCAGAGAGTAGCAGCAGGCGCGACTTGACAGGTCATTTCGTTGCATAATTTATGAGATTTCCAGCTAATATGTTGGCATTACTTTTTAATACTTTTGCGGCGCTTTATTGAAAGCCAGGATTATGCGCCCAAATGAGTCTTTAATTATGTGGCCAGCAGCAGAACTGGCCGACAGTCCGGTAACAACAACAAAAACTGAAACACAATTTTAACTTGAACTATAAAAACATGTTTTGTGCAATTAAGTTGCTTTTATGAGCAGAAAATTAGTCTAGACGAGGCCAAGGGCCTTCTTACTCAAATATACTCAACTTCATGGATCTACAATTGTATTTACCGCAACAGCTGCATATTGAACTCATCCTGGCTGCCCTTTTTCGCCAGTCTCTAAAGTCTCTTCATAATCATATGCAATTGCTCTATCAGCCAAAGTGCCAATCAGACAAGCCAACAAGTTTTTATTTGTCAGCTCCTAATTGATTTAAATCGCGTGCCAAAAATGCGGGCAGCTCACCTGACCTGGCCCCGCCTTTGTGTACCCGGCAAGTGCTTTTTATAATTCGGCTCTTTTTTTTCTGCTTCGTTGAAGATCTGAAGATCTTAATTATATAGCTAGATTCGAATGTACAGCGGATGGCTAATCAAAGGGCGGAAGTTGTAAAACTAGCTTCAGTGCATCCAACTTTTAATTGTATTACAAGCGCAAAGACCCGCGATCTTAGGAAACTATTTTAATTTAACTTAAGACTCTGTCTTATATTTGTCAAATATAAGAGTGTGTGTTTAGAGTATTACGAGAGTAATACTTAATGTTATTTACGTCTACGAATAGTTTTTCAAACAGAAGCTGAGTTTGTAAACCGATCGCGTTTAAGTCAGGGATCCTTGTTATGTTTTACGGTTTTGCAGATAAGTAGGGAGGATTATGAAGATCGTAATATCCGAGCTTGCGGAAGGCAGAAAATGTCTTCACTTAAAAACTGCTTATTCTACCGTTTCCCCTTTTAGAGCTTGTCAAGAGATCGGACTCGGCTCAAGAATATATATACTTTATGCTGTCGAAGATGACTTATTCCATGCATTCCACATTCTATGACGAAGTTATAATATCCTCTTCAATAAGAAATCCAAACCAAGATAATTTGATTGTCAATTAATAAGTAAGTCGTATCAGGCAGATATAGATATAGATTTCATATTATTCAACCCCTTTGATTGGGTCTCTGTCAACCCACATTTCTAACCTGTCCAGTCATAAATCACAGAAATGCTGGCAAATAATAGATGCGATAATAAACTAAGTATTTAGCACCCTGTCTGACAGATGCCAACCATAAATATTGGCTCAATGCACAATGCCTCGGGCAGCAATTGTTGCAGTTGCATTGAAGAATTTCTTATCCGGCGCACGATAAATTGCGTGTCTGGGCAAATGTAAACAGAGTTTGGGGGGCGGGTCGAGAAGTGAGTGCCAACAAAGATGCACAAATCTTCTGAGCAGCTTGTGGCATGCAACATTTCAATTAGTAATGCAACAAGTTTTGTTTTCGCAAGCACGAAGAATTTCCCCAGAATTTCATACTAATTGCAATTTAATAAATGCCACCCAAGGTGGCACCACTTGTTGATTGAGTTAAATGTAGATCACATATGTATATATAGAAAACAGTTGGACTGATTGACTGACTGATGATTGACCGAGTGACTAGTTCAATGACTAGCTCATTGACTGAAGAACGTTGATGAAAGCCGTGGGAAACGGTTGTTTGAAACTTTTCGCTTACTATTCGATTGACTTTAAACTCAGTTTGATTTATACTTTTCGAAAAATGCACCTTTCCTAGGTGGAAGTGAAAATAATGATCATTTTGAAAGATCTATGTTAAAATTGACTTGAGACGATTTTGAGTAAAAAATTGTGATCTACGATTTTATGTCCAAAGTTTCACATATAAAAAAATATTAATTTTTTTTAGACCAATTTATTGGAGTGCGCGCACAATACTAAGCTAATAAAATTAAAAATTGACTTGAGACGACTTTGATCTACGATTTTATGTCCAAAGTTTCACATATAAAAAAATATTAATTTTTTTTAGACCAATTTATTGGAGTGCGCACATAATACTAAGCTAATAAAATAAAATCTTTCATAAATTTCAATTTCCAGCTTATGGTCAGTTATGAGTATAAGTTCTCACTCTTCGTCTGTAGATTTGTTTACGTCAAAAACAGTTCAACGCTCTCCTAAGTCACATCCAAAATAAATCCACTTACACAACACACACACACACGCTGTTAGGCAAAGGGTTTTAAATAACAAGAATCAAAGAGAGCGAAAGGGAGGGAGAGAGAGAAATACGACTCTGGGCAATAATTTAAAAAATTAATGAGTCCGCTTCAAGTCTATGCAAAGTCTGGACTGAGCGTCTGGTTTTGGAGCGGGCTACCCGTCGCACACACGTACACACACACACACACACACACACACACACACACACACACACAGTGCGTTTCCAGTTAGCTGGGAAATTGTTACAGCGATCAGCTGTTTATAGACAAGTCTTTTAAAAGTCAACGTCAAGTGTCGGTCAACCGGTTGCAAAACTGTCGCTCCGCTCGCATTCCTGGCCGCACACAGCACACATCTGGGATTGAATTGAGTTTTGACCAATTGAGTCCAAATAAGTTGCACTCCACACACAATTGACAATTTCCCAGTTAAGGAGGGTTGAGAATTCGTTGGGGGCATGTTTATAAAATATTAGAAATATCATCAAAATATGCAAATTATCAAATTTGATTTGCCAGTTGGCATTATATTTATATATTTTTTAATATGACTGATTTAATATATTTTGCGTACAGTCGTTATTCGGAGAGCTGGACTTAAATTTATTCCGTACAATAGTTGCATTAATCAATTTTGTGATATAAGTTTTTAAATATAGTTGTTAGATGTGAATAATTGACAGCACAAGTTCTTAATTTGAGGTGATTTTTTAGAGTGCTTCGGTCGGGGTTTTTTTATTCCTTACACACGCACACACACATATGTATATACACGTGCACAGCGCACTTTATGCAACATCTTGTTCTTCTGTTTCCCTTTGCCCCACATTCTTGCATTCTTGATCAGCTTCGGTGTTTATGGTCCGATCTTTTTGAAATTTTCAGAGCTTTAACTTTAGGGCTGGATTTCTTCCAATTGGAGATATCAAATAAGAGTATTGTTTTTAATTTGTATTTACCAAGCGAGCAGATCCATACCAATCTTGGTCTAGATCCTAGCTACTAAAAATCTTCTTGCAACTATGCCTCAAAATCGAGAGTTATTGGAAATGGAAGGAGATATCGACAAAAATTGTATAAAAATGTTCATAAAAACCAATTAGTTGTCTACAAATTGTATAAAGAAATATTTTATGTATATGCACATGGTGTGTACATACTAGCTAGCTTAAGCTTAGCTCATTCAGAAATATGTTTATCACGCTACCAACTAAGAGAAGCAGGTCAGTCCCTGAGTTGCTTTATTCACAGTTCTGGCAGGTTTGCACAGGTGCAGTAGTCGGCGGCATCACAAATTTTATTAGTTTACACTAGTTCAAGTTCAAACTGGAGCTGCAGCTAACTCCGCGCATCACCTAGAGACCACAAACAGGTTTTTATTTTTTTTGGAATCGCAACTAAGTAAACTGCAAATGGTTCAGCTTGAGGGGCAGGCTTTTCAACAACTTCATTTAGGACTCGAACTGGTCTGCGCTAATGCGTTGCGTGTCCGCACCATTAAAATAAAATGCATATAATTGTGGGTCCGTTGGAGTACGCCCCCCAAAAACAACAAACGACAGGAGAAAAGTACATGGGCTGTCACTTGCAGATATTCGTTTGGGCTTGTGGCCGCATCCACTCATCACATTCACATTCACATTCAGTTCATTAAAAACTTGTTGGCATTTCAATTTCGATACATAAAATAAACAAGCTGCTCAAATTGTTGCAGCACTTGCTGCTGCGAGTGTAAATTTTAAATTCAAATTCAAATTGAAATCGAAATGGAAATGGAAATTACACCAATCGACACTGGCCACACGCGAGCTTCATGCATTTGTGGTCTCTGTATTTTTTTCGTGACATTTATCTGTTCGACTCTTTAAGCAGCTTTTTCAGCGCCAAGTTGAAGTGACCATAAAAAACTGTTAAATTGTCGCAAAAGTGAATGTGGAACGCCCAATTTGAGATGTAGACTAGACTTTGCAGGGTTACTTACAGAATTCGTTAAGCAAATAAACATTTCTCTAAACATGTAATAAATGTACCCCACTATTTAGTGAATAGAAGCATTTTGATATACAACCAATTTTTATCCCAATCAGTTAATACTTAAACCCATCCAAGAATTGGTTATTAAATATTAATATTTAACGTAAGCAGTGGGAAATAAACACGCTATAAAATGGTTTCGCACTTTTCTTCACACAATCCGGTTTTCTTTAAAACTAACTTAAGCTCTTCAGCGGATTTCCAGTGTTGTTAAATAGCCAAAATATTCTACAACACATGTTTAAACAATATTAACCTTAAGGTAAAGGATAAATAAAAAAAAAAAACAAAAAAAATAATATTAACTGAAACTGTTTAAAGGCTTGCCAGTGTTGTTAAGTTTCCACAATATTTTTATGACAGTATTTCTACAAAACTGTTCAATTTATATTAAACTAGCGGGTATAACCCGGCCTTGCCCGTGGCACGTATGTTATATAATCAATGTTCTCAAACAAATTTGAAATGATTTTGAAACTGATCGGACGGTAAACAAATAACTTTCATACAAAAGTTTTTCGCCAATTTACCACTATTGCGAGTGGAATTTTCCAAATCGCTGAAACATGTATTCATTACATTCTTATGTAGAGCTTTGAAAATAAGTTTGAAGCAAATCGGACACAATTTAAAATTTCGTACATAAAATCTTTGAGCCGCATTCCACCCGAAATAGTTTGGATTATGCGAAAAGTGTGAAGCACGTATCAAATGATTTTTCTTATAGATCTCTGGAAATGAATTTGAGCGCGAAACGTCACCCACCAAATCTTTGACCTCCATTTCCACCAAGGAGGAACGGATTTTCCTAAAAGTGTGAAACACCCCTCAAATGAATTTGAACAAAGATCTTTGAAAATAAATTTGAGGCGGATCGGATGGTAAGCAAAAAAGTTACATACAAACGTTTTTCGCGATTTTTCCACACTTGCGGGTGGAATTTCCCGAAACCCCGTCTTAACGTGCACCTACATCACATAAGGTAGCTACAGTGAAAATTTCAGCTTCCTAGTTCTTACGGTTTGGGCTGTGCGTTGATCACCAATCAGTCAGTCAGTCAGTCAGTCAGGACAAACAGTTATATTATAGAGATTTACAGTAATTTAATGATAAACTCTCCTCACAAAAAACCTTTCAGTTTACAAACCGGTTTCATCCGAGGTCCACAAAGGCTCAGAGGGTTGTTAGTGTTGGTAAATAGCCACAATATTTGAATAGCAGTGTTGCCCAAAACTGTTTATTTAATAAAACTTTGAAAATAATTGAAATAGTTCAGTTCGCTTACAAAAAAAGTGGCCACAAATCTTGCTTCTCACAACCCGCTTTTATCTAAAACTAACGCAAACTACTACGAGGCTTATCAGTGTTGTAAAACGGCCACAATATTTCATTGAGGGCGTCTCAAAAAACGATTAATTCAAAATTAACTTGAAAGTTATTCAAAAATTGACTCACCAACAAATAAATGGTTACAGTTCTCCGCACAACCTACAAGCTGCTATCTAAAACCCACCCAAACAGTTTAGAGGCTTGTCATTGTATAATAAGAGCGACAATATTAAATGGCCGCAATATATTAATGATAGCTTCTCCAAGAATTGTTATATGCTCCTTTGCTTGTTAGCAACTAAAGCTCGACTATAGATGAGTATATTAATGAAACCGCTGGCATTCGTATGGAATGGACATGGCCATTAAATAGCAACTACTTAAACTATTTATTTGTTTTTGTTGCCATCATTAAAATGGCCACAATTTGCTATTTGCTAAGATTCGGAGGAGAGTCTGCCCACGCGGCGGCGGTGTTTCTCAGCTAGAAACCAAAATGCTCACACAGTGCAGGCCCATAAAAATTGGCAACGACTCTGCGAATGTGCTGCTCGCAAATTTTAAGCGCATTTTTAATTTATTTTCAACATTTTTACAATTCGAAAAACATTTTGGTGGCCATAGTTAGGCGAGAGTTTCAGACTCTCAGATGCTTTTGCATCAAAGTTGTAAATGTCGCGCTGAGTCGTAAACTTGAGCGTGCGTGTGTGTGTGTGTGTGTGTGCCTGAAATTATATGGTGTGTAACGACTAGCAGCGATTCGAGAAACATGCCCATGAAGGAAGTCCCAGTCCCCGTCCCAGTCCCAGTCCCATTCGCAGTCCCATTCGCAGTCGCAGTCGAGAACGTGCGCGCCTCAAAGGCAAATTACGTTGCGCAGACGCATTTAATGAGCTAACTTGAGTTAACCCGACTCCGAGTTGAGCCGCGTTTTATGATTTTTGTTGAATTGAGCATTTTTATATACGCTGTTCGGGCAATGAAAACGGGCATACTCGATTGCTCTCTGTCCGTGAGCAAAACATAGCAAGAGCCTTCAAACTTGGAAATTCTAAGTTGGAATATATAATTTCGTTTATAGCCACAGCGGATACAGGTGTTAAGATTGGTTAGTCACGCCCACTAATGGTCGCTCAAATCGCTAAAATCTATATACTCGACAAATTAACAGCTTACTAAAGTACAATTGGTATGTACTTTAAAAATTCAGCCACACTTTTGGCCATTTATATTAATCCACATTTTCTTCACAGGAGTTTGAATCCTCAACTTCTCACTGTGATAAATACAGGGTATGCGGCAGTCGGTTGCAAAGTTTAACTTGATTTTTATATGTTCAGCACAATCTCAAACAGATTCGTATATATACATATTTTTTTAAATTTTTACGACATTATTAGCAAGGCACATAGTGAAGCCTCGCTACGAGGAAGCCTTAGGAACAGCAAAAGTAACTTGGGAGAATATTTGTATAATAGAACAAAGTTCGTCTTAGCGCAGTAAGCCTGTCGTTATATTTCTAAGTAATCAGCGTTCGAGCTTTTGCCTATTTCTAAGTATCATTTATGAAAACTTGTTGTCGACTCATGTTTTTTTTTTTTTATGTTGTGTCAAAGGTCATTGGCCGCTTTATGGCTGGCTGCAGCAATTGGCAATCCCTTCGGGCTAGGTGCTAGATGCGCGAGGCTCTTCAGCCCTAGGCCCTAGGCGCAACCACATTATTGGTTTGAGATTTCAAACATAAAATTATAATTTACAACTTTGTTTTTTTTTTGTTTTTTTTTTCGCGTTTTGTTTCGTGTTGCGCTGTCAAAACATAAAACAACGTGAAGTCTTTTTAAGTTGATTTTTACAGCGCGTAACTTTGCGAACTGCGCAGCTGAGTCTGTGGATTGAAGAGGACCCAGATCCTAAGCCCTGGCCAGGGACGTTTCTGGGGTTCATTGTGCGGCTCGGCAAAAGTAATTTAATTAGCTCTGCTTGTGGCTTTCCATGATTGGCCCGGCGCGAAATGGGTTTCCGTTTTAATTTTGAAGCGCTTCCTTTAAAGCCTTCTGCTTGGGCTTTATAATCGAAAAGCTAAGCCCAACTTCAGGTAGTTTAATTGCAGACGCTGTGTGTGATTAATATACCCGGCATATATATAAATAAAATGAGCTGATAAGTTGGCAGTTTATCTATATAGATAGGTCGAGCATGCAGACTGAATATATATACAAAAGTCGTCGAAAAGATAAGAAAGATAACAAGTAAAATATCACTCCGAGAAAAACTGTATTCTAAGTTATATGTACTGTATAGTACTATGATGCGAATGGAATTTATGCAGTTGTATTATCAAATATGCAAGTTAATTTCATTCTTAAAATAATTACTAAGCAACAAACAACCTTCGTTAATAGAAATCGCCACACATGTAGTTCATATAGGTTAAAAACCTTTCATATTTTCTCTGTTCGATTTGATTTGATATGATTTACATTTTTATACGAGCACGAGCTGCAACTACTTAAGCATGCAAATCTATTCCTATTACCGTAACTGTGTCAGTTTGACCTTAAAATGGTTATCGAACCCGGAAGGCAGCGCCGGAACGAGAGCGCGAGTATCCAGTGAACATATGATTGCACATGCTTATATATAGTATATATATTCCCATATTGCATAATATCAACAATGCCAACAATGCTCATCATCTTCATCATCATGATTGTTCATTATGAAGTCAACGTCTTGTGGCTGCTGCTGAGGATATTGTTATTATGATATGACAACGTCCAGGCACAGTGGGAGCAAGTGTCTCTTTTTGTGTTTAAGAAAAGTTGGGACTTCAAATAAAATAGAGACCCTCTTGTGCCCACAATATATACAATTGTTATTTTGGTCCTGTTTAATGTTCTCTTTACATTTCTGTTAATACTTTGCTTTTATCTAAATTCTTTTAAAATGTTTCACCACAATTTTAGAGCTTTGGTACCACTGTGCTTTGTTTACCTTGAACTTGAATTATTTTCCATTGCACTGCTTTTCCGTATCTATAGCTATATTATGAACACACCCACACACACGCACACACACACACACACACACACGAACGCACTACTAAGTATGTATTTGTGCCGTAATGTATATTTACATTTGAATATGTAAAAGCAAACGCACATGGCCCAAGGGTGGCCCCCGGGGGCTGCACAAGCGAAACACAAAATGCAAATACAAACAGAGTGAAAATGTTGAAATAAGGTCTTATTTATTTGATATATCTATAAAATATATGTTAAATATAATTTGCTATTTATAGAAATTGCCATATACATTAGAATATTCATACAAAAGTATTTGAATTGACTTTGGAATTTGTTGTCTTGGGTTAAACGAGCCTTTTAAATTCTTGCCAAATATCAAATATATTTTAATATATTGTAATTAAATAATTTTCAAGTTCTTTTTTGTAATGTTCCCACACGCTGAACCACTTAATCCCAAATTAATTCAGCAATAGATTTTTGACACCCACGCATTATCTTTTGGGAACCCAGCCAAAAACTCTTAACAGCCGACAGATTTGCAAATATTTTTATTATTACTATTGGAATAACAACAACAATCTTTGCCGCAAATAAATTAACTTTTAATAGCCAAATTGGCGGTGCCATATTTGAGAACTGCAATGAAAATCTTGCCAAGAAAAATTGCACAATTTAGTGCCACACTTCGCTAGTGTCAATCTAACACACACACACACACACGCACGTACACACACACACACACACACACAGTTGCATTTGATTTTCATTGTTATTTGATGAGCTTTTTTATCAGCATGTCAATTTGTTTTCCCGAGACTCTTGCAGTACAAATTACACGCCACATTATAAGACAATAAAGCACGTAGCCCGTCGTCTGGGCCCTGTTTAGTTCCGGCCAGCTGGTCAACTCCAGACATTGCCAGAAGCTATATATATAAATATATACATGTGTAGTCCCTGCTGCAGACACGTCTGACCAATTGGAAATTCATTTTCGCACACACTAGACACACATTAAAATTGACAAGATATGAGTGTTTGCTATTTATGTGCTTCTTGTAAATACGCGTGAATTAAAGGGAAAGTAAAAATGTATTTAAGAGTTTGGTCGGGAAACTATCGTGTGGAAAACAGCTATTAATCGTTACAAGCGTCTTTTTAGCTAAATATATTAGGGGTCTATCGAATAAATAGTTAGTTTTCTGCTCATTTTGCGAACTTGAGTCTGGATTCGATGAAATCAATGAGACAAGTTCTCGTTCATTTTCTTAAAGTAGGTCGAAAAAAAATTAAATTTCGCTTAAAGAAACAGGCGCCTAATTTACCTCCCACAAGTTCAAATTTTTCCACATTTTAAAGTGATTTTGAAACAACCAGGAGAGTAAATTTTTGCACGTCCAAATTGATTTGCACATTTTAAAGTGATTTTGACTAACAATAAAGAAGTTTCGCGCAACTCCAATTTCCACTAGCTTTGCAGCTTTGAAGCAGAAAGCTTCTAAAAGGTTACGATTTCCAGCTTTAACGAGTTGATCAATCGGTCAAACAGTCAATCAGTCAGCTTGTACATATAGATTGATGCACTTTGCCACAGGCATGACAATAAATTGTGCTTAGAAATAATATAAAAATACAAATACTGCAAGTGCCACCATAAAGAAATTATTTCAAGCGAATGACAAAGTCGAATGAATTGCACTTGCATTTGTTTAGTGTACACACACACGCACACACACACTCGGACACACACACACACACTCGCGCACACACAACAGCTGTCTGGGCCAGTTCTCTCGTATGTGTTCAGAGACTGAACCCCACTTGCATCCATCACCCGTCTTATCTACGACAGTTGGCACGTGTAAGCAATTTTCTATTATAATCGCCCAGCGTATGCAATATTTGCCAGGCGCTCTCATTTTCGCGCTCTTGCTCCACAAACACACACACACTCTCTATCTCTCTCTCCCTCTCTCAATTTGGCTTGGCAACAAGTGCAATAACTGCGCATTGCCTCTAATTTATGCTTGTTTGGACTCTTGAGGGGGCTTGTGGGTATTTTTTTTTTGGGTGTTTGGGAACTGGTGGCAATAATTTTCATATTACGCATACGCCGCGTTGCACGCAAGAAATAGTGTCTGAGGCGTTGCAATTGCTTTGCCTAATTTATGGGCAAACAATTCGATAAGCCTCGGGCCAAATTTTGAGTAGTGCAACAAATTTACTTATTATGCGATATAATTATGCCATTAATTGTCGGCATTTAGCAATATTTATGTGCGCCCCGCAGCTAACCTATATATATTTAGAATTGATTTATAACCAAAACTCTTGTCTGTTTTGTCACTTTGCTAGTGTGCATAATTTATTTCAATATATTTTTGATTTTTACAATTGTTTGTAATACTAAGTGCATACTTGATTTTATTTTTCCTTAAACTTAGTCAATATCCTAATCAACTCTCAGCTGGACAGGTTTTTTATTTTCTAATTCGCATATCAAGTTGCCTCACATAAATGATATCATATGGGGCTCTATAAATTTCATTTTTATGGCCAGTTTAAAGCCGAGCCAATCTGGTTTTTGGCCGCATAAATTCATTTGTAGTTGAGCAAGTATTACGAGTACTCATGAATACTCGCATGCCTATTCACACATCAATTCCATGAATGTTTCTGATAATTTTTTTATTTATCTCAATAATTGTTGTACAAGTTGGAAATGGGACAAAATACGACGATTGCTCAAAGCTTAATCATCGAATATTAAAATTATTTACAACTATTTGATTTATATAATAATTCAAATGAAACGGACCCATTTCCTCCCCTCCCCACAAAAATTCACCCCTTCCCAATTGGGATCAATCCAGCCACAAACACTGCATAAATTATTCGGATGACATGAGGAAGAGACTTCACCCAAAGCGCAGATCAAAAGCGTTAATATTGAAAATTTGCAGCAGGGTTTGATGCGAGGGTTGCTGCCACAAATCAATTGCCAGATTGAAGGAGAGTCTTTTAAAGGACAAGGACGCCATATCAACTGATTTATATCACAGTCGCAGCAATTAACGCGAATGTAAAGGGCGGCAATAAAAGAACCAAACGAAACAGGATAGAACAGAATGTAGTAAAAAAACCAAAAAATAAGAGTGCGAACGACTGTCAGATACCCTTACTTCTATACCATATTAAGACCTATGGCCACACACTATGGAAATTTTTAATTCCAAATAATTTGTTTGATTATTTTGCGACATTTATAAAACTTGCAGGGCTTAAAGATGATATTGAAATGTGTTTATATAAGAATTTTAAAAACTTTTGGCAGTACAGGATAGTTAAATACATACAAAGCATACATCTACCCCGCACATACGTCTGCACATCTGTATTATACCCCATTTGCATTGGGTACAGGGTATACAAATCAACGTGGCGGTGCGATATATATTTTTGGTGCTTTTCATTCTTAATTTTATGAGCGTCAAACTCATGCGATGCCAAAATGTGAAAAACCTTTTGCACAAATAAACATATGTAAGCATGTTTGTTGTTATTGTTTGTGGTAGTTGTTATTATTGTTGTTGTAGAAGTTGAACGTCGTCATCAACGTCAACGGTTTTGGGGCGCTCGTAAAAAGCGCAAAGGAACATTTTACGATGGCACAGTCTAGCAAGCATTTGGCGTCTGTCTATAAGACGAATTACCGCTAAATTCTCAGTCCGTCTCTGCCTCGTAGAGAGCCGTGTCTAAAAAACCCACAAGTAGAAAATGCTGCTGCCTTAGCCTCAAGCAATCGAAATCATGTATGAAATTAGTAAGCGAACAGTAGCTAGAAGTTGGCCCAAACGCATTAGCTTTGCCCGTCGGCCACTTAAGCTGCAGCCAATTGGCAATTGGCCTTAATGGCCGTCCCTGAGACAGAGACTGAAATCATAATGTACACGGTAGGAAATGTTGGCTCAAATTCAAGAGCATTTTGTTGTTTATAACAATTTCAAAAGTTGTTTATATTCCAAACTTGCTGTTATTAAATAAAGGAGCCTGCCAAAAATATAAACAAAAAATGAAACTACACGATAAAAAGCAGAATAGTTAAGCTATAAACGGCACAGGGAATTCGAACTGGGGCTTTCTTTTTTGCCAGGCGAACGCCTTTACACTAAGTTACAAGATCTCGTGCCCTACATCGGGCTAAACTTTGTATGTGAAATAATTAGAGTGAAAAGAAGAGATTGAATCAAATTGAAGTCTTAATTTTGATCAAGGAGGAACCGAGTTCAAATCTTGGATGATTACATGAATGTACATCTTATGCTTAAATAATATTAGTTCACCAAAGAAAGTTGTTAATTGTTAATTGAAAATTAATTCGAATTTCACAACTGATTAAAGCTAACAATTTTTTACTGTGTAGACCGGCAAACTGCAAACTGTGCCCTGCCAGCATTGGGCCAGTTGACAACCCTAGCGGAAAGATAAGCACCTTAGCGCTGCGCTTATCACACAAGAAAAGGGCAGCCAACAACTTGTGCAACTGTTGATCTTCTGCCTGATAGTTGATAAGGGCACATGTGCATTTGAAAGTGAAAGTCGCTCAACGTGAGCTGTTTGAACAAGTGCCGCGAACGCGGAGCATGAAAGTTGTTGCTGGGCTTTTCGCCAGAGAATTTTAGCGTTTCAATGCAAAGCATTTTGTCGGCCCGTCAGTCGACAGACGTGCCACAAATCGTTGCCAAATTGAAACAATGCCGAGCCATTTAACTCAGGCCGATAACATCCAGAAATCTACTCATTGTAGATTCTATGTTTATAGGGAGAGGTGTCAGCGGCCCACGCTCAAGAAATGCGGCTGGCTAAAAATAAGTAGTAGTACGGGTTGGGGCATTTGGGCCCATTTGCGGCGTTATTTATGGCAGATTTTGTCGCGGGCCATCCCAGCAAACTTGACACTTCATTTAGTTCGCCAATCCACGCGCAGAGAAATTCAAACATATTGTTAGATCGGCTACTGTCCTTTTTTCTCATACTCTGTACCTATTGTAATTATATGGGGAATGCGGAATGAGGATTTTATGCAAATGTATGTTGCAAGCAGAAGGAGGCATCTTCTACAGCATAAAATACATCTCATATATGTATTCATATTCTTCAGAAGTTTCTCAAAGATCGTAAGAGCGGATAACTTTAAATATATCCGATATTACTTGAACATCATGCGCAGAAAAAGTAGATACATATTTCCACCGAAAAAACACTCCAATTTGCTTTAAATAAATATAAACAAATTTTAAAAATATTTATAATACTATTAAACAGATAAAAGACAGCTTATTCACTTATTTCACTTTTTGAATAGTTACCCGCACTCCCTTCAAATTGAAGCTTTTCAAGAGTTTCAGCCTTGTTTTTTGGTATATGCACACAACTAAATGCCTTCTTAAAGTTTTGCAAATATCAAACCAATCGGACAATAAGTATTGAAGTTATTCAAGAATACGTTTTTCACACTATGCAGCCTACGAGTAGAAGAAGCAGAGTCCGCAGCTGTTACGGCATTTACGACTTTCTCTCGCCCAGAGAACTTGCACATGTTTCATTGCTCAACTTTGTGAACCGGCGCCAATTAGCTAATATGAAGCTACAAACTGTGCACAATTTATTTGCAAAAACAAACAAAAAATAGCACATTTTGTATTATATTTGAAAAATATATATAATATGCTACACCAGCTATACTATATATATGTATATTACTATTTTTATGGCCGAAAAGTTGACACCTGCCTGTCGCAGCAAAGCAATAAATAAAACGCTCAGATTTATGGTTAGGCTAAAGCTGGAATAATATTATAAATAGTATATATTATTTATATTTATTCATATTTATTTCGGCTCTTTTTGGAATTGAGCTGAAATTGTTATTATTATGATTTGCCTTTGATATTTTATCAGGCGCCGACAGAGCTGCCAACATTGTGTATGAGTATGTGTGTGTGTGTGTGTGTGTGTGTGTGTGTGTGTGTGTGTGTGTGTGTGTGTGTGAATTCACAAGCGAGTTGGCATGCCCGGCACGTGTAATCCATAAACAGTTGACGTAGTCCTCGCGCGTACTGAAAAAAGCACACACAAGTAAGGGGGCTTGGAATGGGAGGTGCGCCCTCCACATGCGACTACACTGAGCAAAATGTAGCTGTATGCATAAATATATATATATAATAAAATGATTAATTGACTAACTAACTCATTGCTTAATGCAATAGGGTTGCATTTCTCAACGTAGTTAGGAAAAGTGTTGCAGGATTTTCAATTTTCAGCTCTTTCATCGCATTCGATTCAGATTTTTGTAAAGATTTGTTATGGGCAGCTTTTCGATTTTTAAGGGTATACAAACTAAATGAAAATGCTGAACTATAATTGAAATTTCATTTTCTTTTCAAGTGTATACAATTCGAATACGTATCAGCTTATGTACGGTTGTGGTAGCAACAGTTTGCCGGCTGTGCCGGCAAGTGGCAAATGTCTCGGTTGATGATGGCTATTTCCACGATGCCCTGTCTGGTGTGCCCTGTCAGCGTTTCTGGGGTACTCATTTGCTGAGGGGGGTTCGGAAACTGTTCGTTTAGCTACAATTGCATTGATGGCACGACCTTGAGACTGAATCGCAACTAGCTAATATAAACGAACCCTTTAGAGTGCACGTGGTTTGGCTCAAGTTAACCATTTAATATTACTATCTTTAGGATAAAATTATACCTATTAATATTATATAGTACAAGCTTCGGGTAATATATTACTAAATCTATAGACTAGACTGAAAAGTAAAGCCGGATCTTAGTTGAATAACCGGATCACGTATAAAACTCATCTAACGAGGACTACTAATTAGTTTTAAATGCTTCAGTCAAATGTAAAAAATTAAACTAATAAAACTTTTGTCCAATTATACGTCGTATACCCTAATATACCCATTTTTTCAAAGATGGAAAATTTCTGTGTGTGGTCTACTAAATAAATAATATTAAATTTAGCCATAAAAACAGTTGCCAAAATATTTTAATATGAAAAACAACATTCAATTGTTGCCACATGGCACACAGCAACTAAAAATAGGCGACTAACAACTCTTCAATACTCTTTTTTCATTAAAGAAATTATTTCTTCTTGAATCCTATTATTCCATACCATATCAGACTAATAGAGAAGTTTTTAGAACTCTCATAAAGAGATTACTCCAAGTATTCTGGACATTCTATTCTATTATCTAAACAAATTGCCAGCCGAATCTCTTTTACATAACCTAGTGTACAATGTATTAATTTTATTAGAAAAGTAAAAGAAAAAAAATACCTTTTTATATAGATACCCTGCACTTAGAGTCAGACAGTTGATAAGCCCTAAGCCTAGGGAACAATCAAATTGATAACAGAATAATGGCGGAGGAATGAAAACGGAATCGCTACCCTAACAAAAGTTAATCAGCTGCTGCTTGAAGCTGACACAACAGAGTCGAACAATAGAGTCAAACAGAACCTTATCTAATCTTGGCTAATTAATACACTACCTTTACTCGGGGCATATGTAAAGTAAAGTCAAAATTTTAAGTTCAAATAAAAATACAACAAAAAATAATAATTTTCCGACCGTAAAAGCAAATTGACAGCGCAAGCTTGTTATTTTCGATAATAAAATAAAACTAGAAATGAGAAAGGGTTATGAGCAGGGACAGGTGTTGAGTTAGGGTGAGGTATATGTTTGGCTGTGTGTGTTTGTGTGTGGATATGGCTGGCACGAGCAGCACCCAAAGCATTACACAAGTTCAAGTGAATTACGACGACAAGAAGATGACGACGACGACGACGACGACGACAACGGCGATTACGAAAATGACAATGGCAGAGAGAGAGAGAGAGAGAGAGAGAGGGACGTTGACGAAGAAGGGCACGCAGATAGACAGACAAAAGCCAGTGTATTTTTTTAAGTTTATACTATATATAAGTCGTAAAGTTGCTGGTAAATTACAAACGTTTTAATTTTGAGATTAAAACTGCTTTCGTGCCAAGCTTAACAAGCTTAACTTGGCTAAAAGCAGCTAAAGGATAAGCATTGCCAACTTCCGCCTTCTGGCTGCCAAGGATGCGTGACATCCCCATGCCCGTGCCCCGATCCACCATAAAAGCGCTCCATGCGACATGCAGTTTTATTAGCGTTTACTGCATTTCCTGACGAATGCGCAAAGTCAGACGCCGAGGGGCAGTGTGGGAAAGTATTTCCTCAGAAATGGGGCACAGTGCTTTGGTGCAAACGAGCTACGACACAGGTGAAGGTAAAGCCAAGTTAAGCGTTAGTGGCTGCTAGATTTAGTGCATGCCAATGAATACCAAATAGAAAAGCCAGCAGATCCCTTGCTTATCGACCAAGTGGATGCCAAAGAGCTTTACACCAGTTGAATAAATGACTATGAAGCTGAAAAGCTGAAAAGCAGTCGACTTTTACACCGACTAGCTCAACTCGCAGTCTTCCTGTCTGTCATAATTTAATTGATGTATATGTATTTTCACTAGATTTGTTACAGAGGCACAAAGTTGCCACCAAAAGGAATGAGCGAAGCAGGATGTAGTTAGGTTAAAGGAAATTGTGTTATTTTACTAGAGAACCGCAGTTATAAAGATAAAAATAAATACCTAGGCTTGAACAAGGTCTCCTACATCAGGCTGTAACAACGCACACCAAATCGTCGTTATCTCAACATAGTTAATTATTATTTAAAGGACGCTTTTACCGTCAATCCTTCAGTCGGTACATCAGTCAATCAGTCCGACAGTCAGGCAGTCACTGAGTAAATCAGTCTGTCTGTCAGTCATTCAATAAGTAAATTAGTCTTTTAATCATTCAATTAGTCAATCTGTCAATCATTTAGTCGACCAGTCAACTAAATGGTCAATCAGCCAGTCAGAAAGTCAGTTAGTCAGTTTGTCAATCAGTAAGCAAGTCAGTCATTCATTCAATCAGGCAATCAGCTAATCAACATAACAACTTGTCATATAATGAATTAAATAATATTTTCAGTTAAGGAAATTTGTATGAATGAATAATTTTACCAACAATCAGTCAGTCAATCAATCAGACAATTGGCGCATATATCCTGCACTATAGTTGATTAATCGAAAGCATTGTCTGTATGTTAAATCTTGCCAGTATTTCAATTTTACTATTTCAAGCATTTAATCAGGTAGTCCATCAGGCAGTCAGTCAGTAAAGAAGTCAATCAGTCAGTCATTTAATAAGTCATTTAGTCAACAAGTTATCTGACGGATCAATTAGTCCATCAGCAAATAAGTCGGTCAATCATTCAATCAGGCAATCAGCTAATCACCATAACAACTTGTCATATAATGAATTAAAAAATGTTTTTAGTCAAGAAAATGTATATGAATGAATAATTTTACCAGGAACCAGTCAGTCAATCAATCAGACAATTGGCGCATATATCCTGCACTATAGTTGATTAATCAACAGCATTGTCTGTATGTTAAATCTTGCCAGTCATTCAATTTCACTATTTCAAGCATTAAATCAGTCAGTCCATCAGGCAGTCAGTCAGTAAAGAAGTCAATCAGTCAGTCATTTAATAAGTCATTTAGTCAACAAGTTATCTGACGGGTCAGTTAGTCAATCAGCAAATAAGTCGGTCAATCATTCAATCAGGCAGTCAGCTAATCATCACTATAACAACTTGTCATATAATGAATTAAATAATATTTTCAGTTAAGGAAATTTGTATGAATGAATAATTTTACCAACAATCAGTCAGTCAGTCAGTCAGTCATATATCTTGCCCTTTGGTTGATTACTCAACAGAATTGTCTTTTGCGGGAATATGTCAACTATTGCCAGATATGCAATTACATAAAGCCTTTGCCAGACAACTTTTTACAACTCTTTGTGCCCCCTCCCATCAGTTGCTGGGTCATGCCTTGCCGCCTAATCAGTTTTCCTAGCAGTGTGATATAAGTCCATCTGCGTCTGCCATGCCACATGCCTCATTAAAAGGCTACCCTCTGCTCGCATTTGCATTGCATGTGGCCCACGTCTAGTCCCAGGTCCAAAATATTTTCTATGTTTGCCACATTGCTCTGGCTGGTTGCTGTTTGCATCAATTCGTCTCCTTTTTTGCATGCTGCACATTTTCAGTTGCCATTTTGTGGATATTTCGATTTATTATTTTTTATTGTTGTTACGTTTTACGACTTTGCCGGGTGCAGGCTGCGGGCTGCGGGCTGCTCTTAGCCGGATGCTGCGTCAAATCTACAGATATTCTCAGATATTGCCAGTTCGCTGGTTTACGGCCCTATTTCTCATAGTCATGCATTTCCGTAAATTTGCAGTTGAGACAAAAAAGAACGTTATCAAAATATTTTCCAGTCTCTTTTATTACTCAAGTTAATTTAACAACTTGCTGTCAGAGTTGAAGTCGACTTTTCCCCAACCAGAATTCAAGCATTCATAAGTTTACCAAAACTAGCCCGATTTTCGGTATCAACACCATTTTGGTTCTAGTTTGAGCTCTAGATTGAATTAAAATACTTTTGAAGCGAGTACATTAAAGGTAAATCCCAAGATTCATAGGGATATTGTCCTATCAGGACAACAAATCCCGTACTAATTTGACTTCCCAGACATTCAATATCCACAACTTTGTCAATACTTGTTCGATTTACATGATTGATACCATTTTGGTCCTGATTAAGTCTGTAGAATAGCCTTTATTTCATATTAGATCCCAATCCCCGTATAATTGTCCCTCCTAGACTTTAAAAATCCATAACTTTGTCTTTACTTATTCCATTTACATGGTTGATACCATTTTGTTCCTGGTTTAATCTCTAGATTTGCTTTATATTGCCTTCTGTACTATTTTTATGTAATATGTGTAAGTCCTGGGAATAGCCCGAACATTAGAGTAAGTCAACCTGCGCACAGTGGGGCATCGCGAAGCCCCTATCAAAGAAGAAAAACAAAGAGGCTGGGCAATGTAATGCCTGCAATTGGCACAACACCCATACATACACACACACACACACACAGACAAGCACTTGTATATAAAGGATTCTGCTGGCAGGCCAGTGATGCGCTTCAGGAGCAGCTGCAGCAGCCGCAAACACGAGCGGCAACAACTTCGTGTTGCATACAAACTCATAAAAGGCGCAAAAAACGACGATGAAAAACTTTGCTAACGACTTAAACGACGACAAAAACGAGGACGAAGGAGCAGAAAAAAAAATACGATGCTGGGCTACCCAAAAAAAGGATTCGTTTGCCAATTCGGTGCTGCGGGAGAGAGAGCCATATAAAAGAGAGAGAGAAAGCGAGAGAAAGCGAGAGCAACATGCATCGAGTCGAGAGTAAGCTGCACTTGGCACAGTAATAAAAGTAATAATACCCGCAGTACCACCCATCTATATAGCATATATATAGTATATATACTCTTATGATATCTATGTACTACAAAGCTATATATATATATATATATGTAACTGGGCTCGTCGTGCGCAGAGCTCGCAGCTCGTTTATGCGCGTTAATGGCATCGTTTACTGGCTAACTGTAAATGTGTGCCCATGAATGGGTGTGGCGCTCACTGTTGCAGCTGCAACTTGATGTGGCATCAATTGGCCTGACTGCACTACCCATTCAATTAGATGGGCGTTGCCAAAGCATCTGCGGGCTGCACTTGGAAACCTCCTTAGCCCGCATTTATACACAATTATTGCATGATTGGAAAAGAAGTTTAAGAAATGCTCAGAATATTGATAAATCAATTAAAATGTTGTCCAATGCAAGATTTGAGCGAAGTTTTTATACTATTTCCGTATCATATAAATTTTTCTTTCCGCTGGAATTTGCAGAGATTTGTATCTCAGAAGCATTGACTCTGTTTTGAAGAAGATGAAGAATGTGTGACAAGTAATATCTCCGATGCCAGAAAGAATATGCTTGATTAGTACCTACAGCTTGATTTAAGCTATCTTGGGATAGTTGGCCGACTAGGAGAAGTATATAATTTTGTGCCTTAATATTATAACGCAAGTCCATAGGTATAAAAGGGTTCGACAATTCAAAGATTAAAGACCTCCCGCTTATATTTTACCAAGTTATCATAACTTTTTTGAATAGCAAAGCTCAAAATTAAATAGACAATTATATTATTAGAATATAGAAAGCCACTATTCAAAATTGAATAGAATTCAATTATAAAAAATTAAAAAATATTCAAATTCAGCGGTCTACCGCCCAAAATACGCACTCAATCAGAGCTAAGCCAATAAAATTAATCATTTTTATCCCATATAGAAATGGCAAAACTAATTGGCCAATCAAATAGTTTTTGTTCGTAAGGCTGTGGCAACAATAAATCAATTTATTAAATTTATATGCGGTTAATAAAATAATTTTTAAGCATAAAATGCAAATAAGGCGTATAAAAAGAAAACAAAAGCCCAACACACAAAGCGGCTAATGGCTTAATTACTAAATTAAAAATGGCAAAGAACAAAAAAACAACAACAACTACAATAGATACAACAACAACAGCAGGCAATGCGTGCAAGCAGTTTATATATAAAAACGCATACACAGATACAAATACATATGCATACATAAGTACATGTGTATACAACACAAATTATGTAAACTAAACAACGGCAACAACAACAACCGCTGCACACGCAAAGCATAAAACACGTTTCACACACACACACAAACACTTTGCTCACCAATGCAAAACGTGCGCCACAGCAACACGAATAGCGACAACAACAACAACAAGAACGAAGCGCCAACTACTCAGCGCAGCAGTTGCATACAACATAACAGCAGGAACAACAACAAGAGCGACAGCCACAGCAAAGGCGAAAAGGAGAAGAGAGAGAAACATAATAAAACGGGCCAATGACTATGAAGCTCCGCCTACTACGGAAACTACCGACAACGACGACGACGGCAGCGCAGCAGCTGCCATTTGTTCACGCTGTTGTTGTTGTTCTTCTTGCTGCTGCTGCTGTGTAGGTAAAAAGAAAAAAATGGCAGCGCATAAAGCGAATATAGCGAGCATAGAAGAAGCGCAACTAAGACACGAAGCAACAGACGAAGATTCGACTTGAAAATTTAAATAAATATACGACGAATTAGGACAGCAATTCGATTTATATAAAATGGGTGTGTTATATACATCACTAAGTAATAAGCACATAAACGTAATTTATATGAAATAAATAGATATTTTATATGTTTATACTATAAACAACAATTTATACCAACGGCTTGGCATTAGATTGGGTTCGATTCAGAGTTTTTGGATCGAAATCTTTCCATTTATGAGCAAATTTTGAATGTCGATTTTCATTTTATATTTCACAACAAAATACGATATATTTTATTTATCTATACATATCATACTAAAATCAGACTTAAAGTCAGAGTTTAGTCAGTTTGTTTGAAAAACATCAAAAACAAAACGTGGCTTAGCTGTGTTTGAGCGTCGGAACAACAAACGGCTGGTCGCCAGTTCAAATTCAACAGCAATTTTCGATTTTACATCTGATTTTGATAGTTTTCGAATTAAATTGAATAATAGTCTGAAGTACTTACCTTTTTATATTGCATTGTCAACAGCTTCTTTTTGTCAAAAAACTTAAGACATTTTTATCACAAAACAGGAAACTTATTTATGACTCACAGAAAAAAAATTAGTAAAAAGATTAAATTATGAATTTAAACAATTTTGCTTTCTTACTTTTACTTTCTTAAAAATTACACAATTTTTCCCAAATGAGGCAACACAATTAAACACAGAAAAAATAAATATATTATTAATTTTTCTATAAAAACAATAAACATTTTATCCCAATAGAGGCAACACAATAAAACACAGAAAAAAATCACAGAAAAAAATTAGAAAAAAAAATAAAAGCACATCTTGACAGCTTGACACGCTTCTTTTCTGCATTAACTGAAAAACAGATATAAGGAATTGAAATAATTAATTAATTGATGAGAATTTAAATATCTAAAATCATACATATAAATATAAAATACCAGCGGGTTTACCTCAGCCTTGCTAACATAAATTCTCTCAATGATCTTTAAAAATGATTTTGAAATCGATCGTACGGTAAACAAAAAAACAATCATACAACCGTTTTCCGCCAATTTACCACCGTTGCGGTTGAAATTTCCCAAATCGTTGAAGCACGTATTCATTAAGTTCTTATGTAGAGCTTTACGAGTAAGCTTGATGAAAAGTTTGAGTTTGAACAAAGATCTTTGAAAATGAGTTTGAAGCTAATCGTATGGTAAACAAATAAGTTACATACAAATCTTTTTCGCGATTTTTCCACACTTGCGGTTGGAATTACCCGAAACCCCATCTTGAAAATATTATAGCATATATAATCAGAAAAACGAACAAATGGAAATTGGAGCTTCTACTCTCGAATAGTGGCTTGTTTTAAGCAAAACCTTTAAAAGCAACCAGGAATTTGCGTTTGTCAGATAAGAAAAGTGCCGACTGGCGGATAAATCACCTGGTTGCACATAGAAAATAGATTTATGAGAATAGCAACAATTTGCAAGCCACAAAAAATGATATCTGCTTTCTTGAATATTTGACTTTGTATATTCATTTGATTTTTGTGCACTCTCAGACAGTTTACAAGAGCTTCCGATCGTTTGGCCTGTGCTGATCTCAGCTATAAGTCCCAATCGGAATACTACTCCGATTGTTGTGTCGTATTGGATTACAATTTGTGCCCACGATTTAACCGCCATGTTTACACTTGACATAGCTGCGTCCGACGGTTTGAATGGGGTTTCATGTTGCCAGTCGCACGATTTGAATGGGAATAAAAAACGCTCGCACAGCTGAAAATGAATAATATCAATGGACGTTGCGTATACGCCGCGTCGCACGGCTCCAGCTTGGCTTTATTTATTTATGTTGATATCTTGAATGGGTCTCAGTTAAATTGTTTACGACGTTTGGAGCCGTGGGTTGACTGAACTTTGTATTTAATTACGACCGGATACTTGAATGTCACGATATAAGCGCATTATGCATTATCCATAAAGTCCCAATATATTTGTATTTTGTTTCTCCCTTTACAGGCCAGGATGTTTTCCTAGACTACTGTCAAAAGTTGTTGGAGAAGTTTCGTTATCCCTGGGAGCTGATGCCGCTCATGTATGTGATATTAAAAGATGCTGGCGCAGATATTGATGAGGCTTCACGTCGCATCGAAGAGGGTAAGCCAAAAACAAAACCTATATAGTTTTAGAAGTAAGCTAAATCAAAAACACTGAGCACTGTTTTAATATAATATATGATACATATATCTTTCGATTTGATCAATCATTAGGCCAGTATGTTGTCAATGAATACTCCCGTCAAAACAATTTAAATATCTATGACGGGGGTGAGCTACGCAACACAACGCGGCAATGTGGATGATAATTTTTCTATTAATCAAACTATATATATATATACATATATATATATATAGTAAAAAAAGTTTGCCTAGCTATCTATTTATTGTTTCCCGTCAACTTCAACTTTAAAAACATATTTAATATTTAGCTTAAAGCTTGAAATCGCGCGCGAGTTGCAGTAAAATAAAAAAAAAGGAACCTCTGTAAATATATTTCGAATTTATTGTAAGCGAATTTATTTCAACTACCGCTTGGAAATATCTTCAATCAACAAACCAAATACACACGCAACAGAACAGCATTCTTCAATCAACATACCCTGGCGATGATGTCCGACAAACTCTTCAATCAACATACCCTATAAAGATGATGATCTACTCTTCAATCAACATACCCACAGAGAGCAACACGCAACAAAACCTCTTGTCAAATCTGATTGTTAAAAGCTGTTTAAAACATCCTCAGATCAACGCTACCAGTGAAAACGTGCTAGGAAAAGTCTATCCAACGGTTGTTTAGCTTTAGTTAAATCTTAATGTCAAGTTCTTCTAAGTTAGCTTTAGTTAAGCTGAGTTTTTTAGGCTTAAGTTTCTAAGGGCGCTTTCTAGGCAGGCTGGCGAGAACTCCTAAGATAATCATGCTTATGCTCTAGATACCAAAACTCATCCGAAATTTGCAGCTAGAAAATGGATTCTTATATTAAAAATAAAATTTGATAAGAATAAATGCACCATAGTTAAGATCTGAGCACAAAACTTGTTAACTATATCAAATTGGAATTTACAAATTTGAAAATAAATTTAATTTAAATTCGAATTAAGTCAAACCTTGCCTAGCACCGCGCCAAACTCAAGCTACTTTTATTTGTTTAAACTTAATTTTAGATTGATATTAGATTTAAATTTCAAAGCTAATCTCGCACTTGCCTAAATTTAAATACAGATTTCCACTTCCAAAATAAGAAAAATATCTTTGAAATACGCTCTCAAAAAAATTGCATATTAAATTTTTAAATATCGCCAAAAAATCAAAAATTTTCGAAATTTTAGCAAATTTATCAACTTATCGAACAATTTATATTTAAGGCAAAATTTTTTCTAAGTAAGAGAACATCTTATTTAACATGAAAATGTTCTGAAATTAGGAACATTTTTAATTTGTGGCGATTTTCGAACATTTTTGAGTGCAGATTGCAACAAAATTTCAAAATATTCTAATAAATAGTTTCAATATTTATACTATGTAAAAATGCAGAAACTTCAGATATTCAGTCTATATGTTTACGTAATGTCTAACGATATACCTATTAACTATGTATAAATATTGTTATTGATTTAAGCAGTTCATAAATCATATGCCAAGTTACAACAACAACAAAATACTATAAAAAATTATAATGTAAAAAAAAATAAAATATTTTCCTCAAACAAAAGAAAAGTGCGCAACATTAGGAGAGAAATTTGCCCATGTGGAAGCCCGAAAATAATGTAGATGCCATCTAGCTGAATAGCTGGGCAAGGGAAATTGTCTTTGGCAGAGTATCAGCTGCCTGTATATCATTAAAAAATTGTAACGATTGCTTTCTCAAGTTGTTTGCCATTTCACCAGAACCGTTACACGTTCCAGCATTTCACTTCAGGGCAGTTGGAGCTGGAGAGCTGGGAGCTGAAGCTGGGAGCTGAAGCTGGGAGCTGAAGCTGGGAGCTGGAGCTGGAGCTGCTGTTGTTGTCGCCGCTGCTGGCATCGTAAATGCATCATTAAACCGAAAAATGCATGCGAAAAATTTACGACATTGCCAACACCGTCACTGAAAGGCTTCCAGCTTCAGTTTAACCCAATCCCCATCGAGCTTCCGCTCCCGCTCCCAGTTTCCACTCCCGGTTTCCACTCCCGCTTCCCATCAACCTGGCTGGGTAGTTGCATGGGAAAGCTGCCAGGTAGTAGCTACAATAATATCGCAGCATCGTTTGCTGGCACTAAACACGTCCAGGCTTGGCTGGGGGGAGGCAGGGAATATCATGAATATAGTGGTGCCGTATGTTTGTGTGGAGTGGGGGGCTTACTCTGGGTAGGCAATGCGACGTGTAAATGTGGGCGCTATAAAGCTTAAAAGTGTTTATGCTCGAATGGTTGACGGTCGGACGGGGGGTAGCAGTTGGTGTAGGGGGCGCATAAAATTTGGGAACTGCGCAAAAACCGATTTACAAACGAAAAGTTGTTAATTTATTTTGTTGATACCCTTGATTTGTCACGAAAACGGCGGTCCCGCGACCATAAACTATATATATATATATTCATTACTAGAAGGAATTACCCGGTATCGCCTGGGCTTGAACCGGCGACCACTCGCTTGTTAGTCCGATGCAAGGCCATGCAGGCACATGAAGCACAATTTAAACCTAAAATAACAATTCCCCATAATTTTCTAAGGTGATTTAGTAATTAACTAAACTTCTGGGAAATTTTCTAGTTTCAGTTTTCCTCCTATCTATAGAGATCTCTACTAACTCCATGGCTAACCTCTAGCCAACCCATTGCTCACAGCTCGTTGCCCGGCCCCACTATTTATGGGCTTTCACGCCCATTTAGGCAAATGAGTCAGCTTACGGCTGTTTTTATGATACATTCCTCATCCCTGTTTCGGTCATATTTTAAGTTCTGTCTTTGCAACGTAAACCCATAAAATAGACTCGGCTCTAGTCATTTTTTTTTTAGAGACCCAGCTCATCATGATGTGAATGCATTTTAACCCAGCCCTCGGGAGGAATACTACAAATTCCTACAGCTTGGCATTCGGGGAAAACAAAAATGAGAGCCAAGAGAGTGACTTCTATTTGCCAATGCTTATTAAATACTATAGAAAAGAGAGCAGCAGCAGCAGGAAGCGAAAAATTTCAACTTTACGACTTCATATTGTGGGCGGGTCGTAAAAAATGTGCAGCGTCAACCGCCACGGCCAATACGACTCGTACTCCAGCAACTGACATTTTACGGCTCTACAAGTAACATGCATGCCCCAACTAGCTGCCACTTGTGCCAGACATCATATATGTATATACAAAAACTATATACACACTCAGCGAAAAAGTGCTAATAAGTTTCTAGCTGCCGATTGAAATAATTTCAAGATCTTATTCGGTTAGATTTGCAGTCTATTTCCGGAATAAAATGTACTTGAAGTTTGAAGAACAAAGCGATACGACTGCAGCGCATATTAGATCATTTCTAACTGAATTTTTCTCTGAGTGTATACCTGACACACACACACGCATTTATATTTATATAGAAAAGGAGCCATGATATATTAGTGCTGGCAGCTGGCAACTCCTTGGCTGGTTTGCTGCCCGGCTTAATAATAAGCAGCCAGTTTGTCATAAATGTGGCCTGGACATGGCTACTTCCATTAAATTGACCGAGCTTTAGCTGATTGTCGCTGCTGCGGCTGCTGCTGCTGCGGCTGCTGCTCTCGTTGTCATCTGCTGTCACCCGCTAACCCAGTCAAGCGTAAAGTTATTGCCAAGGTTTTGTGGCCTGCAAACGTGCTGATTAAAAGCAGCCCGCGGGGGTATGGGGGGAGGGGACAAAGTCATATACAAAAAATGTATTGGGCTTACCTTAAATTGATTCAAAAGTTATCGGAGCACTATTAAAATTAACACACTTTGATTTTTGCAAGCTTGGCTTTTCAGGTGTTGCCACATGGATTTAATTTACGAGTTGTTGCTTGTTAACCCGGCTGCCATATGTGAAACAAATAAATGTAAAAGTAATTTAAATAACGTATGTTTTAAAAGTTTACGATTACAATTTCTTAATTTTTTTTTATTGCTTACAATTACATCACATTTGACAATACATGGGTATTTGGTATAATTAACATTTTATATTTATATGGCAGCCGCGCTTATAAACAATCTGGCAGCATAAGTAACTTAAGCATTATGTTGGCTGCGCCAGGCAATTTATTAGAGGAATAACGGCTTAAACTCAATTATGGGGTCACCCTAAATTCGTGAAACTTACATAATATAGGGTAACTCATTTATTTAAAAACTATCGGTTAACTTTGGACATATGGGAAATGGGATAAAATACATATATATATATATATATATATATATATATATATATGTATATATACTTTGACTCTTTATACTGCGCTTGTTAAAATGCAAGATGCTTTCACAGAAAACTTTGACCTGCTGTTCAAGATGTGCACTCACTTAATTAATCCCAGTCCAGCAAATTTAATGTACGGGCTTGTTCAAGCTTTACGACTTTTTATTTCGGACTGGCATTAGTTCTCCGACATTACTTAACTGTACCTTGGCCAAATACGTTAATGTTAGGTTCGAGTTAGAGGCACACGTACCTCTATGTGCGTACGGTGTTTAGCCCGGGCCTGTGGCACACTCATGCGTAATACTCCCGTGTGCCTGGGCTCTGTTTAATGCATTCTGCAGTTGGCGGAAGAAAAAATCCCATTAAAATTAAGTAAAATTGCAGCAGCAGCAGCAACGTAATCGTAAAAACTTGGCATTTTGATGTTGCAGCAAGCAGTAAAATTTTGAAAAGTTTTTGCCACACAGATAAGTCGAAGGGGGTTAATGGGGGGTACAGAAAGTTGGGTGCGGCAAACAAAGGTTCTGCCTCTGACGGGGGTTGGGCTTAACTCTGCCACGGATTGGGGTTCATTGTGTGAGCGAAGGTTGCACATAAAGTGCATGCCGCGGCGACCCATGTGTGTGCGCGCCATCAACGAAAATGGCGCATATCTTGGGCCGGGACATAGACTTTTAGTGCCGGGCATAGTTAATGTTATGGCTTCAATAGTTTATAAGTTATGCGCTGAGAAGTGTGAAAACCCAGCAAATTTAACGATATAAGTTATAAACTCGGCTACGTGCGACGAGGGCGAGCACAGCTCATATTTGTTTGCCGTATTTACATAAATTTTTCAAAAGTCGCCCAGTCATAACTTTGACAGCATGTTTCCAATGCATAGCCAAGTAAAAATCTATTTGAAATTCGAATTTCGAAAACTGACTGCGCCATCGCGCCATCTAGCGGCGCCAGGGTGACCATATTTTGTATAAATTGATTGACATGCGTTTTATTCGTTTCACAGCGCGTGTAGAAATAAACCGAATTGTAGCGCAAATCTATTACAACTACTACACACCCATGGCCATCGGCTTGCATACGAGCGGAGCGCCCATGTACCTGACCTACCCCAGCATCGAGCGCTACGGCACCCACTTTACGCACCTGCCGCTGACTCAAATCCGACCGCCGACGCCCGAGCCGCTGGCCCTGAGCCGCACGCCACCCAGTCCGGCAGCTGAGACAGCGCTAGGCGCATCCAATCCTCACCAGAAACTATCGCGACCAGCCAGCAGCAATGGCACCGCACATTCAGCTGCCTCGCCCACACCGGCTACCACCGTGGCCACCATCACGACGCCCGGCGGCCATCATCATCATCATCATCAGCAGCAGCAGCAGCAGCGCTCGCGCTCCGGAACGCCCAACACACCGCCGCCGGCGCACAGCAGCAGCAACGGGAACAGCAATGGCGCCTATCATCACCATCATCATCACCATCACGGCCAGCATCTGGTCAGCTCAACGTCCGCTGCGGCCGTTGCAGCGGCTGCAGCAGCCACGTAGCAGTATCGCCACGTTGCTGCCGCTGCTGCAGCAGCTGCAGCAGCTGTGCTCTTTGTGTAAGTAAACCCAATCAACCGGAAGCCCGTTATTTTCCAATAAGACTAAGCGCTAGATGTGGTCAAAGTTTATGTAGGTCAAAATAAGTTCTATTCCCATCATACTAGAGCTTAGAACTCAAACACCCTATCCTCTTTAAATGGTAAAGGGTATTTCAGCTGCGACTCTATTGTGTTTATTTGGTGCGTCTTGAACTTATTTGGCATGCAGGACGAAACGCGTTGCCTTTAATCAAATCAATTTCGCAGCATAGTTTTATGTTTACAATTTAAGTTGGTTGCCTGCTGCGGCAATGGTTGCCACTTGCCGCTTGCCACTTGCCGCTGGCAGCTTGCCACTTGCCACTTGCCACTTGCAGTTTTCATTTCCATTTCCGGCGGCTGCTGCTTGCATTTCCGGGCTGCGCACGAAAGTATGCAATGGCTTTTTCATCATTTCGCCTGATGGCTGCAACGTGGTAACAAAAGCTGCTGCAAAACACAATTCCTCTTTGCTGCCCCCTTACCCCCCCCCCCCCACCCCCCTCCTGCCACCGCCGCGTGGCACGTTGCTGGCTTTTGTGCTGACAATTGAAGCATTCGCCTTGGCCAATTGTTGTTGTTGTCGTTCGTTAATTTAGGGGCAAGTGTTAAATTTCCATGCTGGCTGGCATTTTAGTTAAGCTTCAACATTTTGTTGCCTTTTGTTTCTGATGCTTTGCTTTAATTAAAAACTCAAGTGGCGTCAGGCGAGGCATCATTTCAAGAAATGCCAGCGCAGGTTCGTCTCTTATTTCTACTTGCCACTTGCCACTCGCAACTTGCCACTCGCATTGGCATTTATGTTTTGCAGCCACAAATATCATAATGTTTTGCCCCTTCACAATGCCACATCAAAACTTTTCGCACACACACACACACGCACACACGTACATTTTACGATACTTCAGAATGCATATTTCAATGTCTGTCTGGTCGAAAGGTAATAAAATATATATACGCATTTTGCAACAAACGCTGCATCTAAATCTTGTCTAGAATTGTTCAGTTTGTTCCGTGCTATCCTTCGATTGTTTGTGCGCCCTTTCGGCACATTAAAACCTCAACTTCACTCGCCTTGCCTCGACTCGCCTCATCTCATCTCCTGTGGCATTTCGCATCAAAGGCGCGTCGTCAGTTTTTACGAGTGCATCATAAAACTGGCAACGCACGAGATCTGCTGCGTGAAAATATTCCCTATTTTTTTCTTTTACTTATAGTTGGGGTATTTTTTTTTATTTTTATTTTTATATATAGAGATATAGCCATGTCCAAGTATTTCTGTAAGCCTAGGCAAAGGGCTGTGCGACTCACTTTTGGCAGCAATTAAATTGCGCACTGCGACTACAAAGTCAAAAGGCAGCAGAATGGAGCGGGAGGATTGCCAATGCTGCCCATTTCGCTCGATTACCGCTAAAGCAGGCATTTCGAAATGCTTGTTTGCGGTTGAAATTTGAAGACAACGCGCAGCGTTTATTTAACTTCAATTTTTTATTTTATTTTTAATATTTTTTTAATCGATTGCCAGTGCTGCCCATTTCGCTCGATTACCGCTAAAGCAGGCATTTTGAAATGCTTGTTTGCGGTTGAAATTTGAAGACAACGCGCAGCGTTTATATAACTTCAATTTTTTATTTTATTTATAATATTTTTTTAATCGATTGCCAGTGCTGCCCATTTCGCTCGATTACCGCTAAAGCAGGCATTTTGAAATGCTTGTTTGCGGTTAAAATTTGAAGACAACGCGCTGCGTTTATTTAACTTAAATTTTTCGATTTAATTCATTATATTTTTTGATTATTAATGTTTTTAGATTCGATTCTTGTTTCGTTTGGGCGAGCTCTAGAACTCAGCTTTCGTGCTTCTCAAAAATTGGCAGCACTGGCTGAGAGAGTCGTAGAGAACTAATGCAGAGTTCGTTTAACTTGTCAGCTTTTCAGGGCGCCGGACAAATCAAACTTATCAGCAACTGAGCAGAAATCAACAACAATTATTCAACTGAAAATGCAGCGGCCATAAAAAGAGCCAAACAATGCGAAACTTTTACGAGCCGCCCAGGCTCCCCGTAGCAGCAGGACCTGCTCCTGGCTGGTATTTTATTTATTTCATTTCACGCACACAGAAAACTATATCCTGGCGAATGGCACTTCAATTCCTTTGACTGCTGCTCCACCTGCCGCCTGCCGCTTGCTGTTCGCCCAAAATGGCAATAAATGCATAAGTTTCCATTTAACGATATTTTGTTACCGCTTCGCACACCTTCTGGCCGTCATATAAAAGGTGCAATGCTTTTTGTTCAATTTCATTTTGACGCTCTTCCTGCGCCAAACAATTGAGGTACTTGAGTGCGACGTGCGCCAAGCGTTTTTCCAAGCCAATTTTCTTGTTAAATTGTTGTGAAAATTTTGCTCGAAAATTTATTAACGGATGTCGCCCCATCGGACATTTAGCTAGAAGATTTATATATGAGTTAATCTTGGCATGCGCCCAAAATTTGGCATTTAAATCTCAAACACTTTGGCTGGCCACGCACCTAATAGTCTTCGCTTGATCGTGGCTATACCCTTGCAGAGGGTACTATAATTTTGTCACGGAATAGGTAACGCACAGAAGTGAGCATATGCGACTTCAAAGAACTTTTATAGCTATAATGAGGCAGTTAATTATTAAGAGCCGATCACTATTATGCTGAGAACCGGCTATCCGGATTCAAATTTACCTTTTCACATGAGCCGTACCTTAAACCGAACCAGTTTATCAAAAACCAGTCGAACCAGAACAATAATGAAAATACAAATTAAAATATAAAAAGGCTGGTAAACTGTTTGGAACGGAACCAATTCGTATCCGGTTTCAAATATGCTTTTTCACATGAGCCGTACGTACATGAACCGAATGAGTTTTCCAATATCTAGTCGAACCAGAATAAGAATGGAACCATATTTAATTCCAAAATGGCTTGACTCAAATAATTATAAAATATTATACAAAAGCTGGTAAACTGTTTGGAGCGGAACCAGTCCGTATCCGAATTCAAATATACATTTTCACATAAGCCGTACCTTAAACCGAACCAGTTTTCCAATATCTTGTCGAACCAGAACAAGCATGGAAGCATATTTAGTCCAAAATGGCTTGACGCAAAATAAATTATATAAAGGCTGGTGAACTGTTTGGAACGGAACCAGTTCGTATCCGGATTCAAATTAACTTTTTCATATGAGCCGTACCTTAAACCGAACCAGTTTATCAAAAACCAGTCAAACCAGAACAAGAATGCAACCAAATGTTTCCCAAAATGGCTTGACTCAAAATAAAATAATTTATATAGGCTGGTAAACTGTTTGGAACGGAACCAGTTCGTATCCGGATTCAAATTAAATTTTGCACATGTGCCGTACCTTAAACTGAACCAGTTTTCCAATATCTAGTCGAACCAAAACCGAACCATATTAATTCAAAACTGGTTCGATTTAAAGAAAAATACCAAAGCATGGATAGCCTGGGCCCTGTGCATATCATTTAGCTAAACTATATCTGATAGCTGTCTTTTGATCTTACAGTAATTCCTCTCACAACTTTGTAAAGTGCTTATTTAAGCACTCAAAAGATCATTTCATGCATTTGAAATTCACATTCACATCGCATATAAAAATACAAACATTTTTCTCGAACAATAAACAACATACATTATATGTATTTTGTGCTTTTGTGATGTCGCGCAATTTCCGCTGATTTCTAATTTCCGTTGAGTCGTCATTAAAAAAAAAACAAAAAAACAAAATACAAAAATACAAACAGCAAATCCCTAAGTTTTTTTTTAATGCCCTGCTCCTCGTCGAGGTCGAGGCGAACCATAATAAATGCAATGCTTGCCATAAAAATAAAAATAAAAAATAAGAATAACAAGAAGAAAAAAAACAAGAAAAATATTATAGTTTTGCGAGCGAGTTTCGGAGTTTCAGTTTCAGCTTACGCTGTTCAAATTTCGAACCGAACTACCACCCCGCCCCCCCCCCTCCTCCGCCCCTTCGTCCCGCTGGCAGTTCCCTCTATAGGATAATTCGGCGTGTGTTTATTATTGTTCGCCTCTCGTTTGGTTTGCGTGTTGGTCGCTCTCCGGTTTTTATGGTGCCGCGTTACGCCGGCTTTTTTTTTAGTGGACACGCATTATTAAAAAATAAACAATATGTATATGTTGTGCAGGGCCAGAGCCGCAGCCGCAGCCGGAGCCGGAGCCAGAGCCAAAAGCATCGACTCGAATAAAGCGCGCCTGGCCTGAGCACTTCTTCAGCTACTCATTTTTCAGTGGAAATTTTTGTGGCCGATCATAAAAAGTTGAGTCGAGCAAATAAACAAAACGAGAGTCGAGAAAAATACATAGTTAAACAACGAACCAGGCATACTCTACACATCCAATCCAATAATGAAACAGATAGATAGTTAAATCAATTCATAGTTTGATACATAGACAGCTTTTCTTCAGATCCTTAAAAGATAGATATATCGATGTATATGGGATAGAAATATGTACATAAATCAAGGGAGCTATAACTAGAGCTAGAAGGTAAGATAAAAGATAAATATATATTAAAATATATGGGCAAAAGATCTCTAAATTATATTACAAATTCCATAATTTAGGATCTGACACTGCGGCTATAATATATTCGATATCAAACATAAATTTATTACGATAAAACTGAAAAGATAAATTAAAATATATGTTACCGATAGAATGCTAAATAGATATACTAAGGGACTAATCAATAGGAGAATTGTATATGGGATGTAAAATTCCAGACTAATAGAAATATGTTAAAAATATATAATTAATATAATATAGATCGTTATAAAGATATAAAACATAAATTAATAGCGATAAAGATGAGAAGATAAATCAAAATATGTTATAGATAGAATGCTAAGTAGATATACTAGCAATTATAGAATAATGTATGGGACTTTTAATTCTAGACTTATAGAGTTCACATATAGATAAATAGATATATACTATATACACAAACAGATTAATAGTTAAACCAAGCTTTTCTTAAGACCGCTAAAGTATAAGTACAGGAAGCGTGAATCATTACCAGGTTAGATCAGGGTATATGTTCAGGGTATAAGGCAATGTGAACAATCAAGCTCTAATTACTCCATAGATTTTTATATGCTATCAGCTAGTGAGCAGGAAGTTTAGGGTTAGGTAGACGGCAGACAGAATTTTTGTAAAACCTTGCATCACACTTACCAACAAATTGAGCATGCTCCACAGAAGAAAGTGTATAAATGCGAGAAATGAACAATCAATTGAAGTAGCTACTTTGAGGGGGGAATATATCCAACAGATTGTTGTGGACAGCACTTGGCAATTTATGTACTTATCCTTTTGTATACGCATTCGATACATTCGATAAATATATACAAACATACATATATCAAAGTGCTTTTCAATGTTCATTCAGCCCGTTTGCAATTAGTTCGACTGTGACAATTGAGAATCAGCCAAGGTTGAGAGTTGCTGCTGCATTATCTTAAAGTGCCCCATAAAAATCACATTTGGCATTATAAAGAATGTAAGAAGAAGAAGAAGACGGAGTGAGACAAATGCAGCTGCGCCCGGAATCAGAAGTCCAATTCCAAGTCAACTTTCTGGCTGGACAACGTTCTCGTCGTCCGTCGCACTTTGCTATAAAATTTGGTTTTACGAGCACCCGGCGAGCAGCTCATCCTTCCCGGCCAGGTAGGGCTGCAGGCCCAGGATTGCGCTGGCATTACAATGATTTTAATGCCTTTTACGGCCAGAGACATTGCACCCATATGGGCACGCTGGGATTATGGGATTATATGTATATGCCAGCGGTCGTTAACATTAAAACGGTTTTTATGCTCGCTCAAGTCTCCAGATTACCAATATGATATTGAATTTTCGGCTAATTGGTAAACTGGCCCCAGAGCTTAGGGCAAATTGAATGCGTTTTCTTTTATGATTTAATACTAATACTTTTCGCATATTTCTCTTCCACTCTCGCGTTTAGCGATAATTAAAAATCTGGCTGTCCTGGAGCTGGTTCACACAACTTACAAACTTCAAGCTCGACAACAGTTTCCCGGTGGCATAGTTTATTAATAATAGTAATAATAACAACAACAACAATAATAATATGCTAATCCCACACACACACTGTTTTCTCTTCGAACTATGACATATGCATACATATACTAGAGAAGTCCGTAATACCCTGGAAAAGCAGGTGTTGCGCCTAATGAATATTCAAATTGATCTCAACTTAAGTCTAAAGCAAAGGTAATCAATGACAAAAACTGTGCTGATAAAATTAGAAAAAGAAATATACTTAGCATATGGTATACAAATAATACATATACATACAGTGAGAATTCCCTAAAGCGGACAGCCGTGGTACTTTACCAAAAATGTTTAAAAATAAATAATGAAAAGCAGCTGTTCAAAAATTATTTCTTATATTGAAAACACAAATTTCGGAAGTTTTCTTTTAATTTATTCAATATTTTAATATTAACAATAAATTTAAATGGACACTTAAGTTTTCCATTTTTTTTTTAAAGATATTAAATTTTGTCGAATGCTTCCAAGTTTTCACTCAGTTCGAATTTTTTGCCATTTAATTTTTAGAGTAAATAAATTATTGGCAGCTGTCCGTTAGCAGAGCTTTCACTGTACTATGCATACATACATAATACTTTTCATAATATTAATAAGCGCAGGAAAATACACACACACCGATATCTAGTCCTAAGCTGGCACCGCATAGAGCACCATTTAAAAGAAAAAGAAAAAACCTATTCGATAAACCTGTACAGCATTTGGATAATTAGTAAACTGTTTTAACAATATGTATGCGTATAACACTTAATATTTGAGATTATGAAAGCTTGCAGCAAACCAATTTTAAATTAAACAAATTTTGTATTTCCTTTCTTTTGCCCCAGCCTGCAAAACGTTACATTTCCTTGGGCTGTGCGCTGTCATGTGCAAAGAAAGCAGACAGTTTTTTATATTATTATTTTTTTTTAATTGACTGGGCAGTTGTGTAGGGAAAACTGGCTTCTACTTTAAGTAATTTCTAGTTTTAAGTTAAGTTTTTATAAAACATGTATGTATTTTATTGTGCGTGTGTGCGTGTGTGTGTGTGTAGAAAATGTGTGTGCATGTGTGTTACTTAGGATTGACAAGAACCAAAAACGTTATGCTATTCAAATTGTAGTTGAATTTCTATTATTTTTTTGCATTTGCTTTAACAATAAAACAATTTCCTTTCATCTAACAAGTAAATCAATTAAACAATTAAACATTAAACATAAAACATTAAAATTTTAAAACACTTCAGATTTGATCGTAGCTTAGGCCTAAATGCAAAACTAAAAAACAAAAAAAAGAAATCAAATGCTTCAAAATAAAGTTTTCAATTGAATAAAGAAGTTTGTTTTGCTGTAAATAAAAATCTTAAATGGCCTTTCCGTTTGCCCAATGCTCAGCACTGCAGCCTAGAGATTTGCGAAATATTTAGCGCCTACATGCCAAAGAGACCCTTGAGATCGTCGATGGACAGCTTGGTGCTGACCTTGCCGGTCAGCACACCGTCGGCGAGCTCCAGTTTGCGATCCTGCAGCGCCTTGATGCGCTGCTCCACGGTGTCCAGGCATACAATCTTATATATGATGACATCCTTTTTTTGGCCCACACGATATATGCGATCCTGCGCCTGTGCCTCCAACTGTGGATTCCAGTGCAAATCGAGCAGTATTAAATGATTGGCACCAATTAGATTAAGGCCAACGCCGCCAGCTGTTAAGGAGAGCAACAGAATGCGCTTGGGATTGCGTTCATCGTTGAACTCATTAACAATGTCCTGGCGATTCTTTACAGGTATGGCGCCGTTTAGCGACAGGGTCTGCAGCCTCTCCTTCTCCAAGAGATCACGCAAAATATCCAACACCGATGTCCACTGGGACACTATGATAGCCTTATCCTTGGACTTCAGCACGTTGGTCTTTAGTATCTCTAGCACTTTTAGCATTTTGCTGGACGGACGCTTGAGATTAAACACCGGATTGCTACGCTTGAGCACATTCTGGGAGGCCTTGGCCAGACGCACCTCATCGCCGCTGTGTCTGCCCTTGCTGGAACGTCGCGAGCTGCTGGAACTGGAGCTATCATTAATAGTCATCTTATTTAGCTGGGCCAGCAAATCGATTTCGGGTGTATAGCTATCGCTGTCATCATGTCCCAAATTGCCAGCGCCCTCCTCTTCCAACATCTACAAAAAATAATGATCGAATTAAATTGTTTCAAAGAGGCGTATATATGTATATCTATAATGTATACCGAATCTATAAGTCCGGGATGACAGCAAATTTGTCGGAGACGCAGCAGCAGCACCAGGATCTCATGGGATTTCACCTCCTTGCTGTGTCCGGCCATGCGCGAGAATTTCTCGTGCATTTTATAGTAAGCACCATTGGGATCTTTGATCTGATTATAGGAGGGCTTGCGAGCATCGCTGATGAAATTGGCATCCGAATCCTTTTCGGCGCGCTGGAACAGAAACTGTGCGAACAGCGTTTGCGAGAAGGCCATCACCTTTTGGTACACATTCATTTCGTCCGTATCGAGATTCATTTCAATCAAGCGTATCTCCTTTTTGGGCAAATTGTTCAGTTTGCCATCAAGCTGGAGCTGGGCCTTGGTGCGTCGCAGCATTAGGGACTTCATCAGCAAATTAAGGCGATCCTGTCCACCGGCACTCTTGTTATCGATCCACTTCTTCCACGTGGCCAGATCATCAAAGGGCGAGCAGCGCAGAAACTTGAGCAGCGCATAAACGTCCAGCTCCTTATTCTGAATTGGAGTGCCCGTTAGGGCCCAGCGATATGTGCCGCGCAGCTCGCTAACAGCCATCGATGATTGCGCCTTGTAGTTGCGCACCACATGCGCCTCATCCAATATGATTCGGCGCCACTTTACGCCATGCAATGCTCCATTCATCTTGTGCTCCCTGGAGACAATGTTGTAGGTGGTCACCACCATGTCATAGGTACGTAGATTCTTGCCCTTTGTCTCGCGTTGGATGCCGTGATGTACGCAGACCGTCAGACGATGGCGCGACAGCTTGGAGGCGACTTCACCCTCCCATTGGCGCAGCAAACTGGCGGGGCAAACCACCAGGGTGCCGCCTTTGTAAGCTGCAGAACACAAAATCAGTTGAAAACCAAGACACAAAAGTGCTATTCAGCTTGTCGAAGGCGTTCGATCAAGATTCTACTAAGAGGATTCGAAGATGTCTGCTAGGCTATGGGGTACTTACTGTCCTTGCGTCCCTTGGAAGTCCAACCGCCCACGCTTTTGCGCTTCTTGCCCGGATCGTCTTCATCGTCACTGCTTGCAGATTCGGCGCCTGCGCCGCTCTCCAGCCCATTTTTACATGCCAGCACAAGGGCAATCATAGTCAGCGTTTTGCCCAGGCCCATGTCATCGGCCAAGATGCCACCGCGTGGACGCTGCTTTTCGCGCCAGGACATCCAGGCCAGCGCATGCCGCTGATGGTCCATCAGCTGCACCTTCAACCCTTTGGGTTCATCTGCCATCACATTCTCCGCCGGGCAGCCCTTCAACGAGCCATGCAAATCCTACAAAGTACAAGAGCATATAAGAGACTCATGCGAGCAGGCAATCGAGCAGGGCCAGGGTAATGCTGGTTCAGAGTTATGTGTGTGTGGTTTTTAATCAGCGCGTGCTCATGAAAGACGCCCGCACAGTAACTCGTGCCTGGGCGCTAACAGAGGCAGCACGCAACTCAGATATCCATTCTAGAAGAACTCATCATGCAAACTGTTTGCAAGGCTTAGCTGCAGAATAAAGCAGTCGGTACGCACCTTGAGGGAATCAATTGTGAGCGCCTTCATGGCGTTGAACGCCGCCAAGCCTTTGGCGCCCGTGTGTGTGGGCTGTATTTGATTGACCGCTGCGGACAGCTGGTCCCAGTCGGGCGCCTCGGGATTTGGGGATTTACGCGAGTTTGAGGCGCGCGGCTTGGTGACCTTGATTTGTGGATTCTCCTGCTGCACAGTGAGACTGGACAGATATTTTTGCTTAATTTCTATGTCCTGACGCAGTGCATCGATGCGCTTCTTGATCTGTATGCCCTTATCGGGCAGCTTGTGAGCCACCTTCTCGTACAGCTTCTCAGCCTCGTTTAACTGGACGTGCATTTCGGTTACTTTGCGCGACTCCTTCTCGTAGAATTCAGGCGACACCTGCTGGCCCTTGACGCTGGCGCGCCGTGGCGATTGCTTTTTAATGGCCGCCTTAATGGTGGGCTGTATTAATTTGTTGCCGGATCGGACCCTGGGTGCCTCGGAGCTGCTGCGTGGCGAGTAGCCGCGAGATTTGCGGTCATACGCCGATGGGCCCGAAGCATTTTCCTTATTGTAACTATCATCGTTGTCGGTGCTGCTGCTGATCTCAATGGGCGTCTCCTTGTTGCTCAAGATAAGTACATCGCTGCCAGAGGAATCGTTTTTCGGCGACTTCGCCAGCTGCAGCTGTTGCTGTTCGTTGGGAAAGAGGGTCGAGTGCAAGGTGTCCTCTATGCTGGTCGCGAATTGCGTGCTGTAACGTGGCGAGTGCAGGCCATCGATGGTGGCTCGGCGATAACGCTCCGCGGCAGCCTGCTCGCGCTCCACATCCTCGTCGTAGGTCTCATCCGCTTGATCGCTGTTGCTGAGGCTTGACTGCTCCTGTCGAGACTGCTGCTGCTGCTGCTGAGGCTGCCGCTCCTCATCGTCGCTGTAGTCAATCTCACTGGAGCCATCGCTCATATCGTCCGGCCGCACACCCGTGATGCTCATGCGCGTGCGCGGCGACAGGGCTCGCTGATCCAGCTCGTCCTCGTCATCGCTGTCTGAATAAATCACTGCTTGGCGGCGGCCGGCGGCTCGCTGGCCATTTTTACCTGGTTGACGCACGCTTGAACCATCTGAATCCGTATTCGACTCCTCGACAGTCAGATTGCTGACGACGCTGCGACGGCTGGCGCCAGAGGCACGGCCAGCGCTGACGCTGCTACGACTGGAGGAGCGTCCTTGTGAATTGTACAATTTATTTCAATGTTGATTTTGTTTACAATTACAAGTATTTTTTAGTTTACTCACCCGATGTTGTATTGCTGACGACTTCCGTCTCTTCGTCGCTGTAGAACTCCTCACTTTCACTCGACATTAATGCAATTTTCTTTGCTCTTTCGACAAATTTCAAGCTGCACACAACAATTTGGGCGCCAGTTAATTTCAACAATGTAGCTGTAAATGTTGCCGCTCTTTGCGTTTAAGCGATCTGGTCACACAGCAGGCATGCAACCAATCCGTACTGTACTGTTGTTGTAACAGTGCTGCCAGAAAACAATACACGATAATAATAACATAGTCTTTTAAATAAACAGCCTACTTTTTTGACAGAGTTGCCACGGGACAAAAGGCGATAGTTCGATAAGTATGGTTTTTGCTTAAGCCCTTAGGCGGCGCGGTCACACTTTATTTAATAAACAGTTATATTTAAATGCAATAATTTGTTTGCAAATAGAATAGGCATACAGTCATGCGGTACTGTATTGCTGTTGTAATAATACGACTACACAACGAAAAACGACAAGGATTTGGTTTTACATACTCTGACAAGCGAACAGCCTGTTACAACGATGCTGTTGTAAACGTTTCATCAGATTTGGTTTGGTTTTAGCTTAACCAGATTTTATCCTCCGGGCACATTGCATTTAAATGCATGTTTATTTAAATGCAATAACTACTTGTACCGAATAGAATTTATTGTAAATTTAATAAAAAATTCGTATTTTAACATAGTGGAAAATGGAAATTAGTGTGCATATATAAAGCTGCCGGATTTAAGGTCCTGTTGCTTACTTCTTGATGATGTTATTGACGGCACATACAATATTCCGAGCAGAGATGCCAAACATGTCGATCAGAACGGCCGGTGGTCCAGAGCGTGGCACCGTGGGCACATACAGATGCTTTACCACGAAATTGCGATGCTCGGCGAGAGCGCTAAGCACAGCCTCGCCCAAACCGCCTTGCCTACATAGGATTAGACAAAAGAGAAAGCAATTTAGCCTGACAGAAAGTCAATCTGGGGGATCCTGGGACTTACTGGTAATGATCTTCGACAACAACCACACGGCCGCCGCACTGCTTGCCATGATCTAAAATCAGATCCACGTCGAGTGGCTTCACCGTGAAGGGATCGATGACACGCGCCGTGATGCACTCTTTCTCCAGCTGCTCGGCGGCGCTCAGGCACTCGTACAGTGTGATGCCGGCGCCAATGAGCAGTACCTCATCGGAGGGCTTTTGGCGCACCACCTTGCCGCGTCCAACGGTAAAGTTCTCATCGTTGTTGTAGATGACACACGTATTGGGACGCGAGGTGCGTATGAAGCACACGCCCTTTGTATTTGCGGCCAGCTCGACGGCACGCTCGGTGCTCACCGCATCCGAGGGATAGAAGACGGTGCTGCCGGGAATAGTGCGGAACAATGCAATATCCTCCAGACCCATCTGTGAGGGACCGTCCTCGCCAATGCTGCAGCCACAGTGGGAACCCACAAAGTTCACGTTCGTCTGCGAGATGGCGCCCATGCGAATCTGATCGAAGGCGCGCGTAAAGAACGTGGCAAACGTTGAGGCAAAGGCCACAGTGCGGCGACGGCAGGCAGCACCAATGGCCACACCCACCAGATTCTGTTCAGCAATGAAGCATTCAATATAACGCTCCGGATAGGCATTGCGCAGCTTATCTGAGAACGTAGAGTTCTTGGTATCGCCATCGAGGGCAATCACACGATCGTTGTCGGCCCCAATCTTGGCCAGCGCTGTGCCGTAGGCCAGGCGTGTGGCCACCGAATCGCCCAGCTTGTAGTTGGGCGGGGCGCACAGCTTAATATTATTGATGTCCACCTCGGCCGCCAGGCCCGATTTGCACATCTTCTTGGGCGTCAGCTTGACGTTCTGATTGACAATCAGGCTCTGTAGATGCTTGATGACGGCGGGCGCCTTGTCGCCCAAAGGCTTGCCATGCCAGTTGTCCAGATCCTCAATCTCCGGAAAGTCCTTGCCCTTGAACGTCTTGGCAATGATGGCCGTGGGCTTGCTCTTCGTGCTGGCCGCACAGTGCAGCGCCTTGCACAGCTCCTCGATATCGTGGCCATCCACGACGAGCGCATTGAAGCCAAACGCCTCCAAACGATCCCGATAGACATCCATTTTGTGCTGCAGCGAGGTAGGCTCCGACTGGCCCAGCCTGTTCACATCGAAGATTACGCACAGATTGTCCAGGCCATAGTGGGCGGCAAAGTGCAGCGACTCCCAGACGGAGCCCTCGGCGGATTCGCCATCGCCCACAATCACATAGGTGCGATAGTCGGCCTTATCGAAATTTTTGCCCACATACGCCATGCCAGCGCCCACGGCGACGCCCTGGCCTAGAGATCCAGTGCCGACATCTATGAAATTCAGACGCGGCGTCGGATGACCCTCCAGATCACTGTCGATCTTGCGCAAGTTCTTCAGCTCGTCCACGGGAAACAAGCCAGCCTCTGCCCAGGCGGCGTACAAAATGGGGGCCGCATGGCCCTTGGACAGGATCAGACGATCGCTGGAGGGATCACGGGGATGCTTCATGTTCAAACGCATCTGCTGGAAGAACAGCACGGACATGATCTCGGCAAGGGAACTGCATGATGTTGGGTGACTGCAAGGGTAGCACAGGGAATAGAGACAAGATTAATTTAAGGATTCAACAGAAGTGCGTAATACGATATATGGAAATAGGATATACGAAAAAATTTATATATGTACATACATACATATGTATGTATGTATGTACAGTTCAGTTTTTATTATTTTTGTTCGATCTGAAAATCATACGATCATGTGCGTAGCCCTAAAATTGCTCATATAAATAAACCCGATATGCTGTGAAAATTCTGCATCCAAAGTGGAGGCTCGTCTTACAGACCACATTTGTATACAATACACACATGCATACATACATATATCTATATATATGTATAAATAGACCTTATCGCCGACACGTTTTGTATACATTTTGACATAGAAACTGGTTTGCCGTTTTTAGTCTCAAATATGCACGTTCTGCAGAAATAGATCTGGGCACACAAGCATTTCGCATGGATTTGTAGGGGCCCTTGGCGACGCCCTTTGCTCAATAAAGAACTATTGAAGGTTAAGTTGAATGGAAACGCCGGTCACCTCTATATGTAATCGGTCATATCTTTAGCTATAGCTCTGACAAACCAAGCAACTGCAGGTTATCTGCTTACCCCGGGGGGTAATAGAGAGGTCACTCCTACACAGACACAAGCGCTTGTGCATGTCGAGTGCGGCTTATCAGTAAAGTGGAAAAGTAAGATGCGATAACAAATAGTCCAATTGGGCTAAAATGCATTGAAATAGTTGATGATAAACTCGTACTTTAACTGCTTAGCTTATCGTGCATTTAGTTTAATTAGTTACCCCTCATAAAGGTCATAAAAACGTCAGAGCATGGTAGCGATTTGCGGCCATTAAAAATGATGTTTGTGTTTTCTGTTGTTGCCGTTATTGCTATAGTGCGTTGCCAACTGGCCGCAAAATTCAAAGAGCTTTTGAACACTGTGCTACGAAGCGCCGCTGCGACGCCTCACGCACGTAAGTGAATGTGTGAATGTGCCTAAAACTGGATATGCTGAATTTACTGAATAAGCTACATTTGTCAAGGTCAGTGAAGGTTAATTAACAATTTTGCAAATTAACAACCAAATCATTAATCGCAGTTTTGCTACAAGAATTCGAGTTCCCATGCAAATGCACACACACTTGTACGCGCTTACATACTTAATGTGCATGTGTGCGTGTATGCAATGCAAAAAATAAATGTGCTTTTTTAGAACGGCGTTGCATTGAGAAAAACACGTGGCCTGGCAGCCTTAAGCCGGGGGTCACCTTTGCCGGCCTAAGAGTCGTTCGAGCGTGCAAGGTGCACAACTTTTCCTCAGGTGATTGTATGCTTACCCAGATTTGGAGGCCTGGGTCGAGTTGATGGAATCAATACGCAACTTGTGCGCAATATCTTTCAAATCCTGAACAGTCTTGGCTTCCGGCTTGTGATACGCCATTCTGAGAACGATATGCGTGGGTGCTGGCTTAGGTGGTGAACTTAAGTTGTTGCCTGTTAACCAAAGGGGGGCGCTTCTATATTTGCAAACGGCGTACAAAAATAATGCCGTATTAGTAGTTTAAGTTTCTTTGGCACAAAAGCTGTCAACAACAATGAACTCGTGCAGCCGGCGATTGGAACTAAACTGCCACCGCTGACAATTTTGCTTTGTATGGGCGCAATTCTGTCTGCCTGTGGCGACGCTGACGTCGCATTCGTTCACACACAAAATAAAAGCTTTAAAGTTAAAGAGTGCGATGAAACGGCTTGGTTCGCTTGCTGTTAGAAAGAGATAAGAATAGGTACATTAAGTTTGACGTGCTTTTAAGCCCACATCTCACTCTACCACGCGAGCAACGAGGTACTTTATTCGATTCGCATGCGCAAGCTATTTTCAAAGAAGAGATATGCCTCAATTTCAAGCGCTTTTACAGTGCGCCTTGAAATAAGACATTGGTCGTTCGACTTATGCGCCTTCGATAGCTCAGTTGGTAGAGCGGTGGACTGTAGTATGGCATTTATAATATAGACATCCATAGGTCGCTGGTTCAAATCCGGCTCGAAGGATTTAATTTTTTTCTGGCCAATTTTTATAAAAGTACCTTTTTACAGTGTCTAATATACGCATATACTAAAATTTTGCTTAACGATGATCGCCTTTAGTCTAAAATAACAAATATTAAAACAGATGATTTGCTGCAGGCGTAATCTAAGAAACTGATTTTAAACAAAATATAAGTTTGGAAGTCGAACTAAATAAAAATGCCAACTTGATGGAAAAATAAAATAAATAAAAAGCAACAAAAATAAATAAATAAAAAGCATCAAAAAAGATTAATCCTTCGAGCCGGATTTGAACCAGCGACCTATGGATGTCTATATTGCAAATTCCGTACTACAGTCCACCGCTCTACCAACTGAGCTATCGAAGGCACATGGCCGGACGAGGCTAAAACGCACATTGATTGGGGCACTGATGAGGTCGACAGATGTGGGAGGTGCAGTTAGTATCAACGAATGGAAAAAACGCATTCTGGCAATTTAGCGTGTTGATTTATTCTCGGATGCGCAGAAGTTGAAATAATTATAAATAAATACAAATAAATATATATGTAATCTATTTTGGATATACATAAAATGTTGTAATATCATTTTTGTTTGTTTTAGTTGTCTTAGTATAGATTTAACTAATGCATAATATAGTTAGCAAAATATTTAACATTAACAATACATAGTTACATTAAAATTTACACTTTGTTTTAATTTGTTTTGTCTTTTGGTATAAATTTCATTAAAGACTTGCAGCAGCTCTTTGTTCGAAAAACTTGATTCAAATTGTTTTCGTAACTTAACACAAATTTCGACTATATTAAATATGAATTTATAAAAATATGCATATGTTTTACGGTCTAAACAATTCTCGTTACGATTTTATTTTGTGCACATTCAATTTTTACTCACGATTAACAACATTACAATGAAAGCTGCTTAGCGTGCACTGAGAATGTTTTTTTTTTAATCTGTATTCAAATATGATACGATCTGTTAACATCATATATTTATGTATAAAGTTTTATTTTCTTGATATTTTACAAGCGGATTTTCTAGAAGCTGTTCACAAAATAAATAAATGAATGCTGTGTGGAATTTGATATTTGATAAGAAAAAGCAATAACAAAAGTCTTGTATAATTAAACAAATGCACAATGGAACTTAAAAACAAAAGAAAAATACACAAAACGTGATATCACTAGCTAAAAAGTGGCTTCTACGCAAAGAAGCGATAAATAAAAGCGCTAATAAGAAACGTAACGTACATAAATTATAATACAAAAACGTAATTGTTATCGTTGCTCGGCTCAGTCCAGTGCAATGCCCTGCATCCAGGCGCTCAAATCGCTGCCATCCGATTCCATGATAATCTCGTCGGGTTCCTCATTCGCCAGCAAGTACTGTGCCGCTGTCCTTCCGCTTAAGTAGGCGCCATGTACGGTGGAGTAAAAGCTGGAATGTGTGTGCTCGCCGGCAAACACAATGGCAGGCTGTTAAGGGACAGGACATTGAGTAAGAAATTAGAGAAGTTCAAAGCTAAAACGATTTGGACTCACCTTCGTGGCCTGCGGCGTCGCATACAACGGCTGGGCCAGGTTCTCGATGTCCTCCTGCGTGGCACCCACGGGTATTGAGGTGTATGCGCCGCCCGTATAGGTTTGTGTTTTCCAGCTGGTGCTAAATACAGAACCAATTAGACGAATAGGAATTAGACAGGGTCATTTCAACTTACCACACACACATCTTGGGCTTGGGCACGTAGGGATCCTGCAGAAAATTGCGCAGAATTTCTGTGCATTTTTCAGCGACTGCCTCGTTTGGCAACGTTTCCATATACTCCGCCTCACGACCCGATACCCAGCCCAGCAGTAGTGTGTCCGTAATCTTAGCAAATGAGTAGATCTTCTTAAACCAGTTCTTGCTAAGATAAGCCTCTGTAGCGCGATCCTCCTCGCTGACAGCGTCCTGCTTCTCATCATCCCAGAGCAGCATCACCTCTGATATGGCGGCACTAAGAAATGGTCGCTCGTAGACCAGAAAAATTTTGTCCACAGTGCCGAACATGAGATTCTCAATAGATTCCTGTTTATACTGCGGCAGCTCCGGATCGAAGAGCGTTCGGTGCGTATGCTTCAACACGCCCAGCGGTATGGTGCATATCACATGCGCCGCATGGAAAACACGTCCGTTCTCGCAGTCGACGCGAACGGAGCCCTCGGGCGCATAATCACAATTGCTGCTGGCATTAGACTCCACGGAGGCGCCACGCAAAGCGGCACTAGCCGCTGTGGGTACTTCCGTGACGGTCTTCTCCGAATCATCGGAATCCTCATTCTCCGAGTTTTCATCAACGGTTTCCAGCCCGGTGAATGTCTTCTTTCGTTTCCAGTGTATCTTCTTTACCGGGCACTTGGTCATGATGGACTCCCTGGCAATCTGAGCGCTCAGCGGACGCAGTATGGAACTGTAGCCAGCGGGCAGCACAATATTGCCGCCTTGCAGTTCCGTGTAGCTGCCTGCAAACAAAAGCCGGCATATTTTTAATATACTTCAAACCGCTCCAACCACAAAATTAGCTGCTCACCCAGTTCCAGCAAGTCCACCTCGTTCATGTTGTGGCAGCCCGTGATGCAGGTCTCGCGCTTGAGCAAGCAATTGAATATCAATTGCTTCAGGCGCTTCTCCTTGGGATCCTGCACAGAGCTCAGATAGATCTGAATCTCATAGTTGATGTGCTCCCCCACGCTGTTAATGTCCGGCGGTGGGCTGTACTGACACAGGAAATACTCATCACAGCGGCGTAGAAAACAGACGTACGCCTCGTAGATCTCCTGCAGTATGCTGAAAGGAACTTGATGACCATCCTCGGTGGTGGCCACCACTTTGTGCGGCTTTGGTACGTTCACAACGCTGACTAGACCATGCTGCACGGCTATCTCAAATATCGGATTGCCCAGCACGCCGTGTATCCAATTGGCGCCCAGTTCCACCTGCGGAGATATATGAAAAAAAAACTTAAAGTACGGGAAAATAGTATCAGAGAAAACTTTTTACATTCGACGAAACTTTTTACATTCTTTTTTGATTATTTTCAAATAATTGCTGATTTTAAATATATACATATTTCAACATTAGATTTTGACCGATTAATATAGAGCTCTATAAGTATACTTAATTCCCCTAACATAATGTTATTCCTCCTACTTCTTCTGGCTACTAAATATATGAGAATGCCTGTGTATTAATAAATTAATAGATAAAATATATTTCACTTTCCATTTAGCCTGATAAGAACTGACCTATATGATATACATATATAAGATAGTTTGTATAAGATAATTCTTGAGAGTGACGACTAGCTCGTTAAGCAAATATGATGTACATATTTATTTCCCAATTTTAGCTTATTTATTTGGTTAATACCACTTTTCAATTGTCTACGTGATTGTTAACCCGTCGCTGAATGCAACGCCCCCTTTACGTCATAATTGGTATAGCCAATCTTATCTAGAAATTAGTCAATTGTATAACAATCGGGGAAGAGAAGTTCTCGTGCCCGAACAGAGCTGGGTGGCTTGGTAGTTGCCACTTCCGGCTAAAGAAAATATGCACAAAAAAAAAAAAAAAATAAATTGCGCAAGGTGGCAAGGACAAGGACACGCAGAAGGTTATAAAAATGTGAGGCCATGAAAATAAAAATAATTTTGTTTTTTAAATGTATTAAAAGTTTTAACTTTATATACAATATCTACAGTTTTGTATTTTTTATTAACTAATATATGAATATGCGGCAGGTTGTCCGAGCGCGTTGAAAAATCTATAATTTTTTATTTCTGTCCGAACCAAAAAAAAAACCCGTTGCTCAAAAGCAGCAAATGGACAAAAATACCAAAACACTCTGCCCATACCTTCCCACATATAGCCCTGCTACCCTTAGCGGTTGCCGACAAAACATATTGCTTACATAATGCGCTGCACTACCTTTTGATTATTGCCGAGCGGTATGGACACAATACGCCCACCCACCCGACCGCGCGCTTCAACAATGAGAAAATCATCGCAACCGTTTTGCAACAGATGATTGGCAGCGGATAGACCAGCCATTCCAGCGCCAATTATCAAAACCTTCACATTTGTGCTGCCGCTCTGTGTGCTGCTTGTGCCGCTGGATGCAGCGGTGCCATCGTCAGCTGCTGCAGCCGTTGCGGCCATATCGGCGAGACCCTCTTCTGTGGGCGATGGTGCAGGCGTTTTTGGCTCATTATCAGCCATGTTGCTTTGTTTCACATATGCAAAAAAATTTTGCTTTTTATTAATCACTTTTAGTGTTTTGCGTTTGTATTTTTATTCCTCATAGCGTTTCGGATAAACTTTTTTTTGTAACGCGACGGCCACGAACTGTTTTGACGTTTAGCTGACAGCGACTGTGAGCATGGTTATGTAGGTGAGGGGGCGGCGAGGTTGCGCAGCTGTTTGGAGCAGCGACAATGCGCCGGCATGTTGTTAAACAGCAACGTTAATATACAAAAATATAAACAACTAATTTATTGTTGCATTAACAAAATTGTTTTAAATTTATTTAAGCTTTTTGAAAGAAAACAACTATAACAGCTGTGCGTGGCCAAGATGCCAGTCAGTCGTTCATTGAATGTAAATAAGTTGCTGGTGTTGCCAGACCCTGCATCAGCAACGTGGTGGCAGCACTAAACTAACATCTGTAAGAGTTGCATCCTTGTTTTTGTTGTTTTTTTTCTGCTAACTGTTAAAATGCATAAATAATAAGCGAATAATAACAAATAATCCGAATAGTTCGCCAGCTAAGAGTGCGAACAATGTAAATACACTCGTGTCAACCAGTAACAACAAGCAGCAAAATGACCGACGCCTACTGTCTTTCCAATTTTATTGATTTTTCACAGCATTTGTCACAGCCGCTGAGGCACAGCAATCGGATCAAGGTAACAAATTGTTGTAATTTAATACAAAATGGTAACTGGTATTTGTTTCTCTATTTCTTAGTATACGTGCTTTGATATCTCAGACAACTACATTATCTTTGGTGCCACCTCGGGCTCGCTGTACTTTTTCAATCGTGGCGGCAAGTTTATGCACCTGATCCCAAACAAACATGGCCCCGTCACACACCTGAGCATCTCGGCCAACAACAAGTATGTGGCCTTTGCCACCCAACGCTCGCTTATATGTGTGTATGCGGTGAATCTCTCTGCTCAAGCCGCACCCCAGGTGATTGTTACGCATCTGAGCACCGATCAGTCGGTGCAGGTGAGCTGCATCCACTGGACGCCGGATGAGAAGCAATTCTACTATGGCGATACGCGTGGCCAGGTAAACCTGGTGCTGCTCTCGTCCTTTATAGGGCACAGCCTGCTGTTCAACATGACCGTGCATCCGCTTTTGTATTTGGATGCGCCTGTCGTGCAAATCGATGACTTTGAATCTCTGCTCCTGGTGTCCAACAGCACCAAGTGTATTCTATGCAACACCGAGTACGAGGAATACAAGCAGGTAAACCAGCACAAATACACCAAGCTTAGCTCTTTTCATACCCAATACCCAAAACCCAATCACACAAATGATCGACAACTCTCGCTATTGTTCAGAAATCGATAAAAATCGATATATATCTTGCTTCTTGGACATATCAGGGGTCATAAGAGCTTACTGCTTGTCAGTCACTTGTAATTAATTTATTGTTTTTGCTGGCAGATCGGTAACCGTCCACGTGATGGCGCATTTGGTGCCTGCTTCTTTATATCGCCCCACGAATCGCTACAGCCGTCGCGCATTTACTGTGCCCGTCCGGGTACACGGATCTGGGAGGTTGATTTCGAGGGCGAGGTGGTGCAAACACATCAGTTTAAAAGCGCACTGGCCACCGCACCAGCCAAGATACTCCGGCCCAGCGAGAGCGATGCATTTGATGAGGAAGATGCGGATGCACTGGAGGCCAACGATGAGCTGCTGAACTATCAGCCGCAGCAGCTGCAGTTCGCCAAACTACAGCGCCTGGGCCAGAATTTTCTGCTGGCCTACACCGAACTGGGCCTGTACATCTTCGATGTGCGCCACTCAACGGTGGTGCTCTGGTGCAATCAGTTCGAGCGCATTGTGGACTGCCGCGTAGCCGGCGCCGACATCTTTGTCTTCACACAAACGGGCTCTCTGTACAGCGTGCAGCTGCAGACGCTGCATGCGCACGCCATCTCTCTGACGCAGCAGTCCAAGCTACCGCAATGCGCCAGGCTGTTGCGCCAGCACGTCAAATACTTTGCTGACAAGGCGCGCGAACACGAGGAGCTGAAGCAGCTCAACCAGCTGAAGCAGCTGTTGATTGAACGGCAGCAGTACGAGCTTCTTAACGATATATCCGTGATCTTTGATGCCATTGCCCAGTGCACGGGCAGCGCACTGGACACACAAAGCTCCGGCGGCAGCTCGGCGACAACAGAGCGCAGCGCTAGCTTGAGTACGGTGGGAGGAGGCGGCGGTGGAGGAGTTGGCATCGCCAGCACGGCTTCAAGCAAAGGCGTCTATGTGCTAGAGAATGCCTTTTGCGATAATCTGAAGCAGCCGCCCAAGTCGGGACACTTCAAGGATGCGTTGCTCACAGTCACCGGCAAATTTGGCAAAAACATCATCAAGTACAAGTTCAACATATTCGCCGAGGAACAGCAACAGCAGCTGGTGCGCGAGCTAATACCCGCTAGTGAGCGTTCCCAGCCCTTTAAGGATATCAAAGCACGTTACGAGACGCCGGACGAGGATGAGGAAATTGTCTGCCGCAGCCGGAAGCGTACAACGCTCGCCATGACCCCCACGCCGCACATCAGTCCGGAGGAGAAGACCATCTACAATCTCTACTTGATACACAAGGGCGCCAAGTTCAGTCGCACCCACTGCGTGGAGCGCTATCGTGCTGTCTTCGATCAGTATGCGGCCAGCGAGCTGATGCAGCTGCTGGCCAAGCTTGGGCAGGTTATGCTGGAGCATGGCGACAGCCCAGAGCAGGCGCAGCGCAACTGCTATGAGATGTATTTCAACTATCTGAATCCGGAGCTAATCTGGGAAATGGATGATGCCACCCGCGATTATATAGCCAGCGGATTGGCGCTGCTCAATTCCGGCGTGGAAATTGTCCGCTGCAGCCACTGCAATTTTCCGCTGCGTTTCCAAAACGCATGCCAGTACCACGAGCTGGGCGCGGTTTTGTTGCGTTACTTTTGGTCCCGGCACGAGCAGCTCAAGTGCTTCGATGTGCTGCAATCGGTGCCGGCGCTGCTCGATGTGCTGGCCAAATTCTATTTGGCCGAGCACAATCTTGACAAAGTGCTGCCCATTGTCTTCAACTATGGCGCCGTGGAACTGCTGCAGGATGTTGGTAGGCAACTCAATTGCGCCGCCTGGGCGCGCTGCTTTGAGCAGTTTGTGGAGCTGCAACGCGGCCGTTTGGTGTGCGTCAACTGTGAGTGCGTCAGCAATGTGGAGCTGGAGCAGCTATCACGACACTATTTCTACACGTGGAACTGTTTTCTCAACATTGCGCTGGATCATCTAACGGCCAGCGAGACACTGGCTCTGATCTTTAAATGGAGCTCGTATATACCCAGCGATGCGATCGATCGGGAATTTTATAAACGCTGCCTGCTCAAAGGCTGAATTTCAGTGTTGCCAATTCAGCTATCTTCCAGCTAAATGTAGCTATTTACGAGTTAGATAGCCAGAAAACGTTGAAAAATTTCAGCTATTTAAGCTTTTTCGCATCTGGCAACCCTGTTATTTGCCAATTTGAGTTTAGAAAAAGAATTTTTTTTTGATATTTTTCACATTTAACTCGGCTACTTTATTGAAGCTGCAGTTGGCAACATTATTTAATATATATATATATATATATTTAAAGGTATATAAAGATATTTATTGTTGGAAATTTAGCAGCAGGCAACTTGCAACATTCCCAGTACATGCTCCTAATTATAAACTTTAGATAAAGCTACAGCCAAAATACCAAAAGCATTTATTCTATATAAACATATATAAAAACCATATATATTTACATGCATGTATGTCTACCAGCTGTATGTGTTTGTGCGTTAATAATAAATACAACAACAACCTTGTATACTTCCTTGAATTTTGCTTCAAATTTTCGAAGCCTTAAAAATTAAATAGTCAACACATGCACATAACACAACAAGTTTTGGCATAAATCATACAAAATTTCAACTGCAAAGCAAGCATTTCTCGAAACAAACAACGTTAGCCCCAACATAGCGAAGTGATCCATCTAAGTGTTCAAAGTTGTTCAAGGTTCTCTTAAAAAAGAGTTGTTGTTTAAGAGATTGCGGAGATTTAGAAAAGAAAAACAGGGCAGCTCTAACGGCTGCCAGGATCGATAAGACTATCGACTTACAATTTGTGTAGTAAAGCGTTTACCTCAACAGTCTGGTAACGCATTAAGCAAAGCAGCTCTGTCAAATCAACCCTGTTCACTGCGATAACGATAAGCAACGGCGCTGACTCACGCGCTCCCATCACCAGCTCTCCACCATTTTTCCCGTGTGGCTCGTTTTCGCCGTTGGTGTGGATAAGACACGCGTCTGAAAGCATAAAAAACGCGAAAGCGTATAAAAACCATACATTTTAAGCACAAGCATAATAACAGGCTTGTCGTTAGGCACAAGTAGGCCTAGCAAAACATATGAACAATATATAAGTCTCATTGATCGAAGAAACTGATTGTGAAAAGTACAACCTCGCTCTCCACATAAGAACGTAGTAGCTTGTGGAACGTAAGAAGTTGTCGGAAAAAAAAACTAAAAGAAAAACGTATAGACACGAAGTGCAACACTAACACACAAAAAAGAAAGAAAAACAATTTACATACAATTATTTTTTTCGGAAATTGCAAGTGTGCGCAAAATCAAGAACAATTGCAAAATTTTCCTAAACGGAAAGAAAGAAAAAACAAGCAAGTGATTGGAGGATAATATGAGTAATGCTATTAACCAAAATGGCACAGGTCTAGAGCAGCAAGTAAGTATTGTACTTGTATGTGTGTGTGTGTGTGAATGTAAAATGTGGTGCGGTGCAAAAGAGGGTACATAATGGAAGCAAAAAAAAAAACGTAATGGTACATTTGTGCATATGTGTGTTAGCTGTGTCAGCTAAAAGTGTTTCTGTGTGTGAGTGTCCATGTGTGAAAGAGTCGGCGATGCTCATGCGGTCCTCACACGGTTATTGAAGTGTTCAGTCAGGGCTCTACAAAAAATTTTTTTTTTTATTGATTTCATAACATATAAAACGTCTGACCGTGGAACGCGTTGCGCTTTTACATTTTGCGACGAACGGTGACTCGTGTACGTATAAGCCGTATCTGTTTGTGTGTTTGTGTTGGTCTGCTTTTTTATTTGTGTAATTTCTTTTGTATAAATTTTAGCTTGCCTCCAATTTGGCATGTTCATTGCTGTGCAAATGTACGTGTATGCGTGCGAGAGTGATTTTGCTTTTGTATGTGTGCCTGTGTAGCCGCAATTCTAAACCAGTGAATGCAAGTGTGTGTGAGCGTGCCAGTTGCGGCGTGCTCTTTGCATTGCTCTCGCTCACGCACGCATGTGGAAGCTGAGTACAATTGTAAACAGGGTTGCCAGACGTGCATGTAATCTGTGCGTTGTGAGCCACATCCACAATGCGATAACACCCTGTAAATGATTGTGTGGCTAAAATAAGTTCCACATTGTATAGCTTCCATCTCGACTCTTTCCACGAAAACTTTGTACTAAGCATGAGTTTTGCGCGTGTGTGGGTGGCATCCTATTGTTTTTGTTGTTGCTAAGCTCCTGCCTTTCAAAGCCTCTCAAACTAGTTGCGCTTGTTGTGTGTGAGTGTGACATATTCGCGTCGCGCTTCAAATAAAAAACATGTTGCTAACCGGGAGTGGCGATGGTATTGTGAGAAGATTGCGACTGTATGTGTATATGTATGTTCTACTGAAAAACTTGTTATTACAAAGTTCTCTTCGGCAACGGCTTAGAATTCGTTGAACTTGATCGCGTAGTTATGTATATATGTTTGTCTGACTCGAGCCTGACACGAAACTCACGCAAAAGACGTGTCGATTTGTTTATTTTGTTATCATTAAAATATTACGTATTACGGGTTTGAACAGTCAGAGTCTAAAATCTTCCACATCTTTGTAGTGTTGCCAACTGTATTTAAAAAAAAGTTGCTGACTGTTTATAATAGGTTAATGCTTATTCAGCACGAATCGGCAATGAGCAGAGTTCCTGCTACTTGTGATTAAGAAAATAAAGAATATATGTAGGTCAATTATGAATGTGTGTTGCAGTGTATCTATCAGTCCGCCGTTCGTTACATTTACATTTGTTTTTGGTTTTTTTTTTTAAATCTTTTTCGTGACCTTTCAGGTTGCTGGTCTGGACTTGAATGGCGGCTCGGCTAACTATAGCGGCCCCATAACAAGCAAGACTTCCACTAATTCGGTCACTGGTGGCGTTTATGTGCCCCCGCATCTTCGAGGTGGTGGTGGCAACAACAACGCGGACTTAGATAATCAGGGCCAGGGCTTTGATTCAGGTGCCGCACCGCGTCTCGAGAACAGGGACCAGCAGCAGCAGCAGCAGCGCGGCGGTGAATTTCGCCGAGGCGATCGCGGAGGTAATCGCGGCTACAATCGCCAGAGCGGCGACTACGGAAGTTTTGGAAGCGGAGGCGGCGGCGGTGGCGGCGGCAGACGTGGTGGCAGCAACCGCTACGAGGAAAACTATAACGGTAAGCGACCTTTTGATGGGACAACCTAACGACAGTTTTGTCAAATAGTTTTAAATATTTGGCTATAAAATATCTTAATGGGAACAGAATAGTCGATAAAATAAGTTCAAATATTGGGACTGAGAAACTTGGGTTAACATTTGTTCTTCCCCCTTTCGCAGGTGAATTTGACTCGCGTCGAGGCGGCGACTGGAATCGCGGAGGTGGACGCAGCTTTGGGGATCGACGCGGACCATCGTTTCGCGGGGGCGCTGGTGGCGGTAGCGGCGCCGGCGGTGGTGCCGGAGGCAACGGCCTCAACGAACAATCGGAGGAGGCACAGCAGCCACGTAATGATCGTTGGCAGGAGCCGGAGCGCCCGATTGGCTACGAAGGCGATGCCGCTGAAGGTGGCGCACCCGGTGGTGGTGGGAGCGGCGGCAACAGAGGCTTCGGCAATCGCGGGGGAAGCGGTGGCGGTGCCTACAACAATCGCTGGAAGGAGGGCGGTGGCGGTGGCGGCGGCAACACCGATTACACAAAACTGGGTGCACGCGACGAGCGCTTGGAGACGGAGCTCTTCGGTGTGGGCAACACGGGCATCAATTTTGACAAATACGAGGATATACCCGTGGAGGCGACGGGCCAGAACGTTCCGCCGCACATCACATCGTTCGATGATGTGCAGCTGACGGAGATTATACGGAACAATGTGAATCTGGCGCGTTATGATAAACCGACGCCTGTGCAAAAATACGCAATACCAATTATAATCAGCGGACGGGATTTGATGGCCTGTGCCCAGACAGGCTCTGGCAAAACGGCCGCATTTCTTGTGCCCATCCTGAATCAGATGTACGAGCATGGTTTGTCGGCGCCGCCGCAAAGCAATCGGCAATATAGCCGACGCAAGCAGTTCCCGTTGGGCCTGGTGCTGGCGCCGACCCGTGAGCTGGCCACCCAAATCTTTGAGGAGGCCAAGAAGTTCGCCTATCGCTCGCGCATGCGTCCCGCTGTGCTCTATGGAGGCAACAATACCAGCGAACAGATGCGCGAACTGGATCGGGGATGTCATTTGATTGTAGCAACACCCGGACGACTGGAGGATATGATAACGCGCGGCAAGGTGGGATTGGAGAATATACGTTTTCTGGTCTTGGATGAGGCCGATCGCATGTTGGACATGGGCTTTGAGCCACAGATTCGTCGCATTGTCGAACAGTTGAATATGCCGCCGACGGGACAGCGACAGACGTTGATGTTCTCGGCCACATTCCCCAAACAGATCCAGGAGTTGGCCAGCGATTTTCTCAGCAATTATATATTCTTGGCCGTGGGACGTGTTGGCTCCACATCGGAGAACATAACCCAGACCATATTGTGGGTATACGATCAGGATAAACGCTCCTATTTGTTAGATCTGCTATCATCGATACGGGATGGACCGGAATACTCCAAGGACAATCTGACGCTCATTTTTGTGGAGACAAAGAAGGGTGCCGATTCTCTGGAAGAGTTCCTTTATCAGTGCAATCATCCGGTGACCAGCATACATGGCGATCGTACTCAAAAGGAGCGCGAAGAGGCGTTGCGCTGTTTCCGTTCTGGTGATTGCCCCATTTTGGTCGCCACCGCTGTGGCGGCACGTGGTCTGGACATTCCGCATGTGACACATGTCATTAATTTTGATCTGCCCACCGATGTGGAGGAGTATGTGCATCGCATTGGTCGTACCGGACGTATGGGCAATTTGGGCGTTGCCACATCCTTTTTCAATGACAAAAACCGCAACATTTGCTCTGATCTGCTGGAGTTGCTGATCGAAACGAAGCAGGAGATACCCGGCTTTCTCGAGGAGATGCTCAGCTCGGATCGCGGCCATGGTGGCACCAAGCGACGCGGCGGCGGTGCCGGTGCACGTTACGGCGGCGGCTTTGGCTCACGCGATTATCGTACATCCTCTGGCGGCGGTGGTGGCGGTGGACGCAGCGGCGGCGGTATTGGCGGCGGCGGCGGCGGCGGTCGCAGCTCTGGCACCGGCGGTGGCGCCGGCGCTGGTGGTGGCAATTATCGCAGCAATGGCAACTCGTATGGTAAGTTTGGTGAGTGAACTCTACGCACAAATTCCAAATTCCTGTTGCCTATATTATGATCATATATTTCGTGTTGTGGCAGGTGGCGGCAGCTCTGGCGGTGGCGCCTATGGCGGCGGCGGTGGCGGCGGCGGTTCATATGGTGGCTCCTACGGCGGCGGCGGTGGTGCCTCGCACTCAAACAACGGGCCCGATTGGTGGGGTCAATGAACAAGGCCTGTCACCCAAAGGGGCCGGCAGCAGCATCCACAGCGTCCACATAATCCCGACTAGCGTCAATAACAACAACAATAATAATATCTGATAAAAACAGCAAGGAGCAGGAGCAAAGCAGAGCAACATTTGATGAACCGATCGACAACAACTTAATTATATATTTGCATATTATATGTATCATCTATATATATACTTATATGTATATATATCTATATATATATATATATATATATATATATATATAGGGGCAGCAAATGTGAAAGAGAAACTGTCTGTGCGCAGCGCAACACTCACACTCACGCATTAACACACACGCACACACACACACACCCACAACACATTTACAATAGAACGCATTACAAATAAAATAAAAAAAAACTGTTTAAAATTAAATATTCAACATATATACATACATTTGCATATATGGCTGGAAACAACAAAATTACAACAAACTATGAATTGTAGTTGACAAAACAAATGCACGTGCGTAAAAATAGGCTCATAAACAATTAATATTAATAATTATAATAAACAAAAAAAAATATAGTTATGCTAGAGCAAAGCGCGAGCCAGAAATATAAGGATTTAATTTAAACAAAAGGGCAATCTGAATTATATTTGTCCAGTAAAAGTGAACTTTTACGCACCCGCCCTTCCTCTCGCATATTTTCTCTTTCAAATATTGAAATCGATATATATATCTTTATATATAAAAGGAAAACGAAACAAAACTAAGCGATAAGCGATTAACAATTGATAAAACTTGAACTTCAATTGATGATTTTAAAGAAAAAGTATAACTGGTAAAGTTATATATACATATATATATAAATATAAACCACACACACAAACACGAAATACAAGAAAATCATTTAAAACCAAAAAAAAAAACAAGTTTGCTAAAAATAAACTGAATAATTTAGCAAATGGAAAACAGCAGTGTTTTATTTAAAGGTTCCACACCATAAACAAGAATCTACTCATCTTTACTAAGATAAACATCTCAGAGTTGTCGGAAATTCCCTCGTGTATATGTACCCTTGCAGAGGGTATTATAATTTTGCCATGACGCGTGTAACGCAAAGGCGTGTCGTGGAGTAGAATATATGGAAGTAGAGTATATAGATTGATATATTTTATATTCTACTTCTTATATCTGTATTTCGTGGCCCCAAAAGAGCAATTCTTTGGTCCAAAATGCAGATATTATATACATATTTTGTTGGTTTTTTTTTTTAATTATAACCAAAAACCGAGCGCTGGTTCCAATATATACAAAAAAATAAATATATGTAGCAGTCGAGAATTTATTTCATATATTTAGATGCCTAGGGTATACAATCTTCGACTTGATGACGGCGATTCGATTTGCTGTTATTTTTACAAGGAGGGACAGAGAGAGTGAGAGCTAACGGTTTTTTGACATTCTGTCTGCGAATCACAAAGAAGTGCATTTCCATATGCGCAGTTGTGTCCAACGTAGTTAATTTAAAATTTCAACTTGCAATGCGCGATCCATAAAAAAATAAGAATGTTTCGTAGCGAGCTCGCCCGCTCTTCAATTAACATGAATTCAGCGAAAGCTCGCGCCGGATCGTCGTGTTGGGGACCACAGCCGAGCCAATTAGTGGCTGATTAGATTTGGAAAACCTGATTAGGCTGCATTGTTGCGGTGGCTAAATTAAGGAGGAGCTGACTGACTTCTGCTGCTCTTTTTTCATTTTCGTTTCTTTGTTTTTGTATTTAGAGATAAATTGAAGCGTCTGGTTGCTCGCAAAAGGTGTGTTTGCTTAGCCGATTGCAGTGTATTTATTTTTCTGTCGATTTGAGTTTCTTTCTGCTCTCAGTTGAAAGCACATCATGCAGGAGTCACAACGCAGGCAATGCTGGACGCTGCTGCTGCTCGGCGCGCTGATCTTCTCGTTCGGGCTCATGTTCAGCTATTGGTATCTGGTGCCCAGCCAGCTGCACTTCTGGCAGCTGTTTATGCACAATGGCAGCACATCCGGCGATCCGGCAGCCGCGGCGGAGCTGAAGTTTTTTATGCCGCCACAGACGGTGCCCAAGGAGCTGAACCTGAAGCGTGGCGCGCCTTATATATATCAGATATTGCATTAGCGTTTACGTACGCATTATATATATATATACTTAAACTGTTTTACAATAAATTAAAAGTATGTTAAGAGTAACTGGTGGCTTGGTGAGCATCACAATCACATGGTTAATCCATCTATCGGTCAATTCAAACGTCCGACTTTTGATTGAGCGCCGCATAGCCCACGGGAATCTCCTTCATTTCGGTTTGCAGGCACAAAAACTCGCCGCCTATGCACATTATCGTTGCGGTAATCACATTAAGAAGCCACCAGGAGGCGTTAGCGGGAAAGGAGCGATTGTACCACCAGCAGATGATCAAATGCAGCAAATGGAAGGTGCAGCTACAATAGAGTTGCGTAAGTAAATTAAATATATATATGTATGAATATAGCTACGGATAGCCAACTACCTGAAGTCCAGACACAGCTTGGCGCGGCGAACAATGCACCAGAGCGCCAAAGAGGCCACAAAAGCATTCAACACAAAAGCGCAGATGACCAGACGACCACCCATATCATATATATGTATTTCCTGCAGTGAAGAATAAGTAAACTGATATACTGAACAAAAACTGCGTCCTGCTAAGGCTTACTACATACATGGTATTCGAAAAGGTGATCCAGGGTGTAGTTGTCGCCAGCCAACTTGTTGGCCACAAACACGAGCAGGCCCAGCGAGAAGTAAACGCAGCACTGCATGGACACAATCTGTGATGTCAGCAGCGTGGGATCCCATTGTGTGTTGCGAAATGTACCTCCTTTCATATTTATATATGTATATATACTGCTATTTATGCTGGCTCATATGTATGTGCAATTGGCCCAGGTGCAATAACAGAAAGAAAACAAAGACTGACTCATCATTGGAGTTGATTGGTTCCGTTCATGCCTAATTCCTTGTAGTTCAGCTGTGAACCAGCTCATAACGACTGTATGTAGTTCAGCCATTTGTTTCTAATATAAAGTTATATCAATTCAAACATTTTCATCTCAATCACACCGTTTTGAATTTGAAAATATAACAGATGTAGCTAATATTTCTGTACTTAGCTCCAACCATCCACACTTCTGTCTATACGTGCACCACCTGTTAACTAGTTTTAAAAATTCACAAAAAAAAATGATTCAGTTCACAACATTTATTAAGATGGTGTTGCAAAAGACGCAAAAATTGGTGAGCTAATAGCAAATTTGAAATAAAAAAAATTTATATGTATTAAATAATATTACGAATTTCACAGAGCCGCCTACGCTCCCTGGGTATTGTGACTGTAGGCGCCACGGCCCTCTATATGGGCCTAACGGCTTACCACAATCAGGATAATCTATTTGGCACATTTGTCATGCCCGCAGTGCGTCTGCTGCCGGCCGAGACCAGCCACAATTTGGCGGTGTTGGCGTGCAAGTACCGTCTCTACCCGGCCTCCGACTACACGGACGATCTCAATTTGCACAGCTCGTTCTTTGGTCGCCTTGTTAGCAATCCCATTGGCATAGCAGCCGGTTTTGATAAGAACGGTGAGGCTGTGCTGGGTCTGAAGGATTTGGGCTTCGGCTTCATTGAGGTGGGCAGTGTGACACCCCTGGCCCAGGAAGGCAATCCAAAGCCGCGAGTCTTTCGGTTGGTCAGCGACCGGGCCCTAATCAACCGTTATGGCTTCAATAGCGACGGCCACGAGGTTGTGGCGCAGCGCTTAAAGGCTATTCGTGAACGTGAGGACTTTCATGCTATTGTGGGCGTCAATCTAGGCCGCAATCGTGACACTCTGACTCCAGTTAGTGACTATGTAAAGGGTATCCACACATTTGGACCTGTCGCCGACTATCTTGTTGTTAATGTCAGCAGTCCCAATACGAAGGGACTGCGCAACATGCAGAGTAAAAAGGAGCTCACCGAACTGCTGGAGGCAGTTAATATAGCTCGTGGCAATCTCAAGACGAACCAGAAAGTGCCTATTCTGCTGAAGCTATCGCCCGATTTGGAAACGAGCGAGCTCAATGACATTGTCGCCGTCATCAACCAGAAGAAATGCCGCGTGGATGGTCTCATTGTGTCCAACACCACCGTCGCGCGCGACAATATCAGCGACTTGGCATTGGCAGGCGAGGCGGGCGGTTTGAGTGGTGAACCGCTACGGGAACGCTCGACCAGGCTGATTGCCCAGATGTACTCACTGACCAAGGGCAGCCTGCCCATCATAGGCGTGGGTGGTGTTGCATCTGGTCAGCATGCCTTCGAGAAAATCGAGGCTGGCGCTTCGTTTGTTCAAATCTACACAGCACTCATATACGAGGGCCCTGTGCTGGTAGAACGCATTAAGGGGGATCTCTCCCTGCGGATCAGCGAATTGGGCTACGCTTGCGTCAAAGACGCTGTAGGTTCCAACTACACTAAATATCTGCCTTAATCCAAGTAATAAAATTTTTTGTATTTTTTGATTACAATGCGTTATTTCACTAAAGCTATGTATGCTCGTTGGCTCGCTGCACGTTAAGCACGCGTCCCTCTAGAAGGTGTGTGTTCTGGTTGCTGGCACTATTGTAGGCGTCGCGCTGGCTGAACATCACAAAGCCGTAGTACTTGGACAGGCCCAGATTTTTGTCGAAGATCACTTCGGCATTGGCCACATGGCCGAAACGGGAGAAGTATGTTCGCAGTTCCTTACTGCTGATAGTCCAGGGTAGATTGCCCACAAAGAGTTTGTAGCTGCTCCGCGCCGCACTGCCGGACATGGTTTATATTGTATTTTTACGTAAGTGTATTAAATCTCAAATTGTTTTGCTTACTATTACAACAATGTTGAAAGACTAACAGCCTGCGGCTCTGTTATTAACAGCGAGCATAACAATATTCCTGGAGAAATTAACTTTTATATTTCAGTTGTTTGAGAAAAAAAGCTATGTTTTTTGTTGTTATAATGAAGCCCATTGAAATATACTTTTCTTGGTTCTTGGCCGTTTACTTAAGGCCAATCGTTCAAGTTTAACAGAGAACAATGCAATGTGACCGTATATTTTACAAAGTTAAATTGCACAGACCTGTTTTGGTATTTTCGGTATTTGTTGTCAGCATTTTCAGTTTTGCTAGATACGGTCACACTGCATATTTTGTTGCATTGCTGACTTTATTGTTTTTTTAGTCTATTTTTATGTAAAACGAAAGTGTGAAAATGCAAAGAGCATAGATGTGCACGGGACAATTTAGCAAATAATTGAGCTGCGTACTCAAGTGTTACCACGCAACCAATCGACGTGCGGTTATGGTGTGTTACATGCTTCACCAATAGTTTTCGCTGCGAAAATATTTTCGGCGCCCCCTTAAGCGACGTGTATTTGGGGCGCGGCGCCCAACAGAAAAGAACAAAACGACAGCCACAAAGGGACACTCGTACTAAAATTGCCAGCAAGATCAGCGCCAGGTGTACATAATGGCAGAAAGGCCCAAAAATTTGTTTGCAAGTGAGTAATTTTTTGGCTAAAACTGCCCACGCACACGTACACGTACCCAAGCACACACACAAACGCACACACTGTCACATATGCATACACACTCCACACACACACACACATATGCACGTAGCACTGACGCATTTACTTGGGCGCAATGCAATTGATAAGCCGTAGATCATAAATAACCATTTTCACCTTATCTAAATGTTAACCCACACAGCTGGACCGAGTCGTTCTCGCATACCGCCTGATCAGCTTAATCTGAATAATCTGAGCATACGACATCCGCCTTCATCAACGTCGTCCACATCGTCGGGCTCCACTTCGTCTGGCTCCAGTTCCTCATCGCAGCAGAATAATGTGGCGTTACGCTTTAGCGCCCAGCCCAGCTTTGTGCCAGCTGTGCCGGTGCCCGTGCCCACCAGCAGCAGCAGCAACAACAGTATTGCCAGCGCCAGCGGCAGCGCCACGGATCGTCATAGGGAGCGCATCCGACAGCAGGCATGCGGCAAACTACAGTTTGGTGAAGGTGCCATCAATACACATCAGTTCACTTCGGATGATTTGGAAGATTTGGGCGAGATTGGACGCGGTGCATTTGGTGCGGTCAACAAAATGATATTCAAGAAGTTGGACAAGGTGATGGCTGTGAAGCGCATACGCTCCACGGTGGATGAGAAGGAGCAGAAACAGTTGCTCATGGATCTGGAGGTGGTCATGAAGTCGAACGAATGCATCTACATTGTCCAGTTCTATGGTGCGCTTTTCAAGGAGGGCGACTGCTGGATATGCATGGAGCTAATGGACACCTCGCTGGACAAATTCTATAAATACATATTCGAGAAGAAGCAGCGGCATATACCCGAATCCATACTGGCCAAGATCACGGTGGCTACAGTCAATGCGCTTAACTATTTGAAGGAGGAGCTCAAGATAATACATCGCGATGTAAAGCCAAGCAACATTCTGTTGCACAGACGCGGCGACATTAAACTATGTGATTTTGGCATCTCCGGACAGCTAGTCGATTCGATAGCCAAGACCAAAGATGCGGGCTGCAGGCCCTACATGGCGGTAGGCTTAACTATAACTGTCTGCCTATTGAATAAGTATAAATCTGTGTCCTTTTGCAGCCGGAACGCATTGATCCGGAGCGCGCCAAGGGCTATGATGTGCGCAGCGATGTTTGGTCATTGGGCATAACATTAATGGAGGTGGCAACTGGCACATTTCCCTATCGCAAATGGGATTCGGTATTTGAGCAGCTATGTCAGGTAAGAGTTTGTCATTGCAAATGGGTTAAATGCTCGACATACACAACTATTCTTGCAGGTGGTGCAGGGTGATCCGCCGCGTTTGCATACATCCTACAATGGCATTGAGTTCTCCATGGAGTTCGCAGAGTTTGTCAATACTTGGTGAGAGTTTTTGAGTTACTTAGCAAATGGTCAAATATATATTTGCTTATTAATACCCGCAGCCTGATCAAGAAGGAGAGCGATAGGCCCAAATATAGCCGACTGCTGCAGATGCCATTCATACGGAGGGGCGAGAACAGCCACACGGATGTCGCCGCCTATGTGGCCGATGTGCTCGAGTCCATGGAGAGCGATGGCATTACGCAGTTTACAACCAACCAACCCGCGGAAAGTTAATCTGAAGAGCGAGTCAAACTAAAGTCATAAATTAACTAAGCAAAAAAACAGTAACAACAAAACGCAAACTATTCAAAGCAAAAAAAAAAAGCCCAAAAAAAAGAAAGAAAAACTTAAAACAAAAATTGTTGTCTACTTTGTAGCATTCGTAGTAAACGTAGCGCGTATTTTGTTAAACCGAAAACAAAAAGCAACAGCGAGTATAAGCAAAAACAGGAGATAAAACAATTTGTAAAATGCGTATATAATATTTGTATTTGTGAGTACTGTGTGAAGAAGGAAGAGCGTCCCAAAATGTTTTTTGTGTTGTAGTGAAGTTAAGTGAGCTAGCATTTGAAATTTATGGCTTTTGTTTATAGTTGTTAACTGCAAGCTGGAAAAATTAAAAGCAATATTTGTAAAATTTGTACACGCCAATAAAACATACTGTCAACTAAAGCAAACTACGAAATAGCCATAAATAACAAGTACATACAACATTCAATATGATTTATATTTAGTTTATGCGTAAACATTCTATAAACGTTTGTTTTGCATATGAAAGTTAAGTAAAAAGCTTTAAACATTTGCCAAGTGGCTGCATTTTTTTAAATTGTAGAAAAATTATGAAAATCAATACAAAATTAATCCAATAAAATATAATAATAATAATGGAAAACAACAAATCAACACACACAAACACATACATACATACACTGAAAACTACACACGTTTTTATGCGTAGTATTTAGTTGTAAGACCTAAAAATATTTATAAAAAATTCACAATTGCAGCTTGTGAAAAATAAACAAAAGTAAGCAAAACAAAATAAATGTATTGTGCCTAAGTATAAAAAAAATAATGACGATATCAACTAAAATCATAAATAATTAAATAATGTAATACGCGTCAGTTAGTTTATATAGAATACCTTAGCCAAGCTTACACACACACACACACACACGCAACACATACATGTAGACACAGCTACGCTTATATACATGGCCATGCCACGCCCCTTTCAACACACTCACACACACACACACACACAAGCAATTGCACCGTCTAAGCTCCCGTCTCAAAAATATATTGCCAATGTCTTTTCGATTAATATTTATGCAAGCGCCAATGTGAAAGCAAAAGCAAAGTTTATTTTGTATACATATACATATATATCTATATATATTTATATAATATGCATATAAAGTGCAAAAAACCAACAACTAAAGCCACACACACACACACAGCTGCACACAGCGTCCAAATATCATAATACACCTTTGCACGCCCGCAGCGTATTAATTATATGTGTACACACATATATTTATTTACTTTTGTTTTTATTTGTTTTTTTTTTTGCCTAGCATTACGCATCTAATAAATGCATATTAAGCGCTAAGCCTCAAAGCAACAACAACAACACCATTAACTAGCAGCATAATTGAATAATAAAACCAAAATATTTTTGTAATAAGCGTCAAAACAAAACAAGAAAGCATAGCAAACAACAAATGCATGGCAATTAAAATTGCTCTGGCATAAAATATTATAAAATACATATATGTATGCATAATTATGTACGAGAGTGAATGTATGTAGTAGTAAGCTTCGGCTAGTCGAAGCTTGTATACCCTTGCAAAGAAAAGATCGGCTAGCAAAGGTTTCCCCCTGAATGGCATACAATACGAATTTGATCTCAAGTGGATTTTAATGGATTTAAGCTGATCTTGTTACTGTATTCGAAAGGCTCTGATGTATTTATTAGTTAAGCTTATAGATTGCTGTGAGGGTGTTCGAACCATCCAGTTTCAAATCTTTTAGCAGAACTCTTTCAATTTCATGATGATGATCGTAGTACGAACGCTTAGCAAGGGTATAAATTGTAACTGCAATTTGTGCAAAGTTTCTAACAAATATAATTACACAAATATATATATTCTAAAGTACTCGTAATCCCCTCCCTGCCGTAGAACCGTAGATGCTAACCCCTCCTTGCAAGTCAACTAACAAAGTTGAGTCAGAACTAAGGCAGTGCAATCGTTGAGTCGCGAGTCGTCATATTTTTTGACAATAAAACGTGTATAAAAGTTTGTAAACAAATGCAGTAAACAAAAGCAGAAGTTGTTTAGGCGTATGTGATGTGTATATAGGCATATACTACAGATACGAGAGCGGATAAACATAATTAGTCGCATATTAAAAAATATATATAAACATTACTATACTATAATATTGTAACTGCAAGTCAGATCAAGTAGTCAAAGCTAATAAGCATATGCTAAATCCCAGGCAAAACAGAAGTAGAGCCCTCTTAGCTTCTTATTGGCTTCCGATAGTCCCATTGCCTTTTAAACTAGCTACTTGCTTATAAAAAGTGAAAGATGAATGAAATAAGAACTCAAAGTGAAAACGCAACGTCCATAAAAGCAAAGGAAAATATTCGCTTAACTTTTAAACACAAACTTAGCTTATCCGTAAAGCCAGCATAGGCCAGCCTAGGAATTAAGCGAACCTCGATCTAGTACGATATCCTAAGTGCAGAGAATGCTAAAAAAAAAAAAAAAAAAAAAAAAAAAATACAGGGGAATTTCTGGTCTCCAAGAGTTATTTTTGCGCACTGTACTTAGTTTAAGCAGAGCTACTAACTAACTAAACAAAAATAACCGGCTTCTACTAAATCTCCTCTCTCAACTCAACTTTGTCAACTTGAGGACACGAGCAAAAAACTAAAAGAAAAACATAAAAAACAACCAAAAATAATGTGAAAACAAAACACCACGAAAAAAATTTAATAAGAATTAAAGCCTAAAATAACGGTAAAGATATTATGGTATGAGCAAACGTGCACGCACGGAAAACAAATTAAATTGTTAAACCTAACTCGAAGAATTTGTAAAAAGCAACAAATGAATAGTGAATAAATAATATATTTGAAAACTCTACACAGCCATCACAGCCCATAATACTTGACACCCATTTCGAAAATAGCTACCTCGTACTGCCTATCGAACCAATAATTAACCAATTACTAAATCAAAATCAGCGCATAACATGCAATGCTAAGGCAATTCGCCACACCCTACAACGTACAAGTCGAGCCCTATTGACTTTGCGGGTAAGTTTGACCACGAATTCTCAACTGGTTTTTTTGTTTTTAGCTGTAAGGTGATTGGGCCACGTAGCTATAGTATTCTTTCAAATAATCCAACTACTGTTATTAATGGAATATTATTGGATACCTTGGTAAGGGTATTTAATTGTTTAACACATAGAAGAATATATCTTAACTAAATTCCAAAAAATTCAAATTAATCTCATTCATTTCCTATTACTATGTCGCACATATCCCAGCAAAAACTGAATCATCTACTATTTAAAGTTTTTTAGTTCTTGAGTTCTAATGAGTATATTCGGGTAGTTTGAAACCAAGTACAATATGAATAGCCCGCTTACGGGCATTGTAATTATACCTTATTCCTTTGAAATGCATTCCCTTTATTAAATTGAATCCTTTTTTAATTGAGGCACTTAACTCAATCGTGTAACAATTACAGGTAGAAGTTTTTGTAGCCAAACCAAGAATTAATAATAAAATTAATTTCGAATCTTAATTCGAATACCAAATCATTTGATTCACTTGATTCATTTGTAATTTATTTGCAAATGTTTTTTTTTACAGCTGGACCCATTAAGTATAATCATATTAATTTCTTATTATTCGTAAAGTAAAAGTAACAGAACCATCTATTTACTTTAAATACCAAGTCATTTTGACGCACTTTATTCATTTGTAAGTTTGATTCACTTGATTAATTTGTTCAGATACAACAAATGGGATTTTATATAGTTTTCAAAGTTAATCGCAATCATATTACGCTTAATAATAATTTAAAAAATATTATTCGAAGCAAATTCAAATCTTAATTCGAATACAAGGTCATTTGATTCACTTGATTCATTTGTAAGTTATTTGCAAATGTTTATTTACAGTTGGACCCTGGAGTATAATCATATTAATTTCTTATTATTCGTAACGTAAAAGTAATAGAACCATCTATTTACTTTAAATCCCAAGTCATTTTGACGCACTTTATTCATTTGTAAGTTTGATTCACTTGATTAATTTGTTCAGATACAACAAATGGGATTTTATATAGTTTTCAAAGTTAATCGCAATCATATTACGCTTAATAATAATTTAAAAAATATTTAAAGAATCAAATTCAAATCTTAATTCGAATACAAGGTCATTTGATTCACTTGATTCATTTGTAAGTTATTTGCAAATGTTTATTTACAGTTGGACCCTTAAGTATAGTCATATTAATCTCTTTTTATTTGTAAAGGAATATTAATAGAACCAACTATTAAATTCAAATACCAAATCATTCTGACTCACTTTATACATTTGTAAGTTTGATTCGCTTGTAAATTAAGCTCTTTGAATGTAGCTAAAATGTTATTATGTTTATATTCATAATATTACTTTCAGATAATGCAATTATTATCGATGCAATATTTTCCATCGAAAATCCTATCATTTACATTCGAATTGATTCAAATGCAAGCTATTTACAAATATGAATTATAAGCGTATTTGCGTGTTCTCAAGCCACAGAGGCTTGAGTTTTGTCTAGGTTTACCGGTTTCTAATATGCCTATGGCATATTATTGAGTGGCATAATTTGTGGATGTACGCGACTGGCCTCACAATGGATGCATTTGCGTAGAGTGTGGCACGTGGCGGGCATGGAGATTGCCGCATTACGGCTACCAAATGCGTAATCTCCGACAACATATACAAAGCTGAATGGGCTGAGCTGAGCTGAGCTTGCAGCTCAGCTGCCCGGGGCTCTCACTCAGTATTATTTTGAGCGTGGTGCGCTTAACATATTTATTCGATTCAATTCGATACGATACGATACGATTCGATTCGATTCGATTTGGGACTCTTACCAGTTCAACGACATGCTGGCCTGCATCATTCTGGCCAGCTGGCTGACTTTGTTGTGGTTATACTTTCTGTGGAGCCGCCGACGCTACTACAGGGCCGCCTGGCAGCTGCCTGGCCCCGTGGGCTGGCCCTTCATTGGCATGGGCCTGCAAATGATGAATCCGCAGAGTAAGTGCGCCGGATATCTATGGCAGCTGGAAATAACTCTCGCCTGCAGCCTTTCTGCAGTATATGGACGGGCTCTCGCACAAGTATAAGGCGCCCTTCATCTCCTGGATGGGCACCAATTGTTTCCTCTATGTCAACGACCCACAAACCGTCGAGCAAATCTTCAATTCAACGCACTGCACCAACAAGGGCGATTTCTATCGCTTCATGAGCTCAGCCATTGGCGATGGACTCTTCACATCCAGCTGTAAGTACACTCAGCGAAAAGGGGCTATTCCAAATGACTGGCAAGGAACTAAACCAGGATTCTTCTTTCGTTCTGAAATATTCTTAAATTCAGTATAACTTTTCTTAGATTGAGTACCGTATTTAAGTGCTGTCTTAACGAGTTTATAGACATTTTTGAATTAAGAATTTTATTCTTAGCTTAGATAATTTGGACTAGATTTTGTTGTAAATTGTTAGTTACTATTTAAGGAGTTGCAGACTTAAAATAAGGTAAAAAATTCTCAAAAGAGGTACAGCGTTTCTTAGATTGAGTACTGCATTAAAGTTTTGACTTTAGAAATTTCGGGATTAAGGTAAGTTCTTGAATAAAGCAATTTATTCTTAGCTTAAGTAAATGTTGACTAGATTTTGACTTCATTCTTAGTTGCTTTAAGTAAAAAACTTACTATTTAAGGAGTTACGGACTTAAAGTAAAAAACTTAAGGTAAACAATTTTAAGAAAAGGTACATCACTTCTTAGTTTGAGTACTGTATTAAAGTTTTGACTTTAGAAATTTCGGGATTGAGTAAGTTCTTGAATTAAGCAATTTATGCTCAACTAAAGTAAATTTTAACTAGATTTACACATTTGTAAAAATTTCCTAAATATTTCTCAAGACATATATAAGATCTTAAACATATACCTCTTTATAAACGCTGTGTGCTTATTTCCTAGCGCCACGCTGGCAAAAACATCGTCGTCTCATCAATCCCGCCTTCGGTCGCCAGATTCTGTGCAACTTTCTGCCCATTTTCAATGCCGAGGCGGAGGTGTTGCTGGAGAAGCTGGACCTGGAGGGCGTGCAGCGCGGTAAAAGCCTCGAAATCTATCAAATACTCAAGAAAATCGTGCTGGAGGCTGCCTGCCGTAAGTAATAATTGAATTGAACTGGAGAACCTTTGCGGTTTATGTGTGCATTTCTTTTTGGCACAGAGACAACTATGGGCAAGAGGATGAATTTTCAGCACGATGGTTCGCTGGCCATCTTTGAAGCATACAATGGGTGAGTCATAAGCCATACGAAAGAGATAGACAGTTGGACATGTCTATAACCACTCGCTGTTTATGCCTAGAATATACACATTTACGGGCTGGCATAAATAAATAACTAAGTGGTTAATAAGAAATTAAGACATAAATACCTCGTTTAAGTAAAGCGAACGAACACATTTTATAAGCTTCTTATGCGTCCAATTCTACGCTCGATTGCGTTTCAAATCTGTTTCACTGTGACTGCTGGCTTGTTTATGCCAGAGATACCATCTGGCTGGGCCGACCCAGCCCATTTGTTTTTACCTATTAGCTAATTACAAGCCTGCAGCTTCTCTAGCCATTCAGCCAGGGCTAATACCTTGCGACACGAGCTGGCACTCTCTGAACGTGGAGGGGGCCAGCGGGTGGCGGGTGGCGGTCTGGGTAGTCAAATACCCACGGGAACACTCAGAGAAAAAAATTTTTAATTTAGTTATATCTATTTAATATATTATAATAGCGCTAAAATTAATTGTATTTTCTTCATAAAATATCAATTAAATTGTAAAATCATTTTTGAACTGGAAATTAAATTTTAAAAGTTACTAAAATCGAAAGAAGAAGGCATTAAGTAATATCATTATTAAGTAAAATCATAAGTGATTACATAAGATTTTATGGATTAATTTGAATTTTGGAATTTCTTGTTTTTCAAAAGATTTCTAAAGTTAAGAATTTTGTTCCCAATGTAAATTATTTTGCACCTTGGCTAGATTTTGATCAAATTTGTGATTGATTGAACTACACAAGCTATAGTTTTTCTCTAAGTGTACTTGTAGATTTCCACTATGTTCCTTTTCGTTTTGTTTGCAGGATAACGGAGGTGTGCGTCAAGCGGATGCTCTCGCCCTGGCTTTACCCGGAGCTCATCTATCGATGGTCGCGACTTTTTGACCGGCAACAGAAGGTCGTCGGCGTGCTGTTTGGTTTTGTGGAGCAGGTATGTTAGTGGGCGTTGCCCGCGCCCTCTTTACCGACTTGCTCTGACTTCCATGTGTTCCTCGTCAAACGCCACAGCTGCTGCAGCCAGCCGTTTCTGTTGTGGGCGTGGAAGGCTCCGATGCGAACAAGCACCTGGAGCAGCAACAGCAGCATCAACAGCAACGACAGCAGGAACAACAACAGCGCATCAAGTCAAAGTCGATATTTATTGAACAGGTGCGAGAGCATGTTGAACGTGGACAGCAAATGAGCTGGCAGGATGTGCGGGATGAGGCGAACGTGATTATTGCGGCGGTGAGTAAGCCAATAATACATAAGGGGAACAACATATGTGGATGACATAAAGTGGAAAATGTAAGAAGAAGTAGAACTCGTTAACTTCATAGATGACTAGCAGGCATTACCCGGCGTTGCAAGGTCAGCTTTCAGTTTCTACCCACCCGTCTAAATTTTCGTTTATTTAAACACTGCTGAATACTGCTGAAAGTATTTGCGTTTTCTTACTCTAAAGACTTGAGCTGTAAATGATCAATCATTTAGTTGGTCAATCAATCAATCGGTCAAGAAAAATAGTCTTATAATTATGGATGAAATGGCCTTCGCTGTGCAAAGATCACCAACCAATCGATAAATCCTCCAATCAACTAATCAAGAAGTAATTCAGTCATTCAATTTATCAATCAGTAAATCAATCAATCAATCAATAAGTCAAGCAATCAATTAATCAATTGATCAATTAATCAATCAACCAATCCATAAATCAATTAATCAGTCAATTTATCTATCAGTCGAGAAGACTAGTTCTGTATATAGAAGACATGGGAGTTAGTCAATCAATCAATCAATCGTTTGAAAAATAAACTTGTATATATGAACAACATATGTGGATGACATAAAGTGGAAAATGTAAGAAGTAGAACTCGTTAACTTCATAGATGATTAGCAGGCATTACCCGGCGTTGCAAGGTCAGCTTTCAGTTTCTACCCACCCGTCTAAATTTTCGTTTATTTAAACACTGCTGAATACTGCTGAAAGTATTTGCGTTTTCTTACTCTAAAGACTTGAGCTGTAAATGATCAATCATTTAGTTGGTCAATCAATCAATCGGTCAAGAAAAATAGTCTTATAATTATGGATGAAATGGCCTTCGCTGTGCAAAGATCACCAACCAATTGATAAATCCTCCAATCAACTAATCTAGAAGTAATTCAGTCATTCAACTTATCAATCAGTAAATCAATCAATCAATCAATAAGTCAAGCAATCAATTAATCAATTGATCAATTAATCAATCAACCAATCCATAAATCAATTAATCAGTCAAATAATCTATCAGTCGAGAAGACTAGTTCTGTATATAGAAGACATGGGAATTAGTCAATCAATCAATCAATCGGTTAAAAAAAAAACTTGTATATATATAAGAAATGAGTTTTACATGCGGGCCTATCATTCAATCAGTCAATCAACCAATCAATCAGTCAATCAGTCAATCAACCAATCAATCAGTCAAGAAAAACAGCTATATATACGTAGAAGAATTGGGAGTTATATGCGCGCTTTTCAATTCTATCCAAAACGCTATAGACCTTCGAGACTACATCGACGGCATTGTACTTCACCATTTTATGCCTGGCCATGCATCCCGAATATCAGGAGAAGCTGCACGAAGAGCTCAGCGCCGAACTGCCAGACCATGGTGACATTAGCTTGGAGCAGCTGGAGAGGCTTAGCTACACGGAGATGGCCATTAACGAGTCGATGCGCTTGTTTGCGCCCGTGCCCATGGTGTTGCGTCGAGCTGGACAGGATTTGCAGCTGCGTCGCGATGATGGTGTCTACCTGATACCAAGCGGCACTCAAATCGGCATTGACATCTACAACATGCAGCGCGATGTGCGCGTCTGGGGTCCGCTGGCCAGGAGCTACAATCCGGAGGCACATTTCGGCGTGGAGGCGCCAACGCGTCATGCCTTCGCCTTTGTGCCCTTCACCAAGGGGCTGCGCATGTGCATCGGCTATCGGTATGCCCAGCTGCTGATGAAGCTGCTGCTGGCCAAGATCTTTCGCGGCTATCGCATTAGCACAGATGCACGACTGGAGCAGCTGCTGGTCAAGGGCAACATCTCGCTGAAGCTTAAGGAATATCCGCTGTGCCGCGTGGAGCGCAGGTAATCAGTACTCGGTTTGACCTTTGCCCCCTTGATGGCTTTCTAGTTTATTGCAATTTTCCCAATTAAAAATGTCATTTTTGTTAGCATTTGCAATGTTCTTAATTGAATTTGTTCAAAACTTCTACAATAATTCACTTATGCTGAGGGCCTCGTTAGCTGCTCCTCACGCAAATTGCCCCAGTTAACCACGCCTCCGCCTCCGTTTCCGTTTCCGCCTTTACCTGCTAACTGTTCATGGCCAGTTATGGTATGCAGCACGTTGCGTATACGTAACGCAATTGATTTAATTGCATTGAACCCAAAGCAAAGTTGTTGCCTTGTTACCATAGTGTTTGTCGCATGTAATCAGAAAATTGCGCAAATATATTTAGTTATATATATGTATGTATATAAAGGTCCCATTTTGCCATTTTGCCCGTGGTGGCCGCACATATTCCCTGGGGCAGGTGCAACGTGCTGCTCTGCATGTGCAACAAAAAACAATTTCCAATTTCTATCAAGACATTAATGGGGTTTCATCAAATGCATGCATTTAAGACATGTGCGGCATATTATTGTACAATCTAGTACAGTACGTATTGCCTAAAAGGTGCAGCTGTCTCTAATACTTCCGCAAGAATAACTGAAATATTTTACAAGACCGTTTTTTTTTTTAATGCTTTATTAATTTTTATGCATTTGACATGTAAATATTATTATTTAATTGCTTGAAAACGTTTAAGAAATATTTAGGGCTGAAAATATTAAAAAAAAAACAAAGCTTTAAATTTGTAAAAATTATATAAATATTTACTTGAATAATATATTTTGCTTCTGAAAGCTGTTATATTGGGAGTCACTCGTTGCCATTCAGACTGGCTTTCTTGGCCCCACAGCTCCGCCCACCACAATCTCCGGCGACTTGTGTTAAACGAATAAATTGCCACTGTTGCCACACTCGTTGCCGTTTTGTGCAACGAAACATGCATAATTCAATGCCTCCGCCCCCGGGCAGTCTTAGTGCCCGTCTGCATTCGCTGCCAGCGGAAGCCCTACGACGGGCAGAGCACGAGAATGGGGGCTCGTTAACGCTTCAGAACACGGTTAACAAATCGCCTACAAAAGTGTGTGGCCTGTGGATGGGGGCGTGGCATCTGCAGTAATCACAACATTAATCTAATACGCGTGTTTAGTGCGGCCAACGGGCGGGCATTCAACTTAATAATAGCTTTTGAACGCTTCGCAATAAGTAATTAAATCATTTCCAACAAATCAAACGGGCAGCGGCCGAGACAAAGGACGACTCAAACTTGAATCCTTGGCAAACACAGTGAGACAAGCCCCGGCTCTGGCTCCGTTTCTGTTCTGGCTTATTATTAATGAGCAGAAAGTTTAGCAAGTTTTCAATTAGTTATGCGCCTACACTACCATACGCAGAAGCATAATCAAGACAAACGTCGACTCGGTAATAAAATATTTAACTGCTGCCCTTAATTGACTAGCAAACGGCTATTTGTATAACAAGCCTTGGCACTGCCTCCAGCTTTAAGTCAAGAAGTTAGCTGACTTGGCATTCTTATCAAGTTGCTAGATGAGCGATGAGCCAGGTGCTCGGCCAATCCGAGGGGCCAGGGCCAGGGCCAGGCTGCTGCCACAGCTTGTGGCAGCTTGCATGGAAAGCACTCTTTGTATAAATACGAATAAGTAGCTGCACTCAGAGCCACTCTCAATGCCAATTTGCTTGCACGAATAATCCGATTTTCTGAGTGTACTTTTAAAAGTGCAGCGAATTGGCGGGCACATCAGGCACATTATCCAAGCAAAACTGCTTCAAAGTAATCACACATTATCGTAAGCAGTTAAGCTTTGTCAGCGTTTATTTTAATTTGAAATATAATACTATCTACATTCATTTACGTTTCGTCTTAGTGGTATTTATAGTTTAATATAAATTTAAGAGAGCAGATATCTGTAAATGTTGGAACTATATTTCCAGTAACTGTGATAAATATTTAATTTAAATATGCAAAACGTTTTTTATTTTGCATAATTAAAACGCTCGATCTGATGTGGGCACTCAAATTTCTGCCTTAAGGCCTTTATCAACACTGTCCATCAATTTAAATACCAAACAATTGCACAATATCAGCTTGCTGTGTTGAGAAACATTCAATTAAAGCTCACACAATTCGGCAGTGTGACCGCAGGGCTGAACAGTTAAACCAATACAAAGACACGCAATGCAATAATTTTCTTCGCTTAGCGTGTGTGCCTGTGTGTGTGTGTGTGTGTGTGTTAATTACAGTTAAACATTTAGCAGGGCAACCCGCATGTGCGTTAACTGCGGACAAGAAATAAGCAAAAGCAATGCGTATGCTGCCCAAGTCATGTGGGTAAACCACATTAAAGCACACACACATACACAGACACACATGTATACACACACTCATACACACACGCACACAATAACAACAATTGTGGCTGCTGCAATCGTGAGCCTAATTAAGTTTACTTGCGGTTTACGAGACAGAGCCAAAAACAGAAATCCTGGCCAAATAAAGTACTTAACCAATAGCAAATCGGGCGCTCAGCTCATCAATGTATGTTAATGCCAATAGTTATTGTAGTTTGATGAGCATTGTGCAAGTGCGTGTGTGTGTGTGTGTGTGTGTGTTTGTAGGGTCACAAACTTAAAGTGTCTGCCGCTTTACCTCAAATTGAATAAGGCCATGTGTGTAGACAACTTCAAACACTTAACTCAATTTGGCGCCTCAAAAACTTTTTGGCCAGCAACTGCGGCACTCTGCCTTCCTTTAAAGGAAGTTGAAGGGCTCAACATAGATTCAACCAACTTCGCGCATAGGCGTCAACTAAAATCTGAGCAAAAATATTTAGCAAAATTGCATTAAAAAGTTAACGACAGGCAACTGGCAAAACTGCGTGAATTTGTCGAAAACTTTCGCGGCGGTTAGTTACGCAATATTCTAAGTTAATCCCGACTGTGATGCAGTTAAGAAAGATTCCAAAAATATCTTAATTGCAATTATGTTATTTAAAATTAAATTGCAAAGGTTCGAAAATTGGGCTTAACTTTGCTCATACTCAATTTAAGTCTAGGCCAAGAGCCACCTTGAATTGGGCATTGGATTAAAAGAAGAGCACGCTGCAAATTATTTTGAAGAGTTGTTTCCAATCATTTTATTTAAGAATTTATTCCAAGGAAATGCCAAAGAACAGAACAGCCACAACAGTGGAAAAATCAGCATAATTTGGTAAGTAGTTTACTTATAAGCCAAGTGCTGGTCACACTGGTTACTTAAGTGAGTGAAATTCCATCTGGAAATTAAACTGTGTTTCATTCCATTTTCGCTGTTATAATGTCCTTTTGCATTTATTTATGACAGCGTCAACTTTGCTGCTTGTTTTCTGACAAATTGTTTTTTTTCCAGAAATAAAATGCAAACTTTCAGTTATTGTTGCGCTGAGGGAAATGCGAACGGGATGCGCAGGAAATGCGAATGGAGCGGGCCGGTGCGGGTTGAGAGGTGAAGAATCGAAGCAACGGGCAAAGTTTAAACAGCAACAGAAACAATGAGGGCGTCACTGGCAACTGACAAGAGCAGTGGCAGGGGGAGGGCCAGGAGCAGGGGCAGGGGCAGAGGGTTAGCTGGTAGCTGGCACTTTAATGCGATCTCTCGCGTCGCGTTGTGTCCCGTGTCAGTTGGAAAAGTTTTCGCTGTTCGGCCGAGGCCTGCGGCTGCTGTGTCGCATAAATAGGCAAACATGAGTCGAGCGAAGCGCGTGACGGTTGCCTGTTGAGCAAACCCTTGACCAGCTTAACTCCCCTGCCCCCCTTCCACGCGCATACAAATGACTTACTGATTGACTCTCTCTGTGCGGACTTTCGTGGTCGCTCGCTAGCTGCAAATTAGCCGTGTTCATGTGGTTCAACGGGCCAATGTAAAAGCCACTATCACCGCAAAGTCCAGCTCTGTCCCTGTCCCTAGCCCCTACCCCTTGTCCCATACACGAACCCAGTTCATTTGCGATTGAAGGGTAGCCTGAGTTTGTCCAAAAATGGCCAGCGCAATTAATTAAAAAGTTTGCTGCAAAAACTGCAAGGCCACCATCTGTGCAAGAGGGGAGTGCGGTGCGGTGCGGTGCGGGGCGGTGCGGTTGGGTGGCGCAGGTTTCCAGTTTGATGGACAAAGCTCCAAAAATATTTTCGCAGCTGGCAACACTGGAAGCACTGTGCAACAGCCTTTGTCTGTGTGTGCGTGTAAATTGAAATTGCGCATACGACAGGTGGCTCAGCGATAATAAATATTCAAAAGCTTACGCGAAAACAGCACAGAGAAAATAAAATAAATAGTTAAGATAGTTGGATAAGTCACCAAAATAATTTTAAACTTTTTTTAAAGCGTTGGTCACACTCTATTCAAGTTTAAGGGTGGGGTTAAGCCAAGCGTTGGTCACACTCTATTCAAGTCTAGAGCCAACTTAAAATGGGGTTAAGCCAAGCATTGGTCACACTCTATTCAAGCTTAAAGGTGGGGTTAAGCCAAGCGTTGGTCACACTCTATTCAAGTCTAGAGCCAATTTGAGGTGGGGTTAAGCCAAGCGTTGGTCTCACTCTATTTAAGTCTAGGGCCAATTTGAGGTGGGATTAAGCCCAGCGCTGGTCACACTCTTCTCAAGTCTAGAGCCAACTTGAGGTGGGATTAAGCCAAGCGTTGGTCACACTCTATTCAAGTCTAGAGACAACTTGAGGTGAGGTTAAGCCAAGAGTTGGTCACACTCTATTCAAGTTTAAAAGTGGGGATAAGCCATGCGTCGGTCACACTCTATTCAAATCTAAAGCCAACTTGAGATGGGCATTGGACTTAAAGCAGCAAACGATCTAAAAGCGTTTTTTGCAATTAAGTGGATGGGAGTTGTCTTCTTTTCAACAAATTAAAATGGACCTTGCTAGGACATAACGATACACACTCTTAAGATAAAAGCCAAGATTTCAGCAGTTAAGTAATTTTTATAGAAGTGGCCAAAGTGAAACTTTTAGCTTTGAGTGCACGCCAAATACAAATGCAAACTAATTGATTTTTTTTCGCCTACGTCCGGCACTAAGAGTGCATTTATTTTGTAGACAGGCTAAAATTGTTAGACACTGTTGGGATAATGAGGCATGAAAAGCAACAGCAGCAGCAGCAGCAGCTGAAGTGACTGGCTAGAAGCAGACTGGCCTCGCTGGTTTATGTCTGAGTCAGGCCAACTGCTACTTGGCCAAATTGTTGCCGGGTTGTAAAAAGTTTACAGCCACGCGGCAGCCAGCTCAACGTGGAGTTGGGCATAAATTTTGCATGCGACTCGGCTACATGTGAAGTCTTCACTTGCGGCTCGTGTTATTCCTGTTGGTTGAAGTTCCTGGAAAGGAAGCTGCCGTCTACCTGCTGTGATTTATTCAATCAACTTGTGCGTCGCGCCAACAGCTCAAGTTCCTTTTATTATTTAGACATCTCTTCTTCTGCTTCTCATTATCCTTGCTGTTGCTGTTGTTCCTGTTGTTGTTGTTGTTGTTGTTGCGTTGCCTTATGCGAATTTAATGTCACTTGGCTGGCTAAGCAAACCTTGTTGCCACATTTAATCTGCATAATTTTTATGAAACAACAAAAGCAACTGTGTGGCAGCAGCAACAATTGAGCTACATTCTATGCCGCAGGTTATTGTCGGCGACGGCTTACGCGCCGTATGCGCAATATGCCAAATGCTTTACATATATTGTTGCATACTTCTGGGGGCTGGTTTATTTAATTGCCTCGGCGCACACGCCGCGTATGCGTAATGAAAACAGAAATTGCAAATGATTTCTTTAATGAGCAACTCGGAAATTATCAGGCCAGCTTTTGCTTAGGAGTAGTTATTTTGCTAAATATGAATAAAAACAGAAAGGAAAATTTATTCAAATAAATGCTGTTTAAATTAGAACACGGTCTCATTTGTAAAATCAAAATTTGTTCGATACAATTCTATTCATGTCTCTCCAAGCTGTAACTTTATTTAACCGATTTGTAGTCACGTAAAGTTTTTAAAAACTATTTTTAGTAAGGATCAGCACATCTGATTGGCATTCAAAAGCAGCCATTTGAGGTTAGATAAGTTGTGTTTCTGCTGCTTTAATTTATGCAAATTCAAAGCACGCTCTGCCAAAGGGTCGACCGTGACCTTTGGTTTCATCAGTTTGGGGGGCGGGGGCCTCAGGTGAACTGTGTTACAAAAATAAACCTGAATGAAATGTGCGTACCTTAGCAGCTGTCGCTTGCGCGTCATTTAATTCATAAAATATTTATCGTGCGACAGTTGCAATTAATTTAATTGACATGCGGCCCAAGCAGTTGCTATTTTGCGGCTAATTTTCGCACGGCAACAGGTGCAACCAGGTGCTGGCAAAGGCTACAAAGGCTGGCACATAATACACTAATCGCAGCGTGAATGTGGCGCCAATTGCTATCGAGCTGCAGCAGCAGCTATCTGCGTCAGCAGAACCAAGCGCCAATGCCACCGCCTCTTCTCTCCTTTCCTCCCTCCCTCCCCCGCCCCCACTCTACTGATTTCTTGCTAATTGCTGTGGCGCGTGAACTTAATAGCCTGGACATGCAATTGATTGTGAAATTTATCTATACGCATAAATGAGTTCGTCCTGACTGATAAGGGCGAAGCTGAAGCTTCGACTTTTGGGTCGAAGGTGAGCACTAAGAATGCGTTGTGGAATATTCGACCGAAAAGACCTCGTAACTTGTATGAAAAACGTTCAAATGTTGTCAGACAAACAAGCGGCAGGTCGCCGGCTCAAATCCCGTAGCAATTAAAGGCAAATTTAAGCGGCTTTGCATCTGCCTGAAGTTAGCACTTTATTTGACCCGGTCGACGCCGGGTAATTACTTTACTAGTTGGTAACGTAGAAACGAAAATCAGTCCAGCAATTCAGTTAAGTTGGCTCCAAAGTGGTAATTAAACATTTTACAAACTGGACGCCCACACTAGCCACGCCCACTAATAACAATTAGGGCTCGCAAAGCACGACACTTGGCTGAGAACTTTTAAAAGCTCATTAATGCATAAATTAGGCTGTCGGCCGACCCGCCCACCGGCGTTCGCCTTTAAATAGCTGCGCGGACCACGAAGATGAGCAGTTAGGGAGCAAAGAGCCCGAAGCATGGCCAGTCTGCAGTTCCATGGCGGCATCGATGCGGGCGTCGGCTATGCCACACGGCGGCTGGACGCGCTTCGAGTGCCGCAGCTCTTTGGACTGCATCTCAGGATACAATTGCTGGTGGGCCTGCGGCCCAAGCCGGCGCTGCCCGCTTGGCTGCCCACCTGGCTGCATTCGCTGCTGCGCCTGCTGGCGCTCTGCCATTGCCTGGTGGTGTTCTTTATTGCGCTGCATCTGGGCGTGCTGTTCAGCAAGACGACACTGGATGCTCTGCCGACGGGCAAGCTGGAGGACATAACCGATGCACTCACCATGACAGTCATCTACTTCTTTACGGCCTATGCCATCGGCTATTGGTGCTTGCACTCCAAGCGGCTGGTGGATTTCCTGTCGCGCATCAACCGGGAATATCGCCATCATTCGCTCGCCGGCGTCAGCTTTGTGAATATGCACACCGCCTATCGCTGGGCGCACAACTTTACGGCCATTTGGCTGATCTCCTGTCTGTCCGGCGTCATCTTCTGGGGCGTCACGCCGCTGGTGTTGGGCGTAAGGACTCTGCCGCTGCGCTGCTGGTATCCGTTCGATGCCATGGCCGCTTACGTCTATTTATTGGTGTATGCCACACAGCTTTACGGCCAGATTATTGTGGGCGCCACTTTCAGCTTTGGTGGCTTTATGTTCGTCTCTCTCTGCTTTCTGCTGTTGGGCCAGTTCGATGTGCTCTACTGCAGTCTCAAGAATCTGGACGCACATGCCCGGCTGCTTGCCGGCGAGTCTCTGCCGGCATTATGGTAAGCTCCACTAAATGTGTCCAATTTAACAGCTTTAACATATCTTGACTTCTTTACCTTTCTTTCGTACACAATCATCTATTTAATTGTACCAGCAATTCAAGAAGAATAGTATTTTCTATTTTCAATTTTTTATGTAATTCTTTAGTTACTTTATATTCAAATCAGTTGAGCATTCATAGAGAAGTAAGTATAGCTCTTTCTGTAAAAATAGATCCAGTGTACCATAAAAAAGTACCCATTAAGGTACATTTGCGACACTTGTCACCACTTTCTTACTCTAGTATGTTACATACACAGTTCTGCTTTCATTTCCACACATTAGATACTTTTAAAACAGTTTAGCCTTTACATAAAATAAGTGTACCTATTTCTGTAGCTTTGAATAAGTGGTACTCCATTGAGCTAAATTATTAGCACAGGACTCCAATAACTTTCCTCACGCTCCTATAGATACACAATTCGTCTTTCATTCAAGATGTTGTACCTTAAGGCTTTAAGTACTTTTATATTAATTTTATATTAAAATCAGTTAAGCTTTCATAGAGAGGGAATTGTACCTATGCTACCATAGAGTAAACTATCATTTTAGGTACATTTGCAAAATTATTCTTTCATTTTGTGAGAAAATAAATTTTACTAGCAATTGCAAGAGGTTTTACCTTAAGACTTTTCTACTTTTAAATTAATCTAATAATTAAATCAATTAAGCTTTCATAATGAGGGAACTGTACCTATGCTATCATTTTAGGTACATTTGAAAAATGATTCTTTCATTTCGTAAGAAAATGAATTTGTAGCAGCAAATGCAAGAAGTCGTACCTTAAGGCTTTGTTATTTTTAAGTACTTTTAACTTAATTTTACATTAAAATCAGTTAGGCTTTCATAGAGAGGGAACTGTACCTATGCTACCATAAAGTAAACTATAATTTAAGGTACATTTGCAGCTCATTTGGCAAAATCTCTCTCTCCCTCCACATAGTTCTTCTTTCATTTACCAACACGCACTTTCTTCACAGCGTTGCCACCTAGGCCGAAAAGCAACCAACAGCCTTAGCCTTAAATTAATTCTACTATTCTTGCCAGTGATGTACAGCGGGAGCTGCTGCTGGACGAATCGACCTGTGAGCTCGGTGAATATGCTTTACTGCAGGAGCACCCGACTGATTTGGACAATTTTATATTGGCGCGCGGTCATCCGCCGGCACTGAGCCTGACAAGGGCCGCACATGCGGGGCTTGTGGAATGCGTGCGCTTGCATCGCTTTGTTCTGGAGTACGCCGTGGAGCTGGAGCAGCTATTTAGCCCGTACTGTTTGATCAAATCGCTGCAGATCACGCTCCAGCTGTGCCTGCTCGTCTTCGTGGGCGTCTCCGGCTCACGGGACGTGATGCGCGTGGTCAATCAGCTGCAGTATCTGGTCCTGACCATCTTCGAGCTGCTCATGTTCACCTACTGCGGCGAGCTGCTGCACCGGCACAGCGTCCGCGTCGGCGATGCCTTCTGGCGTGGCGCCTGGTGGCAGCATGCCCCCCACATGCGCCAGGATCTGCTCATATTTTTGGCGAACAGTCGCCGTGCCGTGCAGGTAACGGCTGGCAAGTTCTATGTCATGGATGTAAATCGCCTGCGATCGGTGAGCTTATGAGTTACTCTAACAAATGTCCTTTTACTTGACACCCTTAACCCGATGATAGGTCATCACGCAGGCGTTTAGCTTTCTGACGCTGCTGCAAAAGCTGGCCGCCAAGAAGACAGCCGTCGAGTCCTAGGACCATGCCCATTGTTTGCCACTGCTAATATTTATTTTGCTCATTAAAAACATGTCGAGTAAAATGCAAATAATATTTACATACGTTTCCGCCTCGTGCCTTTATTTGCTTAACATTCTACAACGCCCAGCCCAGTCCGAGTGGGCGTGTAAATGCCTTCTCGTATACGAGTTTACATAAATACGCTTTTGGCCTATCTTTGATAAGCAACTCGTGCCAACCCAACTCAAAACATACAAAAGCAACAAGCCGAGATTTGAATGCCCTCCAGAAACGGCGGCAATCAAGGCTACATTATGTTTGCAGCTCATGTCAGCTAATTACAACCTGATGGTAAATTTCTAACACAACAATATTTTATTTGATGGACACTCAATTGGAATGCAGCTACTTATGGTGAGTGCCCTATATACCCATATTTATTTCATTTTTAATAAGCGTACGAGTGCCAGTTAAAAATTCTTATAAGCCATTTTATCATTTATTTTTGTGCTCTCAAGTGCCATAACAAATAATATGCTGCCATTAAAAAGAAAAAGAAAAAGGAAACGAAAAGAAAAACCATGCTGTGCCTATCTCTAGAGCAAAGTTCTGAGATTTGCCAACAGCCTAAAAGTCGACTTTAATTTTGTTGAACGCGCGACGCACGTACGAAAACTTATGGAAAAGTTTTCAACTCATTTGCGCTTTGCATTTTTCATTGTGCCAAAGACACACGCACACATACACATGTTCAAGCTGCCATGAGTGTGCGTGTGTGTGTGTGTGTGTGTACGCGTGTATTTATAGTGAGTCATTTGTTTCTGTTTTTTGCTGCCGCCTATTTTGAGGCACCCACGTATTTCCTTTGTTGTAATACCCATTGCAAATGCTATAAATGGGGTATATTGCAATTGAATAAATGTATGTAGCAGGCAGATAAAATAAACTCCCATACTGATATATACTACATTTTTGATCAATATGATTTGCAGTTTATGCTAAGATCTGACTAAGTTCGAAAAAATATTTTGAGAATGTTAATGAGCGATTTTTCAAATGCCAATGGATAGTTCTGATAAAGGGGTATATTAACTGAAAAATTGACTTAATTTTCGCGAGATATTCTAATTATATTATCGATTCGCGTTTTGTGTAATTTCCATTGTTTCTTCGTATTTATAGTAAACGTTTAGCTGGTTACAGGGTATGCCCCAGTCGGTCAGGCTCGAGTCGTGCAAGCTTGTTTTGTTTTCGGTTGTGTTTTTCGCTTTTTGTGTGTGCTTGTTAGATTATTACCTTTTTGCTCATTGTACTTTTGGTATTTCGTGTCGTTTCGGAAATACCTTTCACTTTGTCGATTTATACCTTTGCCAGCTAACTACCTTTATGCGTGTCTGCAGGAGCCAGGACATTTATATTACCTGATATTTGATAAGCGCAATGCACAGCAGCAGCCGCAGCAGCAGCAGCAGCAGCAGCAGCTGTAGATAAATGTGATTGCCATATTTCTCTGTCATCCTGACAGCAGCTATGGCAACCAGGTCGATCTCATTTGAGCTTGCGGCCATAATGAGACGAAACCGCGTAGAATAACGCCTCAGTTTTGAGCTGCCGTGTCCAAAGGAAGAACAAAATGCATCAGCCCAAAACAAATCGAATTGAATCGAGACCGAATGAGCCACTGGTAGATGAATTGATTGAATTGGCAACGACATCTGCTCGCCCAAAGGGCATTGATTGAACATTTTTTCTTCAGTTTCTACATCTAACAATATAATTATGTGATTATATCATGCTATAATAAACAAATATCTTCCATGAGCGGGATTTGTGGGCAAATATGTTATCCCAAAAAATTGGTAGTAATATAATAGAACTAAATATTCTTTAAATGCCGAGACATTCCAATTTAACTCATTTGAAGCCTACATTTTCGGCCTCCTCTTAAGTCAAAGCATCAGCTCCCTTCCAATTCGAAGAATGTTTGTGGTCCGGCGCTGAAATGCGCGAAAATATGTTTATAAACTAATTTGTTTTGTTTTCAAGCGTAGCAGCTACAGTTGAGTTGGTGGCCCCCAATGCAAAGTTGAGTGCATGAATAACAATCTTCTGGCTGGCTGTAGCCGGCCGAGTTGGCCATTTGTTTGGATAGCGGATGCCAGCTGTCTGTCATTGGCCTGGCAAACAGCCAGACAAATATCTAGGCCCGCATGGCATTTGCCATTGACGAGCCCTCGCTGCAGGCAAGGACCTGTCGACAACTTTGAAGTAGTCTCCTCCAAATTAAATTAACACAAAGGCATCTCTCGCTTCAGCATTTTCCACTGACAGCTGGCGGCATTTTAATTGAAAGCAATCAATAACAACGCGCCCAACTCTTCCAAGATATATGCTGCCAGCTGCCAGAGATTTGGAATGAACGCGGCTACCCAAAGCCATAAAATATATCATACTACAATATTCGTTTAATAGCTTCAGTCTAGATAATAAATTTTTTGTAATTTCATGAACCGATTTTATGAACTTGACTCATAAACTGGCAGTCCTGTAAGATAAATAAAAATAAATGCACGTTTACCAACACTTTTGAGAATATTTGCCTGTCGCTGGCGCGTTGCCACCTTGTTTCATTTCGGGAACTTGCAAATGCTCACTAATAAAGGCTGATCAAATTCAATTAATTGTATTTAAAACTAACTCTATTGTTCTTTACTCAATTATTGCTCTTGGCATGTGGCCGTCTTATTTTATTAGCATGATTCTTCAATCATTTTCACACATTTCCTTTGCTGCCTGTCATTTTGTCATATAATCAAATTAAACAGCCCACACACACACACAATATTGTTATACCTTTTGGCTAATTTAATTTACCTGCTAATATTCAATTTGCAATTCATGCTTGAGTTTTCAGTCAAAACTCGATGGTATATTTTTGTGCATTTAAAATTTAATTGGCCTGTACAACATGTCGCATACGTAATGTGGCTGTGTGTGTCCTTGTTGGTGCTTTAGAATGCTTTTGTCAGCGTGTGGCTGTCATAAATTGCAAATAACCAGCAGCGTTTTGGCCTGTAGGTGCACACACACACACACACACCCACACACACACACATAGACTTGTCTCTGCACAATCAAAGCGACTAAACAAAGGCCACGTATAATTTCCCATCGAGGCAACAAGGCAGATGTTTTGTCAGTGTCCGTGTGAGGTTGTGGATGTGTTGAAGGTCCTTTGAGCTGGCTGCCCACCTATGAAATAATTCTTTGGGGATGTGCGCATTGCAATGCTAGCATACAATTAAACGCTGCCAAAGGCAGCTGTTGTTGCTGTTGTCGTATCTCTGGGTGGCATCTCCAAATCATTTGATTTTGATTGGCATAATACTATTTATTATAAGTGCTGCATTGTTGTAGTCGCCCTTCTCAGGCAAAGCAGCTTTGGCAATCGAGCGAAATTGCATTGCACAAACGCAATCGGAATGGACATAAAATGCGCAACAAGCAGCTTTCTCCATAAATCAATGAAATCGGGCGCACAGCATGGACTGGCTTTCGAACGGACCGCCTGCACTTGATATATCGATGTCTCTCGCATTTTTTTCTTTCCAAGAGCTAAAAAAACAATAAATGGCCATAAATAACCAACAAGAGTCATTTAATACCCTGCCACAGTTTTTACTTTTGGTTTATTTATGCACAACAGAGAAGTGCAGAAGTGAAGAAGACAGAAGTGTATATAATGAACTCACAATAATTATTAATTAAATCTTGATAAGTTCCTTAGTTCTGCTGCCTTTAGGAAACTGCAGGGTAGTGTCTAGTCGGTCATTTTTGTGATTGTCTTTTGTTCCCTCAGCTTTACATGCAATTTAACCAAAATTTTCACGCCACCTGCGGTGCCCATTTTCTTTGCTGTAAACAAATATAAATGAATGAATAAATAAATAAATGATAAAATAAAAAAAAAAGGGTCTGTGTGTGTGTGTGTGTGTGTGTGTGTGTGTGTGAGGATCTACATGCATAGCTGCACACGCTGAATAAACGGAAATTTTTAACACCCAACACAAAAAGCTTGCACAAATACATGTGCATGTATATACACGCATACAAATGTAAGCGGAAGTGGAACTGGCAAATGCTTGTCTATTTATCCAGCTGAAAATATTTAAAGTGCTTTAAAAATAAACCACTTTGCAACTAGTTTGAATTAAACTCGAATGAACCTGGGTTGCAAGAGAACGAGGTGTAACCAGCTCGGAGCTGTATTGGCAAAAGATCCTGAAATTAACTTCATCCATACTTTAATGAAGAAATATTCAAATAATGTATACTATTAAAATTGTATGCCAAAAATCAAACTGTTGGCGACTGTACAAAACACAGCAAAAAAGTTATTAATTAGGGTTTCTAAAATAATTCATTATCGGAAAATCTCGTCCGACTAGGACGTTTGATTCGTATTAAAAAACTGGCACACACATTTAATAAATATCTCAAAAATGGGATTTGTTCAGGAATCAAAAACTATTGTAGGCTAGATTTTACCCTCACGATTTCAAAAAGCGCCAGAATTCCACGATCGGACTTCTTTTAGACAAGATGTAGCCATATAAAGTTTTGTTTATGTATTTTATTCTAAAATATTTTTTATTTTCAGATTGAAGAAATCAGCAAAATTTGAAAGCAATATGATTCTTTTGGAAAAGCACATCCTGCCAAGATCAAGCATAGTTTACCCAAGATTTAAGATATATATAAAAATCTATTCGCAATAAATGACAAGTTTCGTTAAAAATTTATTTTTAGCCCAATTCCTGGATGGTTCCTAGATGACCTAGATATATCTTTGATTATCCCATATCATAGATATAGTCCTAGGGAACCTAAATAGCCAAATACTTGCAAAATGCGCAACAACTCGGCTGAGAAATATGTATGCCTTTTTTTTTAGCAGCCCCCTAGCAGCAACCACGCCCTCTCGATGGTTCCTAGTTGACCCTCATATCCTTGGTTATACAATACCATAGATATAGTTACTTAACCTAGATAACCTAAATTACCAGATTCCTGCAAAATACGCACTGAAAATGTTCAAAACATATATATATGATTTTTCTTTCAGCAGACCCATTTAACGGCCCTTAATTTAAACTGCTTAACACCCGTGTTAACTGCGCTTCTTTTACATATGCTTCAGCTGTTGTTTAACAGCCGCTTAATTAACAGTCATGTTAGTCAACAGCAGCCTAACATGTTTGCCCTTGCGCGTATGCAATGAAAATTTTCATACTTTCCATTTTTTTGTCTACCTGCTGCGGATTTCTGTTCGCCTGGTACTTCAGCCAAATTTTCGTTCAGCCAACGGCCGCCAACTGACGCCTGACTGCGGATATGCAACGAAAATTATTAATTCGGAGATTTAAGTCGACCTACTACTAGTTTCTGTTCGCCTGGTATTCCTGCTGAATTATTATGTGTGCAGTAGAATTTAGCGACCGTAAATTTTTGAATATTAATTGTCGACAAAGCCTAAAAAAGCAACAAAAACAACATGCGGGACCGTTTCCGTGCGAGTTTTCAATTCTTTAATATCAATGGTATGGTAAGATCAAGGATATGGGGGTCAACTAGGAACTAAAGTGGGACGAGGGGCTGTAGCTGGGGACGGCTGAAAAAAAGGGCATACATACATATTTGTGGACCATTTCCAAGCGAATTTCGCAAGAATCTGGTCCATTAAGTTCACCAGGACTATATTTATGGTATGGCATAACCAAGGATATAGAAGTCATCTAGAAACCATTGGAGTTCTTATTCGCTAGTCCGTCGGCAAGAGCCATTTCGTGGACGTAAACCGAATCTGTCATAGCTTGGAATAATTTGTTATAAATAATTTAAAATGGCCATAACTCAAGTATTTAAACTCCGATCGCGCCAAGATCGGGCGATTTTCAATCTAGAATCGACTGGCATCAAAAGTTTGCAATTCCAGGACGTAGATTATCTATTTGATAGCCCTGCCTGGGGCGCACTTGAGCTTAAAATTGTAAGTGGCCTTCGCGACGCAGACAACAGCAACAGAAACAACAAATAGAACAAGAAAAAGCGTTTATTGAAGTAACTTTATTTTTTGTATGTTTTCGTTGGCGTCGCAGCTGCCGCGCCCCACTGTCCGAGCCTCAAGAGGCCCTTAAAGCTGAAATAAAATTAAGAGACGCTGAGTAGTCGCCATTTTGGACTTTGCTCATTTTTTATGGCTTTGGCTGGCACTTTGTTGGGATTTACCTTGCCCGTTTTTGTGGCCAGCCAAAACTTGCTCACAAATTTGCGGAGCATTAGCGCGCATTAATTTTTCAAGTGCCTTCAAATAATTATCATAATTATCGTTTAACTAATAATGATCCTCTGCAGCAGCAGCAGCTGTAAACGGAGTTAACTTTCCACAACGTCATTTTTTATTTGGTGTTAGCTGCTGCAGTCGACTGCGGCGCGTTTGCGTAATCTGTGGAAGGTGCAATTGAAAATTTATCAAGGTAAGTTGAAAAGTAAGACGATTAAAGTGTCGTAATATATAACCATTTATCTCTTCCCGTTGTTCCAAGGAAAGCTGCTGCTGGGAAAAGTTGCTTATTCAATTTGCAGATTAATTTCCAACTAGCGTAAGCACAGTGTTGTAAAGTTCCGAATGGGGAGCTAGTTTTAGTATTTAAGGGACTATTGGGACGCCTAAATCTGGTCACATTTGCTGTGCTGCCAAGATCAAATGTCGTTTACACTTTAAATTAATATGCATTTGTAAATAAATTGAAGAATTAAGCCACAAACTATTTATTGTTAATAGCACAGTGGAACAACTTTGCCATTATAAGCTCAATCGTATATTGCCAATTATTTGTATTTATTTCTCCATTCAGTTCTGTGGGCTAAACAAAGCGTCGACATTTTCGATTGTTGTTTAATTGAGCGGAATTCTAAATGGCTGACGACAATGGAAAATATTTGATTGGCTGGGCGTGGGGAGCGGGGCGTGGCCCGTGGAGGCTGCCATTAGCAGCACTCGACGCTCGACGCTCGACAATACGATCTGAGTGCAGTTTAATATTGGTCGGAAAATAGAAAATACAGACATTTATATATATATACATTCGTGTATGAATAAAAGATGAGAGTGATTGTTCGATTGAATGCACATTTAATAGAAATCAGAAAGGCTCTTCAAACACACACGAGTTTACATTTAGTTAAGCATTTAACATTATCGCTAATATATGTTTTACATATTTCCATATTAATATTTATGTTCCAGTGTCTTTGACTTGGTTGCACTTAAGACTAACAACTATTCATTTATGTGTACTCGTAGTATTATTATATATACATTCTGTAAACAACATCAACGCACAGAGATATGTAATTTGGGATCTAAACTAGGCTGGGATTTGGTTTATCTTTGGATTTTAATACTTGTGAATAGCGTTTCGTATGAGCTTTTTCTTGTATTTAAATTCGATTACTTTAATTACTTTATCATTTTGTTTTTTCATTTTGTTGGGGAAACCTGTAGTTTGGATAAACAAAAAATACGTATGTTTTTTTTTCTATTTTTTAATGGGTTCTACTAGCACTCCGAGTACTGTGATAGTTGGCTTCCATCGTTCATTGGCTAAACTAATTTTAATCTAATCAGATCAGAGCTGGCTGGGTTATATATATATATATATATATATGTATGTCTAGGAAATACGCCCCATGGGATTTATTGTGTATGGTATATGTACAACAAGTGTTGACTAACAGTTTTCTATAGCTAACATTCACAGTGCCTACTGCACATATACGTACTGTTAAACTAATTCCTCTAATTATACTCAAAAACAGTGCTGAGCGAAAATACATCTGTGTGAATGCATTTAGCTTAGCATAGCTATTGGTAAAAGCGTTTTGTGACAATGCTCCCCCCTTTTTGTCTTAAACTATTTAATACGTAAACTAAGCACAGTTGCTATTTATTTAGTATTCTATGTACACAATAATTAAATTCTGCAGAGAACTAAATTCAATTTAATTTGTTGACATTTGCTGTCCACAAATATGAAGTTTAAATTCGTTTCGTTTTATTTATTTTTTCTTCTTTTGCTTAGCTTAATGTCAATTGTATTTGAATTATCTATTTAGTTTTTCATAACGAAACATGGATTTCCATTTAACTCTTCTGGTGTAATTGAAGAAATACGATCCAAAGAAGAAATAAAAGAATATAAAATCATGAAATATTTAAAGACTCAGTGAGTGGATATTTCACAAAGTACAAGTTTTCCTTTCGGCTAAGCACGCAGCATATGTTGGCCAATATGGCGGGCGGCGAGCGGAAACGGAAGTTGCTGCCAGTTGAAGCTGGTTTCTCTTGTCGCTCGCCCCGATTGCCCCGCGGCCAGGCTATTAAAGTTCAATGAAGTTTCAACGCCGTGTGACACTTGGAAGCAGCCTATCAACGACCCCTCCGGCTAGCCGACGGAGCGTCAATGAAGTGAACAAAAGTATATATCCGCCGGCCATCAAACGGCCATAAATTTTCAAACGTCGTGTTGTCTGTTGAGAATTTGTCAGAACCCCTGCCCCCGCGTGCCCCCCCTGCCCCCATCCCCACCCCACCCATCGTCCTTCGCCCACTCAGAGAAAAAAGCACTAAAACTGTTTCAGGCTCTTAGGAGTAGGTGCTACTAATGGCACCATTACCTGCTCCTGCTCCTGCTGCTGCTGCTGCACCCACCCGCTCCTCGCTGCCTGGCCCTGTGCGTATTTGTCGCTTACTTTGTAGCCACATCACAAAATTGCGCTTTAAACTTGGCCCTCAGTGAAACTTTTTGAGCCAAATAGCTTTCATTATGGCTCTGCTTATTGTTGTTGCTTTCGGTGTTGGTGTTGCAAGCAGCTGTTTCTGCCCCAAGCGCCGCCCCCTGAGGCGCGCCGGGCGCCTTTTACGTGACCAGCTGAAAAAAATCTTTCATTTTGCCACAGAAATAAAACCAAATGAATCAACTTTTCAAATAAAAATGGCAATCTGTTCAATAGCAGCAACAACAACAACAACAAGGGCAACAATTTTCATAGACTTTGCGTACGTGTTGAATTTGGCATGTTTCTCACATTTGCGGCCCGCAAATTGGCATAAATTAAACGCATAATTGCGAAAATAGCCAAATAAACAAATAAACGAAAGCTCAGCTTTCATTGATTGCAATTTGTTAAATCGAATTGATGGCAACAACAACGGCAACAGGGGTAAACATCAACTAAATTTTCACAGCTATTTTTACAGGTATTTGTAAAGTTTCAGTTTGACTGGGAAATGTTTAGTTTTATGCATAGGTTCAGCCAGCTGCCAACTTATTTGAAAAGCCCTTCAATAATAAAATAAAAATAAGCACCAGTCTCACCGATTTTGAATATTCCATTGCCAAGGTCGGAAAATGTTTCTATATCTTAGTTCCATTGAAATGCACGTCCTTATATGCAGCCCGGTAATTTCCCAGACCTCGGCAGAATTCAATAAATTTTTTTTGCTCTTCAAAAATTCTGTTTGAATCCCATTATGGAATTCCAGGGAATGGGCGCGGGCGCGTAGGTGCTGCATGAGCCATGGCTTGGGTTAGACTCAGACGAACTTAATACACCATGAGAACCACAATTAGAGAGCGATATATTAGTTTCTGTGGCCTGTGGCGCATAAGCCGAGCTGGCCGGTCTGGGCACGCCTCCGAGTGGGTGGGCGGGTGTCGGTTTGCCTGGCAAATGTGCTCAATGCCAATGCAAATTGAATTCCAAATTAATTAGAGACCCAAGCCACACCCACACGGACACCTGGGCCAGATTGGTTTTGGTTTAATTTTGAGCTGGCGCCTTTAAAGGTTCGCCGTTGAGCCGCTGTTGGAATGCGTCCTGTGTAGAGCGGACACGGGCCGCTGGGTGAGTGTCCTGGCCTCGGCAAAGTCCACGCTGGCGCACTTGATGGGCGGCGGCTTGAGAGGATTGGCATTAGTCTTGAGCTTGCCGGGCTTGACGGGCGTCTGCTATCTGCTGGGCCGCCAGGCGCTGTTGCTGGAATAGCGGCAGAGCAGCACCTTCTTGAAGGCCTGCCGGAACACCTTATTGAATATGGTATAGAATATGGGATTCACCATGGAGCTGGCATAGCCCAGCCAGGTGACCACGTCGAATACCCAATGGCTGATGCGCTCCTCGCACTCCGCGCACACCGTCGGCAACAGATTGAGCACAAAGAACGGCGACCAGAGTATGACGAACGTGAAGAAGACCACGCCCAGCACCTTGGTGGCCTTCTGCTCCAGCCGTATGATGCGTCCGTGTCGCGACGAGTTCCTCGAGATGACGCTGGAGTTGCGCGAATGATGCGAACGCACCGTTTGCTGTCGCTGCAGCAGGCAGGGCGACGATTGGGGTGTTCGCGACTTGCCGCCCTCCCCGCCGCCGCCGCCGCCTTGATAGTTCATGTTCTGGTGGCTGCGCAGCGTCGCCGAGCGGCGCAGCGGTGTCATTGTCGTCGTCGACGTCGTCGTCGTACTGGCCATCGTCTTGGTGGGCGTCAGCAGCAACGATGTGCGCACGCCGCCAAAGCTGCTGCCGCGCCGGCGATGCCGACTCGCATCCCAGGTGACCACCGAGGCGGTCTTCGAGATGCTCAGCTTGCGTCGTCCGGGACAGGGTGTGCCCGGTGCGGCCAGGTAGCCGCTGCCATCGCTCTGGGAGCTGCCCTGCGGCTGGTGCGCCGAGCGCGGCGACAACGTGTTGCCCGATGCACCAGCTGTTGCAGCTGCAGCTGCAGCTGCAGCTGTTGCCCCCGCACCGCCTGCGCCCGCACTGACGCTGCTGGTGAGGGCGCTCTTGTTGTTAATGGCGCTGCAGAGGAGCAGCTCCATTTCGCTGGGCGAGCTACTCACTGCCGTGGTCGTCGCTGTGGTTGTCACCTTGAAGCCCGAGGATATGATCTTCACCTCGGCCGTCTTCACGCAGCTCGGCAGCGGACGATCGCCAAAGTAGGGGCAGGTGCACACCGGGGGGGGCAGCTGGGGGTAATCCGTTGCATGACTGGAGCTGCTTGCCACATGGCACAGCTTGCCCGGCTGCGGCTGCGGCTGCGGCTCTAGCTCCGTGTCCGAGTGGCAGCTCTTGCTATTGGACGAAGATTTCGATGGTTTCTCCTCGTCTCCCTCCTCCTCGTCACCGTCGTCGTCGTCGTCGGCGTCCACCTGATTGTTATCGCCGTCCAGGCTCTCGTGCAGCGTCTTGTGGTGAGGGTAAAGTGCATTTTTGGGCAAGCTATTGTAACGTTTGCGTCGTCGCAGCGTATCCTGATCCTCATCCTCGGCATCCTCGCTGCCAGCGCGGCGTTCACGCCCAGAAGCAGCGGAAGAGGCGCGTCTGCGCTTCTTGTAGGCGCGCAGCCTTTGCGACAGCTGGGAGAGCGTTCTGCCAGAAAGAGAAGAAGGAGGGAAAACGAAGACATTTAAGTATTGCGATTTAATTGAGGGTTAATAAATTCTTTCAAGTTAGCAGAAACTGAAAAGCAATTGTTGAATAAGATCTGTAAAAACCTCCTTAACCAGGCAGCTAATATGCGATACTTGTTTGTAAGTTTCATCATTCAATAATATTCAAAATCTGGCGTCGACAAAATTTGTCCGCTTATGGGAGCTTTCACATATATTATATATATATTGCCAGTTTCACACGTCTGCGTCGGAATTTATTTCTTTTTTTTAAATTAAAATTGCCCAGTCAATCGGCAAACAGAGTGCCTGAAAGCGTGCTGCCTGTCCGCAAACACACACACACACACACAAACACACACGCACGCACACACACACACACGCGCGCGTGCAAAACCGCACGCTTTGTGGTCAGCTGGCTTTGTGTGCGCAGAAAAGTAGGCAACACTTTTTTCGTTTGTTTTTGTTTTCAGTTGCCACTCGCACAAAGTCAACAAAATGCGCTTTGCGGTTCGCATTGTTGTTGTTGCTGTTATGTTCTCTTTCACTCTTTCACTCTCTCTCTCTCTCTCTCTCTCTCTTTTTCACGCTTGTTTTCTTAAGGCAAACATTGTTGCGCTCGCTTATCACTCCTCGCTGCCCGCTGTTCGCTTCTCATTTCGAATTCATTTTAATAAACGCGCACGAATTTTAGCGCTGGCTTTTGCGGCTGGCTTTCAGCTTTCAGCTTTTCGCTTGCCGCTATTTGTTTTGCATGCAAATGCTGTACCAGCCGCAACATCATTTGCTGCTAATGAAGACGTCGGGCAAGGGGAGCGCGTGTCTGTGCCAGTTGAGAGCATTGCCAGCTCTCATTATGCATCCTTGACGCTGTCTGACTTGTTTTGCGTGAGACGCGCGCGCATAAATTGAGATTTGAAATGCAATGGCAGCTGGCAGCTGCTGTAGCATTGGGCTAAAAGGTGGCCCATCTCATTATGCACAAGCCAAACAAAGCCAAGCAGCCGCCAGGCGAGCTTATTATTGTTTCGGCCACAAAGGAATTAAACAGCCGCCAAGCACATCAACTCGGCCCAACTAGCAAATCGTCAGTCAAAGCTCGCATCCGCTGGCTGTGTATTATCACATTGCCTCATTTTTCTTTTGTATAGAAGAACAAGATGGAACGGCTATCTTAGGCACGCGGAAAATTAAATACCCTTGTTGACACATGGCTGGCGGCTTTCAAGATGTGTGAAAAATGTTCGACAGATTCTTCCTAAATAGCCGCACGATATGGTATTCAGGATCAGGATATCTTCCTAAACAAAAAAGTTGTTCCTACAAGAACTTCTTCTATTACCAACTGTTCCTATCGCCGCTACATGTTATAGTACCCTAAGTAAGGGTATCAGGGGTAAAATTCTAAAATTAGAATACAGTCAGAATGGCTGGCACAGAGCCAATCCAAAGAAACACATTTGCCAACATCATTTGTTAACTTCCATCGCGGGGAAGGCGGGGAGCTGTCAAAAATGCATGAGACGACAAATAGTCAAACAATTAAAAGCCGATACGACAACTCGTCACGACTCGGATCGAATTGCCAGACAAATCGCGCAAACAATTGCCGAGCTCCACTTGGGGCCAGCTTGGCAGCGAAAGGGCCCAAAAAAGGCACACAAAAAGCGAAATCCATTTTATTGATTGCGCAAATTCATTCAACTGTCAAACAAATTGCCGAATATGAAGGCAGCACAAAAACAAGTAAGAGTGTCCGACTAGGAGATACCCTGGCCTCAGCGCCAAGATAGGTTCCGTCTTCGCTCTTTACGCAGCGTTTGTGTCTCTTCTTCACACGAAATTTGGAGCTCTTATAATTTTCAATCTAAGCTCCGATATCTAAAATCATATCTCAAATTCGATAATTTATCGTATCATATACTCGACTCGCGTATGGCTTGGGAGAATATTCATTTCAAATTTATATTTTCTGACCTCATCAAGAATATATATATATATATATATATTAATGGGCTAGGAATGCCTGCCACAAACATTTGCTTAAGAGTATGATACCAATTTTGCCATTTCAACAGGGTATGAGAAACGGTCAGAAACATGAGACAGAAGCTGAGCATGGAAAAGGTACACAAAAATTGGACTGAAACTGAACCCGCGTGGCATTAAAGTTTATTCAAGCCAAACCGAATTAAAAATGAAATATTTTAATATTTATGAAATCGTTTTAAGTGCGACATAGTGAATATTAAAAAAATTTTTAATACTTAATTAAATTATTTGAGCTTTCAACGAATAATTTGGTCTTTGAACTCATTTGGTGCGGGCTCAATTTAAACGTTCGAAATATCTGTGTGGCGGATCTTTGAATGAAGAATTTAATTTGTTTTTTCTAAATTAACATTTTTAATTGAGTTTCTGTCGCTTCTTCAGCCTCTTCTTCTGCTGACTTGGCAATATAAACCAGTCAACTAAAATTAGAAAATTATTTTGAGGAAAAACAGCAAATGCTGCTGATGCCGAGGCTAAAATCACTTGAGAACCTTTTTTATTTAAAATAAGCGAAAAAATTAATTATTACAAAGAAATGCACAACAATTCAAAGGCGGAAGGACAATCAAAGGCAAAAGCCCAAAAACGGGCCGAGGAGGCGAACCAAAATAAACGAGACACAAAAAAATGTAAACAGAAGAGGCAAAAAAAAAAAAAACTAAATAAGTGCGAGTTGAACATTTGCCTTGGCTTTTGATGCGGTCAAGCGAGAGGGGACGTCAGGGGGGGGGGGGGGTTGCCAGAACTGGCAAATGCTCGAGGATAATACGCTCGTCCGTTCCTCTTCTCTTCTCCGCCCTTTCTCTGTGACATAAATGTTTGCAGCTGTTGTTGGCCTTTTGTCAGCCATAGAAACCTGAACTTGCGGCATTTACTTGAATCCTGGCCAGCGAAGGGCTCACACAGGAGTATTTCCTAAAGAGCTGAAGAGCTCCTTAAAAACATCCTCTCTGCGTGTGCTTGCGTGTGTGTGTGTGTGAGTGCATATTGTGTGGCAATTGAGTTTCAAGTTTCAATTGCAACATTATAAAAGTAAGCTAGAATGTTATGCCCTGTGTGAGTATATTTAAGAGAGGGTATATTGCAGTTGTGCAAATGCACCTAACAGGCAGAGGAAGAATCCTATAAAGTATGTAATGTGTGTATGTAATGCTCTTTGAGAGGACGCTGGTTCGAACCACAAAGAGTGAAATCATTTTCTACAATCACAGCAAAACTATGAGTCCGTGTTGCAGAATTATGTTTGACAGGGTATCCCCTAGTCGGCCCTAATAATTGTTTGTTTTCGGCTTGTTAGCCCTCGTTGTTAAACTGTGCTCGAAGAGGCTCAAGTTTTTTCTTTTGGAGCGTTCGCATCGACTGTTTCTTTTGCTAATTTGTGCTCTTTGATTTATTAAATGTCCTTGTGCCTAATTTGTGCTTTATTTAGGCCAGTTTTCAATTAGGTTTGCCCGCCCACTTACCCGTCGCTCTGCTCGCCCATGCGGCTGCTGGCCAAAGAGTTGCGCGTGCTCTCGCGCTCCAGACCGAGCGTTGTGCTGGACAGCGCCAACATGGTGTTGCCCTGCCTGCTCTTCGGCGATGCCGGCTGCAGGTAGCTGCCTCCATGTGCATGCTGCAACTGCAACTGATGCTGCTGCTGCTGCTGTTGGGTGGCATAGCGCTGGGGGCTGCCGGAGAAGGGCAGATGATTTGAGATTGAGAATTCGGATTTTGTGGGTGAGCCCGTTGTTGAGGAGGATGCCACGGACTCCAGGCCACGGGACAGCTTCAACATCTCGGCCCCAAACTGATGCAGCGCCGTCATCGTGGTGGGCGTTGGCTCCGGTATGCTGAAGGTTGAACGTAAAAATTGAATACCTGCGGGAGACATTTGACTGAGGCTCTGCTCACCTGGAGTCGGGCAGCCAGAGCTCATGATTGTCGAGCGTGCTGAGATCCGTGTCCGTTGAGTTTGCCGAGTGGGCGTGCAGCGCCGAGGAGGAGGCGTTGCTCTGGCCCGGTTTCAATAGTCGCCGCCAAGTGCAGCGACGTTCTGTAATAAAATATAAAATCAAAACCATTAAATTGCAGTCAAGCATATGGAAGGGCGAAAAAAAAATCACATGCCCTCAATAAGCCAGCTTAATGCGCTTATAAATTCGCACGTGCACACACACACACACACACACACACACACACACACACACACACACACAAACGCACATAGAAAGCGAGAAGGAAAAGTCCTGCTACGTGCCTGCGCCAATTTCAGTTGCCTTACAGCAGATTTAGCTTAAAATAACTGCACAAAAAATAACACACTCGTCCCCAGCACTGTGGGCATTTCATGCAGATTAGCTGATAAATATTCACCCTTTTTAAAAAAACTAACATAAGTCAGCTAACATAGCAAGCAGCTGTTAAGCTAACAGCTGCTCCACAACTGCATTTTTTAACATATTATTAACCCTTGCATTGCCTGTATTTTTGACAAATGAAATATTAATTTTAAATTATTATTTCTAAATAAAAAAAAACTTTTTAAATTATAATATTAGCTACGCTTAATCAATATTTAAGGATATTCATTTGAAAAATGATATGTGTGTTTTTATGTGGCTCATCTGTAATTTGAGCTACAGACAGGAAATTGTGCTAAAATCAGAAAATTATTTGCTTTGTAGTATGAAATTTTCTGCATATTTTGAATATGCTATTTTCTGTTTGTATACCAAGAATCAAGAACTTATCTTATACAATGTTGTTCTAAAATATTCGTATACCCTGAACCCATTAAAAATGGGTAAAAGGGGTATACTGAATTTGTGCAAATGTATGTAACAGGCTGACGGAAGCATCTCCGACCACAGTCAGCATTAATAGCCGAGTCGATCTAGCCATGTCCGTCTGTCTGAGTTAGAGCTAGAGACTTGAAATTTGGAAACTAGGTTCTCCCGTGTGCTTGCGCAGTAAGAGTTTATTTTCCGATAGTCGATAACTTGCCCCGTTCCCAAGTAATCGATAAAAATCGATATCGAAATCATGTTTTTGATTAAATCTCTTAGGTTTTTAGAGCTAGAGTCACCAAACCTGACATGTAGCTTCTAGTTAATATATATGAAAACTGTTTAAGATACAAAAAATAATTTACAAAAGGTTTACATTTGCTCCATAGTGCACACACACACACACACAAACACACGCCAGCTGCATCAGCACTCAGGCACCGTCGCAATGCGCTCGACTTGCGCTTTGTACCCTCGATTAGCTATCAAATGCCCTGCCCCACAGTCGCACACGGAACCCCACTGCAATGCAGTTGCAGCCACTGCTGAGAGCCAATTAAATATGCTTAGTTTTGTGATTTTCATTTTATTGATTATTGTTATTGCTTCCGAGTGCAACTCAGTTCTTATTGTGGCGTTTAAGCCGAACGCTAAAAGGGTGCAAATTATGTGCTCGAACTCCTGCGGGGCTCGCTCGGATGACGTCAAGTACAGGCGCAACCAAAATGAATGGCTTGATTATTGAGAGAAAACTCTCTTGTAGAGTGTCCCACTTTAGTTACAGCTTTATTTCAGCATTGCTTCTTTCTCTAAAACGTGAGTAGGCGAGAAATTCCTGGTAGGCAGATATTGTCATAATCTGATGGGTAACAATTCCTATATCTGTTTTGGGATTGATTCTGCTCGAAACACGCTTCCGACTCTGCAAACAATTTCAGTTTGCAATTTCAAATTATTCAGCATTTGGTAAGCGATATTTACTCGAGCCTCACATGGCAACATTGCAGGACATTGAAGCTGATGCTCCTCTAGGCGAGCAGCAGCACTGAAATTAGCTATCAACACATACACGCACACAGACACACATACTTGCAACACAAACCCAAACTCAATTCCTGTCGATGGCTGTCTGTGTGCATTGCTGTGGCTTAGCCGCCTTTGCATATCCTGGCTGGCATCCTGGCAGCTCGCACGCCTTCGGATTGCTGCTGCTCTCCCCCATTTCCCCCCCATATCCCCGTTGCCATTTGATGTTAACTTTAATGGACAGTCGACAGTGCAACAGAAATTTCTAATATGATGTTTTGGCTGCCTGCAAATCACATTAAATGTCGACAGCTGTCTGCCGATGGGCATGGCAAGTGTCATAAATATGCATGGGCAAATACACAGAGCGAAAAGCGTAGCTCGAGGGTTGAGTATTCAATTAAGTACGAAGCATTCTTGACTTAAGCACAAAATAGGTGAATTTGCATAATTTAACTATGCTGCTGCTTTATTAATTTCGAGAAATCCCCTGAAAATATGGCTGGAAACCTGCTGGGGCTCAGATACTAGTGCTGGAAAACAATCGATGGGACTATCGATTATATCGATTTATTTGGTGTTTTGCGAACTATCGATGTTTTTTTTTTTTGGAACCATCGATGTTTTTGAAGTTTTCCCAGCTTAAACACTTTTTGAGTAAAATAAAGTGACACGTAAAATAATTTTAAATGGAATTATTTTTATTTTGACCTTTTCTTGGCAAATAAAATATCTTAAAAATTCAAATCATCCCAGTCCCATGTTTTGAAAAACCAAACGAGCCGATATGACCGAACCCCATTTATATATTGGATGGTAATAAAGTTCAGTAATTGGTAATACAAGCTTCAAGCTTTTAAGCCAAAAAGCTCATGGGTTTTTTCCAAGTAAATAGCGAGAGCTACCTTTCGACAATTTTTTTTTGCATTCCGGCGATGTGCGCCGAATTAAAGCTGGTGAAATAATTTCAGATCGCAAAAACTTAAACGAATTATTTTAATCTAAGCCTGATCTCACGTGAATTGTATTGGAAAGGTTATTTATGTTTAGAGAAAATCATAACTTGTTAATATAATAAATGTCTTCTAATTATTTTCATTTTGAAAACGTCGATACTATCGATAAAATCGATGGCCTCAGATATCGATGTTTTTCCAGCTCTATCAAATACCCTTATCCCAAAATACAGATACATACTTTGTATGGGACATACAATCTTGAATAGCTTCGGTGCTTACAGTCCGATCATGATAAGGCATACAAAGTGTGTTTATGCCAAGGGGCAAATCTCTAAATTTGCTAACTAGAAGTTCTTTCAAATCTGGGGGGAAATGGAGGTATGTCCTAAGGAATCTTATGATCATCGAGCTGTGATTCAAAAACCAAGTCTGACCGTCTCTGTCTGTCTTGGATGTGGGACATACATATGTACTTACCCAAAGCGGGCGCCTGGCCCAGCCAGCCGCTTGCCCAGCCGGGCGTGCCCGCTGATGTCGGCTGGCCACCGCCCAAATTCTGGCGCTGTCTGGCCAAGAGGCGCACAGTCAGACAATAGGTGAGCAGCATCACACCCAGCGGTATGTAAAAGCAGACAATGGAGCCGACCAGCTTGTATACCGGATCGGGTATCTGGCAGGTGCCATTCACCAGCACCGAGGCGTGATCCTGGCAAGAAGAACAGCTCGTTAGACAAACCAATATGAAACTAAAAGGCCAGAGGCTTACCTTGGAGTACATGAGGCTGAGCGGCAGGCTCATGGCAATGCTCAGCAGCCAGACAAAGACAATCTTGAGGGTGACGCGGCGCCTGGTCTTGTTGCGGCCAAAGCGCATCGGATAGCGCAGCGACAGATAGCGATCCACGGATATGGTGCACAGGTGCATAATGCTGGCCGTGCAGAACAGAACATCCAGGCATATCCAGGTCAGGCAGTGTTCCGAGCTAAGCGGAAAGTGGCCTGCAAAGAGAAAGAGAGAGAGAGAGAGAGAGAGACAGGAAGAGAACGAACGAGATAGTGAGTGAGAAAAGGATAAATAAGTTTCGCTTTGACTTTTATTAAGTGGACTTTGCTTGTAAATAACAATAAAAGAAGAGGGCACTAGTCGAGAGTGAACGACTAGGACATACCCTGCGCAGGACATACCCTATATAGCTATGAAAAATGTATGCTTAAATAACTCATCCGTTTATTGTTGGATTGTTGAAAGTTTGCCAGTTTAATCATGATCCTTGAATATAATGGAAATAAATACAGCTGCCTGAGAATCCTGTTGAGGCATTCCCAATATTTACAGGGCATAAAAGGGCAGCTGTCGTGGGCCAAGTGAATGCAATATTTTCCAACTAGCCGCCAACAAAATAGGCGGCCAACTGTCGCTTGGCCATTTGATTTGATTTCTTTTTGTGCTCCCCTCTCTTTGCCTTCGGCCTTATGGCCACGGCTGCTGCTAGTCCTCCCTGGTGGCTTATGCAACATATTTGTGGCAGCTCCTTCATATGAGCCCCCCCCCCCCCCCCTTTCGACAGTCGTTTTGCGCAGCTGTTGGACGTCATAACTCAGCGAGATGCTCTTAAAGCCAAGTATGGCCGGCTGTAATGTGTTGTACAGTTGTGTTGTGCCAGGCAAGGGGTGTGTGTGTGTGTGTGTGTGTGTGCAGGTGTATGCGTGTATGTGTGCACTGCACTGAGTTATTCCAGTGTGTGTGTGTATTTTGTAAGATTTGTGTGCAGGATTTGTGGCTGGAATTCGACTGGGCATGAATATTGTATTGCTGCTGATATGGGATTTCGCTGGGACCTGCATGCCTTTGAAATATATGACCTGAGGTAAGAAATGTGAGTACATTTTAAGGCATTCAGACAGGTGATTTACTACGATAAACTAGCTTGGTTGAAAGTAAAAATATAATTGGAATACCAAGCTTCATCTTAAGCGGTCGAGAAATAACTCTTCAGCCTGCATTCCGATTGTTTTCTGCAAGTAACTCCCATTGAAAGCCTGAACAGCTAACAGCAGTGTTTAGGCTTGATTGAGCCGAGTTTATTCATGTAAATTAAAGGCTAGCATGCTTTTATCGTTCACACCTAAACGTAACTAACACATACATATATCAAGAGCACGACTCTCACCTGGTGTTCGATAGCAAATTGCTCGGGTAACATGACAAACTGCCTGCCAATCAACTGTTGCTGGCTGACGACATTCATAATTCCAGTTGCTTGGGCCATCAGCATTTGTCAAACCCTCCAATTGCAAACCATTTTGACCCGAGCTCCTCTCGTGTAGGTGTTACAAATACAAATGATACGGTCATTGCGTCAGGGCAAGCCGAACGATTTATGTCCGGGCCTAAAGTGTCAATTAAATCGATTTGGGACGCCCTTTAAGCCGGTACGTGGGCTGGCAGGTAAAAGCATTGAAAACAAATTTGTTAAAGCGCCAAGCAAAAGGGAAGCAGCTTGAATTAAATATATATTTAGTGGCTGGGGCTAGGACGTAAGGTAAAAGACTTATAACGGATACGCATGCTACCAAAGTTTCGTTTCCCTCGATTCCTTTTCCTGTGGCGGAGCCAAACAAGTCTCGAGTGCCCGACTGGGAGATACCCTTCATCTCAAGCTTGTAAATATAATTGCTTCCTTTCCACTTTATGCAACGTCTGTGCTTTGTCTTTCTATATTAGCCTTATGTGCACCGAGAAATCTCTCTCTGCCTGTCACATACAATCATTATACCTTCCTTGCCCATTTGTAGGGTATACAAAAACACAAAAGGGCCCAAATGCATGCCTGAGGTCTGAGGTCTGCCAGCGACTTGGGGGTTAGGCTACGCTTTTATTTGTGTTTCGATCTCTTTTATTTTGTTTCTCCGATTCCCTTCCTCCCGTCCGGCTCGGAGTTGTGTTGTGTTTTGTTCATTCACAAAAAAACATTTCAACTTACAAATGCGAAACAAATTTCAAACAAAAGCGCAAAGTTCTCAGCTCGAAATAAATTTTTAGCTGATTTCTTTTGTGTGTTTTATTTTGTTTTGCATACTCTTTGGGGTCGGGGCCCCGGTGCCGGGGCCGGGGCCGGGGGCCATAAAAACTAAACTCAAACACAAATAGGAGCTAAAAGCTGGGCGTTGAAACTTGGCAACCGAAATGACTTTGTAAATGCGTTGAAACTTATTTAATTTGCTGCAAGTTTTAGTGGGTCAAATGGAGGGCGGCCAGTCCTAATAATGACTTTTATATTTATCAAATCAACTAACAGACCGGCGCGCCAAGATTCAAAGTCATGCCGGAAATACGATGAAAATCTGGCTGCTTAGCTTCTATACCCTGTAGGCATTCAAATGCCTTAAAAATGGGTATATTGCAACTATAGTTGTTATGCAAAAGTCAGACGAGCCATCTGTGATGTCATCTTTGATGGGCAAGACGAGCTGTAAGCGTTTAAAACTGGACTTCAAGCTGTTGTTAATCCTAAACAGGGTATGCAAAAGGCCTCCTTTTCCAAAATCGATATATATCGATTTGTTGTTTGCACTTTTTGAACATATCGCGGGGCATATTCCTCGCCAAAGTCATCAAATTTGTCACGCAGCTTTGAGGCATCAAGAATATTTTACTTCCCAGATAACTTTTCCATACAACCGAAACATAGCCTTGATATTCGGTACATGGTACACATTTGAATACCATCTGCTAGTCTCGATAACTAGATAACATTCGTGCGATAAGCTAACAAGTTTTTAGAGAATAAAGTTTTAGTGTATGCATTTTTAGTATAGCGTATTTCCCAGTCGACGAGACTTCAGTTTCTCTTTCATTTTGGCTGCTTATGACAACATAAGCTGTTGTATGACAACAAAAGCAAAAACAACAGCAACAACAACAACAACAACTACAGCAAAAACAACCACAAATATTTGAACACTTTTCTGCGTTGGCAAACAATGCGCGTGCAGCGCTCCAAGCGGCGAGAGGTCGCAACAACGAAGCCCGCTGCTGCCGTGGAAATATGCCAAAAATGATTTATGAGTGTTGTTGTTGTTGTTGTTGTTGATGCCAGGCATCGATTTCAATTTGAGTTCGAATTTCGTTTATTCGCTCTTGTAGAGCATCAACAATTAGACACATTTGGGCCAACTGTTTGCGCTTGGCTAAAAGGGTTCTCCTCTGTGAATTTGTTTAGCCAAACTATTTGGCATATTATTTATAATACTGTTTACCTGTTTGCAGCTCTTGAATTTCTGATTGAAATCTGACTGCGACACGGTTCAATGGGCATAAAATTAAATGCGCAAATCGTAAATCGCAAACCCAATCAGCGGGGCCAATAATAAAAAAAAGAAAAAAACCCCCCCAACAACAACAAGAATAAACAACTTGTAGAACTCAACATCTCAATGGTTTGTGTCAATAAAAAAAGCTGACAAATAAATTTACATTGCGAACATAACAAAATTGCAAAATAAAAATGCGTATATAGAAATAAAAATCGTTGTGCGATATTCCACGAAAAATTCAAAGCGATTATCAAATAAGCCGAATAAGTCGAATATTCTCCAATTTATTTGCGAAGCTTGTTGTTGTCGTTGTTGCTGTCACGCACAGTCGCCGGTTCAATTGGCAACAATAACAATTTTCAATAACAAATCACAAAACACACGAACAAAAAAAAAAACACATTTCTTTGGCATATGACAGCTACTCAGGAGGTTCAGGACTCGAGCATGGGGCGGAGGGGCCTCATGTCGCGCGGCAAAGCTTAAACAGACAGCTGGCAGACAAAACGTTTGTCAGCTGCGAAATGTTAGCCTGCGGGGCGGCAGAGTGCATGGCGCGTGGCAGCACACAAACACACACACACACACACACACACATATAGGGACACACATACATTGGCTAATAATCAATCATTTAAAGTGTTGCCTACTTTTGAGCGCACGCTTTAAAGCGCGCCTCGCACATAAATGGCCCGACTGCTATCTCTCCCCCCCTCCCCCCTCTCTCTCTCTCACTGTGTGTGTGTGTGTGTGTGTGTGTGGGTGTGTTAGGTTAAGTACCCGCGGCGCTTGTTGACATGTTGTCACCTCCGCTGTCAGCAAATGTATGAAATGGCAACGCAGCTACCTCCATTTCCTTGGTTTGCATAAGGAAAAACCCCACTGGGTTTTCCGAATATGCGCATGCAGAATACCTTTTTTTCATACAGTTACATTTTATAGGTATATTATATTTATTTTTCCGTGACTTTCGGCGCATCTGCATGTAAATATCATTTTCATTTCGCGCGTCCCGTTGACATATTTGCATGCATATGCATACGCTAACACACGCACACACACGCGCACACACGCACACACCCTACATATATATAACAGTTACATACATGTTATGCTATATGTATATATGTATATCTCACCCTCATAAGATGTATTTGGGTTTGTTTGGCGTTTCCTCTTTTTATTTTTAGACCTCGTGCCCATTCAACAGGAAAAAAAACCGGGTATATTCAGTTGTGTAAATATGCCTGTAACAGGCAGAAGGCAGGCATATTGAAAGCTAGAGGTTTTTGAATACTATCCTCAAGAGCTTAAAAATTGCCAGAGGTACATTCCTGACCTTTTTTTGATGGTGTGCAACTATGGGAAAGAAAAAGCACAGCTCCTGCCTATATGTATGCATAAAGTGTTGTATGTATTAGAAATGTTATGTATGCTGTGTAGCTGCGTAGAGGGCATCACTTAGTCGGTCACACGGGCCTGTATCACTTACATGTTTGATACTCGTATGGCTGGATATTGTGCAAAAAATGCTGTCAACTCAGAATCAGAATTCAAATGTTGTCGCAGCTGTTCCCACTAGTTGTAACTGATGTTTATTGTAGCAGTTGTTGTTGTTGTAGGTGTGTGTGTGTGTGTGTATGTTTTTGTGGTGGAATATTTGCGTTAAAAGCGGCGGCAAATGTCGCCATGCGGCAAATCTCCAAAGGCCGGCCATATGCTAATGGAAAACCATAATGAAAATGTTGAGGCGAGCGAGTGGACAATCTGTGAAAGGACCTGACATGTGCACAATTATGCTCAATTATGCGGCGTAATGATAATTTAATAAAATGTCGCACGAAATCACGGTATATTTGACACACTGTGACCTGTGGCTAGGTGGCAACACTGGCCGGGGCAGTCAGTGCTGTGAAGCGTTGATGGGCCGACAGATGAGATGAGCCCAAACGAAATCTTGATCACATTTACATAAGTAAATCAGCTACAAACTCTGAATCTAAATGCAAATCTATTGAAGTAAAAGCTCTTACTATGTGCCTATTGTCCCTTGGTAAGGTATTGATCTGTGTTATTTGGGGCTGCTGCCCGGCAGGGCCAAGCGATGCGGATATCATTGGCTCACATCAAACGTTTAACGAATTTGGTTCTCTATGTCTGGCTGCGAGTGAAAGTAAAAAGTGTCAGCGACACAGCGGGCAAAGGCCAACAACAATGCGAGAGGCTCCATACGGAAGCCAAAGTCATTTGCATTATTGCCCCCACCTATGTATGTCTGTGTGTGTGCACACCTGTATATAGCTACAGAATGTCGAGAACCTGAAACGAAATCGAAAGTCAAACGCCAAAGAATAGAAATAAAAGGAGGATACGACAGCCGCGCTACAGCGCCGCCCACAAAGTCAAATTGCGTGAAATTTTTGCATGAAAATGGCAGGAAAAAAAATAATGGAAAATAGAAAAGAAAAGCAAATGAGTTCAAAGTCAAGCAGGAGCAACAGCAGCAGCGGCAGCAAAAGTAGATTGAGACGAGAGTCGAGGCCAAAACTAACCAAAGGAGCGGCCGTATTTCCCTGCAGGCAGCCTCGTTTCTAATAGCTTTCGATTTCCGCTTGGCCTGAACCAGTAATTCCCCTGCCAACCCCCGCTACCCGCCACACATCAACACCCATTCAGCTGATGGCAGCCATCGCCGGCAAAAGTCCATTAAATAGTTTACTTTATGCATGGCAGGCACATTTCACCCTACAGTTATTTATTTGATTTGCCGTCCATTTGCTGCGGATGATGATGATGATGATGATGATGATTATGTTGATGAGGACGGCGATGATAAACCCGTCAAAAGGATAAAGCAAGTTAAAGGCCACAGCTACAACACAATGGCCCAAGAACTAGCGCAGGCCGAAGCAGAAACTAACAACAGCTCGGCCCAAGTTCGTATACTCATTAATATTTCAGTGACAAAGGGTCGTTTCAGACATGGAACATTAAGAAAACAAACTGTAACATTTTTGTAATTGATTGATTGAAGGACTGTCTGATTGAGCTGGCAAGTTGAATGGTTTACTCGAGAAGGGATATTGGAAAATTCTTCTTGGTTGTCCAGAAAGCTGATGAAAATCGCTTATATAAATTAATTAGTTTCTAATTAATTAATTTTTTATTTGAATTCAATATTTTATTTATCATCATACTATTCAGGCTGTTCGGTGAGGGAATGAGGGAATTAACTCATACTATTCACGTTGTTCGGTGGAAAATGAGGGACTTGACACTGCGAAAGTTCAATTTTCGTTCGATTGGCATCAAACCTATTTAGCCGAGCAATGCCGGGCTTGAGCTGAAAATTATATAAAAGCAGTTATTCTTTGCCCGAAAATTACAGGGTATGTGACACGACCGCAGTATCTTAAATGCTTCATTCTCTCACATATTTGTCTGAGCAACTCGAAAGTATAACCAACACGTGTGTTTGCACGTGTGTTTGTGTGTACGTGTGTGTTGTTGTTGTTGTAATTGTCCTGTCCTGGTTGATGCACGTCGTCACCGCATGTTCCGCTTTGGCTTTGAGCTCATGTCCTCGTGCGCGTCCTGCCACTTGTGCGGAAGTGTCTATCATATGCATGTTAATAGCTTCCCCAATGCTTAAATTTAGTACAACGCAAAGTGTATTCATTGGTGTGCGTGCGTGTGTGTGTGTGTGTGTGTGTGTGTGTGTGAGTTTATAGTTGAGCTTTGGCCTTTTTAATAAATGGACTTGGAAGTCTTGGCTTGCAGCCGCAGACTAAGGATCATGATTACGAATAAGCACACAGCTCAACGCGTTTGGTAAACAGATTTTGATGGAGCGTCTGTGCGTGTGTGTGTGTAATTTCTTGACTTTGCCTTGTTACGAAACTGTTTTTCACCTTCGCGAATTCCGGAACGCTCTCAAACAAACAAACAACAAAAAATTCAATTAAACTGCCAACAGGTTTTTCTCTTTTGTATAAATTCATATATATTTTAATGGATAGCACATAGAATATTTAAAAACACAGCAGCAGGCGAGAAGGCAAGCGGAAAGAGCCGACCAGACCTCAATCTATCTCAATGCTTCTCTCTCTGTCTCTCTCTCTCTCACTGTCTCTCTCGCTCTCTCTTGTACACACACACAGACAGCGTGCAGGTCGCTGAGCGGCTTTTTGCGCTTTATTTTCACACTTCAGCAAACTTAAGCGCCACACAAATACATATCCACAACACACACACACACACACACAGAGCTAAAGTGAGAAAAAGACACAGCCACATAAAGAATAATAAAAACTCACATCAGCATAGTGCATAAAACACTTCTCTCTCCCTCTCTTCCTCTTTCCCTCTCTCTTTCTATAGATGTTAATACTCTTTAATTTTAAACTTTCGCATTGCTGTTTGCAACACTGGCTTTGGCTTAAGATCTGAGTGCAAGAAATTAAACCGCTTAAGTCCAAATTTTATGTTCGTGAAACATTTAATTCAACTGAATAATTCTTAGAGGGGAATTTTCAGGAATATTCTGTGAATTTGCTCTAGTCGGGAGTTGCCGATTGTGCTTCTTCTTGCCTTTTGTCCCACACTATTTATTGGAAATGAATTCTTGATTAACCTCAGTTTACAGCCTAGATAATTTTCGTTTTCTATAATATATTTCTGAAAAAGAAGCGCATTTTCACTTCGTTCGGTTAACTTGAAATTTATTAATGCTGTTGTTAGCCACAATTCTTGCTCTCCCTTATGCCTCCCCCCGCCCTCACCACCACACGCTCTGCTCACTTGTGGAGCGGCCGAGCTTTATATCAATGTACCTTTTAATATTTACACAGCATTTTTCATTGCTTTATTTTTGCATTGTTAACGCTTCGCTTAATACGAACACCTAGCCGGTTGGTGTCTGCGCCCGACCACCCGCCCAACCGCTCGCCCGCCCTTTCTCTCTCTCTCCCTCTCTCTCTGTCTCTTGCTGCTCGCACATTTTCGACTCAACTTTTGATCTGACAGCAATTGGGAAAGAGGATTCTCATCTGATTCTGATTCTGATTTGGGTTTCAGCTTCCTCCCACCATAGCCCCCTTCCCCCACATAATATTTGCCGCGCTGTCATTAACTTAAGCACTCGTCTATATCTTAACAAGTCCATTCAAGTTTCTGCCAGCTGGTAGCTTACACAAATTGCTTTGGTTCCGTTGCCACATTACACGCGCTTTAAACGTTTTATTCAGGCTCATTGTTTGTCTATTACAAGAGCATTTTCTTATTTTTGTTGATGTGCGTGCGTGTATATGTGTGTGTGTGAGTTGCTGGCAAAGTTTTCAAATGGATTACAAAGCACTTATGATACCTTCGCGTTTCGCATTGTTCTTGCAGCAATTGCAAAGTTATTGCAACTTTTGTTTAAATAGCCAGGCCGTTAGGGCATTGCCCCCTCCCCCCTCCCTGCTCCCTCTACTAAACACCGTTAACTATAAGCGGCTTCCAACTTATTGATGAGCACTCAGCATTACATTTCTCCTACTTCTTTCTTCTGGCAACTGTTGCAAAAACTTTTGCGCCACGCTGCAAATTACAGCAAATTTTTGTTGCATCTTTTAGGCGCACGCAAAAGTTGAAGTCACAAGCGACGAACATGGCCAATTTGGTTAAGAGGATTTTTGCAGCGATAAACATTTGCCTAAAAGTGTTGCAAAATTGTCTTAAATAAATATACTTAACAGGAATTTGGTATTTTTTAGCGTGCAAATAAATGAAAAGACACAAAACGGTTATTTAAATATGAAGGAGAATAAATCCCATCAAAAAAGAGACCACATTTAGTAATTCCGTTAACAACTTGATCTAAACGATTTAGAAATGTTAACAAGAATAAAACGTTATTTATTCAATAAATACAAAATTCCCAAATGCGTACATTTAAGTGTTGAATCGGAAATAAAATGTTTGAAGTGTCAACAAAGGCATTGCAAATGCGAAAGGGTTCTCATTTTGACCAGTTAAAAGGCATTTCATATAATACCCCAGTAGGCGAGCCATCAATAGTTGGAGCTAACCGCAAGGTTTTATTTGGATCTTGCCCAACGTATAAACGTAGTTCATTTAGTTCATTTCTGCCTGTTACAAATTGTTGGGATAACAACAAGCACAGAAATAACAACAACAACAACAACAATAATGAGAGTCATATAACAGGACATGCAAAGATATTACAAACTTTTCTTTATGAGCATAAAAGGCTCATTCGCTCGTTTGTCCCAGGATACAGCGAGACGAGACGAGACGAGCCCAAACGAGTTTTCCTTTTTCTTTTTTTTATGTAATAAAAAAAAATTACCAAACATCGACGAGCACGGATGACAACGGCAGCGGCAAAGGCAACGGCAAATAGCCGAAATATGTTAGCAATACATGACAAAAAACCCATATCCGGTTCACTTCTGCGGCCCAGCCATAATTTATCTTTATGCTTGTGCCCGTGCGTTGGGTCCTGCTGCTCCTCCCTTGAGAAATATGCTATTCAGCATTCTTTAGTTTTTCATTGCAAATTATTGAACCGCTCTGCGCACTACTATATATGCTAAGCATAATTTAAAGCTGAATATAACCAGATTATATTTAATTTAAGTTAAAGCCATTTTAAGTCTGAGACAAGTTTGTGGCTTATCAAGAAATGTATAATGCATTGAATGAGACATACATAGCGTATAGAGTAATAAAATTGCTGAGAATATAGGTAGTTAAAGCCCTGAACCGAACCAACAACAATTTCTTTTTGCTTCACAGCTACGGCAAAAAAAATGGGTTAAAATAAAATTTTTGTATGCGAAACATGGGAAAGATCGACAGAAATTTGAGTTGTTGTGAGAGATATATCGCACATCCTTGGAACCCAGAATAACTACTCCTATCCTGGTGCCTCCAGACACGGCCTTGTCATGTGTATATGTTGTCACTCTTGCGCCTCTGTGGAATGTTGCAACATGCCTGCTGCCTTTGGCTTTTGGGCTGGAACAGAAATTTGAATATTTGACTGTCGACTCGAAAGCCACAATATGCTTTGCAGTTGGCCAAATGCTGGCTGCAAGTGAAGTGCAGGCTTTCAAATACTTTTGTGAGCACAAACAAAACTTTTCGCATAATTTGCACAATAAGCACGCACAGAGCAAGAGGCAAAAAGGGTGGAGGAAGGGGAGCATTGCAATTGCATTAGTTGACAGCCTTTTCGGCTTGCAACTGCCAACATGTGTTAGCCTTATGAAAGTTCCGACCTAAGCCAGAATACTTGGCCTCGTCTTGGGGGTCACTTAAAAATAGACCGTATAAATTTATGGAACATAATAAGCCCAGGCTGACGAAACTTTGTCTGCCTGGCTGTAAGTATTGGGATTTATGCATAATTCAAACCTCATTCAACCTAATACAGGCTATAAATACAGTAATTGCTTATAGACATGCACAGACATTTGGCTAAGACGCGCTGCTTTTCCTAATAAATTCGACGATACTTCAATTAAAAATCTAATTTTAAAAACAGGAAAACTTTTAACGGCAAAGTTCAATGCACTATAAATACCTGAGTTCTGCTTAGTGTACACAATTCACACTGTCACTGGCACGTGTCAATTTCCATGTTTACTTTTCTCCGTCTGTTTATTTAGAAACTGAAAACCGAATTGAAGCCCGAAATGCGGACGTGCTTTCGGTTAAGCAAGCAAATCAAAGCGAATATTTAATTTTACGCTTAAAAACTACACACGATACATAACCTCACAATCGGGCAGACATAACCTCAAAATTTGATTACATTATAATATGCACGTCGATTCATGTGTACCAACATCTGTATCCATCTTGTTCGCTTCTGTTGTTGTTTGCTCAACTGCTTGTGTTACCATTTTAATGAAAGTCCAAAAATTTGCAAAACAAACAAGCTACAATGAGGCGTAACGGGACGGGACGGGGCGGGGCGGGGCGAGTACGGGATTGCCGTCAGCTCGGGCTATGTGCTGTGTTCCATTTAATTAAATGAAAATTGCATTTGTTCGTGCAGTAATTGGAAGCACCGAGAGTCCTCATATGACAAACTAGAACAGATATTAATTCAGCAAAAATACTCGCATTTGCGTACACATTCATTTGCATATGCATGGTTACTATTTAAAACTATACAATTACTCGAATCCCTGCTCAGGTTTGGTCACTCATTTGTAAATATATAATTATATTCTGTCGAAAAGTACCTTTCGACTTCAGCTAATGAGCAAAAAACTTCTGTAGAAATAGTCAGCAATTTAATAATGGAAGCAAAATCATAAGTTGCTCAGCTTTCCGATTAAAGTGTTGTTGCATTGATTGCTGTTAAATAACAATTCGTTCAGCGTATACTAATTCACCATATAAACTGCGAAAAAGGGGGCACACTTTGAAAGTAATAACAAGGTGGCAACCCTTTAGCTTCTAGTCAAAGGGCACACTTTGAAAGTAAGAACAAGGTGGCAACCCTTTAGCGTCTAGTCAAACGGCAATTCAAGCGTATTTAGCATGTGCATATGCATGGTTACAATTTCTGTGTTTTTGACAATTACTGGAATCCCTGCTCAGGTTTGGTCACTCATTTGTAAATGTATAATTAAATTCTGTTGAAAAGTGTCTTTCAAATGCAGCTAATAAGCAAATAACTTCTGTAGAAATAGTCAGAAAATTAATAATGGAAGCAAAATCATCAGTTGCTCAGCTTTCTGAGTAAAGTGTTGTTGCATTGATTGCTGTTAAATAATATTTCGTGCAGCGTTTGCTAATTAACCATATAAACTGCGAAAAAAGGGGCACACTTTGAAAGTAATAACAAGGTTGCAACCCTTTAGCTTCTAGTCAAACGGCAATTCAAGCGTATTTAGCATGTGCATATGCATGGTTACAATTTCTGTGTTTTCGACAATTACTCGAATCCCTGCTCAGGTTTGGTCACTCATTTTAAATATATAATTAAATTCTGTTGAAAAGTGCATCTAATAAGCAAAAAACTTCTGTAGAAATAGTCAGCAATTTAATAATGGAACCAAAATCATACGTTGCTCAGCTTTCCGATTAAAGTGCTGTTGCATTGATTGCTGTTAAATAACAATTCGTGCAGCCTTTACTAATTTACTATATAAACTGCGAAGAAAGGGACTCACCTTGAAAGTAATAACAAGGTGGCAACCCTTTAGCTTCTAGTCAAAGGGCACACTTTGAAAGTAAGAACAAGGTGGCAACCCTTTCGACTGCAGCTAATAAGCAAAAAACTTCTGTAGAAATAGTCAGCAATTTAATAATGGAAGCAAAATCATACGTTGCTCAGCTTTCCGATTAAAGTGCTGTTGCATTGATTGCTGTTAAATAATAATTCGTGCAGCGTATACAAATTCACCATATAAACTGCGAAAAAAGGGGCACACTTTGAAAGTAAGAACAAGGTGGCAACCCTTTAGCTTCTAGTCAAACGGCAATTCAAGCGTATTTAGCATGTGCATATGCATGGTTACAATTTCTGTGTTTTCGACAATTACTCGAATCCCTGCTCAGGTTTGGTCACTCATTTGTAAATATATAATTAAATTCTGTTGAAAAGTGTCTTTCAAATGCAGCTAATAAGCAAATAACTTCTGTAGAAATAGTCAGAAAATTAATAATGGAAGCAAAATCATCAGTTGCTCAGCTTTCTGAGTAAAGTGTTGTTGCATTGATTGCTGTTAAATAATAATTCGTGCAGCGTTTGCTAATTAACCATATTAAATGCAATTCATGCACCAAGTGTTGCAAAGTGTGAATAGTTTAAAGCTTCAAGCAGCCATATTGAAGGGTTTTAGAACTCTGGCGTTGCCATACTTAATTTTTGAAATTTAAACAGAGCTGTCAGCCTTTTTCTAGCCTTTCAAAAGAAATATATAAAAATATTAAACTAAAGTAAAAATCTATATGCGCACATCATAATCACAGCCTAGCTACAGCAGGGCTTAAGCATAACTCTTGCAGCCCCAGTCGATCAATCCTAGAGGAATTTCTAGGCTTTGTAGCCGAAATAGTTGGCGCGTTAAGCTAAGCGTGGATACCGCAATGCGCACTTCATTTATCAGACTTTGACACTGACAGCACGCGTCCAGTTTCACTCTTTGAGTTGATTAACGACGTGGCGCCAAAAAAAAAAGAAAGCAGGACTATGTAAGGTTTCAGCTAGTTAGCATAGGAGCAGCAAGAACAACAAACAATGCGCCGTTGTCAAGTCATATTTCACTTTAAGCAACGCCCACACTGGACAAATTCAAATGAAATGTCATAGTGTATTTGCGTCCAGCTCTGTTTAGTGGGTCGGTGAGGCGACAACCAACCAGAAAAAACAAGTGAGAGTGCTCGAAGCACATTTGTGTGACAAGCCCGACAACTGTCAACAAGCAGCTCGACCTTACCAAACATCGCTACCACAAACCAGCTGCACGTGCTGGGTGCGGCACACACGGCGTATGCGTAATGCCCTTGGCTCAGCTGTTGGATGCTGTGCGTCGCGAATTGGCCTGCCATAAATAATTATAGACAGCCCAACACGCTGACATAAAAAAATATAATAGTATGTAGCCAAAATACGATGCCAGTCACGTTCTTTTGGCATTGAAGTTTTGGGATTGGCGCTGGATTTTTCAGAGACTGCTTATAAATATTTAACAATCACTTTGAGCAATGCCCGCAGAAAACGTGCACAAATTGGAATTATCGCCGCCATGACTCTCAATTAGTAGCGTTAAATTGTCAAAGCTGACATGGGCGCTGCCCCCCCAGCTCCACTTCGAGCACCGAGCTTCACTTGCTGAGTCCTCGCCAGGTTGCTTCGTTGTAATCTTGTTTGCTGCTGTTTTGCTTGGCCTGGCAGGCACTGAAGTTTTCTATACATTTGGCTTAGCGCTTTGCTGTTGCTGTTGCCTGTTATCATTTAATATCCTGTCACTTAAGTGTTGCCGGGGCCAAGGCTGAAGGAGCATTTTCTATGCGACAATTTGTTTGGCCCGCATGGCGTATACTTCATGGCTTGCAACTACTGTCGAGCTCGATATCTGCTGCTTAGCATATTTTATACCGTTGTATATATTTTTATATATTTTATTTATATTTTATATTGCAGGCTCTTAACCCAGCCAGATTGCTCTAGCCGAGAGACTCCGACTAGGAGATTCCCTCAATCCACCTATAAAACTAAGTTTAACTTTGACGGGGATTGGGAGAGGCATCTAAGTAGGGAGATATTTTTACTATGAGAGAACCTACAAAATCAAGGTTAATGTATAAAACTCTTAAAATCTTCGGGTTGTGTTAAAAAATACAGAATACATATTTCGAAATTCAAGTTTCTTGGTAGAAATCCAAACTTTTAGCCGGCTTGAATCTGAAACTGTTTTTGCTTATAGCGTAAGCGGCAAAAAATCTAAGCTTAAGGCGTGTTTTAACTTAAAACTGTTTTTGCTTATAAAATCTAAAGAGCTTTTTTATTGCAAGTGGATAAAATGTGAACTTTAACAGGTTTTAGCTGCAAAACCCTTTTTGTTTGGCGAACAGGTTTTCCATTTCCAGAAATGCTTTTGAGCGTGTTTTCTTCTTAGCCAATTGTTCGAAATCAAATTATGTACTTAGCTTAATTGACTTGTGTCTGTGGCCTTTTGTGCACATTTCAGCTCGCAAAGCAGCTAAACAAAACTTTGACAATTCAATAAATATGCGCGCAAAACAGGCGTTAGCTGCAATCGCCTTCGGCCCGGCACTCAACTGGGCTTGACAAATGCGACTAAAAAAAGTGTAGCATACTTTACTGCGCGTCGTCGAGAATAGAGCTCCACGAAGAACTGCAGTGAACTCCACCCAGCTAGCTGCCTTCGGGCAATCTTTCGCAATGTTTGCAATGTTAGCGCGGCATATAAATTACATGCCACTTACTTTGTGGCAAGTGAACTGGCGGCTATTTTAAGGCACCCAGCAGTACGGAGACGGAGACTACAATGGCATTGCCCGGGCCGGAATTAAATATTAAATTGACAAGGAGCGGGGGGCTAGTTATTAAAAATGCAGCGTTTAATCCATTAGCATTACGTGGCTTAAAGAAGCAGCAGACGTTGAGCGCGGAAATTAAAAGCAAAATAATAATAAATATGAAAGGCTCAGTTTCGTTTTGGGGGGGCGGGGCCGGTAATAATAGCGCCCACAAGCCACATGCGAAAACAATCGATATTTAAATAATTACAAAGACCTTCAAACAGAGCCTCAATCCACACACACACACATACACACACACACAGACAAACACACACATGCCGTTGCAAACAATCTATAGAAGTGCATTTGTATCTTCCGCCTTGGACTTGTAGGTTGTTATGCTCTAACATTTATAACAATCACAAAGGTGTTGAATTTTTATGTTACCATTAAAAGTATATGCTGTTGAGTATTATTATCCATATTTTTAAAATTTCAACTATTGCAATAGTTGCGATGCTTGATTCAGAGTTGGGCGAGGCTTTGATTCGAGTCTGGCAGCGAATAGCCGATATATATTTTAAACTATCTGCCATTAAATATATTTAAAATATTTCATTAAATTAATGCCATTTCAACATTTCCTTTGTAAGGGTATACAAAAACGGTGCCTTCAGGCTGTACTCTACAGTGTGAGGTTCTTTACATAGTTACTTAACAAGTCAGTCAGTCAGTCAGCCAGTCAGTCAGTCAGTCAGTCAGTCAGTCAGTCAGTCAATTTAAGTCTCACTCATGTGTGGCCTGGCCATTTGGTATGCATGTAGCTGCCACAAAGTAAAATACGAGTGTGGCGACTGTCTGCAGCATATGTAGACATATGTATACAAACACATGTGTGGGTGTATGTGTGTGTGTCTGTGTGTGTGTAGGTGTGTGTGCCCATGGCTGTGCCTCAATTGCTTTGACATTGACTGCCAAGGTAAGCCAAACAGTGCCTCGGTCTTGGTCTTCGTCTCGTGCTTGAGCTGACTGACTGTCTGCCTGTTGTCCTGCTTCTTCTTAACCCACACCGTCCTTTATATCATGCCCCCCACTCCCACCCCTCCCTCCCTCCATCCACCTCATGTTCGTCCTGTGTACCAGTTGTTTAACTGCCTTGACTTGTCTCTCGTTTGCTCTGTGTTTATTTTGCGCTCTGCTATGTCTGCCGGCTGTTTGTCAGTTTACCTGTCCGTTTGCCGTACTTCTGAACCCGTCTTTATATCTGTCTATATATATGATTGTCTATATATGTATATATTAATGTATCTTCAATGGTTTCTTCAGCTGTCTGTCTGCGGCCTGATTTGGGCCCCACAGCTATTTCCAATTTAGACAAGTTAGCGACTGAGCTCAAATATTATTAGACTAATGGATATGGAAAACAATTTCGTTACCATTTTCCACTTTCCACCTGCCTTCTAGTTATTTATTTATAATGAATTCGCAATTACCAATAAATTGATTGCCCCATTTGGCTGGGAAAGTTGACAAGCTGAGACCTATAAATAGTCGCAAACGGAAATAGAGGGAGGCCAGTACGTGGCAGGAAAAGAAAAATCAAAGAGTTGTTGGAGTCGAAAGCGCCCGACTATGCGATACCCTGAACTCAGAAAGTCAAAGTCTAACATCTTAGGCCTACTCTAAAACTGGGGAAAACGGGGATAGGTATCCAGAGTGAGAAATATTCGGAATCTGGGCCAGGCTATCGCTGATTTAAAACAAGCTTGATCTGCGCGAGCAATAGAAGCATCTACGTTTACAATTTCTCTAGCTCCAGATTTTATAGTATCTGAGATTAACGACTGTTGATGCTGAGCAAGAGTATATCTCCCTTCTGGGGACGGAGATACTTTTCTTTGTCTGCCACATACATTTGCGAAAACTTTTACACTCCCCTTGCCCATTTTCAATGAGTTCTCGGTATAAAAATAAGCAATGCAGACCTCTGCATACGCTTGCTGGGATTTTTAGAAAAATCTAAGACGTCGATTAAATTACAGTAATGTATTCCATATAATTGGATGAACAAAAAGGAAAAAAATTTGCAAACAATCGTTTTCGCCGAACAGAATTTTCCAAGAACACCTTCTAAGTATTAACTTATATTATAAAAACTGAATACCGTGAAAAGTCTTTATTGATCTTTAGTTAGTAAATCCGTCTCTCTCTTTATATAAATGTCGTTTAAATAATTAATTTTCGAAGGACGATGCTTACATTTCGCCAAGGGCAATCTATTCCTGGAATTTAAAGCTATCTCAATCTGAATGATAATCGAAATCCCTTTCAAGGAAACCATCCTCGACTAGTTAACGGGTTTCTAGTAAAAAATGTAATGCCAGTACGAGTCGATGGCGCTATCTATCTGTAATTCTGGCTGGACTTCTTAGAACTACATTTGTAAGCGGACGCAAAACACTTAACAGCTAAAAAGGACTTTGCATTGACAATGAGCCCGCCGCCTAACGGTAACATATGCAAAATGGCGCCGTTCTTAAAGACGAAAACTAAAAGAGAAAATGGAAAATCGTAAACTAGCAGCCTTAAGCTTAAAGTGAAGCAGCAGTAGCTACCCACGTTTCCACTGGCCGCTTGATTGATGTGCGGATGTTAGACAGCTGCTCGCCCACTCGCGTGGGGCGTTGCCAGACCAAGGCAGAAAAAATTGCCACAGTGATTGTCAAAAAAGGGTTCAAATCCCCTGCCCAGCCGACCTATCCTAAGTCGTACGCAATGATTGTGTTTTAAACAGACAGCAACAAAAACTGTAACAGAAACTTCATTATGTGTCGTCCTGTGGTCTCCTCAGCGTGCTTTTTTGGGGCTGGCCCCAAAAATTAATTGTCTGCTCGGCCCAAGTCGACAGCTGCCATTTCGGGGTGCCCTCGATTTGCTATGCGTAGACATGTCATTGCTGCCCGTAACCCTCAGCCCTCCTATCTACGCTCATGTGCAGTTCAGGTGGGTAGCTTAAAGATTTATGATAAAGTCAGGCAAATGCTAAGCAAAGCAAAAAACTTGCCCAAAGTTTCGCATGAGATTTCGCAATGGCTCATTGCGGCTCGCTTATCTATGTATGAAATGAATGAATCTGAGTGCCTTCTAATCAGAGCGGACGTGTTCCTCAAATCAATTCCAACGAGATTTCAACAAGATTTAAAGGCAAACGTATTCCAAAAAACAATTTATACGCGTTTTCAACAGACAAATTTTAGCGTAGGCCAATGGAAATGTGTTCCATTAAACAATTCAACTTCAAAATCTTTTACTAAAACTATATACACTTTTTACAAAGTATCTTTGCTTGCAATCGCAATATCGCAATATTGAGGTTAAAAATTATTAATTGAAAAGCGCACATAAATTAAAAGAAGGCGCATTCATCCTGCTGACCTTTCCACTAGATGGATATGAATTCGATTATTATAAAAATAATTTCAATTCATTTCATACATTTATACTCGAATATAACCTAAAACTTAGCTTGGCAATTTTAGATTTCGAATTGCGGAACAGCTTGTGCGTGATAAACTCAATTGAGCTGCGACACATGCTCCAAAAATTTGTCGTTTTTGTTTAAAGCTGTCCCCAGTGAATCTCGTCGCCTCACTTCCTCCCCCCCCCTCTTTCCCACTCTCACGCTCTCTTTCACATAGCAAGAGACACGCCTCTTGGTGCGTGTCGCAGCTTAAGCGCTTAAAATGCTTTTTGACAACAACAACAACGACAACAACAACAACAACAACAACGACAGCAAAGAGCATTGAAATGATAAATTTGCTTTTATCCCGCTTTCTATTGCTCAGCGAACTGTTGTTGTTGTTCTTTGTCTCCTATTTCTATCCTAATCCCATGTACAGTTATGCACCTCGGCCGCTGCTCGCCGCTCGCCATCTCTGTCTGTCTGTCTGCTTGGGCTGCTGCTGCTCTTCTTCTTCTTCTGATTCTACCTATTGCCTTGTAAAATTTCATTGCCTACTTTGCGACGCTGGCGGCGAAAATCACAGCGCCGCCAATTTGCGCTCAATTAATTATGCTGTTTATTTCTCGTTAGTTGTTGTTGTTGTTACTGCTGCTGCTGTCTTCTTCATTCGCTCGTTTTTATTATTATGATTATTATTATTTGTGGCCACACTTTTGATTTGCGGCCGCCTTTATGTTTTATTACGCGTTGCTGTTGGCGTTGCCACTTAATTTATTTTCGCTGACGCTTTGCGGACATTTTTCATATCTTTTCAGATTTGTTTGCAAAATTCCGTGAAATTTTTTTTAATTTTGAAAAATATTTTCAGGTTATTCAATTTTGCTGCGTTGTTGGGCGGCGGGCGTGGTATTAATTGCACTTATGATTTTAATTATGTAATCATAATTAGCGCATTTGTCGGCCCCGGCACAAAATGCATTATACAAGTGTTGTTGGCCAGAAGGCGTGGTTGGGCGCATATACTTATACACCGGTCAGCGGCTTTATTATGCAGGAATCTCCATAAAGTGTGTTTACAAGTGCTTTGCCTGCAAGTGCTTCAGTTGCCCATGGAAAAGCATATTTTAGAGCTTTACTCGTGCAATTGCCGCATTTGCTGTGGCTTATATATGCGTCAGATATAAAATATTCTCGATTACTTTTCCATCTATTCTACTTTTTTATCGGCAGCTCAGCTACGACCCTGGCTAAAAGGGGTCGGCATTCAAATTTTTTCTTCTCTGACTGCCAAAAGTGTCGCATAAGCTTTTTTGTAGCCGTTACCCATTGAAAATGGATTAAGTAAGGAGTATATTGCAGCGGGAAAAAAATGTGGGAATATTCGATCTCTCGTATATGAAAATCACAAAATCGATAAATATCGATTGCGGTTTTTGTTATTTTACACATATCACAGTTTGTCCTTCTTCAATTATCCTTCAGAATTTTAAGAGATTGATTTTTGGTATATATGTACATATATTTGACTGTCATCTTTAAGCTCTGAAAATATGCCAAACAGACATAGCTAAAGACTCTAAATTTGATTTGTAATATATCCTAGTAAAGACAGGTATCAGGTATCTCCTAGTCGCGCACTCCCTACTGGTGCACTCTTGTTTTCCTTTTTATACCCTGAACCCATTGTTAATGGGTAAAAAGGGTATTATGTATTTGTGCAAATGTATGTAACATGCAGAAGGAAGCATATTCGACCCCATAAAGTATCTATATTCTTGATCAGCATCAACAGCCTAGTCGACGTAGCCATGTCCGTCTGTCTGTCCGTCCGTCCGTCTGTCCGTCTCTCCGCATGTATGAACACAAGGATCTCAGAACCTATAAGAGCTAGAGACTTGAGTTTGACTTCATTTTAGCTGTAGGTCCTCCTAGTGCCCGCGCAGATAGAGTTTGTTTCCGATATTCGATTACTTGCCCCGTTTCTAAGTAATCGATAAAAATCGATATCGAAATCCGTTTTTTTGAGCAATGTTGGCAAATAATAGAGTTAGAGTTACCAACTTGACATGTAGCTTCTAGAATAGTATATATATATCAAGTATCCGTCATTTTATACCTATCGCCTGTTGGAAGAAGAGGGTTCAGGGTATCCCCTAGTCGGGAGCTCCCGACTAGAACCTCTTACTTGTTTTTTCTGCTTCTTCTGCTGCTATATGCAGTATTTTTCACACTTGATATAACAGGCAGCCATTTGTTTGCACAGCAGCAGCAGAAGCAGCAGGAGCAGCCACGCCCAATGCCCAACGCCCATCGCCCACACTCAAAGGTCGCTCGACTGCATTGCTCACTTTGGCAATGCGATTTGCCGAGTGGGTATGTGTGCGCCTGCAGGTGTGCCTTTGTGTGTGTAATGGCTCCCAAAGCGCACAAACAAAACTGTCAACATGGCTGCAAAGAGAGACCGCGGGGGGCGACTTCTGCCAGCTGCTGCTGCTGCTGCTGTTGGATTGCAGCAGTTCGCTCCTGCGGCTCCTCTTGGTCTGCTCTCCAAGTGCTGTGCTCGTTTGGCACGTCTAATGCAATTTTTATGCTGCACTGAAGCCAAAAACGCTTCCGTTTGTTCTATTCGCTTTGCCGAGCTGCTGTCTGGCCATTGTCTTCGCCAAGCTGTGCCCAACAAAAGAGACGCGCTTATTAAATTGTCGGCAACCCGCTAGATTTTCTTAGCCCCCCACACCCTCTTCCCCATTTTCCACGCTTTTTCTGGCGCTTTTCATTGAGTTTATTCTGGTTTTTGTTTAGTCGCTTTGATCGAAATATCTGCCACATAATGCAATCGGCGAGGCGTGCTCCGACTTCGCCGCCATTGACAGGCAGCTTCATTATATGCGCGCCGCATCAGGCTGCGTGTCAGCGACAGCCAAAGGATGCCCAAGGACACGCCTTTGTGTGTATGTGTGTGTGTGTGAGTGCGTGAGTGTACCGGACCATGCTGATTGCAAGCGCATTTAACGTGCATTGTTATACTCTATACAGATTCGGAAATCTTCCCTTTACGCAGATGCATGAACAAAGGAATAAAAGGCGTTAAGACAATTTCAGAGCAGCTTCTAAGTTTAAAGCTGTTTAAAGGCGTGTTTTGGTAAGTCCGCCACTCTAAGTGAAAAACGCGTGGAAAACATATAATCTTAAGGGCACGTGTTTCGCCTCTCTGAGTGGAAAATTGGTGGAAAATTAACATCAATTCAATAATATTGAATAACCCATAACATTTTCTTTGTATATCATCATGCTAGCATGCTAGCATCTAATCGGATTTGAAGAAGCATTAAAAATAAGTTTTACCGATTTATAAAAAACAAACTCACATTTTCGAGTGGCAAATCAGTGGGAATTTGTTAGTTAAATAATAGATATTCGAGAAAGCCGAATAATTATAGATAGTAACTCAAAATCACATCTAGTTAGCTGATAAACAGAACTAGAAGCTTATTTAAGATGAGTTTCACTTTTCCACTACAGTTAGTGGAAAATTGGTGAAAAACTAAAAGTTAAATTCAAGGATATGATCAAAGTTCAGCAAAGGTCTAAGGCTCCACACAGAATATTGAAATGCATGTGAATATATGATATATATATGTATATGTATATATAAAAGCTGGTGTAGCTAAGCACTCACCTTTAACCAGGGTAAGGATGCCCAGTGGCATGACGAGAACGGCAACCATTAGATCCGTGATGGCCAGCGACATGAGAAAGTAGTTGGTCACATTCTGCAGACGACGCTCCCAGGCGATGGCCAGGCAGACCAGAATGTTGCCCGCCGCGGTGCCAAAGACCAGCACTAAGGCGAGCAAGGCCCAATAGTTGTTCGCGTCGAACGCGGGCTGTGCGGGGCTTGTCGTTGGCATTGCGGTTGCATTGCTTAAATTCCAATTGGCCAACGCCTGTTGGTCTGTATAGTTGGCCGAATCGGGCAGCTGCCAGAGCAGCAAATGCTGCAGCTGCTCGACGCTCATCTCCAGGGTGTTCCAGCCATCCTCCTCCTCGCCGCCATCTTCAGCTGTGCTGTCGCTGTCGCTATAGTTGAGGGTGGCATAAACATCCTCCTCCATGTTGGCTATTTAGATTTTACTGTGCTCTACTTAAACTCTTGCGTTCTTGTTGTTGCATAGTAATTAGCCAGCGCATATGCGCGTGGGGAAAAGCGCTTTTCACGTGCCAATTCAAATTGCAAATTGCAAAATGCAGCGGAAATAGGCGCTCCAAAGGACACGCCAAGAATGCAAACGTGGCCTCAATGCCTTCTGGCCGGGGGCATTACGCTGACGACAGCCAAGCGGATATTGGTGGCAAACATTTTACGGCGCAAAATTACCGGAAGTTACGAGCTGCAACGGAGAACAGAGTGTGGGAATGACAGCTCGAACGAGCACTTCAATGGAAACAAGAAGCAGAGCTAGAAAATTATTATATAATATTGTAAAGGCGCTTACATAATAATTGCAAGTTATATAAAAATAAAAAAAAAGGAGGAAGGGACAGTCTGGAAGGCCAAACAAATAAATAAATATAGTTTACATATGCAGGCCAGGATATGCCTCCTATTTATATATTACACATTTAGCCGAGCTCTTCGTATTCTCATAGATCAAATGCCCCCTCAGCCATATTGCAATATATATATATATATATTTATTCTTATACTATGCATGATAAAGTATTCTGATTTTAAGCGCTCACAACTCAATTTCAATTGAATATCAATTCCTAGCTTTAGCATATGGCAAGTCCATCAAATTAATATGACACACTCACTTCTATCGAAAGCTAGTTTTAGAATTCCCAACCAGTTATAACAACAAAAGCTACATATCAGGCTAAATAAATTGTGGCATTCATCATATGTGAATTAATGCGCTGCAATAAATTAAACTCGTCTCTTACCACCAACTAACCAAAAGCTGTTGTTGCACTTGATTGCAAAAAAGTTTGCCAATAATTTATAATATTTCAGTTTGGCTGAGCGATTGTTCAATGCACAACAACAAATAAAGCTGTGAGTGTGTGTGCACGAGAAATGTGTATAATTAATTGAAACATATTTCGGAATGGAGCGCAGGATTAAAACCACAAAAGCCAAAACACAGAAAGTCACCCATACACACACATACATACACACACACACACACAGAGAGAGACGGGAAAATATTAATCTAGAGCCGAAAGCAAACAACAGTCAAATGAAATTTATTTCCACAATTTACACACACAGACCGCAAAGGAAAACTTCTTCGTCTACGTCTCTTGGTTCATTTCGCTTTGAGAGTGGGCTACTTTTGAGGCCGGTTGGCCACCAGGCACTTGAGTGTGTGTGCGCGTGTGTGTGCGTGTGTGTGTGTGCGGCACACTATATAAACAGTAGCCAGAAACAAGCCGCAGCAACAATGACAAAACAATTCATGAGTAGCAAATGGAGCAGCGCTTGCCAAACTCGACTCGCCTCAGCAGCTTGTTGACTTTACGAGTGGCCCGCCCGCCTTCAGCTGCCCCGCCCACGCTTTCTGTGTCCAGCCGTCTATCCGTCTGTTCTGTCCAATTTTCAAGTGTCAATGTTGTTGTTAATTAATTTTCCTGACTGACTGATGCATGCCATAGATAAGAGTCAACACCTTCAGCTCCGGCTCTGGGTTAGAGCCTGACCTGAACCCTAGTCCAAGTGCCCAGTTCAGTTGCCTTGATAAAATGTTTTGTTCTCTTCTTGTTGTTGTTGCTGTTGTTGCTAAGTGTTTGTTTTTGTTGTTGTCATTGGTGCTTGTGGGGCTGCTGCACCCGGCTAATGACAGTCAAACGACCACTTCGACTCTGTGTGTGTGTGAGTGTGTGTGTCAAGTGTTTAAATTTCCAGCTATTCGCTCTTTATACAACTCTATATATCCTGTAGTTAAGCCGGGGCACAAAGTGTTAAAAATGTGTTTAAAATTAGAATGTGCCGTTAAAGTTGACTAGCTGGCAACGCTGGGAGAAAGGAAGTGAGTGTTGGAAATGACCGAGTAAGTGAAAAACATACACGAAAGGTAAAAAGCCACACAAAGTTTAGTTAACTTTAAATGTTCTCTTTAAGAAAGCAATAATATGTCCTTTATGCAACTCTATATATCCTGTAGTTAAGCGGGGGCAAATAGTGCTTAAAGTGGGTTTAAAATTAGAATGCGCAGTAAAAGTTGACTAGCTGGCAACGCTGGAAGTAAGGAAGAGAGTGTTGGAAATGACCGAGTGAGTGAAAAACTTTAAATGTTCTCTTAAAGAGAGCCAAAATATGTCCTTGATTGACAAAATGTGTGAAATGTTAATAAAATACATATATCTTAACAAGGCTAAAGTTGCCTAAGTGGCAACACTGTGTACAATGTGAGTGTTGAAAAGTGCGCAGTGAAGCTAGACTACCGTGGCTTGAATATATAACCTGCCCAACAGAAAGTAAAATGTTTAAGGTTTAGTCAACTTTAATCTGTATTCGAGAAGAAATTACCCGGCTTCGCCAGGGTCAAACGACTAACGTTGCAAATAGAAACGGCATCAAAATTGTTTGTGTAATTCTTGCCAACTACAAACATAAATCGCTCCTAGATTTGAACCGGCGTCCTCACGCTCCTTAGTCCGACGCGATGCTTTTAAATGGTTTTCATACAAACGTTGACCACCGTAGTTTTTCCACTTGGAGGAAAAATAAGGGGACAACAAAGGGAAGAAATATGGGAAAGTTTAATGTTGTGTGTATATATGTGCTGCAATGTTTTCAGCAATTGGGCTGGAGCCACAGGATATCCCATAGTCATTCAGAGTCAACAATAGCGTAAATAGCAAATATACCAACCTATAGGTATATATAAAACTCGGCTTTTTCCCATATATAAATGGCATGTCAGCGCACAAAGCGAAGTGAGAGTCGACTCGGAGCCATAATTATTTGTCGGTGAGTGGGACTCTATGTGACTGTGTGTGTGTGTGTGTCTGTGTGTGGCACGTCAATGGCGGCTATTTGGACATGAATTGCACAAAAGCCAAAATAGTCTGCATATACATACACACACATATATATATACATATAAAGGACTCGAACAGTATCGAATGAAAAGCAGCGCACCATTAGTCATATTAATCCCAGCAGAGTCATTAAGTCGTAAAACTGCGAAAGGTAGCAAAATGCCAGCAAATGGCAGCCGGGTCAAGCTGTAGGCTTCAGTTTCTTCTGGCTTCTTCCTTTCTTTTGCTTCTTTTATTTTTTTTTTTTTGACTGATATGAATGTATCATTGAGGTATTTACAAGCAAACAACGATACGTACATGCGTGTATGCAGTCAGGTATTTGGGTCAATTCGGTCTGCTGTTTGCGTCCAGTCAACAAATGGATAAAGGCGACTTTAAGTTGCCCACGTCGTATACTTAATTTCGATAATGTGTTAAACATTGGATAGAACAAACATCAGGACAAGTGCAATTTGAAAAGTATTCATTCCAGAAAGTGGTTCCAACTGAAACCAAGTAGCATTGAAGTTGGTCAAACAAAGAAAACACAAAGGGTGTTGGCTAACATCTTTGAGCTGTGCTTGAAATTGAAATTTAATTTTTTATAGATTGTGGATGTTAAAATCTGTGCTAAATTTAACATAAAGAGCCAGGCAGGTAGCATTAACATTGTGTTCTGCTCGAAGGAAGACGAAATAACTGTGAGATCTCTGGGATAGAGTTAAGCAGCTGGGCAAGGAATTTGTCTCCCCAGCTCAGATGCAAAGTAGAGTTAAAAACATGAATCAAAGGTAAAAATCTGTTAAGACTTAGGAAAGTTATGGCTCGTGTTAAGTCTAGGAAGGGTGTTAGGTGACGATTTGAGAATTTTTACAAGCCTAACGAAGAGCAAGTGCAGCTTTGCAGGCTGCAAGTGCTGTTTTCTGCTCGAGTTATTTGTGCTGCAATCTGTGAATGGAATGAAAAAGGACATAAGTTGCGTAGATGCCGGGTAAGCTGTGCAAATATTTATATTAAAGTATTTTCAAGTGCCAGCAACAGCAAAAGAGACAACCTGCCACACACACGCACACACACCACAACAAAAGTCGAGTGTCGACTGTCGACTGTCAACGGGGTGTCGTTTGGCATTTTGATTAGAGAGACGGCAGCTTAAAAGCGTATTTAATTTAATTTCTTGCATTATTTATTTTTAATTTTTTTTTTTTTTTGGCAGCGATCAAAGCGGCGCGCAGCTTCAACATTTTCCAGGCAATTTAAATTTGAATTTGAACCAGCAGCCGGAGCAGAAGCTGGAGCAGGAGCAGAAACAGGTGCCTTCGACGGCTTTTAATGCAAATTAATTTCATTTATTTCATCTCATTTTATTTGTGTATTTTCTGTAATTGAATTTTGAAATTGATTTCTTCCAGACGCATATTTTATCTATAATTATTGTATTTGCATTCGAGCTCTTAAAGCTGGCCAATAAATTAAATAAAATGCCATACAGGAAGTCGCAACTGTAGTCTACTTTTGTGCGCTGATGTAATGGCCAAAATACCTCATGACCGGAGTTTGTGAGTTCACCAAAAATTCTATTCGCCTTTTCCTTTGTGCCGCACCCAACAGACAAGTCGACCGAGCGACAGACAGTCGGACAGACAAGCAGCTCCTTCAGCAATTAATCACAGCTACAGTTGCGGTTTTTGCGCAGCCAGCTGGGAGATATATATCTATATATATACAAACATATATATATATATATTCAGGTGAGTGGACGAATTAACATTTATTTTTAGTCCGCACTTAATGATGTGGCCTGTGCAAGAAATAACGAGAGCATCGCTACAGGAAGTCACATAATAACCGGAAAAGGCAACGCACTTGACAAATATTTACATGCCCTGCCACTTTTTAGGGGTATTCCCAGATAGCTGAAGCATTGAAGAAATATTTGAAGTGAGACATATTGGCAGCCATAAACTAAAGCATATGCATTTAATTTTAAAGCGTATCAAGCAATTAAAATATTTAGATGCTCTATTCATTGCTTTTTGGGGTATTCCCAGGAAACTGAATGATTGGATATAGATTAAATGACAGCCATAAACTAGAGCATATGCGGTTTAGCAGAAGCTATTTTACAGGGTACTAAATCTAACCCTAACTAAAAACTCGATTAATATTTACATGCCCTCACACTCTTCCCATACAGCTTTAAGATCAGTTAAGATATCAGAAACAAGCAAAAGCATCTATGCAACCCAAATGCAATTCTACAGAATATCAATCAAACAAATCTTAGCTAAGCTCAAGCTACAAATCTAAGCAAGTAAATGGTCGAAAGTAACCGACTAGGACATACTCTGCAACATGCCAAGGCCGATGCTGCGAACTTTAAGTAGATCAATTTATTCCTAAATAAATCATAAGTACTTTCAGAACTTAAAGATGACAACCGAAAAACCGAATGTACCAATAAAATAGACCAATAGACTGATTCCATTATACTCAAAATATGTTACATTTACAAACTTCACATTCTGCGGTTCCAATGGCAAGTGACAGTTGTCGGTAACATATGTATGGCAAAAGTACCGCTACGATAAATAAACAGCTGATAAGGACTCCATTTAATGGACTCTTTGCGGAATTTGGCCATCTTTAACTGTTAAAAACTGTGGGAATTTTAAAATTTTAAATTATAATTTAAAGTTGTTATATCGGCTGTTTGTGTTGATATCTCATATTTTTCATAACATCGATATGAAATTCGATAAATCATCCAAACATCAAAAAACACGAAAATTTTTTGAAATTGTGTAAAATGTTGTTTCTTATGGGAAAACTTTCAGGCAACATATTTGACATTAGAAGATGACGAACCTACGCTCAAAATTGTATGTTATAGACAGAGCTTTCAGCCCGAAGGGCCTAACGTAATCATCAGCTGGTCCAGAATTTATATACACTCCATAGTTTAGAAAACGTTTCCCTCATTTGAGCTAAAATATTTGGCTATTTTGTAGGGCATTTGAGTTGCGTGGCATCACGCTCTGTTTTCTTTCTTAGAACACTTTTGCAACACGCCATTAATCACACCAAGCTCCACTCTCCGGCAACACTTGCCCCCCCTCGACCATAATTATTTAGTTGTCATACCGAGTTGGCACTTAAAACGTTAGCTAAATTTACACATGCACTCAGGACGAGTCAACAGCAAGAAGGGGCATCAGGCGAGGAGCTGTCAAGGATGCGTGCGTGTGTGTGAGCGTGCGAAAGGATTCGCAGTGTGGGGCGTGACTGATGTGGGCGGCAACACTGACACTTATCGTTCATTATTATCTATCTATCCCAGCACATAGACAAGGACTCGCAGCCACAAGGACTCGCACACATAATTGATTTCCTTGCGGTTGTCCTCGCCCAAAAACGGAGACAAAGGCGCCTGGCCAGGACATTGTTACGGCCATTTGGGGCGGTGCGGGGCGCCCCCCCCTCCCCCCATTGCTTGTTATAGTTTAGAGAGCTGAGCATTGTGGGCGTGGCATGCTCAACTTGGCTTACAGCAACAGTGCGAGACCATAAATTAAATTCGTTTCGGCGCGGAGAGCGAGCGCGGGCCAATTAAGAGGCGATGCTGCGGCCAGAGAGAGCGGCAGAGAAAGGGGGAGAGCAAGCGGGAGAGCAAGCATGTATATGCGTCTGTGTGTGTGTGTTGTGTCATGTGTGGCGTGGCCCTTGTCCTCGTGTGGTTTTATTAGCAATTTCATTAGCTGCTGTCGCTACTGGAGAGCTAAGCTGCAGCCAGGACCCTCAGGACGAGTATCCAGCAGCAGCAGCAGCAGCATCAGCAGCAGCAATTAGAAGCTAGCTAAACCAATTATCCTTGTCCGCTGATGCACAACAGTTGAGAGAATTCCACAGGATACCCAGCAGCTGGCGGGCGTTTTAAAACGCTGGCGAATCGCGTCTAACTCTAATGCCACGCCCCGCAGCATTAAATCAATTATTATTTTCCACACCCATGTACAAAAGTCAGCTGTGAGCCATGTCGCGCTTAGTTAGGCTCTACTGTAGCCAACAGCTCGCGCACTGTTTAAAACGCTAGCGAAACGCGCGCACACATTTGCCACACTTGCAACACGCTGGCGCCACGGCCAAAGTTGCTGCTGCGCGCTGAATGTGGCATTGTTTAGCGACAGCTCATTTGATTGTTTCGACACGGACCATGCCCACTTTTCCCATAGCCGCCTCTAATTGCCATGCAATTAAATACAAATTGACAGTGGCAAAACAATTAGAGAAACAATGTTACAATGCCAGAAAGGGGGCGGTGGGGGGCAGTCGCCGGGTGGGCGTACGCAATGAGGCGTGACAGGACACACATCAACACACACAAGCACGCCCACACACACACACACACACACACGTGTGTGTGTAACAGTCATTGATTTGGGTCGCCGCTGGGCACAAGTCAAAGCCAAAGCAAAGGCTGCAGCAAGGCGGCGAGAGCGTAGGAGAATAAAAGTGTAGGATGGAGGGGGTTGGGAAGATAGAGGTAGGAGCGTGAGAGCAAGAGAAAGCCAGAAGGACACAAGCAAATCGAATAAAATAGCCGAGAACGAAAAGGCAGCATAGTAAAAATCATCGAATCGTTGGATCGTTGAATCTTTTTTGGGGTCCGTCTGTCTGTCTTTTATCTGCAAGGACATTGGAACCCAAATCAAATTGAGATTTATGAGCGCAGCGACGTGTGTCTGGGCTAGTGTGTGATAGTTGCTGTTGTTGTTGTTGTTGTTGCTGCTGTTGCAGCTGTTTACTACAATTTTTCATGTTGCTTTCCATTAATATATGCCGCTGTCTACTTTGCAGGCTTCACATTCAGGCCCTTCACACCTGACAACAACGGCGCCCTTGACCAAGCACAACAACAGCAACAACAACAACAACAACAACATTTACAACTACAACGACAACAATGGCGTATAACCAACAGCAGGTGCGCAAATTGTTGAATCATCCACGCAGCAGGCAAGCCAAAATATAATTTCAGGCATAACCCAGTAAAAAAAAAAATTACGAGTTATGTCCGACCTGGAAATAGCCTAGAACCAGCTCGAAGCTGCAGTTACAAACATTTCTTCCATACACAAAAATGGCATTCAAAAAAAAAAGGAAATACTCAGGATAAGTGTGCATTAACAATAGTAAAATTTACATTCAAAATGTCAACTATCTAGATCATATAGACCCTGAGAGAGACGCACAGATGGACAGAGAGGCGCCTGCTGATGTCGATCAAGAACATATACTAAATACACACTTGGTTGTCCACTTCTTGCTCAAAATTAGAATACCCTCGGTAAGGGTATGCCACAATATTGTATTTTTATTGATTCGGCCAAGTCAGTAGGATGATAAGCAAAGAGCTGGAGCTGCTGGTAGCCAGGATAAGGCGTCGTTTCACTTCCTGGCTCGAAGCTAACCTGGCAACAACAACATTTTTTGATGACATATTTAGCTATTTGCGTGCATCAATTATTTATGCCTCCCCCCCCCCCTCACACACACACACACACGCCCTCACTCGACGTGCCACAATGCACGATTCGATTTGTGTCATAAATTGGCAGCTGACAGGGGCAGCAATAAAAATAAGCGGCCATAAAATTCAATTATGGCCACAACAAGTGCACAAACAGCACTGAATATAGATACTCAGGACACCATACACACACGCGCACACGCACACGCACACACACACTGACACTGACACTGTGCCCTGCTGCAAGCGCAATCAATGCAATCAATTGTGCATGCAACCATGGTTGCCTCCGCTGCGCTGCGAGGAGGTGCAAGGCCCAACTTTCGATGCATCCAAATGGTTGCCTGGCTTGCCAGCCAATACAACCGCACACTCAACAACCACAACCACACCCACACATACGCAACATGCAAAGCGACAATTTGGTTAGTGTTGTGGAAGCGGCAGCGACTGTCGTCGTGTTTAGCAACATTTTTGGTTACTTTCTAACGTTCTTAACGAGCACACAACAATATGCGGCGGTGAACTCGCCGATTACCCTGTAATCTGCCTATGGATAAAATGAGTCGCAGATATGACGTCATGACTGCATTGCAGAGCTGCTGCCTAGCTGAGCTAGTGTTGCAAAATGATAAAAAAAAAAAACAAAGCAGAAATGCGCAAGAGAGAGAGAGGGAAGACAAAAAAGTGCTGACTATTAAATAACTACATATTGTAATTAATATTATTCAGTTCTAGATTCATTTCTAAGCAACTGCAAGTTACAGGGTATAGCAACAATTTACACAGTTCGCACACCCTGTAATCTTCATATGCATTAAATGAGTCGCAGATGTGACGTCATGACTGCATTGCAGAACTGCTGCCTAGCTGAGCTAGTGTTGCAAAAGGATAAAAAAAAACAAAGCAGAAATGCGCAAGAGAGAGAGAGAGGGAAGACGAAAAAGTGCTGACTATTAAATAACTACATATTGTAATTAATATTATGCAGTTCTAGATTCATTTCTAAGCAACTGCAAGTTACAGGGTATAGCAACAATTTACACAGTTCGCCGCGTGCAAAAACAAATCCATGTATTTTATATGGTGTTGCATTTACAGAGCACTTATCAGAGTCGGAGCCACAACAGTCAGAGGCAGCAACAACAAAAAAAGTGGGGCCCACACACGAGCAAACATAGCTGAGGCTTTATAAATTTCCGATATGCAGTGCAGTCAGTCGTTTAAGAGTCCAATGGAATATTTATTAGTTTCATGCTACTGTAAATTGTCCAAATGCTAACTCTTCAAAGGAGGAGGAGAAGCGGCAGGGATCATTGCAATGTCAACACGATTTATAAAACATTTTTGAGTTGCAAACCAGAGAAAAATATATTAAAAAATATAAAAATAAATCTCACTTCTGGCTGTGATTGGTTTTGCATAAAATTGAAATGCAAAAAAAAATGTATATTAGAATACTCCATGAATATTTCTACCATGAGAAGAAAAATAATTTCTAACATCAAATAAAATAGAATCAATTTTCATTGAATTGCAAGTTTCAATAAATATTAATATTCATATCCAATTATTTAGGTGTAAAAAAGCCTGCCAAAGGGGCAACTGCCCTTTGGTTTAGGGAGCCGCAATAAATATGCAAAAGATAATAACAATTGGCAATAAAAACACAAGCAACTGGCAATAAAATCTATTTGGTCAGGGCTTTGTGTGAACTATATAAGTTCTAGCTACTCGTATAGATAATGACACGATGGCCAAGCAAATATCTGCATAAATATTTCATTCCAATAAAATATATCGCCAACTAATCGCTGGGCAAAGCAATTATTAAAATTATGTTCTATTTGGTTTTTGTGGGATCCAGATCAATTGTCTAATGGTTCGGTTTATGGCTTTTTAATGGTCTGAAAGCTCATAAATCAGTTAAATCGGTAGACGAGATAGCATTTAACACATAGCACCCCCCCCCTCCCCCCGTCGCCCGCCCCGCTCTCTTTCCCACCTCTTTTCACAGACACACACGCATTGTTTTGTGAGGCGCAGCTTATCAAGGACTCAGGCATCGTGAAACGCTTCAGATTCTTGTCCCTAATGTCATTAAATCCTATCAATTTTCGTCAACAACAACAAATTTAAATATTTATGCATCCGCTTAAGGCGCCCAACAACAAGCCGAGGCCGGAGCTCAAGAAAAGGTTTCGAGAAATTGGCAATAAAAAAAAAATTGGAATATTTTGGAACGCCTGTGGATGTGCGTGGCATATGATGAGGCGTTGCTTTGGCCAAATAGAACCCGAAATGCGTCCAGGCACTTAATTGAGGCCATCAATACACACACACACACACACATACACACACACCTACATATACATATATATGCCATATGTGCATGTATGAATAGTGCTTGTCTTTCTTTGTGCTCTTATCGAAACACATTCTACTCTCCACGATTTTCCTGCTTTCAGCTCGCTTTTCAGTTTTTATAAAAGGCATACAAATGTTTTGGAAAGAACAGCTTACACTTAAGGAAAAACTCAAGTAAGTTGCAATCAAAAACAAGCTTGAACGAAATTTGAAGTATTTTTTTAAAGACACTCAGCCTCTGAAATGTAAAAATAATAACAAAAAGAATTTAAACCTATTTCGAGTACCTAAATTCTAGGCTTAAGTAATTGAATCATTTTGTATATCATATTCAAGCATACATGTTTAATTTAGATATACTCCAGAATTTGGGGAACAAAACGTTATAAGAATATTCCATATAACAGAATTGGGAATTACAATTTTTGTCTGAGTGCATAAGTACGTAGGTGTCGCCATTTATGCGCATGTGTGTGTGTGTGTGGGTGTATGTGTGTATACATATGGGTATTTGGGCACTGTGTTTTCCTTTCATTTGCCAGCTAATTAAATTCAGTTTTCAGTTTCCACTTGGCAGCTGCTAATTTAAATGCTTCTAAACAGCAACTCTTTCGGAGGCGAACTATTTACTGGGCTTGCGTGAGGGGCAGGCTGCGGCAGGCAGGGGCAAGCAGGGGTGGGCAGGGGTAGGCAGGGGGAGGCAGGGGATGGCATGAGATGCTATGAATTTGATTCAATGTCGGTTTGTAGCTCAGCCCTTCAACTGCGACAGTTACAGCTACAGCGTTGTAGAAGGTAGGAGCTGTTCACTATTTATTAAGCATACCCATTGAAAATGCGTATAAAGGGTATACCCTTTAAATATATTGCAGGAATCTTAAATCTATTAAAACACGTTTTAGAGAACTATCAAACCAGAAATAGGATTTCGACAGATTCACTTTATAAAAAATAATAATATTTTTGGCTCGCACATGGATTGTGGATTGCATAGCTGCGTACAGAGTATCTGCTAGTCGAGCCGTCTCAACCTCAAGCTCTTGTAACATTTCAGTGGGTTTTTTACATTCCCGAGGCAAGTTAGGTGCTTATGCTATGTGATAGCTATGCTCACGTTTAGCTGCATCACAGCCTCGAGCCCATGCCACAAGCTGCAGCCAAGACCAGCTCCTCCTCGCTGCCGCGTTTAAATCAATTTGCGCGCTCTTTGGCATATTTAGTGGATGAAAATGAAGATGGGCATGGGAGGGATGGGCTCCTGCTCCTGCTACTGCTCCTGCTCCCGCTCCTGCTGTTCACTGGCAGCGGAAAGTGAAAAGTGCCGTTGACAGATTTTTCTTATTTTCGGCTTGCTGCTGTCAGCCCCCTTTCCATTCCCCGCCCCCAAACACACACGCAGCACTCCAACTCCCTCCTCGAGTGGGGGAGGGGAGGGGAGGGGCTGACAGCGGAAACGCTACGGCATGCCGCAGACACTGTAAAATGTATGAGAATAAAAACGAAAATACGTAACTAGCAGAAATATGCGCGTCTCTTCCACATGGGTATTTTGTAGTCTAAGTAAGAAAATGGGCGAAATGTTGTGTGTGAGCGTGGATATGGCTGTCTCGTAGAGCTCTGGCGCATTCCAAAGTTTAAAGACAACGATTTCTGTTCGGAAAGACTCGAATAGCTTTGACTATTATTATGCATTAGTCATTTATAACATTGCCTGGCGCGCAGGCAACGCTTTAGGCGCCTATCCCAATAATAAAGAAGTATATATATACATATATGGGATAAACATATATGGGACATACATATACATATGTACTATGCATAAAGCTTATCAGCCACAGTTATAGCCGCTTGGCTTTAATGAACAACAAGCAAACAACGTCAAACAAGAAAAGTATCCCACAAGGAATCGACTTAAATATACCTCAACCGGATCGGGATATGGCCTTATGAATGTCTCATTAGATTGTACTTAAAATAACACGCCGTAAAACGAAAGAGTTAAATATAAATGAATTGACAAATAAAAGAAAACAATTGTCTGACTTAAATTTTACTGGAGTTGAACCATGGTTTTCTCTGGCCATTAAGCAGCTAATGCTCCCCTCACACGCTAATTACTTCTTTTGTAAAAGGATGAGAACTTTAAAATTAAGAGAGAGAAATTTCAATATTCATTTTAAATGCAAAATCTAAAACATGAGCTCAAAACCAAAACTATTTTTATTTATATAACCCAAGAGGATTGAATCCAGCGAAAACAAACGCAACAAGTTTCATGATTTTTTATAAAAAATTTAACATTTCAACTAAAGTGGGGAGAAATACTTAAAGTTGTAAACTAAATTGGTTTTTTGATTCACTCGTTCAATTGCTCAGTCGTTGATGAACGATACATTCCGAAGAACTGAGCAATGCGAATAGTTCATGACCGGTTGAATAACTAAATGGGTGAATTAAAAGAGCGATTCAATTCGAACGACAATTATCAGCTCAAATTTCAGTCAATGAGACCCAATTCAACATTTTGACAACTCAACCCTTTGGTTGGCTTTGTATACCCTTTGCCAATCAATGCGGTAAGGGCATTATTATAATCAGCTGTCAGAGCAGGCGGTAGTCATAAATCTCTAAAACGTAGCCAAAATCAATTGGGCGTAGTAAGTTTCTACTTATCATTGGGGGCTTTACGTCACGGCCCAGAGTCACGGCGCTGTCATCATTACGGCTTGAAAGGTGGCGCAGCGGGAATTGGTGGGCGTTTTAGGAAGCTTCGACTTGGACGTTTGATTGTTATTATTAACACGTGACTGAAATGCGGCTAATTCAAGCGAAAATTTAATTAAAAATTCTGCGCTTAATAACTAAAGATCCAGCGCGAGGCGGGCAACAGAACGAAAGAGGGCTATCAACGTACACTCTGAGAAAATAGCTCAACATTAATTCTTATCACAAGAATTATTAATTAAAAAATAAAAATTTCATTTACAGAAATTTCGATGTACTTCGGAGTTAGAAGTTTGGGAAAATTCTGTATATTTTCTTTGAGTGTAAAGGCAAGACGTGACATGAGCAGCTGATAGGGGGCGAGTTGTAGTTGAAGTTGTCGGCATGATGTTCATTTTGCTTATGCCTTGTAAATTGATCAATGGTCACTTTTGTTGTTGCGGTAGAAATTTCCTAGGAATTTCCTCGTTTTATGGCCACCATTTTTAATTGCGGCCCAGCGGTCGTCCTCGCCATTGGGGTAATGGATAAGCCTGCGTGCCAGCGTTGTCCGGACAACAATGGATTGAGAATGGGCAAATCGTGAAATAACTCGCCAAGTTTGACCAGCGGATGCAAGGGAGGCGGAAAGTGAAAAAAGTCGGCCTTGTGCCTGACTCATTTTATCGATAACATGACATAACATTTTTAACGTCAGTTGATTAAGTGCTGCACATGAGATGCGCCGAGAGGGGCGCTTAAGAGGAGATAGAGCTATGCTTAAAACGACTGCAGACAAATGAATTCCAGCTAAGGCATTTTGTTCAGCTTACGGCATATTTATTGTCAATGGATGAAGTGCTGCATTTGAGAAGCGCAAAGAGAGGCGCTTGCGTAGAGATAGAACTATGCTCAAAACTACAACAACCTAATGAATTCCAAAATTAAAACAAACTTTCAACTCAATTACAAAAGCCATTGAAATACAAATTGCTAACAAAAGCGAGCGAAACAAAGCAAAAGTGAAATAAAGATAAACCAGAGACAACAGAAAAACAGAGAGAGAAACAGCCAGAGGGGGAGAGTGCGGGATGGCAAGGCAATTGCGATTGCGATTGCGAGTAACGTCCAAATGCATTTACCAAGTGGCTGTCCAGACTCTGCCCCCGAAACGCGCACGAAATACCAAACCCAAAACCAATCCAAAACCCAAGACCAATCCTCTGGCCAATTCTGTGGCCAGGCACATGCCTCAAATCGCTTCGGTTGTCGCTGCAAAATGAATTTCCTGCTATTTTAGACATTATTATTGTTATTTTGGTTTTATTATGCCCTTGTATTGAGGGCATAAAAACTATCAAATAAAATATGCAATGCAGTAAATGAGACATGTCCTCATATCCGTCTTTTTGACAGCTACATCGGCCCACTCTATCATATAGCTGAAATTGGTAAAATCGGTCCATATTTCCAAAATATGTCTAGAACAGCCTAATGTCGAACCTGTCCTATATCATATAAGAAATAGGAACAATTGGACAATAATTGAATGGAAATATTGAAAATTTCCTTTGCAATATCTATTTAAAAAGCTGCTCAGATATGAGCATAATCTAATCAAGATCGTAATACTATATCGTATATATCTGTAAGGGTATTAAATCTTCGGCAAACGGAACTCTTATTTCTTTTCTTTGTAGTTTTATTTTTTTTGGTTTAAGTTTGCCTGCATTTTAATGGGTATTTGTTACTGTTGTTGTTATTGCTGCAGTTCCTGGCACGGCATTGTGCGCTTAAGGCGTAGAGGCGTGGCAAACAGTGGGTTTTGCGGTTGTCCCTGGGGGCCACTTGCCACGGCAGCTGCCTAAGCCAAGGCGTACTTTGGATATGAACTGCCTGACGGCCCCGTTTATGCCGCCTCAGTGAGTGTGTGCGTGCAGGGCTTGCAATTATTGCAACAAAATGCAAAATTTTGCACACCCAATTGACGCCAGATGAACTTGAGTTGACTTCCAGGCAGCAACATTGTGAAGGATTATGCAGGATTACTAGATTCTAATGCCATTGGCAGTTCTAATGAGTACAAATTGGGCGTTAAATTAAGGCCAAATGTTGGCTAAATAATTGCTTAAGTAGTTTAAAATGAGTTTTTTAAACAGTTCTTAACTTTGTTGAAGCCAAAATCAAAAAGAAATATGTTTAAATATTAACTTATATTTAAGAGCGAGAGAGAAATATTGATAAGACTTTGACTCAAGATTAAAATCCCTTTCCTGCATATGCGATATTTTTACTTATCACACTTTAGGAATGCGATAATGAAAAGATTTTGCTTGTATATTAGGAAAATAGTAAAGCTCATAAGTTTCATCAAGATAGCTTTAAAGTGAAACTAATTTGCATAAAAGCAGAGAAACAGATCGAGATGAAGAAGACAAGAATACATATACTTTATGGGTTCAAAACGTTACACACTTCGTGATCAAGTTAAAATACCCCCTGCAAGGGTAATAACTGTGTGTAAAAGTAAAGAAATCATGTAGAAAGAATAGATATATGCCATATGGAACAAATACATTCCTTTTACCAAATAACCGACTCAACTCTTAATCGGTTTTGAATAGTTAACAAAAACTATTTAAAACCAATTCATAATTCAATTAAAAATTAATATAAAAACAAACGTGTAATAAAGTGTCTCGCAACACTAAATTGTCGGTTACTATAAAATAATAAGGTACAACACTTCACAAAAACACATTTGGCATTACCTTTTGTGCTATTTCAAATTGATATTGAATATCAATCAGCCCAAGTGTTGCGCATACAAATGGCCCATAACATCAAATTTCTATAAGCGCGATCAATTTTTGAGCACTGTTTGGCTTGGTTTTTAATTTGTTTTTTTTTTTAGCACTGGTTGAACGATTAACGCAAGCCTAAATTGGTGTTGTTAACACTTTTGTTTTTGGTGGAAACTCGCGATTCAAATACGAAAACAAAGGCGAAAAAAACGTCACTTGTTGTGCTCCGATTCGGTTCCGTTCGGGGTACCGTTAACGTGCAACGCCGACCAGGAACTGAAATGTGGCCCAAACTGTTGCGACAGGGCAACACAAAACGATTCAGCCGAGCCGCAGCCGAATGCCGACAACCGACAATCGACGACGAGCACACGAAGCCAGCAGCGCCTAGCGGCTTCCAGTTGCAACCTGTTCCAGTGAGCAGGTGTTGCCACCTACTGGCTGGGTGGGTGTTCGAAGGTGGCTGATAACAGAGTCAGCTGCCAGCTGCTGGCCATCAGCTGATATGGGCACAACAGGAAGTGGTTTGCGGATGGGAAGCTGCTTGAGACAAACTACGCGAAATGGTACAAAAATTGTTTCAAACATCTAATGAGACTCAAGAGGCTTTATTTAAAGAATATATTTTTACAAGAAATAGAGAAAAATCATCAAATCAAATCAATCAGAAGCATAAATTTATGTTTCTTTCATTTAGAGAACGTTTTTCAAATGACTACATTTACACTGAGCTCAGAACATAATACATTAATTATCTCCTTATATAAAACTGTTTATCCTGACTGACTGACTGAAAGATTGACTAACTGACTGACTGACTTATTGACTGACTGACTGACTTATTGACTGACTGACTGAATGACTGAATGACTGTCTGATTGACTGACTGACTTATTGACTAATTGATCGACAGACTAAATGACGGACTCACTAACTAACTGACTGACTGAATGACTGTCTGATTGACTGACTGACTGACTTATTGATAAACTGACTGAATGAATGACTGACTGACTTATTGATTAACTGACTGAATGAATAACTGACTGACTGACTGACTGACTGACTGACTGACTGACTGACTGACTGACTGACTGACTGGCTGACTGACTGACCGACTGACTGACTGACTGACTTATTGACTAATTGATCGACAGACTGAATGACTGACTGACTAACTAACTGACTGACATATTGACTGACTGACTGAATGACTGTCTGATTGACTGACTGACTGACTTATTGATAAACTGACTGAATGAATAACTGACTGATTTATTGATTAACTGACTGACTGACTGACTGACTGACTGACTGACTAACTGACAGACTGACCATTTTCAAAGATCCTTGTGAGAATTTATTTGATACGTGGAAAATGCGGTTTAAATGTTTAATATACGAAAGCTTATTCTTCAGCTTCAAGATTCCGCCCGTTCATTACAACAGTCAAACATATTTTTAAATAGAAGTGGAGATCAAGATGGGAAGATTTCAATTTTCCACTGGTAAGGCCGGGCAATACCCGCTAGCTTATATATATTGAACTTGTCACTACAATTTGATAGATCTACTCCACATTCTACTACAATTTCTGTTCAAGTTAGGAATATTTGAAACTTTCTACTAGGATTTCTTTAACATCTTCAACTTCACTTTAAATTACATTTTCTTTTTCAACATTTTGCTTCAGTTTCAGCTTAACTTTCCTTCCATTTTCTACTACAACCATTTGCTGCTACTTTTTTAAATCTACTCCACTTTTTAGTGCCTTTTCCACTACAATTTCGACTAACGTTTCCCCTACCACAATACCCTTTTTGCGCTTGCGCCAGCCCCAATTAGACAAGCCCACGCTGGAAAGCCGCTTTCTGGCCCAAAACGAACTGTTGCTCATTTCTGGCCTGAACTGTGCTGGACAGGACGCGGGACAGAATCCCGGCGGGCAACCACTTTGCCTGCAATTTCGTACACGTTTACGCTTTACCATTTGCCTTTCTTACATATGAAAACACTTTGGCCGAGCGCCGGGCACAGCCGCTAGCCGTGCTCTGGCTGGACATCAATTGCAATTTTTTGGGCACGCCTGCACCGATGTGTCCTGTCAGGCAGGACATATGCTAGACTGCCTACCTTGCGGTTGGGGTTTGGCAAAAGGCTTTTCCATTAGCCGGCGGCTGTGCGTCCAAAATTGAAGTTTGCGTTTTGGTCCAGAGCCTGGCAGGACTGACGTTGAGTACCCCCCCCCCCTCCTCCTCACCCTCGCAGAGATAGGACAGTTGGCGGCAGGAAATTCAAATGCCGCCATGCATAAGCCACACGCTGCATTTCCGCTGCCCAATCAAATTTCAAATAATATAGATATCTGCTCTATGTTTAAATTGTATATTGCCCAACAAAAAATCACATTTGAATTTTCATTTCCGTGCGCTTTGGCATGGGAAATATTTTAATTGCATTAAAAGCAATTGCGGCAATTGAAAGTTCTGCAGTTAAATTGCAAATTGACTGCGATTTGCCAACTAAACTTTTGGAATTTTATTCTATTTTATTTTTTATTATTCATTTCAATTCAGACTTAAGCTGATGTCATTTAAAAGTTCGCCCAAATGGCATTCAAAAGCTATTCAAATTACCGCAGTTTAATTATGATCACACTCACACACACACAAGCACACACGCACACACACACACGCACACACCTCTGGCTGCGTTGACCGCAAATGAAAAACCTTCTTGGTTAACCAAAATACCGGCTACCGGAATTGGATGACCAGCGGGAAGCCGACCCGCAAATCAAACCCTTCTCAGTGCAGAACGAGAACTAATTTGAATAATTTATTTTAGCTGCCAAAAATAGATATTTTAGCTGGCAGTAAAAGATTCCCTGTTTCCAACACACACCATTATAAGAAATAGATTCTTAAATAACTTGTATAATAAAGTAATAGAGCCCTAAAAGTTGGCACCCAAATGTTGTACGAAGAATCAAGTCTGTATCTCTTAAAGTGCAATATATGGTGGCAGGACTCAAAAAGTCACGTATCATATGTTATTTATGATTCTATACGATGTTTATGGCTTTTAAATACTCCATAATAAGTTAAAATAACGAGAATTGAAATCGATATTTATCGATTTTCGGAGAAATTAAAGCAGTTATCGAACGAAAAATGCGAGAATTGGCAGTCATGCTGACTAGCTCGACTAGATCGACTCCAACTTTATGGGATCGAAAATCCCTACGTCCGACTGTTACATACATTCACACATTAGCAATATACCCGTCTTTCGTGCGCACAGGGTATTAAAAACATGAGCAACAGCGGGCATTTTACATTCATTAAAATGAATACAAAAGTAACAACAATTTAAAGGTCAGGCCAACAACTCACCTGGGCAAAAGCTTAGCAGACATAGCAGACCATAAAGTACTCAAATATATTATGCCGCAGCATGGAAGATCTCGGTCAGCGGCTGCACTTTTAATGGAGCCAAACACTACAGCTGTGGCGCTCATTTGCCATTTGGCATTTGCATAGATATTTTGGACTTGTTCTGGGGCTGCTTTAACCAGTCCGCAAATGCAATGAACGTAGCCGCAGCGTTAATTAACATTCGTGAGGCGCAACGTGTCTGCAAAATTTGCCTGAAAATGGATATGCGAGCGGGCAAGTATATAGTATATGCGTATATATATTTATATATATATATATATTTTTTTTTTTTTTAACAGAGACTATAGAGATTTAGACGCGTGCGGATTCAAGAGTGCCGAAAGTTGGGCGAAATTTTGTGCTGCTGCTAGTTATTCGGCATCAAATGAATGTGGGAGTGTGTGAGTGTGTATGTGTGGGGATGTGTGGTTGGGCGTGTGTATGTGTGTGTGAGTGTGTGTGGCATGCTATTAAAGTCTGGCCTGCAATTAGGCCAACCCGACACGATGCATTTGGTTTTGCATTTGCCACGCGGCGATTTGCAATTTCTGTTGCCTGCTTTTTGGGGCACTCGCGTTTAAATGGAGCGCAATAAAAGCAAATAATTGAATATATTTTTAAAAGGCCAAACAAAGCAACAACAACAATTTTAAGCAAATTACATTTGATTTTTCATAATTGCGTGGAAAACATTTTAAAAGCTCAATTAAAAATATTTTGGCATATGAAACAAATGCAATTAAGCAAATATTTAGGAACAATTTGCGTGCGCGGCAAAAACAGTTGGTTTGCATTAAAAAAAACATATTGATGTTTGTGTTAAAACCTTTTCAGAGTTATTTTTAAATTTTACAATATTTGAGCAATAAATTAAATGCTTTTATTTGGTTAGTTGGCGTGAAAGTTAACAACAAATGAAAAATAAAGGAATTAAATTGTATTTATAAATTAATAATTAATGAAATACACTGACAAAATGCAGATAAACTTCAGCAGATTAAATCTGGTGCATTAATTTATATTAAAAGCTCTTTAAAGGCAATATTATATGGAATTTTGTGCGGGGTATTCCTGCATGTGCTTGCTGTGGTAAATAATATTTGTCATATATTTGTAGATCTAATGCCTCTTTAATATGCGCCTGCACAATCGTTGGATTGGCAAATCAATTAACTGTGATATCACACACACGCTTCTTCTTCTTCTTCTTCGTCTGCCTTTTGCCGACACTTTCAAACAACAACAACAACAAAAACAATGGCAACAAAAAGCTGCGGTCAGCTATTTGGCATATATGCAAAGTTGACCCGCCACAAAAAGAACCACATTAAATTCTGACATGGGTCCATTATGCGACCATGTGCCAGGCACATGAGACACTCAGGCGCCGACGAAGGAGAGTGTTGAGGCGGGATGCGGGACATGACGAAAAAGTTTACACTCGACTTGTTGGCGAGTCCTTTCTGGCCGATGTTGTTGTTGTTGTTTTTGTGGCTCGCAATGCAGATGCACGGAGCGAGGCGGCCAATTTCAGAATGGATTTGTGGACAACAACAAGCAATCCGCACTTCACACCCCGTCAAGTTTTTAAATATGCATGAACACCTTTTTGGAAGCCCGTTTGTGGCCAGCGAACGGAGTGCGGGATGCGGGATGCGGATTGGGTTGCACACACGGCGTATACTTGATAACACAAATCTCGTTTCAACGTCAACACACAAGACAAAGAAAGAGCTGTGCGGGCAAAATTTGGGCGCGTGACACGAGCATGCACGGCTCAACACGAAAAATAAATTAATGCATGAAATGGGAGGAAGATGGAATGAGGAAAGAATTTACAAAAACTTAAATTCAACATAAAAATTTGGTCAGTGTTGAAATTAAAAATAAATATTAAAGTTGATTGGAAATTATATATAAAATATATATTTAATATAAAAATCATTTATATAATCAGGCTCAGCACAGTCAAAAGCTAAACTTTTTTGCCTAACTAAACTAAAAAATAAGTTGGATCTAAAGGTCGAGTGCGCGGGTTTTGTGATCGTCTCGAGTAGTGAAAAAAAAGGAAGGAAACCCGTAATGTGCCCATCTCTAGATAGGAAAAAGTTCTGAGCAAACAAATGTTGGTGCTGAACATATATAATGTGCATTATAATTTTTCTGTATTATTTAAATTATGCGACAGACATTTTAATTAAATTTTTACAGCGCTGCAAAACTTTGATGCAATTCAATTGAAAGTTGGCTCCACCCCAGTGGTATGGCTCTATGGTGTGTGTGTGTGTGTGTGTGTGTGTGTAGACTACTTGCAGCACGATATCCTGGCAGAGCGTATCGCATCGTCTTAGGGCGAACGACGCCTGTGCAAATGTGTGCACAAAATTAAAATGTTTACCTTTGTAATGAGCTTAGATGTTTGATGTCTGCCAACTGCTTATGCCTTGCACAAGCACCTGCCATTTTCATCATCATCATCATTATTTTGTCCATCAATCATGCCACAAATGCTGTGCGGTGTATTATAACCGACACAGTTCAAAATGTTGGCTTAATGTTTAAATTTAAATCATTTTCGGAATTAATATTTGATGCAATGGTTTCCAGGATTAAAGCTTTGCGGTTTAAAACAAACGAAAATTTTACCCACATCGATGTGCGTACAATTTCAACGCTCAGCCTCTCTTTATTTTCTCGTTCTCTCTCTCTTTCACTCTCTCGCTCTCTGTTTACATAAGAAGTAATGTTTCCTAGTTGTGCGTGTGGCTTAATGGCAAACAGTACGTCCCGACGGCGAGAAGCCGCAGGTTCGATGCCGGCACCACCACCATTAATGAATTTATTTAAACGAGCAAATTCGATACATAAGAAATAGTGTATTCTAATTGCGCGTGTGTGTGGCTTGATGGCAAGATGTTCGTTTCTTAGGCGAGAAACCCCGGGTTCGAAACCGCTCTCCATTTTCTGTAGCTTTCTTTTTCAAACACCTTTTTTATTAAATTTATCCAAATGAATGAGCAAATTTGAAATCCCTTCTAAAAATTGCGGATATTTTTATATATTCTCCAGACCTTCACCTACTTCTCTTAAGGCTATAACTTAGTCCCTGGGGATGACCGAGTTTCTTACTTAAAATGGTGCCCTTAAAAGTTATCCCAGAATGTTGGATTAGGAATCTTTGAATAATATATACACACTGAATATTCACTGATACCAGATGTTTATAACTATTTGTACAACAGAGCTGAGCTGCATGCCGAGGAACTAGTGCATTCTCTTCAGTTTCAAATGAATCGGGTTTCCCTCGTAATCTCCACACATCGCACATAAAATACCACAAAATGTAGTTATAAGATTTAAATTCAATTTTTGATTTTTTTTCCATCCCAAATATTGAACTGTGCATAGCTATGGGTATGTGAGAGTCAAGCTGTCCGAATTTAAATTCAGACCGTAGTAACAGGAGCAACTGGTTGGACACGTATTCCACTCGCTAAGTATTTGGCATTCGGTGTGCGGTGCGTGTCAAACTGTTTGGCATGCAGAAGTTTCACCTGACAGTGGGCGTGACCCGTCGGCCATTTCATCAGGCCACTTTCGAGGCAAGGCTTGGTAAATGTTGTCAACAACAACATCGTGAGGGAGGTGTTTATCAGCCCTGCAGTTGGCGTCGCGCTGTGCGCGTGTGCTTGATCAAAGGATTTGAGCTTTACGCATTGGTAATGCATGCCAGTTGCTGTTTTGTTAATTTTAAATACATTTCTCAGCCACAAAAACCCAGCATTTGGCACGAACCTCCAGTCGATTCCTTGTGACCTTTCATCACTGCTCGACTGTTGATTTAATTTTACTTCAGCTACACACCCTAAACGTGCGTAGAGGGTATATTGATATTGATATATTTGTCAGCCTTGTCTTAAAATAAAGTTTTTTTTTAACTTATCAGAGAAGGTATCAGCATAATCAAAGCTGCACAAAAGTTTTAACCGCAGCAGGCTGTACAAATGATCAAAAAAAGAAAGAGGGTTCAAAACGCCTATTAGAGAGTCTTAATGTCCAAAGTCTATCTTAATAAACGGTAAATATTACAAATTCTACAAATATAATCTCCAAATACAAGCAGTCACAGTGAGCAAAGAATGAAAGAGGGTTCGAATCTCATATTAAAGAGACTTAATGCCCAAATTTGCTCTTTTTTCTTGTATAATAAAAAATCGTATATATATTAAAAACTCTCCAAAAACAATCTCAACTTTTGATGGGTATCTGCTAGTCGTTGACCATTATGCAACTATAGTGTATACCTATTTAGAGCACATTCCCTCGCACAGTTTATGAGCCTCAAACCCGCTCGTTACACATTTCCTCACACTTTGTCAGCGTCTTCTCACGGCAACTGTATGTATTTTTATTTTACCCTTTCAGCGGGTGTTATTGTTTTGCCAAAAAGAAGGAGACAACATCTCCGATCCGATAAGGTATATAAATTCTTGGTCTTCTTCAGTATACGTATGTTTCGATGGATAATTCGTAAGGCGTTCTTGATTAAACTTGGAGTAAATCTTTTTTTAGTTGTACTCAGAACATTTCCCGACTATAAAAACTATATCATTTAGCTGCTGTAGGAAATATTAGAAAAAACTTCAGTTCTTGTAGTTTGTTTTTCAAGATATCTTAAACAGACTTATAAAAATATGAACTCTTTTATAGATTTCACATATAAACCAAGTCGTAAAAAGATCGGGCAACTATACTATAAAACGCTTATCGGAAAAATGAAAAGAAAATTCAGTTTTTGAGTAAGTACAGAGTGGGATTAAAAAGCTAAAATGTGTGGGACTTTTATCCACTAAAACTATCGCCTAATCCCCGCCGTAACCCCTTACCTCTACTAGAGAAAAATGGCATGAACAGCTCTGCCAGAGTTTCATATAAAGTTAGAATTACATTTGTTACAGCAACTTATTAAAATATCGAAATGGAAATAAGTCAACTGACTAAAAAATTCTACCTAAACTTTGCCCTAGCTCTGCCAGTTGAGCAGCACAAAGCATATGTGTGTGTGTTTGTGTGTATATCCCAAATCTGATATGACAGATAGTGACTGTTAGGGTATTAAATTGTCAGCACTCTGCAGATTACAGTTTTTTCTTGTTACTTTTAAGACATTTGCTACACAAAGCAAACGTGCAAAATGTGCTAAAAAGTTGCATGCAGAGCGGAGCCGAAACAGAAGTCGGCAGCATCATCATCATCATCATTGTTGTTTCAGTTCTTCTTGTTGTTGTTTATTGTTGTTGTTTAATGTTGTTGCCTTTTGCTTGTTTGCGTTTTGCTTTTGAAGTCTCACACACACACGCACACATGCACACACAGACACACACCCAAGTGCTACGTGCAACTTGCTAAAATTGCGAGAAAATGGAAATTAAATGAACTTGAAATTGTAAGCAGCTCAGATAGAGAGATACACATACATATGTAGAGCAGACGCGTGTGCCTGTACTTGGGCTAGGATTACGCTCGCGTAGGTGCCACACAATGTGGCAGTTCAGCGATGACGTTGCCTCAACTTTTGCGTAGGTGCTCTTGCTAACCCCAATGCAGAAGTTTTCCGCTAACAACAAAATGCGAGAGAAAAACCAACAAGTGGAGGGGTTTGGAGGTTACAGAAGGGTTTCATTTGCGCGCGCGCTGAAAAGTAGGCAACAGTTTTGTTTAGTTGCTAACGCAAAGTTTAGAAAACAACTCACATTGATATATTTAATAAATATTTATTTAATACTTTAAATATCCCAAAAAAAAGTGCAGAAATGTCAAAATATGAGGCTCATAACTGACTAGATTTATGAAGATAATCTTGAAAAACAAAACATTTTCCCCAATAAGATCTCATGCCTCGACCGATGCTTCCAACATATGTATATATTGGATAATATAAAATATGAGATATATTCATATACGGTATATTTATCTTTTTGGCACCAACTGAATTTAAATCTATTAAACAAAGCCTTTAAATATGAAAAGTCCACCTGGAGAAAATCATACTTAAATGAATCCTCTAACTGAAAGGTATATACATTTAGTTTTAAATACACATATAGATATTTAGGGGATATACAAGGCCCGGCACCGATACCGATACGAGACAATACAACAATAAAAAAAAATTAGGCAGCTCAACAGCTCTTGTGTTCACGTTAACAAAATATATTTATATTGATGCCGCATAGACAAAAACAAAATATTTAAAACTATTCAAAAGTCGAAACAAAAAACAAAGAAATATATACATACATTGTATGTGCAGATTTTGTTTTATCTATCGGTGTGGCATGTGAATATGTTGATGTAAACATAAACCTCATATCTATTCACTTGCGGTTCACGATCAGCAGGCTGATCTCATTCAAGCGATTGGTTATATTAAAGCGGCTGCCTGCAAAGCAATTGGAATACAGATTATTATGTGATATACTCTTTGAAATTCACACAAATAATAGTTACCCTTTTTAATCTCAACCAAATCGCCCGTTTTCAAAATGCATCTCTGCATCTCGGCCGAGCCATTGTCCAGCTGAACTTCAAACTCTCCATAGAGCGCAAGAAACCGCTGGAAGGAGAAACAAAATGTTATTTGATTAACTGATGGCTTTGGCGACTTTTCCATATTTAAAATATTTGTTGGCTGGCTCGAGGTCCGTGTTTGTAAAGACAAAAAATGAAAACAATTTTATTTAATATTTTGCTTCCGATATATTTCGGTTGTACATCGGCAAACCGTCTTGAGGGCAATTATTTTACACGTCTGCGCTTTTTGACGTGGAGATTGATACATATTGCAACATATATTTGAAGATATAATTATACGCACCAATGTATTGGACTTGTTGCGTTTCATGCCACGCTGTTGCAGCGGTTGGAAGCGCATGTAGCCTATGGCGCACTTGTCCTCCGTTCCATAGAAGCTGTATTCAATGCCGTCCAAAGTCAAGAAATCCAAGTTGGCCGCCGATGCTGCAAGAAATACGTGTACAATAACATAAGTAACCAGGCTGAAGACTGGATGTGAGCGCCGATGTTCTAATTGTCATTCTGATTCGAACCCAAAATGGGACGGGCAAAAGTGCGCACACAAAATGTGACGACGGAAGATTCGAAAACAAAACAATCCCAAAACGAAGCTTCGAACTCAAAGCTACGGTTCAGAGTTGTGGAAAATTAGCTTCCCGAAAAAGAGCTGGTTCAGAATGTGAAAAAAGCAGGCTCGAGCTCACAGCCTGTTTTCAGGGGTCTGAAAAACCAGATTAGGCTGCGAGCCTAAATTAAAGATAATTGTATAAAAAGGAAACGTACTGAAGCGAATTGAATTGTTTTCTTCTTCGCTCGCGACGCTGGCCGCATTCTCAGTGGATCCGGGCGGCACATCGCTAACACCACGTAGCCAATCCGTCATTTGCAAGAGTTGGGTTTGCGCCATGTTGAGTTTGGGCGCCGGTGCCAGGTCAGGCGCGGCTCTCGGCTCAGGTGCTGGCTCGTCTGCAGCTTCGAATTCCTCTGGGCGCGGCATTGGATCTGCTTCTGATTCTGTTTCGGAATCTGGGTCCGAGTATATTCGAGAATACTTTTTTTCTCGCATTCGTTTTTCTAGAGGCATATCATCCCTTGACCGCTTTTGGGGGCGTCCAAATGATTCCGTTGCTGCCTTGCGTTTGGTTTGCCGTACAGCTGAGCGCTCCGGCTCCATTTGCTGCTCCTCTTCTTCAGTTATTTCGGACAGTCGGGATATGCCTGCTTCCAGTGGCTCCTGCTGGTAATCCCGCTTACGCTTTAGCGTTCCGTAACTGCGTTCTGTGGTCCCGGGCTCTCTATCATCGCGCGGCGTGCTGCTACAGAGCGGCGATCTCGCAATTAACGAATTGGTGCGATTCTGAGCTGATCTTGTCTTGGGCTTATCCTTTACGAAGTTGGTATAGGAGGAAAGCGAGCGCTCAAAGAAGGTGAACTTAAAAGGATCGCTGACAGTGTGCACCCAAGTGTTGCGCAGCGGAACGTGACCACGTTTCGATCTGCGAACTCCAGCTGGCAATTGAAAAAGAATATTATTATTATTTGGTTATTTTCATTTAATTTATAGTCACTTTTTAGTTTTACAAATTTGAGATTCCTGTAATGAAAAATTAGGCTTTCTAGCTCTAGCTCTATTTTTCAGTCTTGCGATTTGGATTATGTTTAAGCCAATCAATCAATCAGTCAATCAGTCAGTCAGTTAGTCAATTAGACACTTTCTGACTTGTATCACTAATAATCAATCAATTCATCATTCAATCTGTCAATCAGTCAGTCAGTCAATCAGACATGTTCTAACTTGTATCACTAATAAAGGTCTTAAGAGCTTCTATGAAAAACTAAGCTTTCTGGCTATGGTTGCGTATACCGTGTTTCGCTCATCAGTCAATCAATCAATCAATTCATCATTCAATCTGTCAATCAGTCGGTCAGTCAATCAGACATGTTCTAACTTGTATCATTAGTAAAGGTCTTAAGAGCTTCTATGGCAAACTAAGCTTTCTGGCTATGGTTGCTCATCAGTCAATCAATCGATCAGTCAATCAGTCAGTCAGTTAGTCAGACATGTTAGTACTTACTTGTATCATCGTTTCCGTTCGTTGCATTAGCCTCCTCCGGCAACGTCTCGTTGACGAGTGTAATGCGCAGGCTATTCAATACGCTGTCCAATTGGTTCTTTCGATTTTTCCTGGGCGGCGGCGCAGATGGTTTCTTGAATAAAGCATCATCTCCTATTGGCTTCTTTTTCTTTGGCTTCTGCTGTTTTCCAGGGTCCTTTGATTCATTCCTGTTTTTGCTCTGTTCCTGGCTAATCGACAGCTGAAGTGCCTCGCGTGCAGCTCTACTGGTGCTCGGCTGTTCATCTATCGGAATTGGGTCCAAGATTGATGCATCTGGTGCAGCTGGTGGTGTTGGCGTTTCCATGCGCAGCTCCTCCATACACGTACTGCTCGCCTCTGTATTATTGTTAACCTGTGCCGGCAACATTAAATCCTCCTCCTCAGCAGCTGCGCCTTGTGCATCTGTGCCTTGCTGAATCTGTTCCTGTTCCTGCTCCTGCTCCTCAGCATAAGCGATCTCCTTGGACGGCTGTGGCAGAGATCCGCGCGACTGGCGGGTGTATCGAATAGCGGCTGGCGAAGGCGGGACAATTTGTATATCCTCAATAACCTTAGCTTGAGAGCTTTCTGTCAATTCATCCGCCTGCTCCGCCTCCGCGTAATTAATTTCCTTTGGCGGCTCTGCATTCACAGCAGTAGAACTAAGGCGCACCGACCTGCGCGAGCATCGTTTGGATGCCGGTGAATGCGGCTCAATGGGTATATCCTCCAGTTCTGCAGCTGCATCTGGTCTTTGCTGCACCTCCTCTTCCGCATACATGATTTCATCTGGCGGCTCCGGCAGAGACCTTTGAGCCTGGCGCGAATATCTTAAGGAGGCTGGTGGAGATGGCACAATGGGTATATCCTCGACAGCATCTGCCCCCTGCTGCACCAGGTTTTCCTTCGGCGGCTCTTCGTTCACATCAATAGAACTGAAGCGGACCGATCTACGCGACTGACGCGAGTATCTTAAAGAGGCTGGTGGAGACGGCACAATGGGTATATCCTCGACAATCCCAACCGGACAGGTTTGTGTTTGATCTGATGCAGCATCTGCCCTCTGCTGCTCCGGGTTTTCCTCTGGCGGCTCTTTGTTCACAACATTAGAGTTAAAGCGGACCGATCTACGAGACTGACGCGAGTAGCGTATGGAGATTGATGGCGGCGGCACAATTGGTATATCCTCGATGATTGAATGTGGCGATGGTGCGGGTGCGATCTGTATGGAGCTGTCGCTTGGGCGCGTCTGCTTTGCCGACAACGGCGACAGATTGTCCTCGATGTCCGAGTTGCCCTTGGTATAAAGACTGCGTTTAGTGTCCGTCCTGGAGCGTGACTTGAGGCGTTTCTCAATAGCTTGCGAGAGCTCCAAATAATTCAATAGCTCAGTGGTCTTTAAAGAGATTTTAAATTAGAATTAAAATATGAAAAGAAGTAGGCATCTTCGGCATGTCGAAGATTAGATAAACGTGCAGATAGGCCACTCACCACGGGTGCGCCACGGCGTCTGGAGCGCGAACGTCGTGGCGGCTGCAGCAACGTAGAACTATTGAACTGTTGCATCGATAAGCTTCGGCCCATTGCTGTGCTTTTGTTGAGTGCACTCGACGCTGCAGCTGGCGCTGGCAAAGCATTTAACTCTAAACTGGGTGCAGTCACTTTGCTAGGCAAACCTTCGCCCCGACCAGACAGATTACGCCGCAATATCTCCATTTGTATGCTCTGCTCCAAGACCAGCTGCTGCTCCATGATGGTCGCCTGCTGCTCCCCGCTCTGCTGATAGATGCTGCCCAATGAATTACGTTTGCGCAAATCAAGTATCTCAAAGTTGCTCATGCGTGCCAGTTCCTCGGCAAACTGTTCACCGTTGATGGCCGGCCGGGGCGGCTTATTGAGTGCCACCTGTGCTGTCTTCTGTGTGCGCTGCTCAGGTAAATTATTTGTGCGCGTGCGATGCAAATCGAGCAGCTGCATGGTCGCCTCCTGGCAAGGCGACTGTCTGCACCGGCGATGCTGCCTGGTTGTGTTGCCACCGGTTGGCGCCAAGTTAAGCGGCGCTGTGCTATCCGTAATCTCAGCGTCGCTTTCGTTGAGCATTGTATCATCACGAATATTATCCGGACTGCAAGTGGTTTGTATGCCACAACTAACAGCTGCTGCTGCTGTTGCGGCTGCTGATGATCTTGGCGGTGTTGCTGGCGCAGCTGACGCCTCCTTTTGTGGCATGGACTGTGATTGTGTTTCCGGCCCGATTTGATGTGACGTTCGTGTTGACTCGAGCAGCTCGGATGTGCGTCTCACACGCACTCGAAGCGCCTGTGGCAGTGACTCCACTTGTGGCCTATGCTCCTGGGTTTGTGTTTCAGGCACAATACGATCGCTTTGCTGTGCTATTCGTATTGCTTTCTGCAGCTGTGGTGAGCGTCTCAAACGCACTCGAGGCTGTCTTACAGTGTTTAAATCCGTGAGCGCAGGTGAGGGAGTAGCCTTTGCTACAAGCTGTCCCATAGTTGCGCTTTTGTTTGATGGCGCGGGCTCTGTTGCCTTTTCTATGATAAAGGTGCCCCGATTGCCCACACTAGTTGGGGTCCCTAGACGCTGTGATGTGCTCGTCGAGGGTCTCTGTGCTGCTGTCGACTTGGAAGGCGGCTCGGCCTTGCGGTCCATTTGCTTTAGATTTGACTCAAAGCTGGTTTCGAAATGGTCATGTTGCGGCAGAGGCTCAAGGGCGGCACCTACTGCTGCTGCTCCTGGGGAACGGTGTGGCGTTCGCGGTGATGAGCTCTGTGGCGAACGCTGTGGTGATTGCTGCGGCTCCTTCTGTTGTTGTGGCGACGGTCTGGTTGCTGGTTTCTCGGAAGCAGGCGTGCTACTAATTGTGGGCAGCTGTGAGATTGTCAGTTAAGTGGAGCCGATATTGAAACAATGCGAAACTTACAAAATCAAAGGAGCCCGATGGCTTGCGCGTCTCATTTACAGCATTGTCGAACTCCTTCTGCAGTTCGCGCCGGCCACCCAACTGCGAGCGTCTGTTCAAGGCCACACGACGCAATTTATCAGGCTCGGGCAGGGCGCCTCCGCTGCGAGGCGCTTGGTAGCGTAGAGTGTGCGCAGGCGAGACGCTATGGGAGCGCCGCGGCGGTGGTAGATTCTCGTGTGTCGACGAATTGGGAAATTCGGGTTGCGGCTGTGACTCTGTCACCAAATGTTGCACATTTTCTGTAAAAGGTAGGTTAAATGTCTCGTGTAGCGCTCTTTTGTTAGCCACTGTCTGTGTACCTTTTGGCTGAGCCTGCTGTTGTTGTTGCTGTTGCTTTTCTGGCAGTTTTATCAAGTCGACGTCTACATCAAATGACACATCGTAGCCGCCAAGCACGTACTGTGGCGTGGCCTTTGGCTTTGGAGCGGTTTTTAATTTTAGAAACGCCGTCAAACGATTTGCATCTGGATTGTTCTCATTCAAAATGTCATCCAGTTCGCGCATTGTGTCCTCACTTATTTGCGGCCTGCAAAAACACCTTAATTACAGTGTGCCCTGTTATCTATTGTTGCTGCACTTACATGTTGCGTTTCGCGCCTTACGGCAAATTGTTTATATAAATACTTCTTGTAAAGGAATTTGAAACGAAATGTTAAAGTGACGCCGTCGCATCGATGCGCGCTGCTTCAGCTCACTTGCTATCCAACACTGAAATGCATGACTATCGCTGACAGTGTTGAAAATATCGATAGGTTGCTCTCGTGGCACAAAATGTATCGATGATAACCAATATTGAAATGACACCTACAGTTACAATCAATGCTGCCAATCGCCGCTTCAAATCCGATGTTAGAAGTAGCCATATATAGCTCAAATTAGTTATAAACAGGCGAAGATTGGCAGCACTGGTTACAATGATTGCAAATTTTTGACGATTATGGTAGTAGGATGACACCTGCAATACCAATGCTGTAGGTGTCATACCAGCTTAAGTAAACATTGGGCGCGCTACACAATGAGTTTCAATGGAATAAATATACCCCAAAAGCTGGTGCCGCACAACTATTTGCAGCTGGGATTGGCGGCGCAGCGAGGAAGGCAGCGCCAACTCAAAGAACTGCTGGAAAAGGTAGTGAAAATGCAGAAGAAAAACATAAAACAAATAGAGATAAGAAATTGTTTGTTTTGCAGCGAAAATTGCCGGAGCAGGGTTGGCGTGATGAGGAGATCGAGGAGCTGGTGCACCAGCTGGCCGCATTGGACAGCAACAATTTCGCACACAAGGTGGGCCTGGGCGAGCGGGAGGCGCGCATTGCGTGCAGTAAGTAAAAAATGTAAATTAAATAAAGAAATCTTGAAATTGTTCTTTTATAATTCAGAGCTCGTGGCGCGGCGCCATTACAACTTTGGCCATGGCATCGGGCGCTCTGGAGATCTCTTGGAGGCACAGCCGAAGGCTGCCGGCTCCACGCTGCTGGCCAGTCTGACAAACGCCCTGCTGCTAGATCTGATGCAGACACTTGGCCTGCAAAGCTGTCGCGGATGCTTTCTGGTGCCCCTGGCAACGGGCATGACGCTGACCTTGTGCCTGCAGGCGCTGCGCAAGCGTCGGCCCAGTGCCAAATATGTGCTCTGGTCGCGCATTGATCAGAAATCCTGTTTTAAGGCCATCAGCGCCGCCGGCCTGCAGCCCATTGTTATACCCGATCTGGTGCTGGCGCACGAGCACGCCTTGGTCACAGATTGCGGCCAGTTTGAGCAGCACATCCAGGAACTGGGTGCCGCTAATATACTGTGCCTTTACAGCACAACCAGCTGCTTTGCACCGCGCAACTGCGACAGCATTGTAGAACTGGCAAAGCTGGCTAAAAGCGCGGAAGTACCGCATCTGGTCAACAATGCGTATGGACTTCAGTGTGAGGCCATCACCAGCCAGCTGGAGCGTGCCCAGCGCGTGGGACGCATCGATTACTTTGTCCAGAGCACTGACAAAAATCTTCTAGTGCCTGTGGGCGGCGCCATTGTGGCCAGCTGCGATGAGCAGCTGCTGCAGCATCTGGCCAGCTGCTATGCAGGTCGCGCCAGCGGCTCCCAGACACTGGATGTATTCATGACGCTCCTCTCGCTGGGACACATCAGCTACCAGGCTCTGCTACGAGAACGTCAGCAAAATTTTCAATATCTCAAACAGCGGTTGCAACAATTTGCTGCAGAGCACGGTGAAATCGTGCCACAGAGCAACAATAATCAGATTTCCCTGGCGCTTACCGTGAGCACACTGAGAGCTCTTGGCGCGGAACAGCGCAGCGTGACCCAACTGGGCGCCATGCTGCACTCGCGCGGCGTGTCCGGTGTGCGAGTGGTGCCCGTTGGTCAGACCAAATCCATCGATGGCTACGAATTCAAGCGTGGGTATCTGTAATATAAATAGTAATATAAATATAATATAAATTATATAAATATAATATAAATTACATATATATAATTTAAATTATATATATATATATATATATATATATATATATATATATATATATATATATATATATATATATATATATATATATATATATATATATATATAATATAAATTATAATTATATATATATATATAATATAAATTATAATTATATATATATAATATAAATAATAATTATATATATATATATAATATATATTATATATATATATAATTTGTACTTTTTTTATATTATATATATGTAATTTATATTATATATACATATAAGATAAGATAAAGCTGCCTTCAGTCAATTTAAATTGATATATTTGTTTATTTAATTTGTTATTATTTACAAAGAACAAATCAATTACAAATTAAGTAAAGAAACATAGTAATATATTCTGGTACTTTAGAAAGAATATCAATGCAATTTTATCTCTGCTTAATTTTTTTCAGATTTTGGTTCGCATCATAATCTGCTGGAGGTACCTTATTTGACTGTAGCCGCAGCTCTGGGCATCCGTCGCTCGGAAATTGACAAGTTTTTTGTGATCTTGGACAAATGCTGGACGCAGCTTAAAAAGTCACCAGCTTAGCTATTGGAATGTTGGAATGTATATACTCTGTTCTTAAGTCAGGTGCATATAAAAACAATTGTATGGGCTGTGTACCTAAGACTAGCTAACTATAAACAATTCGACTAAGCATAGCTTATACTACTATATAGCTTATATCTATCGATTGCTGGGCTCGTTCTCCTTGTCGTTGACCTTGCGCTGGCGGTCGCGGCTCTTGCGCTGCAGATGCTGCTGCATGGTGGCCTCGATTTGGGTGAGCGAGGTCTGATACTCGAGCTTGATGCGCTCGTATTCGCGCTTCATGTGCGCCTCTTTGTCCTCCGCGTAAAGCTTGTAATTGTGGGCGGTGCGCTTGGCGCTCTGATACCGCAGCTGTGCGGCACGCATTGCCTCCTCGTGGCTCTCGCGAAGCGTCTGGACCTGGGTGCGCCAGTGCTGTTCCACCTGTTCAATGGATTGCTTTTGCTTATCCCATTCGGCCATGACGGTTTTCATGGAGCGTCGCTCGGACTCGATGCTCGCATGCTGCTCGTCCAGGTCGCGCAGCAAATCCGCAATGCGCTGATTCTTCGACTGCAGCTCGCTGCGGCACTTGTGCAGCATTTGCTTCTGCTTGTCCTCTTGTTCGCCCAGCAGCTCCTGCATTTGCTCGCGCTCGGCGAGAATCGTTTGCTTCAGCAGCTCCACCTCCGTTTGGCGCTGCTGCAGATCCCGGCAGACCAATTGATATTCGCGCTGCAGGCACAGGCTGCGCTCCTCCGTCTGCTGAACGCGCTGCGTAAACCGCTTCAACTCGGCGGCAAATAGCTTGGCCATCTCGTCACGCACCCGCTGCTCGATGCGCTTGATGCGCGCCTGCGTGAGCTCCGGTGAAGCGGGTGACGACGCCTCCGCTTCATTCGCGGCTGTCTGCTTGGGGGAACTGGGCTTCTGTTCGGCCGCCTTGGCTGCCTCCTGCTGCAGCTGCTGCTCATATAGCTCCGCCTTGGCCTTGAGCTCGCCTAGCAGCTTTTTCTGATCCGCCGCCTGCTCAAGCTTTGCCTCCAGCTCTGCGTGCAGAGCCTGCGCCTGCTCTAGCTCGTTTCGGAGCTCGCTCAGCTCCTTGCCCTGCATGGAGTTCATGTTCTGCAGCTTTAGCATTTGGATTTCCAGCTGTAAGTACATTTAGTTAAAGCAGCGACCGTTTGGAACACTTCACATCCTACCTTAGTTACCTCGGCCAGCTGATCGCTGCACTTGCCGCAATTGCTGGAGCTCTCCTTGGCCGTTTTGAGCACCTCCTCGTGCATTTCGCGCTCCCATTTCTCGCGCAGCAGCTGCAGCTCGCGTTCGTGTCGCAGCTTCTCCGTGTCGAGTATTTTCGTTAGCTCCTGCGCCTTCAGCTCTGCCAGCTGCACATTGCGCTGGAGCTGGGCAAATTGCTGACGCTGCTCCTGCAGCTCCTTGATGCTATCCGTCTCGCTCAGCTTGCGCAGCTGATAGCTCAGCGTCTCCTTATCATTGGAAATCTCCGTGTAGAGTGTCTTCAGTCGTTCCACCTCGCCCTGCGCATCCTTCAGCAAGATCTTGTGCCGCTCCAGCTCCAAGCGCAAATTGTCCGCCGTGGCGCGGGTGCGCAGCTGTCGATTGTCATCCGTTAGCTGATCGTGTTGGCGCCGGAGCTGCTCATGCGCCAGCTGCAGTTGCTCCAAATCCAGCTGTGCCTGCTTAAGCTGCTTATCGAGCTTTTGGCGCTCTGTCGTTTGCGCCAGCGTCTGCTGCTGCAGTGCATCTCGTTCGGCCAACAGCACATCTAATTCAGCTTGCAGCTTGGACGCATTGAGCGTGGAGTTGTGCTGACGCTCGTCCAGCTGCTCCTGCAGCACCCGAATGCGCGTCTCCAGACGCGAATTGTCCTCCTTCAGTGTGGCCAGCTGGACCAGCGTTTTGTTCTCCTCCGCCCGCAGCGTGCTCAGCTCATTGGTGCGCTCGTCGAGTTGTTTCTCCAGCTTGCGCACTTCCTCGCGCTTGTTCTTCAAACTGGCTAGGGCCCGGTAGAGCTCCTGCTTGATGTGTCCCATACGATCGGCAGGATTTAGGGGCGTGCTGCCCATCAGACGGGACGGCAATCTATTTGGCGTCTCCGTTTCGGCTTGATGCTGTTGTAACAGGGTATCCATCATATCCAGCTCCGCTGTGGTGCCATTAACACGCTCCGTTAGCTGCGCTATGGTCTGCTCCATGCTGGCCACCTGAGCGTGCAGGTCCGCTATGCACTGCTGCTGGCACGTGTACTCCGCCTCGTAGTTGGGCTTGGCGGCCAGCTGTTGGACGCGCCGTTGTGCCACATCCAGCGCGGAGTTGAGTTCATTGATTTTGGCCGCCTTGTCCAGCAGCATGGACTCGTGGCTGGACTGCAGCGCATTGTAGCGCATATGCATTTGATCGAGCTCCTGTTTTTTCTTGTCCAGCTGATCGCTCAGCTGGCTCAGCTGCTGCTGCAGTAACTCCGTTTGGGCGCGTTGATGCTCCTCCAGCTGCTTGATGCGCATATCAGTGTTGCGATCTTCACGCCTGTGCTGATCCCGCTCGACCATATCATATTTACGCTGCACATCGGCGAGCAGCGTTTGAGCCGTCTCCAGCTGACCAACCAGCTGGGTGTTCTCCGTCTCCAGTGAACGCTTCTCGCAGCGCAGCTTCTCAATGTTATTGTCCAAATTGGAGCACTTCTCTTTGCTATCCACGAGCAGCTCGTGCGTGTGCTGCTTCTCGCGCAGCGCCCGCTCCAGCTCAGCCTGGGTTATGGTCAGGCGCTTCTGGTACTCATCGATTTTCTTATGCGCCTCCGTAGCTAGCTTATTGATGTTGCTTAGCTCGTGCGTCTTGGACTCCAGCATCATCTTTAGCTTATGCATTTCGCTGGCACTTACAAACTCCGCCTGATGCTGCTGCTGCTGCTGGGCGGGCTGTTGCGTTGGCAGGGGCGGCAGTTGATGCGTGGGCAACAAATTGGAAGGATAATTTGTTGTCGAGTCAATTGTGCTCTCGTCGTCGTCTTCATCCAAATCATCGAAAGCATTTTCCAATAAATTCCCCAGCTATAAAATATGTATGCACAAAATGATTACAAATAACTTTAGGTAAACAAGGCTTGCGTCGACTCAAATGCCAATACCTACCTCCGCTTCGCGTCTCTTTTGATCCTGCAGTGCTTCTTCCTCCTCCTGGCGCTCGAGCGTTGAATTTACCTTGAGCGTATCAGCGCCCTGGAAAAGGCTGACGCCGGGCGTGTTCATTTTGACGTCCGTTCACAATTAATTTAAATTTGAATTTGAGCTAATGGCGCAGGCGCTGATTTTTTTTTGTTTTTGTTGTCGATGTCAAGTTGGGTATGCAGCTCAGCACATTAGTTTGCTAATTTTGAGTAGATACTTAACAGCTCTTGCTTGGATATATGGCAAATCAACACAACTCTGTAATCATGTTCCCAGTGTTTTGTTATTTTTCACTATAGCAAATTTATATCATAATGCAAAATACCGATTCAGCGCTGATTGCATGTTTAAATATATTTACTTTCCACGCTTGATCAGCATACCAAAAGCCATTTCAGACTGTAGTAGTATGGCAGCACTGGGCTGTTTGTGGTGGTCGGTCGATAATACTTAGAGTAGGGTGCGTCATCATATCGATACAAATTAATACAGGGCTGCACACATTAAACATTAACCAAATTGATGCGATTAATTCAAAAAGAAATTATGAATACTTCTACAAAGATTTGTCTTGCTTTTTTCAAATTTTTTCAGTTTTATTATTATTATACAGACTGTCCATTCATAAACGCACTTATATTGGGACATTTATCTAATTTCTCGGCATCTATTTGGAAAACCTTGGACAAACGTTTCCAACTTTGCGCATCAAAGTAATAGAAGGTGCCACGCTCTTTTGTACCATTTTTTTCATATTGATTAATGCCAGGAATTCGAGTTATCCAAATCTTCTCCTCCACATGATACCGCCACTCGCGACTATGCCTGTGTTATAGAGAAAACAAAAAAGTTTAATATTAAAAGAAAACAAGATGATTCTGACATAATGGGACTTACAATTCAGCAGCTGCCATTAATTGCATTATATCACCGATATTCGTGTAGAACAGGAAAAAGAGCAGATCCTCTTGCAGCTTTTTCAGTACCGGCGCTGTGAGCTTATCTCTAATCGCAAAATTGATCAGATATTCGGGTGGCACGCTGTACTCAACGTCTTGTGCTCTGTTAATAAATAAAAAATGTTTCATTTTGTTAGATCAAAATCAAATTGGATTTGAATTGCATAGCGATAAGTCCATAAGCAACCCAGTGCAATATATTATCGATATCGAAATCGATATCGTTTGTATTCTACATTTTAAAAAGGGGCGCTAATCGAATCTAATTGGCTTGGGCGCTCACCTGCAGGGCTGTTCCACGAACGGTCCAGCGAATGTTGGATGCAAACTCTCCTGTGAATTCAGATTCAGGCCCAGGCCCGTTAGATCCGTGCCCAGCGATAATGTCACCAGATTTGGATCCGTCTCGGCCGCCCGGATGAACGTCAGCAGACCCACCATGCCAAACTGATTGTTCACCATGCTCGCTGGTATGTTTGTGACCTTGCCTGTGAATTGAGATTTGGTTAGCATGTGCTCTCTTCTGTAGGTATTTGGGGCATACCATCTGGCGATGTTTGTACGCCGCTCTTCACAAGTTTATCATTGCTGGAATTATCGTTCATGTGCTCGCCGCCCGCTCCGCTGCCCGTGCCACTGCCGAGGCCGCCGCCAACGCCCATCATTGCATTGTTGCCGGTAACGCTGTTGACACCACCGCCACCGCCGCCAGCGCCAACTAAACCTACATGCGTCGCATTTACCACGCCGCTTGACCCGCTGCTGCCGCTACCGCCACCAACAACAACGCCGCCAAGTCCGCTGCCAACGGCACCGTGACCATTGCCACCAACAACGGCGCCGGAGCTGCCCGCACCGCCGCTGACCACAATTGAATTCATTGCCTTTTCCGTGCCATCCAGATTGTTCTCTGTGACACCGCCGCCGCCGCCACCTCCAGCAGCGCTGCCAACGCCGCTGCTGGTGCCCAACGCGTTCGTTGTGCCATCCGAGTTCTGGGTGCCCGGTAACGCAGGAAAGTCCTCGTTGGACATCGTGAATTCCGATTGCTCGGACGTTGGTTGCTTCACCATGCCAACTGAAAGTAGTTTCGAAACCCATCAGTCAAGTTGGTAGAGTACAAAGAATGCGGTGCACTCGCATAACAAACGTATATAGCAGCTAAATACAGTGTACATTCTTAGGGGATAATCCTTCTACAACTACTTGTTAATTCCAACACCATAAAGCACTTAGTAACAAAAATCGTTATCCCCGGGAGTTCGAAGATTAAACATCCTTGTGGACATATGTATGTCTGGTATACAATATATATATATATATCTATAATAAGCAGTATTGTCTAGCAAAATTGAACTGTTTTCATCATTCATAGAGTATAAATATAAAATAAAAAACATTAGCACAATTATGAGGGCAATCAAAGAACATACAGATATAGGTATATATATATAAATATAGAGTTAACCGCAACCAATTGTAGTTATAAACGTAAATTGTAACAGAAATGTAAATTAAAATAATGTGGATTTTTGTTTTGAACTCACAAGAGGTAAAGAAATTACCGTAGGGTTTGCTGCCCGGCGGCTGGAGGGTATTCGATTGGGGCAGTGTCTGATCGTTCTGGCCGCGCGCATTCGTCAGCGATGGAAATTCTGTGGGATCGAGCAGCGCTGGCGTTGATGAGTCCGCTCCGCTGCCACCACCGAATACATGAAAATTATTTAAAGGGCCGCCCCCACCGCCACCGCCTGTCCCATAGCCACCGCGGCCGGATTGCATAAAGTTGCCCATGTTCGACTGCAACGGAACGATTATGTATTTATTCACATGTGTGTCAAATGCATAGATAGATGCACTCACCATGGGCCCGCTGCCCAAACCCTGCATGGCACGACGCTCCACAAACGGCCGCTGGCCAAATAGATTCGCATTGCGATTGCCACTCGATAAGGCGGGACCACCGACTGATAACTGCGCATTTCGATTCGGCGATAACTGAGGCGGCTGTTGCGTTTGTTGACCGTAATTCGCAGCGCCAGGATAGGAGGTTGCGAAGTCTACATAAAGGAATAATAGATTAGAAAATATAATACAGATCTCTCTGACGCGACTTACCGGTTTGGAACATGCCGGACGTGGGTGTCACATGGCCAGACATGGAGCTACCACCAAAGCCGCCAGTTGTGCGGCCCGTTAAAGCCGCGTTTGCTATGCTTCTGGGAGGTTGTTGAAAATTTAAATTCGCCATAATCTGCAAAGCAGAAATAAACACAAAAATAAAACAAAAATTGTATTGCACAAGAATCAAATAACATTTATTCGCCTTTTTATGATGGCTGCTTCTAATAACATTTGATTGGCAGCTCAAGCGCCGTTATCGATTACGGTTATCGATTTCAAAGCTAGATCAACAACAACAAATCGATAATAAACTTTGGATAGTCATAACGTTAGTGATGCAGTCGTGACGTGTGCTGTGTGTTTTGGCGCGCACCAGAAACGATATACATACATACATATAGTATATACCAATTGGCCAACAACAACAAATCATGCGAGGCCGGCTGTTGTTTATCACAAACGTTGATGCAGCTGAGCGAGAGAGTGTCAAATTTGATGTGTGAACAAGAGCTACGTAACGCTGACTCACGTTAGATTCAAGGAGAGGGAAACAGAAACCAAATCGCGCACATTTGATAACAGAACCGAAAACCGAGTGCAGATAATTATTGCGGCGCGTTGAAAATAACACAAACATATGCTTATAAATAAATATAAACAAGACACAAATGGGGACTGCTCGTTTTTTGCTGTTTAATTTTGTCTGATTCCCTGCATTTTTGTTGTTGGGGGCGGGTTTTTTTTTTTTTTATTAATTTGCGGCTTCGATAAAGCCAAGGTCGCTGGAAAATTTACGTAAGTTACAGACAACAGCTACAATCAGTCGTAATCAAGCTGTAACAGCTAAAAACTTAAAGAAGCCGATAATATAAAGCACAGCGAATTTGAATACAAAGCAGGTAAACAAAGTGGCGTTGACTTTGCAATACTAATTCCGATTAAATGGCCGCGCGGGCATCAGCTGTCAAAAAAGCAACAAAAATCAATGGACACAGCATGTGTTAGTGTGTGCATAAACACACACAAACGCACACACACACACACATATGTCTAAAAACCAGCCAGACGAGTAATGGCACACAAAAGACCGCACAAAAAGCAAATGAAAAAGGATACGCAATGCACTTGACATAGACGATCAATTTGTAAATGTGTGCGTGTTTGAGCGTGTGTGCAGCGCGCACAATATACGATGCTGCTCGTGTGAGTGTTGGTGATCTGCTGTTTGCTCTATCGGCGGCTCTGGCTGCACTTGCACCTCAACCCTGATTATTGTTTATCGCATTGTTCCTTCTGTATTCCGAGCACCTTTCCTACACGCTCTTTTCTATTTGTTTGCTTCGACTTTGCTAGACTGATTGCCCGATTGCTTTACAGCGTCGGTTCGCTGATGCTGATCGTACGGGTTTGTTCGCTATGTATGTAACTTCATCAGCTGACCAATGGATATTTTGCAACACTGAATTCGCTTACAACAAATTGCAGCGAATTCAACATTGGCCAATTAGCGTTCAGGGTAGCCTTGAAACGGAAAAGCGAGCTTAAGCCAATAGCAACTAGATGGAACTGTAAGGGCTGAAGGGCTGGCGGTTGTTTACAATACTTACCTAAATGAACGTTGGATGATAATGCTGCTGCTTCTTCCTCTTCTGCCACTGTTAATGCTTCGGTTTGCCGACTACTGCTGTTACCAACAACAACATACACTGAATGTTTTGTTCTCACCGCATTTAACATTCCAAAGCGACGGGGACGTTGTTGTTGCTGACGCTGCCGCTGCCACCGCTGTAGTCGTCGTGTGCTCTTGCGTTTTGTCAGCTTCAGCTGCTGCACCAACTGACGCTTGTAGTTTTGAACTTGAATATGCTTAGTTTTGATCACTCGACTCGGTTCACAGTTACAGTTATAAATGGCACTGGCACACACACACGCAGGATACACGCTTGCACGCACACAGGCACCCACACGACGGAGATGATGCGCAAAGTGTAGCCGCAACGTGCGGAGAGAGGTTAGTTGGTATTTTTCCGCGCCGTATCGTCCCTAAATATATTTCATATATATATATATATGCACGCACGTACACACGCGCTGTATTGGTAACTGTGTGTTGGTGTACTTTACTTCGTCGTGCCAGCCCGAGAGCAGGAGTACCGAAGGTTTTTTCTTTTTTTATATGTGCTTTCCTCCTTGCCTTGCAGCGCAAAGCGGCGGACTACACAATTTTTGGCTGATGCAGAGGCGTCTAATGCAAAATGTTTATAGGGTATTAGCACGTTTTGTTGTTGTTTTCCAGAGTTTGGCCTTTTTTTGCTTGTTTTGCCTTGGTTTATGTATAATATGTTGGTTTTATTTGTAAGTAAATAATTGCTTGCTATTGCGCTGTTGCCACTGCTTCTTCTTTCTTCACTGCTTCCACAGTATGTGTGTGTGAGTGTGTATGTCTCTGTCTTTGTTTTCTCAGTTCATTGAAATTTCACCCGAACGCGAATTTGGGGTAAATTCGCTTCGCGATTTGCGCACCTTTTACGCCGCGCACAATTTAACGCACTTAAATTCAAAATAGACAAATGCCTATTATTTACAATTGCAATGCTATAAACAATTTTTGAGCGTTCGAAAAACGCTTAAAATGTACACAAAATACGTTCCGCAAAAAACTTTTGTGGCTCGTCACATACGAATACAAATACACAAAAGACGGAGACGGATGATGGTTATCGATGAAGCGTTAATATCGATAGTAGCGTTCACAAAAGCAACAGCAGGGTTGCATTGAAAGTTTTAGGAGTGCAAGGCACGGCGCATTATTAACAAATATGGCAATTACAAAATATAATATAGTTTTTATTTAGTTGTATGTTAATGAACTTACGCGTGCTACTTGCTTGTTCGTTTCAATTTTTTAAAGTTTCCATATAAGTTAATTATACGTATAGCTGGTCTGCACGTGCCTGAGCCACCAATCTTATAATTTGCTTTTTGCCATTGGCATTTGATTGTTGAACAAAATTATCAAATTAAAATATGGCCGATCCGAATTCAGATGACGAGAGCGGTAAGTGCATAAAATATTTGGCTGTGTCAGCTGTACTTGAATGTCTTTTTTTGTCAGGTTCTGGGTCCGGTTCCAGTCGCAGTGGAAGCCGCAGTCGCAGCGTCACACCACAAGGCGGCAGCGCACCGGGGTAGGTTTTTAAAAATTCAATTCAGCCTATCACTGTGGTATTATTTTTGATATATTACCTGTTCAGCTCGCCCCGCAGTCGTAAATCGGGCAGTGGCAGCGATCGTTCGCGTTCTGGCTCCAGATCCTCGCAATCAAGGTCTGGTTCAGGGTCGCCACACAGCGCACGCAGCGGCTCAGCGGCAAGTCGACGGTCGCGCTCCGGTTCGGCGCGCAGTCGGCGCACCGGTTCGGCTCATAGCCAGCGCAGTGGTTCAGTGCATAGTCAACGTTCCCGCAGTGGCACACCCCATAGCACCCATAGCAAGCACAGCGGCAACGCGGAATCCCGCTCCAACTCACCGAATCTACAAATTGACGACCAACGCGTCAATTCAAAGAGCAAGAGTCGCAGTCGCAGCCGCAGCGGCAGTCGCACTTCCAGATCCAAGTCCCGATCACCGACCCGTTCCCGCAGCCGCTCCCGCTCCAAGTCTGGCACACCACGCTCACGTTCCAAGTCGGGCACACCGCGCTCGGTTCGCACATCGCGCAGTCGGAGCGGCTCCGCCTCCGGCTCGGGCAGTGACATTGGCGTACCCAAGAAGAAGCCCCGCCGTCAAAGCAATTCGGATAACGAAAAACGTGACAGCGACACAGCCGCACCTTCCAAAGCAAAGAAGGCTCGCTTGATTGACTCCGATAGCGAGGAGGATGTGCCGGTAAGTCATACTGTGCTCCATGTGTTTCATCTGCAGCTAATTTAACTATATTCTAACTACTCGCAGCCCAAGAAAGCGCCTGCCGCATCGGACATATTTGGGGATGCGGATGACATCAGTGATGACGAGGAGACGGCGCATAAGTCTCCGGCGGGCAGCTTGGCGCGGTCGCGTAGCCGCAGCCTAAGCAAGTCGCGTTCACGCAGTCGCTCCATGAGCCGATCGCGCAGTCGTTCTCGTTCGCGCTCACGCGACGCCGGGCCACAGTTGACCATGCCCAAGGAGGATGAGCCGGAACCGCTGCCGGAGACGCGAATCGACGTGGAGATACCGCGCATATCAGCCGATCTGGGCAAGGAACAGCACTTCATTAAGCTGCCCAATTTTCTTTCTGTGGTCACGCATCCTTTCGATCCGGAGACGTACGAGGACGAAATCGACGAAGAAGAAACGATGGACGAGGAGGGTCGCCAGCGCATCAAGCTCAAGGTGAGCAACACCATCCGCTGGCGCGAGTACATGAACAATAAAGGCGATATGGTCCGTGAGTCCAATGCGCGCTTCGTGCGCTGGTCCGACGGCAGCATGAGCCTGCATCTGGGCAACGAGATCTTCGATGCGTACCGCCAGCCGCTCGTGGGCGATCACAATCACTTGTTTATACGCCAGGGCACTGGTCTGCAGGGTCAGTCAGTGTTCCGTACCAAGCTAACCTTCCGGCCGCATTCGACGGAATCGTTCACACACAAAAAGATCACCATGTCGCTGGCGGATCGCTCGACCAAGACAAGCGGCATTAAGATTCTCACACAGGTGGGCAAGGATCCCACCACGGATCGTTATTCGCAGCTGAAAGAGGAGGAGGCCAAGCTGCGCCTGGCCATGCGCACCCAGCACAAGGCGCAGCCCAAGAAGAAGAAGGCCGGCGCCGGCGAACCGCTCATCGGCGGCGGCGGCAACTCCTCCTATCAGCATGACGATGGCAGCGACGATGAGAATGCGATCAGTCTGAGCGCCATCAAGAATCGCTACAAGAAGGGCGCTAGCGGCACTCAAGCGGAGCCGAAGGCCTCCACCATTTACTCCTCGGATGAGGACGAGGGCTCCGATTTTGAGGCGCGACGCAGCAAAAAGGTCAACAAGGCAAAGGCCAGCAAAGCGCTGCGCGATTCCGACAGCGAATCCGACGTGGGCAGCGGCAAAAGCGGCGGCGACCGCGCTGCCGACGCTGGCAGCCGCAGTGGCAGCGCCAGCGGTAGCGACAATGAAAGCCGCAAATCCGGCGGCAGCAAAACTGGCACTGCCAGCGGCAGCGGTTCCGGCAGCGGCAGTGGCAGCGGCAGCGATAATGATGATTAGCTGATACAACCGGAAACCAATATGCCCACAGCTACTAATAAAAATAGTGTATTAGGGAATCCACAATATGACTAAGCTTAAGTTGTTTTTACCCATGGTTAAACTAAGTTTTGTAAAGCAAATAAATAAACTAGCAGAAAATGGTTGCCGAATATTAAATACCCTTTAAACACGTAGCAAATGTGTGGGTTATATTCTTTTGATTTTGATATATAGAAATTGTAAAGATCGTAATTGTTGTTTTGTCAAAAGGTCTTCAAAAAGCAGAATAGTGTTTCACGTAAAAACATAGCTTTTAATCTAATTTTTCCTTGTACAATCGCTCATATTTACGGGTTCTAGTGGGGATTATAGTTTATGCCTTTGCTAAGGATCAAGGTTCTTCATACATTGACTCATATCGAGCGATTTGTCAGCTTTAAGAGTTCTCATTTTCCGAGAGTTCCTATGACAGACATAAGATCCAAGCGATTCAACAAAAATACACTTGCAAATGTTTGTTTTTCTAAATATATTTTTCCATAAATTATTGCTTAAATATCTTTTGTTTTTATACAATTAGTCTAATGCGCAGTCAACTTGTGACGCTTTCAACCCAATTTTATATTTGTTACAATCGTTTTTTCTTAGTCATACAATTTATATCTACAACTGCATTGGATTATTTTATGAATTTAGCTTTCAGTTTTTTTTTTAAAGTGAAGGTAGGGGGGGGGGGGTCCATAAAGGTACACGTTCTACTGCCAAAGATTAAAGACTATATTTCTGCATTGGTTATTTTCGATTTATAAATATGGGTGTAAAAATCTAAAAAATTAATTACAATATTTTTCATTTTGCTTTGTAAACAAATATTCGAAATTTATAGATATCATAAATTATACATTTTACGGTTTGTTTTTTGTTTATCATTTCAAAAATTGATTGTGCGACAATTTGTTGTCATTAAGTTTTTTGTAAAGTTTATAACATTATATAAATGCTAAATCAGCTTTGTAAAATTGCTTTGTTCAGTTATAACTAGCACAACAGTTGCTATATATATATATACTACATGACAGTTATTAATCTATATATATATGAGTGCATATTTATCATCTGGATCTGTGTGGCATTACGCAATTCAAAATAAGGCAGTTCCGTTCTCTGGGTTCTATATAATGGAAATGTTATCATCAGTTGCATGGTGCACGCTCTATAGGAAAAACTGCACAATGATCTTAACTGTTTTGGCATTAAGTACAATATGTATTACCAAAATAAAAATATAAAAACAAAATAATAAAAATCCTCGGACTAACTTTGAACTGTTATTTTGTTTTCTAAATACTCTCGACATTAGATCTGCGAACTTTTGCGATTTTTCATCTATATAATACTCGCAAAAAGCAAAACAATTGCAATCGGGCGTTTACAGAGTTCGGTCTAGACAGTTCTTGATTCATATATGGATAGTACCGACTTATAGCTAATACGCTCGCTGTCTATATAAATAGTTGCTGGTACACATGGAGTCCATTGTCCGTTCTCTCTTGGTGTTGTTGTTGGTGTGTGGAACCCATTTCTGTTGCCTCTAGCGTCGTCAGCACCCACCCAGCCGGTTGCTCCTCCTGCTACTCCGTTTATCACCCTCGCCGCCTGATAACACGCTCGCGTTTAACAAAGAATTATTACAAAAAAAAAAAAAAAAATTGTTGTTTTATAATTTTTTCTTTTCTCTCTTTTTTGTTGTTGTTGTTACGAAGAAAATTGCACAAAATGCATTTAGTGGCCATTGGGTGTGGGGGGTTCTTCATCAGCAGGCCTGCAAAGCAAAAAAAACAATATTATAATAATAAATAATATATGCATGTGCATACAGTGAAAGCTCTATAAACGAACAATAACAATTTTTGATTCCCATTCAACCCATGAAACATAAATTAAATGGAACATTCCTGCTGGATTTGAATTGAATTATGTGTTCTTCCAATTTCAAAATATCTTTTAAGTTAAAGCTCCCCCTAGCTGTGCCAAATACAAACTGTTACCCCGTGTGTTCGCTCAAGGGAGCTCCCACTGTAAATGAGAGGTTTAATCGTTGCTGTTGTCAGCTGTTTAAGCGATGTACTAGAGCGTGGCCAGAGCTCAAACTACGAAGCCCCGACTGGGGCTGGGCACTTGATATTGTTTAGCACTTATAAGCGAGAGCCGCGACATGGCCGAACCTGGTGCAGGCAGATCTTACCAGGATCGGGGCCCAAGCAAATGGTTGCATAGCATGAAAGTAGGCGACTAATGCCACAAAATTAATTGCACATTTTGTACTAAACTTGGGTGTGGATCTTGAACACACACAACACACACCTGACGTTGTTTTTGTCTCTCAAAGTGCATTGAACCCTTAGCTTGTCAGTCTGCCATTTCGAAAAGTTTTTATCAAGCTTAACAACTTGACCCGCTGCTTATCGGCCAAAAGAAGCGAAGAACTTTTCTAATTTTCCTTACTTGTAATGTCTGTAATTGATAGAAATCTCTTGAAGTTGATTTAAGATGTTTTGCTTGAATTACGCTTGAATTAAATTGAATGCCACGCTGTGATTAGCTCCACCTTGGGCTGATAAAAACCACCGCAGCCACCAGTCGGTGGTTGTCACCTTAGGTAGGTGCTAAATGTTAACGTTTCGAATTGCGATCGTCGTGAATCGCACATTAAATATGCCCCGCCGAACAATAACAGAAAATAAAACCAGCCATAATGAGTCAATCGATCAAAGTACCCCTCCTCCTGCTGTTGCTCCTCCCGCGCCAGCCAATCAACTTACGTGCAGCGAGTGTATCGAGTTTGTCTCGTAGCCGCCCTTGCTCTGCATTTGGGTTGAGATCGCATTGAGGCGGTTCGCGGATAGCTCCACATCGGCAGATCCAATGTGACCGGTGTGGACAAAATTTGTGGGATTACCGATCATCGAGCGATCGATGCGCAGGCGTTGATGCGGTCGGCGAGAAGGTGAGCGCTGCTGCTGGAAACAGCATGAGAACCACTGCAGCCAGATCTCTCCAGTGGATGCCATCTTCTGTGCTAGCTGCCCGGACGGCCGTTCAGTCTTATATTTATGGTTATTGCAAATGGTGCTGCTGATCCCGGCGCTGCTTATGGGTTGAACACTACCGTTTCCAGCCAGATTGACGTCCTTTCTCTTGCGTGAAACACGCGCTTGCCTGCAAGAAGAAACACGTTAGATTGGTTCATAGATCATATAAGAAATATCTAAAAAGAGGTTCTGGATTCGAGCCCCCAAAAAGACGCAGAAGGGGGAACAATTAAAAAATACTTTAAACTCTTTGCAAAGTGTAGTTTATTTTAGGATTTCTTGCAAACAGATTGTGCCCAAAGTAAAGGAAATGTCCCAAATCCAAGGTAGCTGTCGATTAATAGAGCGTTCACTGTATTTAAATGTTGTTCTCGATCTGCTCTAGTTGTTGCCATCTTTTCACATGGCCACGCACAATACACAATACCTCAATCCGCACACAACACCTCCAAAATGCGATTCGACAGATTCCCCCGAGACGAACCTGGGCAAATGACAGAACCACAATACGATATGCGAGACTCAGCACACTTTTTTTACTGTATGTATAGCCTCGGGGGTAACCAGGCAGAGTTTGAAATAAAAGCAACAATTAATTGGCACTTTTGTGTAATTAAAATCGAAAGAAAGACATAAAGCGTAGACAAAAGAAAGATTGTAAGCAGAATACAATAAAAGAAAAGACAGAAAAGACCTACTCGGGCACTGGGCGAGCTGCATTTGCTTTTATCATTGACTCGTGAATTTCATTTTGCGGTTTGTTTCTTTAGCTCTTTCAATTCAGCTGAATCAATAAATATTATGAATCTTCAGCTGCGCCGACAAAGCGCAGCGTGATTCACTCCAAGGGCTGAGTTTCAGTTAAATAATTTATGCGAAATAAAATAAATATTTCACTGGTATTGCAAAAATTAAATCAATATTTTTTATTGTTTTACAGTATGGAGTCTGTCCTTTTTAACATTCTTGCATTCAAGCTGACCAGCTTACTGTGCTAATGTTTGATTGAATGACAGACTGTCTGTCAAACTGTTGTCGCCTGGCTAAAGCGACAGTTTTACACGCCACAAACTTCTTGTGCTTTCTACGCAAGCTGCACGCACACACACGCACATAACGTGTCTCATGCACTCTTCGCTGTTGTTGTTGTTGATTTTTTTTCTGTTATTTTCAGCCGGTGTTTTATATTTTGTCTGCTTCTGCCATTTTCTTGAGCAATTAAAGCTGCTCGAGCGTCTTTAATGCGCAGTGAAAACGAAATGAAAGTGGTAGACGGAGACGGTTTGCGAGCTGGAGCTGGAGTTAAGTTCCTCGTAATAATGTGTGGGCCATTGTATATATGCACATGCAGCAAGCGCTATCTTTCGAATCGTAGCGCGTGTCACAACAACAACAGCACGTAACGAGCGCGAGAGGAAAGATATTTGCAGGAACTGAATGCGCTAAAGCGTTTCAATTTTTGTGTGTCAAAAGGTTACTAAAGTGAGAGATGCTAAAGAGATAGAGTTTGCGCCAGTCAAACGCACACATAGTCAACGACATGCATATGTGTGTGTTAGTTCATGCTCAGCCGCTTTTGTTTTCCACGTCAGCCGGCGTAATTAATGTGCTGGAAATCGAGCTGCTGCCTTTATCAAGCTGCGTCCGCAGCGCATAGAAAACGAAAGCTCAGACACCGTTAATTATCAATAAAGCGCACGCACTTATGCACTAAATGTGCGCGAGAGGGAAGGCAACAGTAAAGACCACCATGCAAATTACTTTGCAATAATATCATAAACAAATGGATTTTCAATGAGCTTGTGCCAGCGTCTGTTTTCGCCGTTGTTGCTGTTGTTTTCTGGCAAATGTTTATACATTTGTATTTCGTATTTTTGTATGTTAAATTTACACTCGCTGACATCATCAGATCAGCCACCAGCCGGCAACAACGAGGCGAGGTTATTGAATTTCGCTCTCCCCACCAAAAAAAAAAAACCAAAGAATAATGCTTAACAGTAATTACCTGTACATACATATACAACAAATATGTGTACTTTTAAGGCGAAGTAGAGAAGAGATTTCGTTAAGGTAACGGTTAACTGGAAGCACTGTCATTCTCAGCTATCTTATAGCGAAATTAGGCTGTTTTTAGAGGTCCTCAGCCGGAAACATATACATTTCTAATTGATTTAGTTATTTTTTTTTGGAATTTCAGGGAGCCACTTCAGCTGTTTTAAGGTAATTTGAAAATTGGTTTCATCAAAAGTCAACAAACTTTGCGTCTCGTTGAAAAATAATACATTATAGTGCTGTTAAGCTAAATGTATCTAAAAACAGCTTCATTTTCGGCTTCATTGTGGGCGCCGCTTACAATCATTAACCTGCATAATCCACCACTTTTTGCATAATCGGGGGAAGCAGCAATGTCTTTTTTTTTCTTTCTATTATTTTATGGCCGCATTTGGCAATTTGAATGTGACCCACATAACACCCAAAGACAATTCACACGCGTCAAAGACATAAACAGCATTAACCAGCCACCACCAAAATAAAGACATTTATTTTGCACAACGGAAATGAAAAATGGTTGACAGTGACTGCAATCCAAATTATGTATGTATGTGTGCACGATACAATATTACATCATTTGGTGTTGGTCAAACAACAAGAGAGGCGACAAGAAAGGAAGGGCATTAAGTATGCACGATACAACCAGTTTTGCATGCATATCAAACAAGTCGCGCGGCGCAAGGTTCAAGAAACCGATTAACGAAGACAAAATCAGCGCTTAATTCGATAGCTCAAATCAATATGGTTATTATTTTAAGGCATGATAAAAAAGCGGTTTACAATTTATTTTAAAAACATTCCATTTATGTTACATTTGCGTCTGGTTTCACAATTATCACTAGAGAACATTCATTGCACTCGACAATCATTTCACTTGCCCTCAGCTGCTCTCTTTGTGACTCATCATCCAACAAGTATTGTCCGCCGCAGCGACAATTGTACGCATAGGCCCAGCTCCATGTTGTCGTCTCTTTGTCTGTGTCGGTTGCACTCTGCTCGCTGCCCTCCTCCTCTGCCATCATTTCAATTCGAGTGCTGTGCATGTCGCTTAACGTAATGCTGGCATAGATATTGCTGTGTGTTTCAAATTTTGTCAGCAATAATTCGGCATCATATTGTTTACGCTTTGTGGGATCTTTAAGCGTATTCCAGGCCTCGTTTATCGCATTGAAATTGCTGTCGCTCTCCCGATTTGGGTCGCTCTCATTCGCGTTTACAGTTACTGCCTGCTCTTGTTGTTGCTGTTGTAATTTATCGGGATGACATTGTAGTATTAATTGCTTATAATTGCGCTTAAGCTCTTCAAATGTTGCCGTTGCGCTCGCATTGAGCAGTTCATAGAAGTTCAAGTTGGACATCTGCAATATGAAACAAAATAAAAAAAAACCATTTACCCATGAATATTTATAATACTTACATTTAGATTTTAATAATTTAGCTTGTTGTTTCACATGTTTCTAGTCCGTAGATCAGCAGCGCGTCAATTTGTAACGTTTGCCAGCACTGGTACTGCGCTGAACAGCTGTTTGTTTAGTTTTTGATTCTGCTTTAACCGTGACACTCTAATTGGAATTTTATAAATCCTATAAAAAGCACTCTGCACCCAAAACCCGTAAACACACACATATGTATGTATAGATGTGAGAGTCGTCATTTTCCTTTGTGGCTGCGGAAGTCGCAACAAAAAAGGAGTGCTCGTTGCTAGGTGCTGATAAAAATGAACACACATTTCTTCATATCGAAGTCATAAAGAATATTAATAAAAGTTTCATTTCTTTTTTTTCTATATTGGCCTTTGCATGTCGGCTAAACATAATTCAGCAAATCTCATTAATACCGTTATGAGAGTTCGCCTATTAAGTTGCCACTGGCAACCACAAACACACACAACCGTACGCCGAATTTTGTCGCGAAAAAGTAGAACATTCAAATTGTCAAAAAGCAAGAGTCAAGCGGCAATTGCACTTGGAGAGAGGAAACAAGGTTAAGAAACTGGTTCGGCAACAAAAACAAACGAACAAAAAAACACAAAATACATATGAAGACCGCTGAAAAGAAAAACAAGTAAATCGTCCGACGCATGCATTGACCCAATTTAAAAATTAGCAAAAGGCATAAAAAAAAGTTAACCACAAGACGGATGAAAACTTGCGCCTCCGAAAATAGGGGGAAAGGCAAAATGTCAAAAGACAAGCAGGCTCAAGGGAGTGTGTGTGTGTGTGAGTGAGCGAGACAGGGATATATGAACAATGTATTTTTTGTGAATTGCATTTAATTAAACGGCCAGAATAAATTATTATGCCAAGCAACAAAGTCGGCACACATACATGCACATTCGCATGTTCGTTAGAAAAATCCAAACACAAATAAAATTTGTATGCCAATGCACAACCTGCCCCGGCCCCGAACCATTACATTATAATAAAATAAACTTGCCTTATAAGGTGTTGACTTTTTCCTGTCGACAACAAAAACGTCGACGCTCTGCCACTGTCGGTGCTGCTGTTGATCCCGTTGCGTTATTGCTTATTTGTTGCTATGATTTTTGGGGCAAATCGAGAAGCAGAATCAGGGTGCACACACACACATACAACACTTTACTTGGATCTTTGTGTGCTTAACACACTTTTTGCACAAACACACACACGCGTTACATTTGCATTGCCACTGCCTAGCAGTACGTTTTCAATACGTATTTATTTATATTTTCGTTTCATTTAGTTATAGTGTAAACAAATTGGCACCGCAAGTGGCAAACGATCCGCTTTGACCGCCGTCAGAAATACACCTAAGAATAAATCTTTTAGCAGTGTGACAGCACACAGAAAGCGCACAAATATTCCTAACCGCAACACGAGCAAAAATCGATTTTATACGATTGTCAATTTATCGCGATAGCATTCCTGTAGCAATTAGCATTTGTCTGCGTGCACATGTCCAAAGCAACTCTGCCGTGTGACGCCTGAGCTGTCAAAGCGATTTCCGCTTTCTTTCCGTGCGGTTCTTAAACATGACTGGTTTAACGAACAGGGTAAGTGCCATAATTTTGGCAAATAAAACCATGTTAGCGTGAAGGGACAATGTAACAAATGTGTGCAAAACATTAATTAAACCATGTGCTAACGGAAAATGTGCATTATTGTTGATTTTAACAGCGCTGCAGCGTTGTTTTTAGTGCGCCAAAACTGTGTTTCGTGTACACGTGCCAAAAAGCAGCCAAAAAAATGGCAGGCGCGGAAGTGTCTGCAAAAATGTATTAATACATGTAAAAAGCATTTGGTCCAAGGCCTGCTTATTGTGTCAAATACATAATCAAAATGCATTTATTGCGTATTTTCTCGCGCTGCACACATTTGTTTATACCTTGTCGCTCTACCTAACCTCATTTCTTGGGCTAAACTTAAACTAATTGTTTTTCAACTTAATTTTTAGACCGTTGTTATTGATGGACGCGGCCATTTGCTTGGCCGCCTGGCCTCCGTGGTTGCCAAGTACCTGTTGCAGGGCGGCAAGGTGGCTGTGGTCCGCTGCGAGGAGCTGAACCTTTCTGGTCACTTCTACAGAAACAAAATTAAGTTTTTGGCCTATTTGCGCAAACGCTGCAACGTGAACCCGGCTCGTGGTCCCTTCCACTTCCGTGCCCCGTCCAGAATCTTCTACAAGGCTGTGCGAGGTGCGTATCTACGAATTGCTCTGTCCAGCCCCTAGTTTGTTGTTTACCATGATGTGCAAACCTTATTACCTACATTATTTGAACGTAGAGAAAACCATGTAAACAAAACATAACTGAGTGCAGGCAACAAAGCGGATAGCATTTCAAATTTAACTTAGCTGCATACATTTACTAATTGTTGTTATTTTACATTGCAGGTATGTTTGTCTAGCTTGTTTTGGTCAGCTGCAACTGCTACCATGATGATTAATATATTCTTACCTACATTATTTGAACGAGAAATCGTGTAACAAACCTTCGACTGATCAGCCAACTGGATTACCTCTATATATCTTATCTCATTTGAAATGTGCACTAAATGATATTTTATTGCTTTCCAGGCATGATCCCACACAAGACCAAGCGTGGCCAGGCCGCCCTCGCTCGTCTGCGTGTCTTTGATGGTATTCCATCGCCCTACGACAAGCGCCGTCGTGTTGTTGTGCCCATTGCAATGCGTGTGCTGACCCTGCGCTCTGGTCGCAAATACTGCATGGTTGGACGTCTGTCGCACGAGGTGGGCTGGCATTATCAGGATGTGATCAAGAGCTTGGAGCGCAAGCGCAAGGCCAAGCTGCATGTCACCCTCAAGCACAACAGAGAGATGAAGAAGTTGACGGCGAAGGCGCGCGAGAACATTGCCAAGGCTGCTGAGCCCTTCAACAAGATCATCAAGTCCTACGGCTACGAGGCTTAAGCAGTGCCCGACCACACAACAACAATACGAGCAACATAATCGTAGCGGTTTTTTTAAAAAGATAATAAAACAACATCTAAGTTTAAAAAGCCCCTGCAGTTTGTTCAATATAGGGTATATAGGGTATTCAAGGACGTGCAGGGCTTCAACTGGAAAGCTTTGCACAGCTGATCGGAGAAAACTTGCTGAAGCAGCAGCTGTGCTTTGATGCTGTTATCGTTTTTTCCAGTTAAAGTTATCGTAATCGATCATTTCGGCTCACATTTTGTGTTTCGCATCTGGCCATGGCAAGCTTCAAGGACAAAGTAATTATCGTAACAGGCGCCAGCTCCGGCATAGGAGCAGCTGCCGCCGTCCATCTGGCCAACCTGGGTGGACTGCTGGTAATTGTGGGTCGCAATGAGGCGAAATTAAAGGAAACAGCGGACAATATTCTGGCTGCTGGCGGCGTTGCTGCGCTGCAGCTGAAAGCTGACATGGACAAGGAGGCAGATGTAGAGCGCATTGTCGCAGCAACGCTGGCCAAGCACGGACGCATCGATGTGCTGATTAACAATGCAGGCATACTGGAGCGAGGCACCATTGAGACAACATCTCTGGCCCAATACGACCGCGTGATGAACACTAATGTGCGTGCGCTCTACCAACTGACCATGCTGGCCACCCCGGAGCTGGTCAAGACCAAGGGCAGCATTGTCAATGTGTCCAGCGTGAACGGCATACGTTCTTTCCCTGGCGTATTGGCCTATAATGTGTCCAAGGCAGCCGTGGATCAATTCACGCGCTGCGTCGCTCTGGAGCTGGCGTCCAAGGGTGTGCGCGTGAACTCTGTGAACCCGGGCGTGATTGTAACCGAAATACATAAGCGTGGCGGCATGGACGAGGCTACCTATCAACAGTTCCTGGAACACTCAAAGACCACACATGCCCTGGGTCGTGCCGGCGATGTGGAGGAGGTGGCGAAAGCGATTGCTTTTCTGGCCAGCGATGCGGCTAGCTTCACAACGGGCGTCAATCTGGCTGTGGATGGCGGCCGGCATGCCATGTGCCCACGCTAAAAACTAAAAAAACAAACGCAAATCTGTGTATGGACACTGTTGGTATTTAATGAAAAATAAACAATAATCGTGATAAACAGCTCAATTAGCGACTTTAATCACGATTCAAATTTCACAACTTCGAGAGATCGCCAGCAGCACCAAAAGTGAGTGTTTCTTATCGATTTTATTTGCTATTGGATTATTCCCAATTTGAATTTCACAACTTTGAGTGTTGCCAATTTAGCTATTTTCTGAACTGAAATTCTTTAAAGCTCAAAAAAATTTTTAAAATGGTTTTGGTTTGGTTTGGTATAAGATAATATATATTTGTCTGCTCTATACTTGGTCATAGGTGCCAAAAAAAAAACAAAGAGAGAATGAAAGAAGTGTTAGCTAGTTGTCATTAATCCGCCATATCTAGCTATTTTTGCTAGTCGACGTTTCGCAGCACTGACCGCAACAAAAGCAACAGGCCCGTTATCGATTGGTCGTGTTATCGACTTGGCCACTTTGCGCGCTGCTGTCAACTTCAATGTCAAACAGAGATATCACAAGTAGTTGAGCCGCCGTAGAAGGCAGACACATTACAAATATGCCCAATTTCAAAGATAAGGTGATTATCGTGACAGGCGCCAGCTCTGGCATAGGTGCAGCTACTGCCGTGCACCTGGCCAGCCTGGGCGGACTGCTGGTAATTGTGGGTCGCAATGTGGACAAATTGAAGGAAACAGCTGATAATATTCTGGCTGCTGGCGGCGCGCCGGCGCTGCAGCTGCAAGCCGACATGGACAAGGAGGCGGATGTTGAGCAAATCTTGGCTGCCACCCTCAAGCAATACGGCAGACTAGATGTGCTGGTCAACAATGCGGGTATCCTTGAGATGGGCAGCATCGAGAACACCAGCCTGGAGCAATACGATCGCGTGATGAACACCAATGTGCGTGCGCTCTACCAACTGACCATGCTGGCCACCCCGGAGCTGGTCAAGACCAAGGGCAGCATTGTCAATGTGTCCAGCGTGAATGGCATACGCTCCTTTGCCGGCGTGTTGGCCTATAATGTGTCCAAGGCAGCCGTGGATCAGTTTACGCGCTGCGTGGCTCTGGAACTGGCTGACAAGGGTGTGCGGGTGAACTCTGTGAACCCGGGCGTAATTATTACGGAACTGCAAAAGCGTGGCGGCCTAGACGAGGCAACCTATGCCAAGTTCCTGGAGCGTGCCAAGGAAACGCATGCACTGGGCCGACCCGGCGATGTGCAGGAGGTGGCGGCAGCAATTGCATTCCTCGCTAGCAACGATGCCAGCTTCACAACGGGCGTCAATTTGGCTGTGGATGGCGGTCGTCATGCCATGTGCCCGCGTTAAGATGGGGAAAAAAATATTATGTACATTTGAACTCCAGTATATTCAATTATATAGTTGAGAGAATAAGATGCATCTCGTTTGAAACACGTTCCTGGTCGGGATCTTTGTTATTCCTTGGAACTGTCTGTTGCAGTTGGATGAGGGCCTGGCGGCCTTTATCTGTAATCGGCGCCTAATCCAGAATACTTGAGTTGTGTATGGTTTTATAACTGGCTAGGGAAAGCATTTACTATATATATAACACATCTTTATTTCAAAAGGCACAAAACAAATGCATTTAGTTATCTTTGGTCAGGCTTGGTTGTGGCTAACGCGGGCACATGGCATGGCGGCCGCCGTCCACAGCCAGGCTGAGGCCCGTGGTGAAGCTGGCCAAATCGCTGGCCAGAAACGTAATGGCATTGGCCACCTCCTCTGTGGTGCCGGGTCGGCCTAAGGCATGTGTGGTTTTCGAGTGCTCCAGGAACTTCTGATATGTTGCCTCGTCCATGCCGCCGCGCTTGTGTAGGTTGGTAACCGTAACGCCGGGATTAACGCAATTTGCACGCACGCCCTTGGCCGCCAACTCGAGGGCCACGCAGCGCGTAAACTGATCCACGCCCATTTTCGAGATGTTGTAGGCCAGCACGCCGGGAAATGAGCGTATCCCGTTCACGCTGGACACATTGACAATGTTGCCCTTGGTCTTGACCAGCTCCGGAGTGGCCAGCATGGTCAAATGATAGATGGCACGCAGATTGGTGTTCATCACGCGATCGTATTGCTCCAGGCTGGTGTTCTCAATGCTGCCCGTCTCAATGATGCCCGCATTGTTGACCAGCACATCCAGTTTGCCGTATTGCTGCAGCGTTTCGCTCCACACACGCGCCGTGTCCGCCTCCTTGCTGATGTCGCCCACAACCAGAGCTGGTGCGGCACCAGCTGCTTTACACTGCTCGGCCACCTGCTTCAGATTCTCCACATTGCGCCCGTTGAGCGCCAGGCAAGCGCCGTATTTGGCAAATTTGACGGCTGTGGCGGCTCCTATGCCGGAACTGGCGCCCGTTATTAGCACAACTTTGCCGGCGAAATTCATGGCACGCGAGAGCTGCTGATTAGATTATGTAAGCACTTGGTAGGCTTTAAATGCGCAACTGCCGCAGCTTTTATTTTGATCTGTCTAATTGGATTCTCGGGGATCGCTTTGATAAGAGCGACGGCGGCGTTGCCACACCGTGTTATCGTCAACAGCTGCGCTAACTGCTCGGCCATCTGCTTCAGATTTTGTTACAACTTTGTCGACGAAATAGTCAACGCTTGAGGCACACTTAAATTAAAGCACTTAATAATTTTTTGATTAGTTCGATTTTTTGATAACTATACGTTAGCTTTGATAGTAAAAGCGCGAGCGAGAACGCAACTGGCTGCCAGACCGCTTCACAACTTCTGGCAGCGTTGCCAGCCTCTGCGAACGATAGTTTAGCGAGCTGTTAAAATATTTAAACTGAAATGCTTTTGCGATTACTCGTACATATTTTTTTATTTATTGAATTATGCAACTTGTTCATCACCTTTACATGCACATGCCACAGCACATGTCTCTGCATGTTTTAATACTATTTATTATGTGTGTTTTTTACAGCGCATTGATATATATCATTTCCATCTCATTATTAAATCTCAAACAACAAAACTGATTTGCGTTTCTTAAGGTTTTTTCCATTTGTTTAAAGCGCGCTTGTTTTGACTGCTACAACTTTAGAAAAATATATAGTATATGTATACCGTTATATATGTGTGGTGTAGTTAGCATAATATTCGATTACATGGACTGGGTACAAATTTTTGTATACAATTCTTTTTTTTTCGTTTTCATTTTGTGTTTTAACAACTCTTCGTTATATTTTTTTTTATAGTTTTTGTCAAGTTCTTACAGCTTAATAAATGTTACAAATGGAAGTAAAATTCATTTATAGTTCTCAGTGGCGGTGCACTCTCTACAAAGCTTGCTATAAAATTGCTCGAAATTTTGTGTGTTTGAGGAGAGTTGTGGGGGAGGGGGTTTGGGGGGGGGGGTGTTCTTTAAATTTAACTATTTCTTTTCTAAGGCGAACACTTTCAGTGCATAGCAAATGAAAACTAGTATAAAGCTGTATAATTAAAACAAAAAGTTACATATTTGTTTTTAGCTTTTTTTTAATGCATAAATAGTTTTTTGTGTATGTTTTTTTTTAATGATTCGTTTCGGTTTTTTCTATGCTTTTGCTTTTAGTACTATTATGTAATACAGAATTTTATGCATAATACAGTTATTAAAAATTATTAATTTAAATTAAACTAATTTTAAACTTAGACATTTAATAAAGGCGCGCCTCAAGCGTGCGCTGATTTCTTTTGTATCTTATTAATTTTTTTTGTTTTTTTTATTGAGGGTTCCCTTATTAATTTCAGCTGTTAATCAAACACAACAAACAATTCAATGTGTGTGTTTGTGTGTGTGTTTATGTGTGGGGGAAATTATCAACTGGTATTTGGCATGAAAATCGATTTGAATTTTCAGACAAATATAACGCATTAATATCATTGAACTTAAACAAAAGGCAGATTCGACAGAAATAAGTAACATTTTGAGGAGGGGAGGAGGACCCAGTAAGGCGAGTGTGTGGATCTCAACGTGTGTGTGGAACTCATTTGCAGCTCGGCATGTTGGTGTTGTTGTTGTTGATGTTTTGTGTTAACTAAAAATCTAGAAATAGTACAATACATATATATGGATAGTTAGGCATAGTGTTGGGCGCGAAGTCCTCCATTTAACAAGACGACAGCTTAAGAATTGAGATTTAATATGAGGTTCTCAATCAATTCACGAGAGCACACAACAAAAATTACAAAATGTAATGAGATAGTACGCGATTCAGTGAATGAACATGCGACAAACATGCGTTCCACATGCCATAATGTGTGTCTGTGTGTGGATGTTGAGTGTGAGTGTGAGTGAGAGTATGTGTGTGTGCGCGTTTACAGCGTAAAATATATATAGAAAATACATTCAGGCCGCAAAAATAATCCACTCGGGTTGAAGTTTAACTACTACCACCTTGTCCCTTATCATAGATTAGCTCCTCGCATATCTTGAGCAGATCCGCATTCTCCCGTGACTTTTGTTGCAGCTGCTCAGCCGTTGAGATGCGCGAGACTTCCTCCTTTTTGAGTAAAGCTTTCAATTTTTTCACCTCATCCGTGTGCTCTTTTGTAAGGGTGGCCAACTTTTTGTTGGCACTGTAAAGGAAATAAATTGTGAGCTTGCGAATTGGATAAAATATTGAGAATTTTCATACATTTCCATTTGCTGCATGGCATGGCTTTTCATTTGCTCATATCGCTGCTCTTGCTGTCGCAATTTGTCCATTAATTTTTTCTTTTCCTCCAGCAGATTCTCCTCGATCTGCTTTAGCTGTGAGGTCATCTCCTTGCTCTTTTCATATTTGCTAAAACAAAGTAGATTTCAATTAGCATAAAAATAATAACAAGAGTTTTCGTGGTGCATCTTCTTACACATGGAGATCGGAGAATGTCGTTTCCAGCGACGTTAAGTGATGATAATTTGAATCACGATCTGTTTGCACTTCCTGCATTTGCCTTTCATGGTTTTGTACCAGCTGCTCCTTATCATTGATGAGCTCTGCAATGGCTTTCTCGTAGGCCTCAATGACGCCGCTGTGGATTGTGAGTTTAGTGAGTGGATTCAAAGCGAAATATTATTTATTTATGGAGACCCACTTGAGTTTCGCGTTTGTTTTGTCCTTCTCTGTAATCCGTTTGACCAGCGCTTCCTCGCGTTGTTCGGCATCTTTAAGTTTCTTTTCAATGTCCTCGGAGCGGGTGCTACATGTAAATATTTCATTAACAGTTTTCAATACGTTCCACATATTGGAATCAACTTTCACTTACACTTCATTTTTGATTTTTTTCTCCAGTTCATCCATGTTGTTGTATTTGTGTGTTTTGTCCTCCGAGTTCAGGCTGCGAAATACAAGAAAATTTAATTACATATACGTTCCACAAGGTTTTATAGCGCTACCTACTTTGAATTATCGAAGGTTTTGTTGCAATCGTTATCTATAACATCCACACTCATTTTTGCATGCTTCTGTGGGTAAGATTTAGTATTATTATTAGCTCGTTATCCACATTTGGCATACACAACTCACTCTTGTTCTATCCACTGGCGGTTTAAACTCCTTTTGAGCTGCAGCTGCTGCTCCTTTGGCACAGGGTTCGAATGTAAGCGACTGATTGCTGCCGCTGGTCTCGTGCTCCTCCAATGTGGGACTCAATGCACGTGTTAAATTGTTGTTGTTGCTGCTGAGTATGTTGAGCAGCGCCTGCTCCTGCTGCTGCTGATGCTGCTGCGACTGATTCACTGGCACCGGAGCACCCAGAAGCGGATCAAATTTCAATAGTAGTGAGCTCCGATCGATGGGAGCATTGTTGCTGCCTTTTGTGTACAAATAGTCGAAATCTGATGAATTGAGTATGACTGTGTGTGTGTTTGCGTGTGTGTGTTTGTGGCAGTTATGAATGTGTGCGTGTGTGTGTATTTGAGATACGAGTGCATGCGCGTGCATTTTGTTGTTGTTGAATGAAAAAGAGATAAATACAAAAGTTAGTTGACAAATTCGAAATATATATATTTAGTACATATTATTAAATTGTATCAGATTTCGAATACTATGACGTTATTTCTTAAATACTTATGCATATGTGTGTATGTATGTATAGATAAAGCAATAGAAACTGGGCACATGACAATGATTGGCGTTGGTGGTTTGGGCATAGGCGACTTTGAAATGCGCTACTATCAGAATTGCAAACCGAAAATTGTAAATAGAACTACTTAAGAGCAAATAAGTATCGCATGGGAGCAATTGGCGAATGAACATTAGGTATTCAGTATGCGGCGCTTCAAACAATACACATTTAAAATTTGTATAAAAATGTTGTTCCTATGTGCCAATGTACCCCACATATCTGTACATGTGTAGCAACCTAATGCCCAGCACGCATCTGAATGCGCTCTTGTTCATTGTGCTTCACCTTTAAAAACAAAAGCGTAAGGAAAAAGGCGACGACGACATTTATATACATATCTTGCGGCATGACTCAAACTGGGCGCTACCCTATAGAGGGGCATCTACAAACAAGTGTTGGCAACAGTCGCAGCTGGATCCAATCTTAAAAATAGCCAAAAATAGCTGAATCAGCGTTTGCAGCGGAAATTGCTAAAATATATTTAAACATTTTAACTGTTTCCGGCTGACGACTTTTGAAATTGTCCAAAACTAGCTAGAAAACAGCTGAATTCGCAACACTGCTCCTACCCCGCCCTACTTGGGCGAGGTGTGTCGGACAGAAGCCGCATTATTTGGCCAACATGCGCGCAATATAAACAAATGTCAAATGGAAGCGGCTTTAAAAATAGTAAAACGCCGAAACCCGGGCAGGCCCAGATAAACACAGATACATGGCATATAAAAATGCGGGTCACTCAACTGCAGGGCGTAAGGAAACCAAAACAAAAATAATATTTTCCAAATACAAATCGAGAACAAAACAAAAACCAAAGCCGCAATTGCCATTTGTGAGTCATTTTATGCAATAGTAGGAAGGCACGAAGTGGGTTGCTTTTTTTTTATTATGAACCGTGAACCAATTGACAAACTGATGCATTGACAAGACACAATGGTAAAGGAAAGAGCGTGAGAGCGCGTGCGAGTCAGAGCTTGGAGAGAGTAGCTCTCGCGCGAAAAGTTTTACACTGTGCTGCGTTTTAATTGTTTGTCCGTCTGTTTCTTGTCAACTTTTGCATTTTCAAGATTTTTTACAGTTATTAAAATACTCAATGTTAACCGTGACCACGCAGCACCCACACGCACACACAGACACAATCCAAAGCACATGCACAGTAACACACACACACACACAATCAATTTTTACGCTCTCGCTCTCATTGGAAAAAATACAACTTTTTACTTCAGTCTACGTCTTCAGCTTGTGGCTTAATTTATGCTTCTTTTTGTTTTTTTTTGTTTCTTTCGCATTTTGTCATTGACACTTTTGTGTAACTGGGCAAGTTGTTGTTGTTGCTGTGTGACCAGCTGCTTTGTATTTGAGCGAATTTGCGCAAATTTCACCAGGCAAACATATCGCAAACATATGCTTAACTCAGCCAATACAATAAATATTTGTTTTATATTAAACATTTTCAATTACATTTGCTGGTTTGTTAGTACTCCACGAAAGGAAGAGGCGCAGACGTTGTTGTTTAGCGACAACACGACGCGGACAGAGGCTGTGGCCGTGGCAGCAGCGACAACGTCAAAAGTTGAAAACTAACTGAAATGGAATGCTAATATGCTTACTTTTCTCCGATGCCAATAAGAAAACCAGCGCACGCACGCACACACACCTACACACAGCGCACACTCACACGAACTGAATCGGAGAGCGTACGCGGAGAGTCGCGAGTCAAGTTGGATTCTGACTGGAGTGTGTGACAGTGACGCGTATGCAATGAGCAAGTGCGATGCGCCAGCGCCAAGAGAGAGCCTCGTCATATGATGAGAGTAAAATAATGTGTATGTGTTAGTGGTGTTGTGTACACGTTGTGGGTTCTGGGGCTGATTGCTCACTAGCGTAGTAAAAGTGCATGAGCAAGTTCTATGCAAGATTCTCATGCTTGGTGTGTGAGTGGAAGAGTGAGAACGACCAGCTACGGGTGCAATGCGCTATGAAGAGACCATAATGATGAATGGGCATAACAAATGTTTCACTTAAAAATTTGTTTTAAACAAATGCAAAGTATACTATTATCTTTTTTTTAGAAAAGATGGTTATTCGATTTCTTTGTTAGCTGGGTTCCACTGTAGTTGCCACCCCCTCCACCAACTAGACTTGCTGCTATAAATGACTGAGAGGCAGTTCTATCGATATGCACTTATCTGATTTGTATTGGCATACAGAGCTGCATTTGTTTAGGCAACGATAACGATAATTGCGGTAAGTTTAAAAATTAATTCATTGATGGCAAATTAATTGAAGTGTACAGCGTGCAGTGGACGAGTCATTAAAAGAAATTATTTTGCATACATGAGCAATTTTCCAATTAGGCAACGCCTTACGTTAATAAGCCAAAAATACAAATGCGCTCATCGGGGGCACACACATACACGCGCAGAGGCAGTCAGACAAATGGACAAGCGACAGTTTATCAATTGGGCAGCGTGACGTCACAACGGAGACATTTGCGTTTATTTTGTTGCGGCGATTACGGCATACTGATAAGGGTTCGAGTGCGCAGAGAGCGAGAGAGTAAAATTGAGAGATCAAAAGTGCTGTCAGATTGGGAGCGTAAGTGAGGGCGCACAACAAAACGTGCACCCAATTTGACTCCGCATATGTGTGTGTGTGTATGTGCAAAGGGGCAATGCGGCATTTTCGAAGTACAGCGGCTGCATTAAAATGCATTCACAGCAACAATAACAAAGCAACAAACACAATAATAACATGCAGACAGCTGCGCGGCAGCCAAAAATTATGCGCTTAATTGACGTCGCATTGTTGCTGTTGTTGTTGTTGTTGCTTCCTTTCCTGTTTGTGTGCCGTTATGTTGTGGTATTGAAGTTCAGGTTCATTGCCTTGCATGTGGAGATTTATTTTTACAGTTAGACACAGTCTAGGCAAGCGGGTGGCACATGCAAATGAACTATCCTCAGCCCTGGCTTGTGCCCACATTTCAAGTTCAAATGCCAAAGCCGAGGTAACAACCCCATCTCCCACGCCCTGGACTCTCATGAGCTAAGGTCACGAATATAGCAGACGTTGATTTTAATGGATAATGAAAAAGGAAAGGGGAGGGGGGGGATGGTGAGGGACGCGCACGATTATTAAATGAGCATTGTATATAGAGTTGGGTGCGTTTTGTATCACGTAAAACGAGCACGAAATCTAGCTCTCAAGTAAATGTTAATTTGAAACTTGGAATTATTAAAAATTATTCTTATTTAAATTATTATTAGAAATATAATAAAATATTATTTAACGAATGCCGCAGATAAAAAAAAAAATAAATAAAAAATGTACAAAAGGTTATTTTTCGTGCTTGTGTTGAAGAAGTACGACACGCGCTCATCTCTAACTGTTTGTAATGGAATTTTAGTAACCGGATGCAATGCAAATAGAAGGGGCGTATGTAAGAGGGGCGTTACTTACTGTTGTTGTTGCTGGCTCCGTCCTGGAACTCTGCATCATGGAATTGTTCATCGGTTACGCTGGCTTTCTTGCCCCTGGCCAAGCTGGCAAAGCTGCCGATGGACTGTGGCTGCTTGAAGATGTCATCGGAAATGGGCGACATGGCGCCGAAGTGTTCCACATAGACATCCTCCTTTTCATCGCTGCCACTGAGCTGCTCCTTAACAGACAGCTTCTGCTCCTCGAGCATAACGGTGACATTAGCCGGCACATCTGCGTGGATAGACGGACGCTTGAGTTGGGCGGGAAGCGGCGGCGAAGATCGCTGTTCCAGCTGCGGCTGGTGCTCTTGCTGTTCTGTGGGCGGCAGTGAAACTGCTTGAGCCTCGCCCAGCTGTGCTGTCGACTCTTTGTCGACGCACTGCATCGACTGATCCACATCCATGGGCTCCAAATCATCACCCATGATATTCTCCTCGGTAGCCTCCAGTGCCGGCGATGCGTCCTGCACCATGCAAAAAGTGCGTCGCATTTGAGTCTGTCCCAATCCGCGCTGTTGCTCCTCCTCCTTGTGCAGATCCTCTACGGAGAAGGTGCGCCGCTGCTGGCCCTCCTGAGCTGCTTGCATTGGTGTGCCATAGGTGGCATTCAATTGATTTTCGTCCTGGCCACGAGCATACGCTTGGGAATCGCTGAGCCGCTTGGCCGCCTGTTCCTCTGCTCGATCCGTGCTCACCGAGAAGGTGCGTCTTTGTTGTCCGTTGGCTGCACCCAGCGGCACGCCAAAGGTGGCGCGCGACGGGCGTACAGCTGACTCAGTCGACTCTGGACTGGCGCTGTCAAAGGTGCCGTTGAGTGGGGAATTGCCAGCGAGGGGCATAGTTGTGTTTAGCTGATGTTCCCTCTGCTGCTGCGGCTCCTCTGGGCTGGCACCCGTCACGGTTAATTGTATGGGTAGCGGCGACCTGGCTATGACTCCGCTCAGGCACAGTTTAGGCTCGTCGGCGGGCTCAATGTTTGCCTGCTCCAGATATTGCATCTGCTCCTGCTCGGCCGGAGCATGCGGTGAGCGTGGAAAGTGCCTCGGTGAATCCGCAGCTGATCTTACAGGGAAACTGGGTGATGTCGGCCCAGAGCAGTCACCTTGAGAGGAATCGCTTATATGCAGTTCCAGTGCTGGAAACTGGTTAAGTTGCTTAGGTATGGGCGCCACAGTTGCCACGGGCTTCGGCGGGGACGCTTGCAATTCCTCCACCTGCCTGGCTGCACTCGCTATGACGTCTGCCGGCTGCTGTGGCTCTTCAGGTGGCTGGGCGTAGGCCTGCAAGGCCAACAGCTCCACCAACTCCTCGGGTGTCTTCATGCGATGTGTGGGTATGGGCGGCGATGTGGGCAGCAGCTCAACTGGCGGCGCCTGCAATATGGGAGATATTGGAGATGCATCGGATTGTGGTATGAGCTGCTCCAGCAGTTGCCCTACAGATTGTGGCGTCTGCAGTGTGGGCAATGGAGCAGAGACTGCAACTGCTTGGGGCATCTGTAGTGCGGGCACAGGTGGAGAGATTGGGGCGGAAACTGCAGAGTCTGAAACGGGTTGCTCCAGTGATTGGCCCACATCTTGCTTCTTCTGGTGTGTGGGCAATGGTGGCGAGAGCGGAGCCGGAGCTGCCTGCGACATGGATTGAGCCAGCGATTGGGCATTCTGCGTTAGATGATCGTCAATTTTGGGCAACGGCGTAGAGTCTGGATCTGAAGCTGTGGGCACTAGTTGCTCCAGCGGTAGGGCCACAATTTGGATCATCTGCTGTGCGGGTGGAGATATTGGAGCAGTAGCTGGTTGCGACGTGACTTGCTCCTGCTGCATGGACTGCTCCTTTTGCACGGATTGCTCCTGTTGTTCCTCCACTTTCTGCATCTCCCTTTGCTGTGTCGGCTGCTGAGACTCCTCTTGCTGCTGCATTGCACCGTCCAGCAACTGCTGCTGCAGCAGCTGACGATCCTCCGGTGCGAGCACATCCTTTAGCAATTCCATTGTCTCATTTATATCATCGACATCCATTGGCTCGCAGCTGTCGTTGTGAGCCGCATCGCTCAGCGTATTCTCGAGCGTTGTTGCCGTCTCATTGGACAGCTGCTGCTCCAACACCTCATTTAAGGCGCTCGAGTAGGCCTCCAGCTCGGACTGGTCCGCCGAGAGCTTGCCGCTGTTCAGGGAAAGGCACTCGGCATAAACATCCGAATCGGAGTTGTATTCGTGCTCGCTCAGCTTAAGCGTCGTCGAGCTGAGCACGCCAGCACATGCATCCGCCTTCAGTTGAGCTGTGGGAAAATGGGCTTTGTTGAAAAGTAGGTTCGTCTTTGTTTAGTCAACGGACTCACCTTCCATTACGGCGCTGAGCGGCGCCAGTTCTGGTATTTGGGTCTCATCGAACTCGGGCAGACCTGTGAATTTAAGCAACGGCTGCTCCTTATCCCGGGGCGTGCTCGGCTGCGATGTGGAACGCATTGCCGCGACCAGCGCCTTCTGCTGCTCCAAGCTGTGTCTGGCCGGACCTGGCTTTACAGCCAGCGGACTTAGCTGCAGGCGGCGCATAAAAGAAAGAAAACGAATAGTCAATCTTAAAATGATAATTCATAAATTAATATATTCTGCATTTTGCGCATCGCGTGTGAAATGAAAAAAAAAACGAAAAACACAATCTTTGGGAGACTCTTTCGAAAAAAATGAAGAAAAATTGTGAAAAATAAATAAATTAAGCGGGGCAGCTAACGTAGTCCAAACAATTGGCAACCGAAACGTAAACAAGCCAAAAGCCAATTAAAAATTACGAAAATAATGATCATCATCATCATCATCATGCTCATCATAAACATGGGCGGCAGCAGCTGCCCGGTTGAACCGTTGACATGTCCCAGTTGGACGCAGGGGCGCGGCAGGGTACAGCTGGTGACCAAAATAGGACACAATCCGGGTGAAACGATCACGCAAAACAGGCAAAACGAAGACCCTGAATTAGTGAATACCCTAAAAAAAAAAGACATCATGGGGTGGAACCTATTCAACTTCAATGCAATCCACAGTCAATTTATATGAAATAAATGCTATTTTCGATATGTTCCTTGTGGAAGGCATTCATCACAATCTATGCTAATTAGAGTGGAACCTATTCACAATCCACACCCGTTTTATCCAAAGCCCCAATTGCATTCCGCCTCTGCTAAAATACACAACTTTAATAACATTTATCGATATGTTCCTTGTGGAATGCATTCATCACAATCTTATGCAATAGAATATGCAATAGTGGAACGTATTTAAAATCAGAATAGTACAGAGGTAATTTATGTTACAGCATAGCTCAGCATACGTGGAACGTATTAGAATATCTTCGATTTATTGTTAGTACAGAACCCGAAAGTAGTGTGGAAAAGTGAAATCTACTTAACTCACGTTCCACCACAGCGAAGCATATGGGGAACACATTAGAAAGCACAAATTAAGCTTACAATAAAAAAGAACTCAAAAACTAGCCCATGTATTATACCTATAGAATAATAAAAACAGCTTAAGCTGGCGTTCCACGACATTCAAATACATATGTGGAACTCATTTGGCATTAGGTTACCTTCTGAGGAACGAATACTATTGACACAGAATTCTATCAGAACTATATTATAGGCGAACCATATAACGCTGACCACAACTGACCAAGTTTGAGGCAGTGACACACCCACACACACATACCCTCACACACACTCTCACACAGCACACATACGACGTAGTCAACCCGGTCGGTTGCCCGGCCCGGCACGAACGACAAGCAAATGTCATTAAATTTAAAAGCAGCCCGAAACATGGTGCCTGTGTGGGGGATTGGGGTAGGGTGAGGTTAGGAGAGGAGAGGCGCAACCGGGGTAAGTGGGTCGCCTGGCGGCGTCTGCTTGTTGGCAATTTGCAAAAAATGAAAAATAAATATCTGAATAGGAATTAAATCTGTGGCGTGTGGCGATGTCGGCGGCCAATTGCAGGCGACGCTGTTGGAAGGCCTTGCAGGTCGTCAATGCAAGCGAAATTTAATTAGAGCAATTGCAAGCCGCAAGGTTAAAGTCGGTCGGGAGCGGATCGTAGTGGAGGAGAGGCAAGGGGAAGCAGGGCAGGTGATTTGTGAACGGGGTGCGCCTGGGCATTAGCATTAGGCACGATGACAAATTGCGTTTTGTGTGAAACAAAATTGGACTAATGGGAATTTATCTAGCGAACCGTGTGGATCCTGTTGTCCAGAAAAGGTGAGAATTAATTACATTTTTATAATGCAATTGGAAGTAAACACAATCCACAAGCAATTAATCGTGTAGAAGTGCAGCCAAAGTCAAATACTTTACAAATCTGAAGCTTCTAGAAGCGACAAATTGTGGTGGATAGCATTTGATATAATCCACAAGTCTAAAATTATTCTGAAACGCAATAATTTAACATCTAAATCCACATAATGCTCAGCTACAATCTAAACAGACTAAACATTTAAAATCCGCTCTAACCTACAACTAACTTTCACTCTTTACTCCCAAATTGACTTAAGCCCCTTTTATCAATCCACCCATTCCCAATTCACACTCACTATCCACATCTTAGATCCACACATTTCCCACCTACATTTCAGGCAGATTAAGAGTTTACCTATACATACAATCCGCTTTATATTGCACCTCAATTCCCAGAAGCCCCCTTTTATCAATCCACCCATTCCCAATTCACACTCACTGTCCACATCTAAGATTCACGCATTTCCCGCAGATTAAGAGTTTACAATCCACGCTTTCCCCACCTACAATCCACTCAAAACCAATCCGTACTAAACCCCACTCACAATCTACACCCGCCATTCGTTCACAATCCACACCTACCTCTAGGCTCATTTCCTGTAAATGTTCCATTTCACGTGCGGTTACTTGATCCAGATTGAAATTAATCTCACTGAGTAGCTGTTTGATGGTTTCCCTAGTGCTGTTCGGCGACTTGGGCACGGCGTCTGGAGATGGCACAGGCGCATCCACGTGCTCGATCAAATCTTTGTGCTGCCGCTCCAGGCTATCCAAATCCTGGGCAGCTGAATCAAACAGATTGTCCAGTTCCGGGTCAATGGAACAGCGATCCATGGCTAATGTGATGAACGCGGTGGGGCTGGATGAAGAGCGACTGGAGCTGGGCACAGCTGTTGGGGCACTGGAACTGCAACTGGGCTTGGGTGCGGGGACGGGTGCGGACGCGGCCTCTGGGAGCACAATGCTGTTGGGTCGCTTTATGAGATTCGATAGGAAATCCATTTGTTCGAAAGTATTTTCTTACGCACGATTTGCTGCACGTTCTTTTCGGTTCGGACTACGGTTCACTGCGCGTGCCACAAATGGGAAAACAAACAACTTTTGGCGCTTGGCTTTTCCACTTTATGTATTATATGTATACATATAAACCTGTATATATATATATATATATCTAGCTAAACTTGTGTAAAATCTGTATTTTAGAGTTCTACTCTCGCCGCCTGCTACTCAGACAGTTGGCATTCAAAAATATTTGATTTTTCTGCACTCATCATTGAATAATAGATCCGATTTTTACGCGTTGTCCGCTCGCATTTGTCTTGACTTCCACGTTTCGTGTCGTTGTTTGAAATCAATTTAAAAATATTTTTCGTTTCAATTTGCCGTGCGACCGCAACGTGTGTGTGTTTGTGTGTGTGTATGTGAGAGAGAGAGAGCGAGACGAGGGAGAGCGCTGTCTATTCGAATGACATCCACAAAACGATCGCAACGTTTGGGCTCTGCGCACCCCTAAAAGGGGTTCTTTTTATTAGTATTAGTATTCGCCCTCGCTCTCTCTCTCACTCTCTCACACGATCGTCTTATCTCTGATGATCCATAGAAGGTTGGGTATTTTAAAAAGTGTCGCTAAATTTTGTGATCTACTTTGCAGCCTTTTGTACGATCTTGGTAACGATCGCTGATCTATGTTAGGCGCTTTATTCACATAAAGATCGTTGCAAATGTTTTTTAATTTTCCTAATGTGATTAAAACGAATGTATACATTGCTAGATCACTGATCTAAGCTATTAGAGTTCAGTTCTAGAGAGTTGTAGATTCACTTATGTCTAAAAAATTCTCAATTGTTCTTTTAATTACATGTAGATCACCGAGTGAACTTTGCTTTCAAAGAAGCTGCCAAAGATCAGCTTGTTCAGGCTTTTAATCGTGTGTAGGTAGATTTACGATCTTAGTAGAATATGATCACATATTAATCTTAAGTAGATAAAATCAACTGTATTGAAGACGCATGCTAAAACATTTTCTCATGTTGATCACATTCTTAACTATATGTGGATCATTGATTTTTTTTGTTAAGTAGAAAAGCAGTCAATATATATGACTATGATCACATTCTATATTGTATGATCTTAGTTAACTTCGATCACTGAACAAATTAAACTAACTCTTTCTGCTCGAAATATTTGACTTTGAATTCTTTCTTCCACGTCAAATGTTTTCACACGTTTGGTCAATTTTTAACACAGTGTAGATCAGCTATTAGAGATCCCTTAATCATTTAGATCTGTATCTAACCCTTAAAAGCTTAAATCGTTAAGCATTTGGTTCGATAGTCATTTAACTCGCGCCGTTGGGTGTTTCGTAGATGCAATTTAATTAGTTGCCTTAAGCCGCTTAATTGAACCTGCACCCAATTTATTGATATTGGCACGGGCGAGTGGGGCTGCACAAGGCGACCGTCTTGGAGGCGCAACCGACGCCAACTAATCCAAAGAATGCAAAGCGTAAAAATGCAACCACAAATAAGCAGAGAAGAGGAACAGAGGCACAGCGAGAAGAGAGAAGAGCGAAATAATAGGGCAATGCAGCTTGGGCTAATGAAAGAAAGCCACGTTTGTTAGAGCTCAGCTGGGGCAGCACCCTGTATGCGCCATGTGGATGCCAAGTGACAGCCAGAGACATGCAATCCCGCAGCGACCATTGTTGCGCATCGTGCACTTGAGGAAGTGCTCCACATAGCCCCCCACCACCTGCCCCAAACAGCTGCTGATTTTGCATATTTTGAGGGAAACCAAATATCAGACGATGAGCCATGACGAGCCGGGGAGAAGGCAAGTGCCGCCAATGCGTGACAGGTGACAAGATATGATATAGCAGCTACCATGCCCAGTAAGCAGTTCCCATTTCACAGTTGCAGTTGCAGTTGCCCAGTTGCAGTAACACAGTTGCAGTTACCCAGTTGCAGCTGCATTGCATTTAAGTGCAACATTAGACAGCATTTGGCCAGCGGCACTGGCAGACACAGTCAAGGCATAAACTATAAACAAGACAGGAGCGCTCGTGTTGAGAGTGGCCGACGGGGGGATACCCTGTTAACAGAAACGCAGCATATGGCCGCGAAGATATTCTTTTACCCTAAGCAGACAAAACTTAAATCTCCATCGTAGGATAGTTATGACATTTTCCGGGCATAAGGAAAGTATCAAATTCTGTGTATATACCAAATCTCAAAGCTCTACCTTCCAATATGGAGGCTGTAGGGAAAATTAATCAAAAAGCAACATATCATATTTAATAGGCAAGTAAAGGGTATCAAAACAAAACGAAATGCAATAGGCAAACAAGCCAAGGGGACGCCAAAGACAACAACAAGACGATGATGTAAAGGAGGGCAGAGTGCAGGCAATTTGAACCTAGCCTATAAATAGACAAAAAACAAATGCAGACGGCAGCGTTTCATGTGGGGGAGGCGACAACGTCGACGACTTGTCAATGAACTTTGCCATGCCGGAAAGTAGCCCAAAAAGCGCCGAAGATGCCACTAAAATGTGGCAAGAGATGGAAAGAGTTGTCGGTGCGAGTGTCATAAAAAAATTCGACAGGAGCTGGAACGAGTTAAGTTTCCAGGAACATATCATAAAGCAAATATGTTTTTGACTAGGCTGCTGCTTATAAGCAGACTCTGACGTGGCCAGGAAACATATTCTTTTATATATATATTTTTTTGGCACATCTGGTCGCTGGACGCCGTCCGGCATAAACAATTGAATATGTCAAGTGCAGATGGCAAATTACAGTTGAAACAGGCACAATTAATGGGTATATTAAATACATATGTATATGCATATTGAATATATATGGTATTCGGAATTTGCGCACTTTGCCTACCGCATTTGGTGGCCAATGGTCCAACGATGCGGGCTCCCTGGACTTCAAGTGCTTGCCCGGCTTGTTGCCCATTTGGGTGGGTATATATGTAGATATACTGCGCGTTAGTCAACGTCCGATCGCCACGACTTGTAGAACGCACTGAACGTCAACAACAGGCAACACCAGCGGCAGCCGCAAGCCATTATAAAAAGTAACAGGGGCTGCCAGACTAATAGAGACCCTGTACACGCGCGCCGCAAGTTGTGCTTCTTCTTGCTTTAGCCACACACTATGAAAAATATATGTTTAAGTAACTTTTGAGTTTAATTTTAGATAGTAATAAAACTTTGAATGCGTGAACCTCACAAATCAAGGCAATCCCTTATGGAATACGCCTTCATAAAGAGGGGGTTGTATTATAATTCAAATATTCCTTTCCATTCGAAAAATTGTGTCCTTGGCAGTGTTGCGAACTGTCTCTTCCTAAAAGCAGCTGAATCATCTGTTGAAAGTACTGAATAAGCATTCTGAACACTAATCAGCAACAGGCCTGCCAATGCTGGTTAACACACACGGCAAGATCGACTGGTCTGCTGCTGTTAATCAAGAATATATATACAGTAAAGGCTCTTGACAATATACCCTTGCTAAAAACTTTTAAGGGTATAAAAACAAGCAAATGTAATGTAAAGCATCGGGAGAAACAAAAAGAACAACAATCACTGCAGCAGCAACAACAGCAACAATAGCGAAAAGCAGCGACAAAATTTTTGGTTTGCAGCGAGCGTTCAGCGAGAAGCTCATCGATCACCAAAAGCCAGCGACGCAGTTGCCAATGAAGGCAGAAATGTGCAGAACGCGCGATCACTGCACATACACATACACACACTCATATATGCATGCATACATACACATACATATGTATATATGTATGTGCTCATATTTTGTATTAGAAAGTGAATGCTAATTGTGTCTTATTTTGTTTTTAACGGCACGCCCACTCGCCGGTGGGCCTGTAACACGCTCCGGCAACGCTGATTGATTAATTATTTGGCCTACCTTTGCGCCGCCATCGTTTGTATTGAGCTCCTTTAACACGCTGCGGCTGCCGAGGCTCACGTTCAGTTGGGCATCCGGGGAATCTGCTGCATTTAGTTCCATGACATGGGATTTGTGTGTTTACCCGAAAAAAAACAACACTAATTGACGAAAATTTTAATAATAACAACTAGTTTTAGCGCAACGCGTAAAAAAAATGCCGCTACAATTTAAAGTCAGACGCAGGGCAGAAGAAGCACAACTATGTAATATTAACATTTTGCTAAGCTGTTATTAACAGCGAGAATAGAGTAGCCTATAAAATATTGCTTGAGTGAGTTTATCTATGTAACAGGGGAAAAAATAACTTAAATAATAACAGCACATGTCAAATTTAATATATCAATGGCCTTCCGCCTAAAAAATCGCTGAACGAAGGTTGAGTTTAAATCTAACAGCCGCTAAGTGACTGCTAATCAGGCTATTCAACATTTGATAACATAGACAGAACAGTGCCATAGGAGCTCAGCTGTTATTTAACATTTTCGATGACGAAACCACACAGGCATGTTTTTGGTCAGCTATCGATATATTTTTTACCGGGCTCAACAGTTGCGCCTCTGATATACTGCGTAATTGCAAACGGTTGCATAGCAAAATCGTTTTAGGCGCTAAATTTAAAATTAGTCCAAATACAATTATTTAGAATTTTTTGGTATGCTTTATTAAAAAAATATTGCTCTTTTTGCCATGCATAACATTACATTTCATATAGTAACCATAATCATATAACATATTTAAATATGACTCTGTTAAAAATATATGTACGTTTTTTTGAGTAATTAGGTACATAAATTACTTAAATAATTGAAACGCGACTAAGTGATTAAATATATAAAAATTAGCTTTGTTTTTTATGCTGCATTTGATAATACATAATGGTAATGAAGTATTTTGAATTTAATGTGTACGTAGCTTTAAAATTATTATTGATTTAATTAATTAATAAAGAATTAAGTGTAACTATTAAATATGTCTTTTCATGTAATTCTCTCCAGGTGTTTTCAACACAATCACTTAAATGTGGAACAGCTTTAGGGTACTCAAGAGGACTTTTTAAGTACATATTATCATCAGTTGGTTGATATAAGTTTATATAGGAAACAATGCTATACACTACATACGTATCTACATTGTGGAATTTGAGACATATTTTACAGATTCATCGAGGACAAGTTTAATACTGGGCTGCTCTCGGCATGTTCCACACTTGACTTACTAACTTACGTTTCTATTATATGGCTATGCTGAACCTATATTAGACCCTATATCTAGGGTCTTTTCGGTGTCTAACAGCATACGTTACGTTATTTGATTGATCAAAATTATTTGCAAATTATATGCTAAAACTTAGAGTTATTCATTCTGTATGTTTTTACCTACGAGCGTCTTTTCATTTAATTGAAATATTGTATTTAGCTTTAAGCTTAAAAGTTTGTCTACTTAAAAATGTATCTTTGACATTTAAGATAATTATTAGTAATCATTTTTTTTCTTATTTCTTTTGAGCATTCAAATTGAGTTCATTTGTAAATTGTGCTCGGTTGTATTGTATAGGGCGAATAGCGCTTGAACTTTGCTTCCACAAATAGCAAAAAGTTTGGGTATGTGCATTATAAAAGTTCAATTCTAGACAAATTTTGATATTAAATCATGTGTATACAGCACAAAAGACTGGTTTATAGAGTATATCAAATTGTTGGACTGTCCGTTTGTACACTTCACAGCGCCACCAAAATCCGAATAAATTATTGCAACCTCAAACTTGCGAAATTTAAACGGTTTTTTGATCGCCCGAATCTCCTTCTGCACATACAGCTGTGTATTATATTACATTGGTGGCCCGTCCTCGTGCATTTTGGTCGTCCAAATGCCGGGCAATAGTTGCGGAGGTAGATTCGATTGAGGGGTGGTCAACTTCCTAAAAGTATTCGTAGCGTAGATGGTATTGGAGTTGGAACTGGGCACATAGCCTTTGTTGTCCAGTCCATCGATGACCGTAAATTGTGTTGCCATGTTCTGAGCGCCATGCGAAACTGGTGAGGAGGGCCTGGAGATGGGATGTGTGCGTGGACTGCTTATCAGGGACATGCAGATGCCGCCAATAACAGCCAGCGCGGTGTAGGAGGTCTGCGGTATTAGCTGGCCAATGACAACGGTGGATCCAATGAACGGTGCACCCAATAGCCAGAACCGAGCCCAGCAAATCGTTGAAAAGGAGGTAATCTTACGCTTCTCCTGGCTGACCAGTTCCACGGTGCTTGTGGTAAGTATGGAAAGTGAAGTAGAAATGGCCATTTTGGATACCATAGCCGTGCACATGAGCATCGCAACGTTCGCATCCAGCGACACCTCACCCGGCTTGGGCACCAACCAGCAGCACCAGGCAAAACAGCCGGCCACAATATTGAATATACCCGCCCATAGCCATTTCCGTGTGGTGTTCATTATCAAATAGAGTCCAATAAATGTGCCAATCATCTCACTGAAGCCGGCCACAAAGGTGTTGATGTACAGGTGCTCCCGACTGAAGGAGCGTATGTTCAGCAGGCAGCCGTAGTAGACGCTGATGTACAGCGACCAGGCCAGATGCACGCAGATCATGTGGCGTTTCGCTTTTTCACCCTTCCAGATGGACCACCAGCCGGCCGGTGGAGGTGCATCCATGGCCGTTTGTGCCTGCAGCTCCAGCTGCTGGTCAATATCATGCGGCAGACTGAGGCGGGTTCCGTTCATTTCGGCGCACTGGAGCAATATCTTTTTGGCATCCTGCACACGGCCGCGCTCAATCATCCAGCGCGGCGAGTCGGGTATCCATCTGTAAATAAATTTTCAAAATGTAATACATTTGCCTTTGTCAATTTTTTTTTACTTTTCTTGTGATTTATTTATTTATTTTTATTTTTACTAGTTTTTATCATTCAATTCACCACACTTGCGCAGCGCTGCCACCTAGGCAGCATACGCAGTTTTTAGAGTTTGGCACGTGCAATTAAATGTGTTTTAAACGTGATATGTTTTGTGTAATAAAAAAAAACACTTGTAATAAACGGACTGCAACTACTTTAGATCGCGTATATGTTGATAGTTCTCATTGAACAATAAGACTTTGCTACTTACTGCCACAGGTAGATGAGTATCACTGTGGGCCAGGAGATGGCCATATAAAGGTGAGACCAGCTAGACCAAAAACTGGCAACGCCTGGCAACATCATAACGCCAATCGACCAGAATTGCTCAAACAGCGTCGAGACGCACGTACGGTATTTGCCGCCCGTAATGTCGGACACTAGAGTATAAAAGATGATCAATTTTATTGTGTACTGTGTAAACGTGTGTGTAATAAGAACTTACTTATCATGCCGCCAGCGGTGTACATCTGAGCGCAGCAGACAGCGGAGAGGCATCTAAAGAATACATGAAGTTCATAGGAGGCCACATGGCCAGTCAGATTGCCACAGAAGATTTGTGTGATCATGCCAAAGAGCATAACGCTGCGGGGACTAAAGCTAAGGAGACACACAGAGAGAGAGGAAGGGAACAGTTTGAGCTGGATTTCGGTAAGTTCTAATTGGTCTAACTGGACTTACTATTTCAATAAGTGATTGGCCAAAATGCCGCCCGTGAGGACGCCAAACAGATGGAAGAACTGCGTCACCGAGACAAGTATATCGCGCGAGCAGACCAGATCGTATTGCGTGACCACCGAATGGTAGTCGCTCTCATGCTGAAACTCCGTGCAGGGTATCACATTCGAGTTGCGATTGAGCGGCTTCTCCCAGACGCGCGGCTCCTGTGCACTGTCCTCGTATTTGTAGTAGTGATGCGCATGCTCCTGCGCATCCTCGTAGATATTGCAGAAATCGATGCTGAACTCCTGATCCTCCTTCTCCTCCTTTTGCGGATGCGACACCTTGATCCATTGCGTTTGATTTTGGGTGCCAATCTCTGCTGGCGGCTTGCAAAAGAATTCGCCATGCCGGGGCGCGGGTGCCGTAAAAATGATGCATGCCATGAACCAGGAGGAGGGTATTTTGCACAGAAAAATTAAAAGTACTGTGCGCAGCTGCCATTTGCCCCACTGGCCGGTAATGCGACCCACTGCATCCACTTTGCTTTGCATTTTGATATTGGGCGTCGGTGGCTTCCCCTCGAGACGTGCGAAAGTGTCGTGCGGATAGAGTTTGTAGTCGTGCGTGTGCTTATGGGCAGGCGTCTGACTGTCCAGCGGCGTGTAGAACTCCTCCTCGTTGTTGTTGGGCTCCCCCTCCTGCAAGTTAAGCGTGGGTGTGGGCGAGGGCGAGGGCGAGGCCGGAGAGTTGGTCAGCGAGCTGCGACGTCGGCACTCGTTGGACGTGGCACTGGGTGTGTGTGGAGTGGCTGATTCGTTGCCAAGTGCGGTATACTGGCCACGTGGAGCGGTTGCTGATATGTGCGGCTTTTTTGCCTGTGCTGTTGCGTTATTTTGGGCTCTGGTGGGCGTGGGCGTGGTCGTGGACGTCGGCTCGTTTTCCTTCAGGGGGAGTAAAGGTGATTCAGCCTGTGGAAAGTTGACAGTTGTAGGAATTGGGGATGAGTATGTCTACATACAATTATTCAAATCTGAAGGTAGTTAACTAACTTTAAACTCTACGCAAAAGCGTGGCAAAATTCACCTTTATTTAATATTTATTACTAATTTATTTTGGCTTAGCCTCAAATCAAATCTTTACATACCGCAAAAGAAGACGTACTCCAGCTTAATTTAATTTAACATCAAATTAAGCTTAACCTTAAATAAGGGCATAATTAAAATTAGATTAACCTCAAATTAGCTTCAGCCTAGGCTTTAAATTAACCTAACCTCAAATTACGTAACCTCAACTCGGATTAACCTTAAGTTTAGATTTGCCCCAATTCAGTTTAACCTCAACTTTAACTTAACCTCAAATTTGCTTACAGCGACTTCAGTGCAAATTTATTGCTTTTTAATGCATATTCAGCCTGAGCTTAACATTAACCTAACCTCAAATTATGTAACCTTAAACACGGATTACCCTCAAATTTAGATTTACTCGAATTCAGTTTAACCTCAAATTTAACATAACCGCAAATATGATTGCACCGCGCAACTCTGCCAATTGGCCTTAACCCCACATTGCCCACAAATATGTCAACTACTTTCCACACACAATGGCCATTAAGGACCTTCCCTCGATTATCTCAAGTGCTGGCCATTCTCGACTCGAGTGCATTTGTTGAGCCTGTTGCTAAGCATCCTAGACTGGCTGCAAACGCTTGAGTGGCAAGTCCAGACCGTCGCATCGGTCTGGGAATCTGTTGCCTAGCGACTTGGAGCCCTGAGGCTACAACTTCAGCTTCAGTCGCGGTGCAGCCGCTCGGATACCAAAATAATGAATATAAATTGCATTGGCGCCGGGCCAGGGCACAGGGCGGCCCATTGCTACGCATCTGCTCTTCGGCCCATCTCTATTTATAGCGCTACTCAAGTAATTTAAAACCCAGCGCCCCACGGAGACAACTACATATCAATTCAAGGCACACACACGGACACACACATGCCTTATCATTGATATGATTGCAATTCAAAGGACCAAAGTTGGGCACGGACCGCGGCTACTTGTTGGAAAAGGCGGCCACCGGCTGCCACAGGCTGCCGGCAGCTGCCGCGTCCTTGGCCGGCTGGGAATCAGGTCGCCTTAATGGGTCGCACAACGCTGAATACTGAATATATTCGCATTACGCATACGCCGCGTTGTACGTTACGTTTTTTTTTTACGTTTGTCAGAATTTTGTTTGTTTCTGCTGCTGCGCTGAGCCCGAAAAACCATTTAATCAGCCGTAAATACTTAATTATCCATTTGCACGCCGCGCATACCCTTTAATAAGGCAAAGTACTGGTAACAAGGGAGTCATAAAAGCCGATTGTGAACAAAGATAACAAAGATGAGAGGCAGTTGTTATAATTATAATATCTTCAAAATATACTATATACTCTACAGCCATTAAAAATGGGTATAATACATATATATATTTTTTATCAGGAAGATGAGCTGAGCAAATCTTGCCATGTCCATATGTAGCTTTTTCTTTTTGGATATCTTCTATCATTTTCTAATATTGATAAATATCGAATTATGGACGTGTTTTTTAAAGCATAGCTCAACATTTATAGAAGCTAGTTATATCAGTCTCGGTAGGTAGAATATTACAAATATTTTACTCCTTCCTCATTCTCCCCAATATTGGAACCTCATCTAATCGAGACATTCGCATTAAAGCACCCTTTCTGGTATAACCTCTCCTTCTCTTTTTAAGTACAGAGTATATTGTAGTCGCATTTTGTATTTTCTTCTTAAACCACTTTAATTGATTTCTCAAGCATTAAACTTCTTTAATAATATCTTCACTCGACATTCTCCAAAACTTGTCAAGTTCAACGTTGGAGTTGGTAAAGTTTTTGCTTCTCATTTTCGTTTTTTGTCTTGACAAATGACCTCAAGAAAAGAAAAACTTCAACAACAAGACCCCTGCTGGCATCCCATATATATAAATATTTTATATATATATGTATATATACATTTTGTATATATGTATATACATTTTGTATAGTTTGGGGTGTATCTGCCGAGCTGTGCTTCTCTTCTTTTTGTTTTACTGTCGCATTTTTATGTTTTGTCATAATAATATTTTGTTTGTTTCGTGAGTCAAAACAGTAAAATGCGCTTTGCGGGTTTGTTGTACAGCACTTGCCTCCATATGACCTATTTGTGTGCTATACTAAGCAGATAAATTATAGTACATAGTATTTAATAGAATGTTGTCAGAGAGAATGTTTAATATACCAGCCACATTCTGCTTTATGCATAAGGAGAAAAGGACAGGAATTCGTTACTCGAATCAAGTTCAACATTTAATAAACTCCGAACGAAATTCTCACTCATCGAATTTTTGCCTAACTTCAAGACTCTTAATTTAATTAAAAAGTACTTGTTTAAAGTATTTTAGGTACGTCCCAAATGTTGTATAGGTATTTTATATTTATTTTACAATTAATGTTAAAATCTTAATTAAGTAATATTTAATTTAAGATTCAAGCTCGGATGAACCAATTTATTTCAAAATATTTTTATAGCGAAAATATGCTTAATGTTTTGGGAATTCGATCCGAGCAAACTAGGATTAAAAACAACATTTTTTCCAAGATTTTATGCATCATTAGGAAAAATCATATGTCAAAATCAATTCCGCCCGCAGTGCTATGAAAAGGGACCTTGAAAAGGGAACGGCGAAAATCCTTGTTAAGCTTCGTAAAATGCATGCATAATGCATGTAAAAATGTAAAAATCGTTTTTCTATATCAATTTCAAGAGCTGCACGGAAATACAAAAAAGTGGAAATGCAATGAAGAACTTGTTTTACGTTACGATTTCCGTTTGAAAGCGCTGCCAAAAAATATGCAAGAGTTTTTCATTAACTGTGTTTTCTATTTTTAGTGCGAGCTTTTCGCAATCAGTTAAGCAAACAAGTTGGTTCATTTAACGGGCGATTGTTCCGTCCGATTGTTCGAATCGACTTATTGATATATTCGGCCCGACACTTGCGCAAATAGTTTTCAAGGTTAATGCCAGTTGCCGGCACTTGTTGTTGTTTATAGTGTTTTATGGCTCGTAAAAATAAAACAAATGGCTGTAAATAAATGAACCCTCTTGCTTTGTGCGGTCACGTGACGGTTCAATAAACTTCCCCTCCCGACGCACGGTTCTATTGAACCCGTCCGACGCCCATTGCATAAGAGATTTTTAATAAAAATATTACTCATACGTCCCATTGTGCCTGAAATTTGATGGGGTGTGCCGCGTAGGCGGTTGGCAGGCTGGACAGCTGGACGGATAATTAGCTAACTTCTAACTGTCAACTGATTTAGTGGGCGTCTGTCCGTGGAGGGCGTGGCTGTACACATTTTTTGCTCGCCAGTCAATATGTCATTAACATGGTAACACACACACACACACTTTAGAATTGTTCAGAATTTTATAAAATTTCAATTGCGGCAATTGGAAGTGGGAGAATTATTATGATAATGCCTAGAAAAACAGGTATGCTTCTCTTCTCTCTTCTCAAACTTCGTGCTCACTGATTATAAAGAAAATTAGTTAAATGTCTAGAAAATCAGTTATGCTACTTTTTCTATAATATTTAATTGTGGCAATTTTAAATCTATTCAAATTAAAATATCTTGTCTTCATGTGGCTCGCTCTCCAAACTGCTTGCTCAGTGCTTAACCCTCAAGCGACTTTTTATAAAGAACATATATTTAAATTTAATAAATTTTATGCTTTTTTATATCCTGAACCCATTAAAAATGGGTAAAAAGGGCAAATGTATTTGTGCAAATGTATGTAACACGCAGAAGGAAGCATCTCCGACCCCATAAAGTATATATATTCTTGATCAGCATCAACAGCCAAGTCGATCTAGCCATGTCCGTCTTTCTGTCCGTCCGTCCGTCTGTCCGTCCGTCCGTCTGTCCTTCCGTCCGTCTGTCCGTATGTATAAACGCAAGGATCTCAGAACCTATAAGAGCTAGATACCTTTGGCTGCAGGAGGACCCTCCTAGTCCTCGCGCAGATCGAGTTTGTTTCCGATATTCGATAACTTGCTCCGTTTCCAAGTAATCGATAAAAATCGATATCGAAATTCTGTTTTTTGAGCAATTTCGGCAAATAATGAGCTAGACTCACCAAACTTGACATGTAGCTTCTAGAATAGTATATATGTATGTACATATATCAAGTATCTTTCATTTAATACCTATCGCCTGTTGGAAGAAGACGGTTCAGGGTATCCCCTAGTCGGGAGCTCCCGACAAGGACATCTTACTTGTTTTTATTTAATATTGTATTGTGGCAATTTTAAATCTATTCAAATTAAATTGTCTTATCTTCATGTGGCTCGATCTCCAAGCTTCGTGCTCACTGATTATAAAGAAAATTTATTAAATGTCTAGAAAATCATTTATGCCTCCTTTTATTTAAAATTATATTGTGGCAATTTTGGAGCTATTTAAATTAAAATGTTTTATCTTCATCTACAATTATAAAGAAAATGAATGTATTTAATGTCTAGAAAATCAATTGTGCTACTATTTATTTAATATTGTATTGTGGCAATTTTAATGCTTTTTAAATTCAAATGTTTTGTCTGCATGTCGTTCGATCTGCCAACTTATGTGTCCAGATCTCAAGCGAATTTATATAGATTAGCTGTCAATAAAATCACTTTTCCCACACGTAATTATAAAGACAAATTCATTTCAATTTTTTGTTCTGCCTTTTTTGCTTAAGCTCTTTATGGTCTTCGTTCAATCACATTGAAAATTTTGCCTCGATTTTTATATTGAACTTTTCAATTGATTCCCAGCTGAAATTTATGCCTGTCACAGCGTGCAATTCTTTCGATTTCGCATTTTAATAAGCGCAAAAACCAAATAAACCGAGCCATAAATAATTCATAAGCTGCCGCCAGTCTGACAAACGCAGCCCATGAGACCCTGCTCCCTGCTCCCTGCTCCTTGCTCCTTGGTCCATCTTCCTTTGGAGCTGCCTCTGCTGACTGATGGGCGCCCACACCTAAAATTCACAAGTGATTGCACTTCACACTTCACACTGGTGAGGTGTGTGTGTGTGTCTTTTGCTTTGTTTAATAATCTTATTAATGCCCTCTTTAGCTGCTTCGGCAGTAAATATTTAGCTGCTGGTCTTGCAGGAAATTACATTTGCCTCTGGGACAGCGACCCCCACAATTTTATTAAGTATACGCCGCATTGGTCAGCTCAGTTCCTGTTGGCAGCAACAACATGTGTTTACCATCCTATCATTTGCCCATTTATTACGCCCAATAACTCGATTCAATAAGCTATCCAAGTCGAAAGCTTCCCTATTTGCCGGGTGGTTTGTTTCGCTGCTGTCGCCGCTCGCACTTCCACGACACTGTCAAATGCCAAAAAAGGCATCAATTTGAGTTCTAGGTATTTTGCGGCCCATCTGCCATAAGAGTGGCCCATTGTCGTAGGGGCTCAGGTTCAAGTCCATGACTAATATAGATAACAATTGTAAGCACTAATAGGATTTTTAGGGGCTTTTCTTGGAACCACATGAAAGTTCCCTAGAAATTGTTTACTGCCTAAAAAGAAAGTGGAAGTAGCTGTTCTTTCTGAATGTGACTTCTGAGCGTCGCACCAACTGGCGAGAGGTCGCTGTTTCGAATACAAACAGAAAAATTGCAATGCCAGATTAACAAAGAATGCTGGCAAATAATGTGCTTTTAATACTATTTATACTATTTATAATTAGATTATAAATCAATCAGAATAAACTCCAGTTAATCATGACATACAACTAACTTACATATATTATCAATTGAAATAAATAACTTATTCGAGCAGCGAACAGCTCTCTCAACTCCACTTCCCCTGAGCACATTTTAATAATCAAATGTCACAGTTGAAAAATATAATTAACACAAAATATTTCCAGCATTCGTTTGTTAATCTATTTGCAAATAATGAAGCCCAGTCTGGCGTGTAAAGAAAATCGCCAAGCACAATGTGTGTATGTGTATATATTTCACTTGCTAATTGGAAGTCGAGCACTTGCATAACTTTTCTGTTCTAATCAAATTGTTAAACTTTCAGTAAAAATTTTATAAAGTGCCTCAAGCGGCAGACGGCTTGAAAATATATTAAATATATATATATTTTTTTTTTCCTTTTTGCCTGTCAATCAAAAGTTTTGTTGTGCGTTTTTTAATCATTTTTTAGCTGCCGCGCTGCTTTGGGCGTAGTACAACTTGTCAGTTCCCAGAGAGTTTATTCAGCTAATTGGCATATCAATCTTAAGCCCTGCAAATGCTAATTGCCAGCAGTTGCTGATATTTTGGTTGCCCAGGTGATTTTAGTGAGCTGCTCTTTTGCCAGGCATATCCTTTGGCCATTTTACTCGGCTAATGATTAATTTATTGTTAACAACAGCGCACATTCTGGGCTCGTGCTGTTGCTTCTTCAGTTGTGTGTGTGTGTGTACCTGCTCAGGTGTTTTTCTTTGAGCTGCCTTCAACTAGTATATGCCGTTGACAACAATGGCCGCCAAAGTTAATTGGAACAAAGCTGTAGCAGCTGCATGTTAAATGCAAAGATGGGCGTAACATAACAAACACGACCACGCCCACGCCCGAAACCCATTTGCCACCTGGGCCAAGGCGGCTGTCATTGTCATGTCAAGTGAAAGCTGTTGACATCTTGAAACCAAAGCAACCTGACGCTACTTTACTCCTTCACGAGCTCAGTCAGTCAGTCAATCAGTCAGTCAATCAGTCAATCAAATAAAATGTTTTAGCATATAGAGTTCATATCAGCCGTAAGAGCTGCTTTCTGTTTACTCTTCATTGATGACAACATTTTCTCTAAAGGTATTAGCCATTTATGGCCAACATTCACCTCTGCTAAAGCTTAGTCAGCCTTATGACTACGAGTCTAGCTTTTATTATTTATTTAGAATTAGCCATGAAACATGCAAAAGACAGGCCGCAATTTCACTATTTGGCCAAGAGTCACGAACATAATTCCGGCTAGACATACGACCAGACGTTGGTTGAATTAAGTAGTTCATTGGTGGAATTTTGTCAGCCCATTAAACTGAAGACCTCAATGAACTGGCGATATTAAACAGCAGCAGCTTCCACGTAACTTTTCTAATATTGATAGATGTGGATTTATGGCACAGAGCTGAGAACTGTGTGTGCCACAAGCTGTGGCACGTGTATGCAAATATGCCTTGAGTGGGTGCATCAACTGAAACTTTGGCAGCCAGCAAATGGCTTCAAAGTAGCATGGCGTATGCGTAATATATGGTAAATTGTTATTAATATACGTGTGTTGGAGTTTGAATGTTTGCGTGTGTAACGGGCATTATTATATGGCAAACATGTGCATAGTGCGCTTGGAAATACATTAAATACATATGCGCTAAAAAACTCTGAAGCAAAGGTGTTGAGAAACGAAAGAACTCGAAAATATGAGATAATAGTTAATAGTTAATAAGTGTTCGGAATTTAACCAAATTATGTTTTATATGGGCCAATTGAGAAATTACTTTTGCGCCTCTCTCTGCGCTTCTCATGTGCCTTAAACTTCAAGTTAATGGTTCAACAGAAGAAACTTAAGTAAAAACTTTATTCAATGGAAGCTTTATATATGCTTATTAAAAATTGCAAACTGCCTCCGCCTCTCTTTGCGCTCCTCATGTGCCCAAAACTTCAGGTTAAAGCTTTAACGGAAGGAACTTAAGTAAAAACTTCATTCAATGGAAGTTTTATATATGCTTATTGAAAATTGTATTCTGTCTGCGCCTCTCTCTGCGCTTCTCATTAGGTTTGAGCTGCCCCTTAATGATGATGTCAGATATAACACAAATCATTTTTAAAATTTTAAACTTCATCTAAATGCAGTTTTATAAGCGCCTCCCTCTTAGCGCATCTCTCATGCTTGAAGCTTCATATATATGTATATAGCCAAAATTAATTTGAAGACGTCATTTTCAAAGTTTTCACTGCGCCTCCCCGTTTTATTTGCTCAGAGCTTCAGCCACTGCCAGATGTTGGCCCACAAATTGTTTGAACAAGTGTTTCTATTTTTTGGCACGATTTCGACAGCTGAAGTTCAAGCGACTGTTGTTTCGCCAAACGTCAATTAGATAAACAAAACCTGCCCAGCTTCAAGGTAATCAAAAAACATCTTTATCATTATCATTATTATTATTAGTATAGAGCACATTAAAGTGCGTCATTAAACTCAATTCGAAAACAAGTTTTATGCAGCTGCGTCGCAGTTGGGCAGTAACTTCTGAATTGGGACACAAAATAGAAGCCCCAAAAACAGAGAAAGTCGCAACATTTTGGGCAAATTGTCGATTATTTTTATTTTTGCAATATATATTGGGCGAAAAAAAGTACCATAATTGGATGCTGTGCGGTCCGCTAGTTTTGAGGTTTCCCTTGGGTTTCGGCAAATGCAATTATCTTAGCCGAAAAACGTTCGAATTTAATTGAGTTTCCCAGGAATTTAACATGACTGACATTTGCTAAGGTTTTAGCTTGAACTTGACTAGTTACAATGTACGATAAATACATACATATGTGTAACAGAAATTAGATATTGTTTTTTTTACAGCCACTTAGGAAACTAGTGAAAAATTGTATTATTTTTCTTGGCTTTATTTGCAAAAGTAAGCTTAAAGAAAAAAGTTGAATTACATTTATAAAAAAATTCAAAGGAATTGAAGCATTTGTACAGTTCCAACGCATGACTTTGTTTATTAATCGATAACAATCTATAACTGAAATTCTGATCAGAATGTAGAGAATGATAGTGGATTTGAACCAGCTGAAGGAAGGAAGCTGAGTAAAAATGTTGATTAAATTCCTTTTTTTTTATTACCTAAAAACAAAAGCTTAAAGTTGAATTTGCTTTTAAAATGTTCTTAAATCAGCACACATTCTATTAATTATCATCTGACACGTCTGCTTTCTGTGTGTATGTGTGTGCACTTCAATGAATTAATATGAAAAGCCTGCTTAATATGGTTGCTATTCTCTTTGAATTTCCTGCAATTATCCAAATATTTGGCTGAAGTGCTTAAAGCCCACGCTCACACATGAAGATGTTGCATTGCCCTTGAAGGAATTTTCATGCCTCGAAACATTTGCCCACCCCCTGGTGTCTGTATATACATATATATATATAGCCGCAATTGGGCGGCTTTTCCTTTGGCCTAAGCTTTAGATTTTGATTATTTTGCTATTGTTGATTAGCGACGCGCTGAACGGGAAATCGACATCGGGAAAGGAAATGAGGAAAAGGCGCAATTTACAAGTCAAATGCGAATGTTTTTTTTTTATGTATTCGTGTTTTATTATTTTTTCTCTTCTTCCGCCGTTGGTAAACAACAACAACCAAATTTGGCTACCTTATGCCCAACCATAAAGAGAATGAATCACTCGTCCTTGATTTTGTTTATAGATTGAATTTCATTTATATAATACGATCCATTGATGGAAAATTTCACACGCGCTACAAAGTAGGCAACATTTTCATTTGGCTTAAGTCCTAATGCCTTGTTAATGTCAAGTCTGACTATGCTACATAAATCGCATCTGGTCTATTTGCATACAAATGTCAGAGATCCGGATCTGAGCGACCTTTTGAGCTGACAAATTGTAGCTGCAGCAGATGTTGCTTCTAATGGCAAGGATTGCGGCCTTTTCAAAGCTGCGACTAAGCTGCTTATGGCACACTCCCACAAACACACAAACACACAGACACACGCACACACATCTCTTAATCATATAATTATATGCTATGCAACTGATTTATAGCATGGTTAGTCATAAAATAAATCACAACTTTTGATGAGACAACTTTCACCAAATTCCACCGCAGTCTTTGGTAATCCTTCCATTTAATTTACTTGATTTGCATGCCCTGTACCCATAAAACAATGGAGAAACTGTTAGCATGAACCCTAAGTGGCATATGCCGCATAATTATTGCAAGTCAGCAAAAAGTTGACATGAAAACAAAATACACAATATAAAATATTGATATTCTGCAAGCATGTCCTTGCCAAATAAGCTTCTGACTATAAAAATTGTACTTGAAAAGAATTCAGTTTTGATTTTTATTCAAATAGAAAAAGTTTAAGACGAAATTTAATTACATGCCAAAAATGTTTTAAGCGTAAACCAAAAGATATCAAATTTTAAACAAGCTAAAATCCATTTACGCCCTCGCCAATTATTGAAAGTGAATTTGAAGTTTGTTTAGAAAGCTTTTAAATTTGTGTGTATATTGAATTTCACACAATTGAGTTGCTGTGTAAAATGCATTAGTATAATTAATCATTTGTGGGCATAAAGTGCATAAAATAAGTACTTAATAAGTGCTGCCTGTTTGGTTTTTATGGCTGTTATGAATGCGCAATGGGCCTAGAGCAGCGCATGCTGAAAAGTATGCAATATAATTTTTTATGACATATTTCAATTAGCTGGACGAATGCCACTTGCAAGTGTCACTCATAATGTCCTGTGCTGTCTGTGCTGTCAGTGCTCCTCTGTCCTGTCCATAGTAAACAGCTCAATTGCCTTTTAATGCTCTTACGAACTGAGCACGAATTGCAATTTATTGCTCTATGCCGCGGGCTTGGAGCACTCTCGCTTGAACGAGCATCGCTTAATTGGCAGCTTATTTGCTGTCATTTATTTATACAAGTGTATTTTCTAGTAAATAAGCTTTTGTTATTGTCTTGCGTTTACTTCGTTTATGGGCATAGGAAGTACATAATTGTGGCAATTTATGAATACAATCTCATTTTACTGCAAAAACAGTCTGGGATTTTATACTAAAGTGCCTCTTTAAATGCACTTAGTGCGCGCCTCTTGGGCAAGACAAGCGTATTAATAATACAACAATGCGTTTGTAAACAACAAACAAGAAAGTCACAGCTCGTCTTTCCTCGCTTTTCAATTTGCAATATGTCAATTTCGTTTGCCTACATTAAAATACGATACATTGTGCACAAGTTGACGCACACATTGCATTAGTGTTGGTAAACTAACAAAGTTTCGCTCTGCCCGCAAGCAACATGAAGTGCAACCCTACTTATTGTTATTGCCATTTTACTCATTGTGGAAGATCGCTGTTATAGATTAAATATCGATACATTTTGCATTAGCTATCGAAGTCATAGTTGCCACCTAATCTAGCAGCAATCGAGCAACAGCGATGCTCCATTAAGTGTTACCTTAAACTTTTACTTTACCTTTAATCTCTGCATACATTTAATATTGGTTCCATGCAAAGAAGGTATCAGCTTTTGTTTTGCCCCAAATTAAAGTAACCTTGTTACTTTTTTTGGTAAATCTGTCAATTTCACGCTTGATTAGTTGCGTCTATCTGCAAATTTATACATTGTCCTTTCTCACAAATATAAATTGGTTTCAGTCTCTTTTGTTAGCCGTAATTTTGCTTGGCCCAGGCTCATTTATTAAAGTTTCAAATGCGTGGCACGAGCAGCCGAAAATGCTGCTGATTAACGCAAAGGGGGGACAAAGGAAAATGCTTAGCTTGTTATATAATTGGGAAAAGCGAGTGAAACCACATGCACACAGCACACAGGCTCACACACACACACACACCCACATACACACACAATAAAAGAGGCGTCGCTTGCTTAACCCACAGTTGGCCAGAAAATCTTAAGTCGAAAATATTTTGCCAGAACTTCAAAGCGTTTTAGTGTCTACGCCTGGTTAAAGCCGAAATTCCGAAAATGCCACTGGCAAAAGGGCCATCTCTCAGGATTTATTCTGTGTCTGTGTCCCCCTTTTAATCAAATAATTAAAGTTCCCGAGCCTTATGACACCATTCGGCTGAAGTTCAATGCACGCGCGGAGTTCAGAGCCCTTGAGATATGCAAATAAAACGTAATGAAAAACGTTTCCAGAGGTTAAGCAACTGTCAAAAAATAAAAACGCAGCTGAAATCGAAAGCAACTTGAAAAGTAATTAAAAGGCAAATCTCCTTAAATACACCTTTTATCTGAGACACTCGACAATAATTTATAATAACACACTCTGAACTAAGCTTAGGCACTCGACTAACCTTTTCACAGTTGAAACTTTTGCATAATTTTGAGTTTTCGCTTTTGCTTTTGCGTCTAGCGAACTTTGACCTAGCCCAAGAGCCGGACCACAGGCAAAACATTTTCAGGCTCAAGCCGCAATCGCTTTGTACATGCGGCATCTCTTAATTTTTTCTGTTTTTGTCTCTTTTGTTTTGTTGGGGGTTGACAGTAAAAGTTGTTGTTTGTATCATAAAAGGGTCCCTTTTTGCGTAGATTTGTGGCCCCCATCTTTACGGCCATGTGTGTGTGTGTGTGTGTTAGTGTGCGTGCGTGTGCACATTTCCCTTTTATGACATACTTTGCTTACAACATTTTCGGGACAGCAGCAGTGCGTAAAACTGAATCGAATGCGCAATTAGCATAACAAATGCCCCAAAAACACTTTATCCAGGACCAGGATCCCCAAATGCAATGCTTTTCCCGGTGTCTCTTCTAATTGCAATGTGCTTGGTTCATTGCCAATTTCCATTTCAGTTTATAATTTCGAATGTTCACACAAAATTGAACAACTTCAGTTGGAGCCAAGTTTTTGTTAGTCCTGTGTTTATCTAATATCAATAAAATAGTATGTGTCTAGAGAACATAAACAATGAGAATACGGAAAAACTTTATTTCTACTTTAACTTAAATTTCTACTCGTCTCTGCTTGAACGCGCCAAGAATATTCAATTTGATTAATTCTCCAACTATTCGACATGCAATAAATATAAATAATATACATGTCTATATACAGCTGAGGCGCGTGTTCACATAATTTGCATATGGCTAGGAAAAAACAAACTGAAAAAAAACCCAATTTGCATAATCTTCCAAATGTTTGAAATTTTGAGGGTAATTTGTCCTGGCTCTAGAAACGCATATCGCATGTACATGTAAAATGTGGTGCTGGTAGCCCTATAAAAGTGGAATTTTCTCGCACATTTCTAATGAGTTGCCCAACTAACTGGGCGTGACTTGCCCCCAGCTCCCGCCCAGCCCGAGAGGCATTACCTGTGCGATTTTATCAGCTGACGGCACGGCACGTGTTTTCTTTACTGTCTGAAACTAAAGAGCTATGCAAATATTAAACATGCGACTACGTCACAACACTTAATTAAAGAGCTAAGCGTGCAGTTAAGCCGATCCAAAACTTTCTATACCCTGCAACCGTTGAAAATGGATACCATCAGGTTATATATAGCTTTGGTGCAAAAGAAGGAAATTGAAAGGAAGGAATCTGACCCAGAGAAGTGTATTCGTATATTTACGAAAGTAAAGTTTATCTATATTTCGATATCTCCACTCCGTTACCCAAAATCGATAAATATCGATTATCAGTTCATATATTTTTCGATAACTTCACGCAGTTGCGCAAAATCAATCGAAATTTGTCCATAACCAGTTCATATATTTTTCGATACCTGCATGCATCGATAAATATCGATATGCAGCCTCGGTTTTATGATCATATCTCAGAGATGATTAGAGCTAGGGACACCAAATCAGGTGCGCGGCTTCACGCTCTCCAAAATTACATGGGATATAGCCTTGATTTACGTTATATATGTATACATAAAAAGCAGAGCGAATGAATGCTACAGGGTATTTTCTAGCCGAGCACTCTCAACTATCTAACTCTCGCTTATTTTTTTGCGCTGATGTCATCTAGAGTTAAGTAATTTTAATTAAAAATTCAAAACAGCTGCACAACGTTGCGATATCCTGACCGCGCTGAGGTGTTGCAGAAGCAGGGCCGCAAAACAAACATTTTGCGAAAATAAAAATATCTTAAGATGGCAGCGAACAGATACTTCTCCCAGTCCCAAAGACGCGCTATCAAGTTCAAAGTAAACAAACCAACAAGGCACACACTATCTATATATACAGAAACATATATGTTTGTGTGTGTGTATATACATATATAGTTATTTATTTATGAGAATATAAGGCAGACAACAGTTTGAATTTATTGCCAGGGTCAGCTTTATAAACTCTGCCCAAATTGTCGCAGTTGTGCAATATTTCACACCGCCGCGTTTCTCATTAAAGTTCATTAGTCTCGGTGGGTCTTTTTTTTTTGGGGAAGGGATCCAAATTCGTATATGCCGTGCATATATTTTTATGAATTATTTAAAAAGATTTGATTAATTGTGGGCTGTCATGTAGACATTATTCGGCTTTAGTGTGCAGGGTATTAGAAAAGACCTTTTCTGCTGATACAAAAGCACAAAGTGAACATCTCAACGGAACGCAAAGAGTTGGTTATAGTCAAGAGTATTCGACTAGCAGCTACCCTGTGCCCAGCTAAGCAACGATAGAAAATTCATTGCTTGATATATATTGTATCGAAAAAAAAATCGCTCGTCTTCCATAAATCAAATAAACTTAATATGTGTCAACCAGAGCTCATATATCACAAACTCTACTCGATATGCTCAAAAAATTATGTCTTGAATCGATATTTATCGATTTTTAGCTAATTTAAGAGGATTATCATGAGATAAACGTGCTCAGCGTAAGATATACCAAATGTATTGAGTTGGGAAATTGATTCCTGCTGCCTGGTTACATACATTTTACAAATATTGTAAGATAGTATACCCTCTATTAGCCCCTTTTAATGGGTCACGGCATAAAAATGCGCTAATAAAACTTATCTTTTAGACCATTCAGCAAACGCTGCTGAACTTAAAGCTGGCTTGGGGTCGTGCCAGGCCGCCAGACCTTTCTAATCTAATTTGCTGGCTCTTAACAAACACCAATTCGAGCAACCACCCGACTTCAGCCCAGGCGCAGGCCGGCTGGAACTTATCTGAGTTCCACACAATTTGACTTGACGGCAGTTTTCTAATTATAGGCCTATATTATGTGTAGACAGAGGGTTGATATGGGCTCAATATCTAGTTAAAGTCAAGTACCGTTGTCTCATCTTCCTCATCATCTTCATCATCATCATCATCTTCATCGTCCTCGTCATCGCCGTTGTCATTGCCATCGCCAGCTTCATCGCCGGCAGCTGCGATTCGCTTCTCATCGCTGCGCGTCGCTTGGTTTGCCAGCTTTTCGCTGCTGCCGCCAATGCCGCTGGAGGAGCCGCTGCCGGGGTTGCTGCTGCTGCTGCTGCTGTTGCTGTTGCTGCTGGCTATATTGCCCAGCAGAGCCTGACCATGACCATTGCCAACATTGCTTTTGTTGCCGCCGCCGCCGCCGCCGCCACCGCTGCTGCCTAAGTCTGTCAGCATAGTGAAAGGCGGCCGGCAATCGGAAGCGCGCCTTTTAGCCCGCTAAATTGTCAATAATAAGCAACATTTGCACCAAAAGACGGCACTTTCACATTTCCACACACACGCAAATCTGGCCACAGCTGCGTCTTTGAGCTGCGGCCATAAAAAAGTTTACGCGCTTTTGATTTGTTTTGTTTTCTGTTTTGTTTCGAGTGCTCTTGGCCAAGTTGCTACGTCAAATTGCTAAGCAGTTTATGCCACTTAAATGTTTGCTCAAACGTTCAACGCAACAAACAAAAATATACGATGCTGGCGCACAACGCTGCGTATGCGTAATATTTGAATTCTATCAAGTATACGCCGCCTGAGCCGCAGTTATCCTTTTTATATTGTTGCACTTATTGCTAAGCGGTTTGTGCCAAATAAATGTTTATTGAAACATTAAACAATTTTAAAAAAATGAAATACATAATGCTGGCGCTCAACGCTGCGAATGCGTAATATTTGACTTTTAACAAGCATACGCCCGGGCGGCAAATTTTTGTTAAGAACTTGATTTTATTTTTAGAACGCTTCTTTCAAATTCAACTTCACAAATTTTTGCACATTTTTTTTAATGATTTTCAACATTAATTTTTCACGCATTGAAACCGACTCAAAAATTGCTCTGAATTTGTATATTCGAAATAATCTTGTCTTTTAAATTAGGCCAGTTCTGTAATTGTGGCGCTTAACTTTTGGATGGTAATGAAAGTTTTTTTTGGACATTTGTGGCGTCCGCTCGCCTAGTTTTTGTCTCGTGCTGCCGCTCGCCCAACGCGCAACTGATTTTGTGAAGTGCGGCTGAAAGCTCAGACAGCCGCAACGAGCTTCGGCTTTTCCTTGCAGTTTTTCCGAGCCCCAACCGAGTGGGCGAAAGCTTTCAACACCAACACACACGCACAGCACGACTTTTAGCTCCATTCATGACCAAGGTTTCAATTTGGCCCGAAGTCACGAGGTCGCTTTTCACTTTCGTTTGGGCTCCAGAACGAAGTTGGAGCTTTGAAGTTTGCCCAAGATAACGAAACAAAAACAAAAAAAAACTGTACCCCTTTTCACTTGTGTGTGTTTCCTGCTCAGCCTCAACTGATTTGTTAGTGCAACTCCCAATTATGGCTAATAAACTGTGGACAAACTATCTCTATTGCTTCGATTAAATGCAAATTGCGTTTCGTGTTGCACAACAATTTCATTTGTCATGGGCTCAAAATAAAAACCTCTCTCCCCTCCTCATTAGCGCTCAACAATTTGCGAGGCATTAGCAAACAGCAAAGCCTAATGTTGCCCCAACGGCTGACGCACGTGTCACTACGTGCTTGGCGCTGTTTACAAAACCGGAATTATGACTTACAACAAACGTAATCACAGGGAACGAACCTAATAAACATTAGATAGAGCAAAACAGAATTTAAACCGAACACCATCAATGAACTTATTGCAAATCTGCGGACTTAAAGTTTAATCAACAAAGCTTTAAGAAAGTAGCAACAATTTTAACAGCTGATCAAAAACATATCCCTTAAGCTCAACATAACTTAGATATCAGGTAAGACTGCTTTAGTCGGCAGTGCACGACTAGGATATACCCTAAAGGGAACGCGAAACTGCTGTTGCAAATATTTTGTGCTTTTTCACTTCGTCCTACAGGAAGTCCGATCTTTATGTAATCTTACAAATATGCCATATTAATGTGCACTAAGGCATACAAATATTCCCCTAGACATTCGTTTTTTTATAACTTTGGTTGCAACGATTTTTTTTTAAATTTATATATATTTTATAATTAAGCTTAGCTTATATATGGGGGGAAACAAATTTAACAAGACTTACTGCTAATAGCTTGCCGGACAGGCTATAAATTTTCGCCCATCGGGTCGTGGATTTCCCATCACCATCTCCTTATCCCATCTACTTAACACTCTATATATTCTTGTATAAATTTCTTTACTTAATTAATAACTTCTTTCTGACTTTTTTTCTATTTATTGTATTTTCTTAAATAATATAGTAAATTAAGATTATTTTTAATTTTTCTTAAGAACACTGTTTTCTCTACCAACACCCTCCATCCTAGCTTTAGGCTGAAAAAACGTCCCTGATTTTTATAATTTGAGATATTGAATAATAAAAATGAAACTCGCGTTTGTCGACCATAAATAAATTAGTCTAAGGTGTACAAGGTTATTTTGTCTTAAAGCATCCTGTCAGGTAGGACCCGTTTAAGTCTTCTGTTTCTTTCCCTCTAAAGGCAAACTCTAGAAATGGGTAGCCTAATTCTTGTTCTTCCAGGAAAAGCAAGGCGCCATGCCAGCGGGTTGGGATGGGAGCGAAGAGGCTCAAAGTATCGTTTGGCATGTTGAGAGATTATGTCTCTTAGGTCTCTCTTGATGTCCTGCTAGAGCCTTACATAGCCTTCTCAGAATCTTACTTTGTGCGACGCTTTTGCTATTGTTTATATATCTTCACTTTGTTTGTAAGAGAAAGCTTGTTTTTAGCAGAAAGCAGCCATGTCATCTTTATAGCTTTAGACAAAACTGTTCGTTGAACGAGTGAGATTGTCTGCTGAACGTAAGCTTTCTGTCCAAAATGACCCGGAGGTAAACGGAGGAAATAAATTTGGTGACTCTAGCTCTTATAAGCACCAAAATAGGCTCAAATAGGCAGGATTAAGGCATCGATTTTCTCTCGATTTCATAGAAACGAGGTTATATATCGATAGCTTGAAGCAGACATGATATTTAGGGGCTACTCTTAAACTTTGTAGTCTATAGCTCTTTAAATTCAGGAACTCGGTGAGTTCATACATACGGAAGGAAGGACAGAAAGACAAGAATATATATATACTTTATAGAGTCGTTATAGAGTCGGAGACGCCTCTTTCTGCCTTTTTATATGTAAGCAATAAACAATTCTCTTTTCAATGGATTCAAGATATACAAATTACTAGATACTGCCCCATGAACACAATTGATAAGTTGAATTGAGGTTTTATATTTACCCCGTCACCAGCATCAAGTCCCATTAGCAATAATAATTAGAGCACATTCAGCGACTTGTGCCAAATTTGTCATTTAAAAAGATTTATAGCCCTATTGGAGGAATTTTTAAATTGATTTTGGGTTATTAGAAACCAGACCTAACCATATTTAGGGCATAGCAAATGTAAATCCCATATAAAATATAGCTCTAAGTTGTTATGAATTAACCAGATTATATAAACTTAAATCACTTATTAAAATTAAAACCGAAAAAAAGAACTGAACTTAAATAAGCCCATTTTCGTTATGACTTGCAATTAGCTGATTTATTTTATTAAGTTATTCCCAAGTATATTTTTAATTCAAACCACGCTGCGCTTATTGATTTATTTATTTACAAATCTAATTCGATAGCGCGCAAGTTGCTAATAAATTTTATAAATCAACAACAATAACAACAATAAGAACGACAACAACTTTTTTATGTGAAAAACTTGTCTGTGCCACGTGCTGCACGCAAATTAGATTACGTATACGCCACGCGGCCCATGTAAACAAAATGTAAACTTATTTTTTGTACGACAAGACAAGAACACATAAACCATATGAAACTCGAGGGAAACAATGCAATAAAAGTTGCCAACAATTTAATGAGTTTAAAGGTTTTGGCTTGAAATCAAATTAGTTAACAGCGTCTTGTCTTTCTGCGCTGTCATATGCGGCGTATGCGCAACTTTTTCTATGCAAATTGCTGCTGTCAATTAGAGACACGCCAAGCTCTTCGTCAATATATGTTATTATCCTTGTGGCCTTGGCGAAAATTCGACTCAACTTAAGTGCCCAAGTTCAGCAATAAACTTGCAACACGCATAAACCAAGTTGCAGCTATAAATCCACGCACTTGGCTCTGAGACGAAGAAGAAGAAGCGCCTCTGGAAAACTTGGGCAGGGACATGATTCAGCGTAACTTTTAACAATTTGCGATATGTATGTATATTATTAATATGCCTCTACCTTCTCATTGTCAAAACTGTATCGATTTCTTTTACTACGCCCCAAATTATCTATGGGAAATGTTTTCTTGATTAATTTTGATGAAATTTTGAGTACCTAAATGTGGCGTAGCAATGTCTGTTTATACTTAGTCTATATAAACTATATGATAGCTTACACATCAAGTCTGATGCAAATCGATATCTATCGATAGAAAGTTCTAAGCGATAACTTACATATGAAGTCTGGTGTATTTAACTGTTTTAATATTCGAATTAGGCTTTAAAAACCTCTGAAAATCGATAGGGGGAAGGGGAAGTGAAATATTCCTACTCTATATACACTATACGAGAACTTTTATCTTAAGTCTGATGCATCTAACTCTTCTAATTTTATTATTGTTAGTATTATTAGTTTTCATTTCAAAACCTCTGAAAATCGGTATTTATGGAAAGGAAGGGGGAGGGGGAAGTGAAATGTTCCTAATCTTTAAACGTCTGATATATGTAGCTCTGATAATAATAATAATTTAATATGAAAATCGATATTTATTGATTCAACGAAAATGAGCGGCGGTTTTGAATATTAAAGGGGGACTAGCTCTGAATTTTTGTCAATTTGAACAGGAAATTATGCACTGAGCATTTGATACGCTTAGTGCTGCTGAGCTCGGGGTCAACAGCCTTTGATCCGGCACATAAACTAATTACCCACATATTACAGCGACGTTTCTGGGCTAAAATGAGTCGAGAACAGAAAACGTTCCCAGGAGCTGGCAATTAAGTTTGTTTGCTGAGTTCAGAAGCGGACGTTGTAGCTTTGCATTATTTTAACTGAATCTAACGAATCACCTGCACTTTGAGCATCACAATCTTGATCTCGACTTTATCGCGTGGCGGGCTGCTGGCACGTGTCTGATACGGCGACTGGGCCAGAGGTTGGGGTTCAAACTCTGTGAATTGTTTGTTGCTCACTTTGAGCAGCTGCCGAGCCCGCGCCGCCTCGTTGTTGCCATTGGTTCCCATTAGGCTGGCATCGGGATGTATAAAACTCATTTGTAATCAATAGAAAACTCCACGCAAACTAAATCTGTGGCGAATATTCAACAAGTATGCACAATTGTTGTTGTGTAATTTCTTTTCGCTCTCTTTGCTTAGTTGGTTGCACTTTATATAATCACAGCACAATTTGGGTGTTTCTTATTTGGTTAACAATTTGTTGCTGCATTCTGGCTGCCAAATTAATTAATTACAATTATTAGAATTTAATTTAAAGCCAAAGAGCAGAGCAAATATTATAATCACAGAACGGCCGAATCGCTGCGGTCGCACTGAGACGCACTGATTTTGAGCTAAGGGCCGTCAGCGAACATTTCTTGGCTGCTTTTTCTTTTCTTTTATTTCCATTTTTTTTACTCTTTTTTCATTCGGTCGCTGAGTGGCAAAGTGTCTGTGTCTCGATTTCCGCCAGTGCCGCTCAAAAGGAAGCAAGAGCAGCACTTGTCTCCTAGGGTATTTATAGCTGGCCGCGCAGCACGCGGCAACAAGATACAAATCTATCTGCATGCTGCATTTGGCGGCAACTTCCGTTCGCTGCGACGGCTCAAAGTCAAGTTCAAGTTTACTTAGCTAGCCAACACGGTGGGAGAGTGATAGCGAGAAAAAGGAGGAGAGCGAGAGCGAGAGGGCGAGTCTATTGGCCAGTTCATGACGTTCTGTTGTACTTGTTGCCAAAACTACTGACTGACCGACACACACACAACATACACACACAACATACACACGCACGTGTGGGTGCACACATTACGTCTGCTCTTCTTCTGTGTACAATGCTTGCCAAAAAAGAAACAGAGGAAAGCATAACTGCAGATTGCCGAAGCTTAAATACCCTTGCGGGATATATAACTATACAATATAAAGTATATACATATAACTATACTATACAATAGAGGAGTTCCATATGCATAATATATCATTAGATATGGTAAAAGACGCTGCTCGTTGTTGTTTAGCTTGGTAAAGTTATCCCGAGATTGTTTATTCATAACTAAACTATGGTGACAACTGATATTTTCTCCGTCAGCTATAAGTTATAGTTGTGCGATCTGCTTAAGATTATAATGGTCTGTTTTGGTTTAATTATATGTAGCTTGAAAAAGAAAACATGTTTCTATGAAGAACTCAGTATTTAATTGACTCTGTTCCTACGAGAGCTGCATGATATATTGGTCCGATCCGGCACAGCCGCATCTGTGCTAAGTTCCATCAAGATATCAACAAAAATGAGACACTGATCCGACATGGAAACCTCTACCAACTGAGAGCCTGTTACTGACCAAGAATATATATGCCCTAAAGACGTTCAGATGTCTTCTTCAATGCGATGTCTTCTTCATATCGTCACAAAAATATCATACCCAGTGCATAGATTGCTTACAAAACGCGCATACGCCCCGTCAGCCAAACAATTAGTTTCATTCGAATTTTCTCTCTTTTATTTCGTTTCGTTTGCTTAAGTGTTTTTTAGTTGTTGTTGTTGTTGTAATTGTCTTTGTTGTTTTTCCTTTTCAATGCTGTTTTCGTTCAAGTGTTAGCCTGTGTATTTGTTTAGTCTTGCTCGACAAGCATTTATTTGTTTAAATTCTTTTTTATTTATTTTTTATACTCAGCTGCCATAAGTCAAAACCTTATCGAGAATCGGCAATTTATATGGATATATAGGTGTTTATAATAAGCGCAACACGTTCTCAGCAGCACGTTTTACACTTGTGTTTGCTTAAGAAGTTAGCTCGATTCATTCCATTAGACTTTACTTTGAATTGACGAGAGTTTCGGCTTCTTAGACGCAGAGCTTGTTTTCGGCTAGCTACTTTTTCTTTTATTCAGCAACGAGCCGCAGTACCTTCCGATCCTATTCCAATGTGATTTGCCCTTTTAAGACTGGCTTTTCTTGTGTTAGGAAATCATTTTTGTGGCAATTCTCGATAGATGTGCTGCTTGAAGAGGTTGCGGGTTCGAATCCCAGACAAATGCATGGATGGTTGCTAAAACTATTTAAAAATGATCTGCATTCTAAAATGTAAATTCGATTTTCGCCTATAAATACATATTATTTAAAATGTTTAGAATAAAATTATTCAATTAGAATTAAATGTTTCAACTGTCTATGCCTAAAAGTTGGACTTCTTTAATTTGGAATACTTAAGAACATTTTCACTATAATCTCTCCTTTCTCTCTCTCTTTCTCTCTATCTCTGCAGCTTGATCGATTATCTAGCAACTGGGAAGCGGGCTGCATTCAAGCATGCCCATATGAATTTCCCACAAGTGCGATTTAGTATTCCGTTTGCTAATTTACATTGAATTCTGCATGAAGAATATGTACTTATATATGTTTTGCTCGAGTCTTTCAATTGCATAATTTGCATGCACGTGTAAAAGTAAGCACGACAACAAGATGCAATATAAATAGAAAAATAAAACTAGCCCATTTTCTGCATAAATCCCATCGTATCCAATGATAATCGTGTGTAATTTAGTATAGTTTTTGCAATTAATCTTGCGCTGCTGCTGCTGCAATTAGTCATTAATTAAAAACAGAACCAAGTGCAACAAAATGCCAAAGGCGTGGAATTTTGCACTGGCTTGTTCAGTGGCAAAGTCGGGTAAAAGGTTCATGAATATGACGTAGCTGTTTAAAGTTCTGTAACGGCAGCCATTAGTCACATATATATATATATATATTTATTTATATAGAGGGTTTGATTATAAATGCATTTGTGTATTAGCGAATGGGGGAAACCTGTCACGTGCCCAACTCTTTATAATTCATCTATCTTATACCAAATGCGGTACTTTTTGTGTCCAGTATTTGCTTAAGCTGTTCCAAATGCAACTGCTCTCCACAATTGTTGAGCGATTCATGTAGAGATCGTGTTTTCCTCCAGTTACTGACCCCTGAAATAGGCGCAAAACACGTTTTTTTTTCTTTTTTATATTTCATATTTTGTTTTTCTCTCTGATCTCGTATATCTCTCGCTCGCGCGCTCTCTCTATCTCTGTGCAAAAACCTTTTCTTTAATTCATTTTATGCATAATTCATTGGGCTTTGCGCCTCATTGCGCCGCGTCATATGTAAATCGCGCGACGCTCGCGCCAATAACAAATATATAAAAATTATATATTTGTATATTCCCCCGAACTCTGTAATTTCCCACAAACAGCGCTCCAATAATTAACTGGAAGATTTCATAGCTACAGACTCTGACTAGACATAGACATCGACAATTGCAGATTAGGAAATAGCTAAATGAATAATTATAATTGCGATAAACCACAAAATTTATGACTTTTTAATAAACGTATTGCAGCAAATCGTGAAATTCTATTTTTGCGATATTATGATATTAATGACATTATACAATTATTTTAGCAGGATCATTATCAGTTGTATTTAAGAAACGCAAATTGTTAATTGTTTTAATTAACTGTTGAAAAAGGGGTTTGCTAAAAAAACATTTTAAAATATGCTCATACTTTTGATATTGTTTGGAATACTTAAACTACTATTTTGAAGGATCAGAAATTGCATTTTAAAAATAAACATGGCCAATATTTATATTTTAATATTTATATTAATTTTTAAATGCACAAATTAGAAGGCTAATTAAATTTAAAAAAACGGTCACACTTATATTTGGAACTCCTTTGGACACTCACCTATTTATTGTTGTATTTGTATTTGGTATCACTGATATCCAGTCAGGATCAGTTTTCTATTCTTGGTATCATATTTCTTTCTATTCCACTTTGAACGTTGAACACAATGTGGGGGGCTTTCTTTAAAATATCCTATATATCAATCTATTGTTCACTTTCTTAAGATCCTCGTCCGTTCGCAGCGAGCATAAAACGGATACTGATCGCAATACCGTTTCGCTGGTTTTCTTCACACTTCACTTAAAGTGCCAAAAACTCAAGCTCCAGTAGTTTCTACACACGCACACACACGCACGAGCACAATGTCGCCAACTGGCAGCCAAAGAAATATATATGTATATATATGTATGATAATAACTGTATATATATATTGAGCAAATATTTATGTTAATAAACAGCGAATTAAAAGAACTGCGAAAACAGCGCGCTTATTTGCTTTAAGAATTTAGCGCTTGTTGCGAAATGAAAACCGTTTTTGAAACTGAACTCAACTCGCGGACTGAGGTCGCGCGCCAAGCAAAAAAAAAAACAAAACGGGGAAAAAAACAGACCTAGCCAATCGGCAATCAGCGATCGACGCCGATTAGCGATGGACGATTGCACGAGCGGTTAACCGATGGCGCAGTCGTCGATAACAAAGCGACGGCTTCTGGTCACACGTAAGAACAAGAAGAAGCAGCACGGCAAACGGGTAACGAGCGTGGAAATTTTTGTTTATTGCACGCAGCGCATGTTCCATCAATTTGCACATTTTCGCGGGAATTTGCTTAGTTACAATTAGTTTAACTAATCTACTTTATTGATTGCCTTTAGCATATTATCCGGTTCGGGTCAGTTTGCTTCTTCTTCTTTGTCATTTATTAGGCTTTCCTTTTGTTTGCGCGCAAAAAAACAATCATATGATGCCTTTGATTAACATTTAATAACTAATTTACGAATTAAGTTAAACTCGTTTTTGGCCAAAAAAGTGTCACGTTTATTTTGCACGAGCGCCTGACGGTCAGCATTTGTGACGTTCGTCTTTAAATCGTGTGTAAACAACTCCTTAAACTTGACAAATAATATGACAACCAAAATAGGTAAATATCGTTTATATTCAAATAAAATCAAGCAAATTTGCATTTCGAAAAATCGCAAATAAAAGACTAGAGATATTCTTTTGAATTCCAGAGTTACCTTTAAGAAATTTTCTTATAGCTGCTATGGTTAATTGATCAGGCTTTGCTCAACTTTTGTAGGTTATGTAGATCTTTAGGGGATTTTTTATTTGTCTGATTTCCATTTGTTTTTATGCATATCCTACATTTTTGGTTAGCGTTTGACCGTGACTTGAATTTGTCCAGCTATTCAGAGCAACTATTAGCACAGCATTTAAATAATCTTTTTTATAGTATGTTAAACTTGACTTTTCTAGGTTATGTAGAAATTGTGTCTCTATACGAACAGTGTGTAATTAACACAAATATATTATTTGATGTTTTATTTAATTAAGTTGACGTAATTTAAGCACAGCTTCACATAGCAACATATTTAAGGATAATTCAACAATGCTCTCCTTACGTTTTATATGTTATGTAGAGAACAATAACATCAAATAACCTTGATGTTTATATTAAACTTAACTCTTGTAGGTTATGTAGAAATTGTTTCTACACGAACATATGTTTGATGTTTTATATAATTACGTTTATGTAATTTAGGCACCGAAATCCATATAGAAATTAAAGCAACATATTTAAGGATAATTCAGCAATGCTTTCCCTACGTTTTATAGGTTATGTAGAGCCGGTTCCAAGAGTTTTCTTCGAAGCAATATTTCGGTTGGTTTCTTTTAAAATAAATAACATATCCGATGTTTGTATTCATTTTGATTATACTTCGAATACAGATACAGCTATCAAATTTATGCTAATTACTTGTGACAATTATTTTGCCAACTGGTCGGGGCGACAATACAACAAAAGCCATGCGTAAATAAAGGCAACAGTTGGGGCGTTGGGAATTGCGAATTGAATGGATCTATGGGTCTGTGGGTGGGGGGAAGTTGATATTATGCGTTTAGCCTTGTTATTGAACTCGCTGCCAACTGATTTTTGCCTGTTTTTCGCAGCTTGCAACTAAGTGAGACCTATTAAATGCGTCACAATAGCGAGCAAAATCAACAAAACAGGTGACAAAAACATTGCCGAAAAAAAAGAGTTTGCTTTCATATGCATACAAATACTTTTTTATTTGCCACTGTTGCTAATTAAATTAATTTGTTTTGTGTTTATTTACTTTTGAAATTTACCATGTTTACGCTATTTGCATGTGCACTTCGCATATGATTATGTATGTATGTCAGCCTAAATGGAATATGAATCCCGATTCGAGGAATAATAATTATGATACATCAATTATATCAATTCGAATAACTCAATATATGTAACGCTAATTATGGCGAAGTCTTCCCATATTATCTCGCTGTAAAATGCAAATTAAACACCTCGAAACGTTATCGATACGCCTCTTAATTGGCAGCAAAACGGAAAATAGAGGAGAATAGAGAATATATTGAATATGGCTTGAACCAGCGACCCGTTCGATTTTTGGTTCCTGGCTTCGCTTTGAAACAAATTCAATTATTCAATGAATATGAATATTTTTTGAAAAGGGCAAGAAATTCTTTCTTAGCGTTAAAATTGTTCGTTTTACTGCTAATAATGTAAATAGTTGAGGGTGCATAATTTTTGTAAACAAATTAATTTGGTTCGCATTTCAGTTCGATTCAAACCCAGCTTTGCGGCTTGCTAATAACTTTTGACTTTGATAAATTTGGCAGTCGGTTTTACCGTGGACTGGTCACAGCCATTGGAGCTGCCTGGCTGGGCGCCGGGATGCGGCAGTGGCAATTGTAGCATAAACATCCTTTCGGCAATCTTGTCAAGCTTCCTATTGATCCCTGAAAGTATATTTAATGTTAGGCCAATTCGAGCACTGACACGCGCACTAACTTCTATAGTTCGGATTCCGCATGAAGGTGCTCTGCCTGTATGGGACTTTTAGCCTGTATGACTTCTTTGTTAATTTCCCAGGAATATGTATAATGGCAGGTCCATCTTCATTTAAATCCAGTCCGTTTTCATCAGGTTTGCCTGTGCCTTCATGTGAGGACTTATCAGCATCCGGTTCAATGGCCCCACTCCTTTTGTATTCATCCCGATCCATGTCGCGTTTTTGTTTGATGGGCATCTTGCCTTGCTCAGGAATCTTGCAAAGTACCTGGGCGTGCAACGTGGGCGCACATATTAAGATAAATAAAAGAACGGACATCAGCGTTCCACTCATGTTAGATATTGCACAAAAAGTGCAGAGCTTTCCTAGTTTTAAATGTAACATTTAAGTGCGTCGCATTAGCTTTGGTTTGATTTAATTAATTTTAAGCGAAGCATGATTAACAAGTAGCAGGCTCTAGTCGGGAGTACCCGACTAGGGCATACCCTGAACCCTCTTCTACTAGCACAGATACATCAGATATATATATATTTACTATTCAAGAAGTTATTTTAAATTGGTTGACGCTAGCTCTTAAAACCTAAGAGATTGGCTCAAAAACAGAATTTTGATATTAATTTTAATCGATTGCTTGGAAAGAGGGAAGATTATTGATTATCGTGCTATGCTAGCTCGTACAGATTCTCAAGTCAAGAATATATATATATTTTTTTGCTTTTGCCTGTTACATACAATTTCACAAACACAATGCAATCCTTTATTTTTTCATTTTCCATGGGTCCAGGGTACTTACTTCACTTAAAACTTCCATTTGCGTTTTTAGCAGCAATTAAGTAACAACAGTCTAGTTGCTGTATTAATTCTAAAATGTTCTGCATACTGACCTATTTGCTATATTTTATTTAGATACTAACATTTAAGCGAGTAAAATCTTCAAATTTAGCAAATCGAGCTAATTTTTTCTTGTTAAACTAGCAGGAAGTTCGAATTTGTAACAGTCAGCTATATCAATTAGCTTTTTGACATGCACACGCACACAACGCCTTCAGTTATCGACAAGCCGCCACATTCTAGGCATTGTTGTGGTATCATTGTGGACATTGAGTGCGGTCACATTTAAGTAATTCGCGTCTATTTTGCCTAAAAAATTGTGAAGTTTTCTGAAATTTGTTAAATAAATTAAATAGAGTGGACAATCAGAAATGCCGCCCACTATAAACAATTCGGCAGTCAATAGCGCCGCCGAGAAGCGGCCGCAACGGCAAACGGAACGCAAGTAAGTATCATATATTAAATGAAGCATCATCCACGCGGAAATAACCTGCGTTTGCATGCAATACCCAGATCCGAGATAATTTGCCGCGTCAAATATGGCAATAATCTGCCCGATATACCCTTCGATCTGAAGTTCCTGCAGTATCCCTTCGATGGCAATCGTTTTGTGCAGTATAATCCCACGTCGCTCGAACGCAATTTTAAATACGATGTGCTGACTGAACATGATTTGGGCGTCACAGTAGATCTGATTAATCGGGAGCTGTACCAGGCGGATCCCATGTCTCAATTGGATCCAGCCGATGAAAAACTGCTCGAGGAGGAGACGCTGACGCCCACAGATTCAGTGCGTTCGCGCCAGCATTCGCGCACCGTGTCCTGGTTGCGAAAATCCGAATATATATCCACGGAGCAAACACGCTTCCAGCCGCAGAATCTGGAGAATATCGAAGCCAAGGTGGGCTACAATGTAAAGAAGTCGCTGCGTGAGGAGACGCTCTATCTGGATCGCGATGCACAAATCAAGGCCATCGAGAAGACGTTCAGCGATACCAAGAACGATATTACCAAGCACTACTCCAAGCCAAATGTGGTTCCCGTGGAGGTGTTGCCCATATTCCCCGACTTCACCAATTGGAAATATCCGTGTGCGCAGGTCATATTCGATAGCGATCCTGCGCCACAGGGCAAAAATGTGCCCGCACAGCTGGAGGAGATGTCGCAGGCCATGATTCGTGGTGTGATGGACGAGAGTGGTGAACAGTTTGTTGCCTACTTTCTGCCCACAGAGCCAACGCTGGAGAAGCGTCGCATCGATTTTGTGGCCGGCGAGCTTTACAAAGACGACGAGGAGTATGAATATAAAATTGCGCGCGAATACAATTGGAATGTCAAGACAAAAGCATCCAAGGGTTACGAGGAGAACTACTTCTTTGTCATGCGGCAAGATGGTATATACTACAACGAGCTGGAGACCCGTGTGCGGCTCAACAAGCGACGCGTCAAGGTCGGACAGCAGCCCAACAACACGAAACTGGTGCGTATTGAACAAAAATATTTCTCTCAATTATAAGCTAATCCTACAGAGCTTGTGCCCTGCAGGTGGTTAAGCATCGACCGCTGGACGCCATGGAGCATCGCATGCAACGCTATCGTGAGCGCCAGCTGGAGGTGCCCGGCGAAGAGGAGGAGGAGGAGGAAGATGATGAAATGGAAGCAGTTGTTCAGCAAACACAGCCAGCCTCTGAGCCGGAGCCGCAAACAACAGCGGACAATTCAGACAAGTCAAAGACACCACTTGATGTTAATGTTGCCGCTGCTGCTGCTGCTGCTGTTGGGTCCACGCCTGCACCGGATGCACAGCAGCAACGTGAGCGACAATCACGGTCAAGAACCCACTCCGGAGGCACACGTTCACGCACGCGCAGCCGCAGCGTTGGCAGTGGCAGTGCAGCCAGCGGTTCGCGCAGTCGCAGCCGTTCCAGCTCAGCCAGCGGCTCGGGCTCACGTGCCAGCAGCCGTTCCAAGTCGGGCACACGCTCACCCAGCGGCTCACGTTCACGCTCCCAAACGCCAGCCGGCTCCCACAAGTCGCGCAGTCACACGCCCTCAAAATCAAAATCTATATCAAAGTCACGCAGTCGCAGTCGCAGCGCATCCGGCTCGCGTTCTGGCTCCGGCTCACGCTCGCCCAGCCGTTCGCGGAGCGGCACGCCCAGCGGCTCTGGCTCTAGCTCTGGCAGCGGCACCGAGGAGGAGTAAAACGAAACATAAATAGAAACGTTTGCAGCCTGTAATATTAAGAGCAATACACACAAAAATTGTACACAAAAGACAAACAAACAGAGAATTGGAACTTTCTCAACTACGTTGCGTCCATTAGGAAATGGCGAAAGAGCTCACCATCCGAGCTGGTGTGCTGTTCCGCCTGCTGCGGCGAGTAGAGGCGCAAATTCTGCAGCTGCTGCAGCGGAGAGCTGCTGCCATCAAAGTGCACGCTGCTGTCCATGATCACTGGCTGTGGCTGCTGTGGCGGCTCCACGCTGCAAATGCCCAACTTTTGGCAGCTCTCGACCACAATGTCATCAATGGTTTGCGAGAGCAACGCCTCCTGATCCCCTCCATTCATCTGAATGGCCGCATTAATAGCCACATTCTCAGTCTGCACATGGCCCACTGTCACATTGGAGGACTCCAGCAGCGCCTTGATTAGCTGCTCTGGTGTCTGTGGCTCGTCCTCCGCATTGGCAGCGCATTTATGTGTGCGCAACGAGACCTTGTAGCGAAATGTCTTCTGGCAGTGCTCACACTTGTAGGGCATGACTCCAGTATGAATGCGTGTGTGTACTAGAAAGGAGACGCGCTGCCGAAAACATTTACCTGTGCGTGTGGACAAATTTTTGGGTGAGCTAGAGAACTCGTTAATTATCAGCTATCCTATAGGTAATTCTTAAATGACCCCGACTTTTGGGCCCGTTCTCAATTGTCAATTGCAAAAGTTGCAAGGCATTTTATCTGCATTGTAAGTGTTGCTGATGGGCAACAGCACACTGAAAACCATTTCAATCAACCTTGTTGGGACGTGCCGAATAAACAGCATTTATCTTCATGACAGCTGCCATGAACTTTGCAATGAACCTGAGAAAACGGGCCTAACTACAAGTTCCGTGCGTCTGTTTTCTTGCTCTTTGATCAAAATATCGGGCTACCAGATTAAATAAGTTAAAATTAGGCGCAGTACCCAAACAAATGGGTATATATCAGTTTCAAGGAGATACTTCCGATATATATATATAGAGTATATAACAAGTATATACATTGAGTCTGTCTGGATAGAAAGAGACGTTTACTTTGCCCTGGCCTGGGGAAAAGGTGGCCAAACTTTGTAATTTTTTTGACTGAGCGTCGGACTAGCGGGCGGAAAGTCGCCGGTTCAAATTGAGCAACTAATTTTTGTAATTTGTTGGTGAAGACCGCAATTCATGACCCAGGCGATTTCGGTTAATTTGTTTTAGTTTTAGTACGTACCGCACACCTCACACTTGAAGGGCTTCTCGCCGCTGTGGATGCGCTGGTGATTGTGCAGGGTTGACAGCTCCTTGAAGGCGCGTCCGCAGATGCTGCAGCCGTGCGGCTTCACCTCGCTGTGGTAGAGTAAATGCTTGTGATAGGACTGCTGGAAGGTGAAGGTGCGGGCGCAGTACTGGCAGGTGTACGGCATTTCGCCCGTGTGCAGACGTTTGTGCTTCTTCAGGAAATACTTGGTGGTGAACATTTTGGTGCACACATCGCACTCCCAGTTCTTGGGCGTGCTGCCGTACTCCGAGCCCGGCGCCGCATCTGTCGCAGCTCCCGGCAGCTCCTGCTTGAGCATGCAAATGGCGCCGCTCAATGCGTACGGTTGGCTGTTGCTGCACACAGTGGAGGAGACGACGCTGCTGGCGGACGCCTCCTTGTGCCGAATGCGATCGCAAATGCTGATTTTGGGCGTGGCATTGAGGCTGTTGTTGTGGCCATTGCTGTTGCTCGCATTGTTCTGGCTGCTGTTGCCGTTGCCGTTGCTGCTGCTGCTGCTGCTTCCGAGTGTTGCTCCCACCGTGTGCAGGACCTTGAGATGCACACGCAGCGAGCCCTTCATGCGGAACGTCTTCGAGCACAGATGACACTTGTAGGGCTCCTGCTGTGGCTGCTGCGGCTGCTGCTCCGTTAGCTCTGCATTCTCGTGCACCAACCGGATGTGAATGTCGCGCAGCTCTTCGTTGCGAAAATTGAACTCGCAGATGTCGCATCTCGCTGGCGGCGGGACGGGCGCAGCCGGCGGCGGTGGCGGCACAACTGGCGACGGCTGCTCCAAGGGCTTGGCGCGCGACTTCTTGCCACGTCGCTTGGGCACAGCAGCAACAGTCGAAGACGTTGGCGGTGGCGGCGGCGGCGAACTAGCTGCAGCGGGGCAAGGCTTGGTTGGGGGCAGAAGGAGAGCAGCAGGTTCTGCAGCTGGCGGAGCTGCTGCTGCACCTGTTTCGAGCTGGTCCATCAGGCTAGTGTGGCTGAACAGATGTATGGTCAGCTTGTCCAGGCCCAGGAACAGCTCCTTGCAGTGCGGAAAGGGGCAGGCCAAAGGTCCATTCGCCGCCTTGATCAGACGCTGCTGCAGTGCATCGATGCTATTGAAACTGGGCACCGCGCACAGCGGACACAGCACCGACATGGAGCACATTTTACAAAGTACAAACTACTGCGAGGAACTTTCCAATACGCGAGCAATCCTCAAGCATTGCTGACCGACAAAAACTTGAAAAGATTGTTGTTTTTTTTTTTCCTATTCAGAAATCTTCTAAAAATACTTGCAACGAAAATATTGAAAAATTTTGTCTGCCGACCGCGACGACGTTCGTCTGGGCGATATCGAAAATAATGAAAATTATTGCGCTCCCAGGCCGGCGAGAATTTAAAGAAATATCGGAATTTCGAAAAAGTACGAACTGTGCCGAAAAGTAGCCCGTAGACAGCTGTCTGCTGCTGCTGCTGCTGCTTCTTCTTCATCTTCCTCTCGCTTTTTGGGGCACCAAAACCCGCCGCCCAGCTAGTGGGCGTATGTAGTATAGCAGATCGCTTGGCTCTTTGTTTTGATCTTGCCATGTAAATGGATCGGAATGGGGCAGCTGCTAGGCCCAAAATGTGACATATTCTATAGATATATTTGGAAATAAATGGGCTACAGCTAAGCTTTTAGCTGTATTCTTCTAAAGGGTATTCTTGATAATATTTCACAATATGGCAGACAATTTTAAGAGACAGCCAAAGATCTTACTTCCATATGCAAAATATTATCCACATTTCAGTTTTTCAAATATTATTCGATTTCAGGGATTTGGATTTGCCGAAATTAGTTAAAAAATAATTCCTACATTATTTTAAAAAGATTTCCATATATTTTCGTATATTAAATTTACATTTAACCCTTTTTCACCCATTTTTCACTCTTCGAGATGGAATTTCGAACATATTTTAAAGATATATTTGGAAATAAATGGGTTACAGCTAAAAGCTTTAAAGGGTATTCTTGGTAATTATTGAAGATTTAAAGATTTTTAAAATGTTATAAATAATATTTCAGAAAATGTTTGAAAAGTTTAAGAGACATTTAAAGATCTTATTCTATATGGCAAGTATTATGCACCTTTTTATATATTATCCGACTTCAATAACTTGGATTTTCGGAGAATTGTTAAAAAAGATTGCCTACATTCTTTCAAAAGGGTTTTGATAACTTTCCTATATTTCGAAAGTTCTCCAATAAATTTTCATTAACCCGTTTCTCACCCATTTTTCACTTTGCGGATGGAATTCCGAAATCAATTGGTTCAGTCGGGAAATGTTTTCTGAAGGAAAATGCCAGAAAGTAATATTCTATTTGCTGCTTGCTTAACATTTAATGATCGAATTAGTTGGGTTAGCCTAGTTGATATAGTGTATTAATCAGTTTGTGATCCGGGCGCCCAGACTTTCGGGTTTTATAAAGAAGGTAGAGTATTTGCGTAGCTAGCAGCTGCTTTGTGCATACAGCTCAGTCAAGGGTATGCGCTGGCTGTGCACTCTCCAACGCTATTTATAATCAAGTATACCTACATACTATATACATTTATATATATATAAATATGTGTGTATATATTATATTGCATATCTGCTGCTCTCTCTTGATTCTTGTTGATTTTGGTCAGCGCTTTGTTGTGCGCTATTTTTATGGTTCTTGTTGTTTTCTTTCTTGCTGCGCGATTTATTCGTGTTTCTGTTTAGTTGTCCGATTTGTAAACAGTTCATTGGCTAAGCACGTGAGAGGCAGCCCAGACAGCTAAATTGATGAGCGCGAAACAATAAGAAGGAAAACTTGTGGAAAATTATTTCTTCTTTTTGGGCGGAAAGTCCAGGGAGACGACGCTAATGCGCGCCGAGCTGGCCTCCTCTTTGCCCAGGCTCACCTCCGAGGTGGAGGAGCGTGCGCTGTAGCCTATATTTGGGAGGTGCATATTAGATAATTCTCTCTCTCTCTCTTTCTTACTCTCTATCTTTATCGACCCACCTTTGACTGAGTAGCAATCCAGCGAGGAGTACGAGGTTGTCCTGGAGGACACGCAGCTGCGTGCGGGCTTCAAATGCTGCGGCAGCTTCAGTCCTTTGCTCAGCATATAGCTTATTATCTGAGCTCCGTCCGCGTCGCTGTTGGCCATATCTGACAATAGGTTTAGGGCCTTTCTGTTGCGATTCTCTAGCTCCTGCAGATTGAGATCGCGTTCGAACAGCGAGAGGTATTCGGCGCTAATGGACTTCTGTTTGATTTCCTTCAGTAGCAAATGAATCTCGCGATTGGCTCGTTCGATTTTCGATTTTTGGTCCTGCAGCTCTTTGTTTAGTCTGTCCAGTGCGTCCGCATCTTCTGAGCATTTTTGCTTTTCCATTTCAATTTGCCTAATCAGCTCCTCCAGCGATCGTTTCTGATCCTCGATTTTGTTATCGTACGACTCCGCCTTGCAGCGCAGCACCTTCAGCTTCTCCAGATCGTGGCAGTAGATCTCCTGCACTTTCTTTAGCTCCTCCTCGGCACGCTGTTCATCTAGGGGAAGAAAAAATCGATGAACTTATGACTGACTGACTGATTGACTGACTGACTGATTGATGATGACCCACCGCCAAAACTGCAAGAACTAGGCAACTACATTTTCTATGGCTGCCCTTTGAGTTTCGGAAACGTTTTTATGCAACTCTTTTGTGCATTTTTTTTAAAATCTTTGCATTGCTTACATATTCTGAGAAGTGGAAAATATGAGACGATGATAATACATAATGAAAAGTTGCAAAATGGGCGGAAAACCTCAGTGGTGTAAATTCATTTCTAATAAAGTCTTCAATACTTGTCCTCATCCACGTTTACGTGCGGAACATAGGCGAAAAACTTTGTATACCCTTGTAGAGGGCATTATAATTTTGTCTCGAAATGTGTAACGCATTGATGGAGGCATCTCCGAACCTATAAAGTATATATATTCTTGGAAACATGTCCGTCTGCTAGCGTTATGAAACTTTGCAGAAGTTCTTTGTGCTGCACTGGAAAAATATTATTCATAAATATGCAAAATCCTATCAACATCGGGCCACTATATCATATAGCTGCCATGGTTCTTGTATGTATTAACTATGTTCCTGCGATTCTTAGATGCGGGATAAGGCATTATGAAAGGGTTCGGTCTGTAAGGGTATTAAATCTTCGGCGTGCCGGAGATAGCCCTTCTTTCTCGTTTAATGGAAGTTTTTGTATGTCTTCTGAGTCATATCCCAAGTATATGCCGAAAAGGGAAGATCTGATATGGAATGGAATGGCAAATCCCTTGTACGGGCAAAGCCGAAGCATACTTATTGGAATGCTCACCCTTTGAGTTGTCCTCGTAGGTTTTTAGGTTCTGGCGATAGTTGTCGTTGGATTTATCAAACTGACGCAGTGTATTCTCTAAAGCGATGACCTCCTTCTCAGCCTTGAGCACCTTCTTGTTAAGAGAATCACCCTCGTCGGCGAGCAGCTGTCGCTCCTGGGCATTCTCGACCTTCAGCTGGGTGGCCGTGATCACGGTGCCGTCCTCGTTGATGCCCAGCAGGGCGGATGTCAGCTCGAAGCGGGCGCGCATAACGGCAATATGTTTCTTGCGCTCGCCGAGATCGGCGCGCAGGGTGCTCAGCTCCTCGTTGAGATGTTTGCGCTTGAGCAGCAGGACATCCTGCTGGCTTTTCAGCTCCACAAAGCGATCCTTGATGATGCGCTGGAAGGCCAGTCGATGCTGATTCAGACTGTAGGTGCCCTTCTCGCAATTGTCGATCACATTCTGGATATCACAACAGCGCATCTTGAGCAGGCTCAGCTCCACGACAAACTCGGAGTTGTCGTAGCGATTCATGCGCAGCCGCTTGATGGTGCCCTCGCAATAGACCTGCGCCTCCTTGATCTTGAACTTGACCAGCTCCAGATCCTTGGCATCGCTGTTGTAGACAATCACCAGAGCGTTCATGCTATAGTTGAGCTTCTTGTTCTGCGACTCCGTCGAGCTCAAACGACGCTGCAGCTTGGCCAGATACTGTTCCTGTTCGGCGAGCACCAGCTGATTGCGCGCCTCCGTCTCGGGGTCCGTGTTCTTGCCAAGCAAATCGGCCATACGACGCTCGCTCTGCAGATACTTGAAGGACATTTCGTAGTATATTTCCGTCTGGCGTTTGAGCTCCAGCCCCACCTGGCGCTGATTGCGATTGACGGCCAGCAGCGTGGAATGCAGCGCCGCACTCTGCACTATGAAGGTCTTCTGCTCATCCTTCAGGTCGCTGATCTGGCGCTGGGCGCGATAAAGCAGCTCATTGCAGCGCTGCTGCTCCTTGTTTAGCAGTATGAGCGCCTCCTCTTCGCCCTTCATCATCTCGTCCAGTATTTGGAGGCGCTGATTGGCATCGATATGCTTGTTCTCGATCGACTTGAGGCGATCCTCCACCTGCTGCAGCGTCTGGTCAAAGTTCTCAATCTCTGTGGTCTTGTCGTCGCGTTGCTTGAGCAGCTTGCGATTTTCCAGTCGCTGCGAATGCACCATATTGGACAGATTCTCCAGCTCTTGACGCAGGGCCTGAATCTCGCGCTCCTTGAGCAGCGATGCATCTATTAGGCGCTGTATTTCATTTTTCGCCTCTGAGGTCTCCGTATTCAGCATTTCGATGCCCTGCTCTACCATTCGATTGTTCTCCAGGACATCGTTCAGCTGCTCGTTCGCATTGCGATAGCCGGTGGCCATCGCCTCCGCCTGCTCCATGAGCTGGGCGCACTCCGTCTCACTGTTCTGTATCTCCAATTCGCGCTGTGTCATTTGATTGACCGCCTGCTTCCAGGTCTCCACCATCTGGCGGCGCTCCAGATGCGCCTCCCTATACAGGCAGGCGGTGCGCTCCAGATTCTTCTCCAATGTGTTCTGCTCATCGTACAGCATGATAATCAGCTTGCGCCGCTTGTCAATGTCCTCCTGCAGCAGCTGGCGGCGTGCGTTCAGCTCCCGTGCCCGCTGCTGATCGTCCTGGTAGTAGCGATCGATCAGCTGGTAGCCCTTGTTGCCATCCTCCATGGCCTCGGCCCAGTCGACCAGGCTCGTTTTGGCCGTCTTGATGCGCTTCGTCAGATCATCAATTTCGCGCTTGTTCTTCGTGATTTTACCTGCAATTCAATTTACAATATGCAACTTAAAAACCAAGCTAAGCAGCAAGAGCGACTGGATCAGCCGAGTCGCCGGGAAGAACAATAGGTTGACCATCTACTGGGCGCCGGGTCGTGCGGGAATGGAGCCAGTTAACCTATGTGTGCAGTCAAGGGCATTCCTTACCATAACATTTGTCTAGAGCCGTGAGAGAGCTAGACAGCAACAGCTGATAACTAGGTAGCTATAATAGGATAAAATCCTCCTTGGATCCTCCTCATTAACAGACTATCCTATGGAGCATACTAGCATCTAGACAAGCACATGAATGTGGAAAGGGTACACTGCAGACTCTGCTTCGAGCTCGGCGAGACGCCAGAGCACTTTCTACGGAGGGCTGAGACAAACTCGGATACGGAATAAAGGATCCTAGACCAGGTATAATCAGGAAAACTGGACAGAGGCACCATAGACCCGATATCGATCGCATTAAAAGGAACCTCAAATAACAATAATGACTGAGCATCAGCCATTGATTGACTCACGTAGTGTGTGCTCCGCGTATTCCGTGTACTCCGCCAGTTCCTTTTGATTTTGGCGCTTATCCTCCTTCAGCTTGTTGCGCTCCAATATAACCAGCTGCGTGCGATGCGCCTCCTTCAGCACATCGTTCTTCACCGAGTTGAAGAAGGTCTGTAGTCGGGATTAACTTTGCATTAATGTACAGCCCTTAATTGCTCCCTGTCTCACTCACAATATTCTGCTGAAGCGTGGCCTCAATATTCCGCTTGTGGCGCTCGATCGCCTTGTTGCGCTCATCCAGGGCCACGATTCGCTGCTGCAGATTGAATTTCTCAGCGCGCATGCCGACCATCTGCTGGAGTATGGCCAGATTCTCTGCATTGGCCATGGGTATGTCTGCCTCCACGGTCCAGCCCATGGAGCGCATCGCCTCCAGCTTGAACTCGTCGAGCGAGCTGCTCTTCATGTCGTCCGTTTTATTCTCGCCGTCGTTGCCCATTCTGGTATATCAAGTATATCTAGCTGGATATACTGTATATAGATTTGTACTATATCCAGCTCTGATTTTATTAATTTGAAGTTCACATTCGACAAACAAACCAACCTGATTCCCAATGGCAACCGGCTTGTTCAGTTTGTCTGCTGTCCCGAGCAACGCCCGTTGTTTACGCTCGCCAAGGCAGAGTCGCTTTGATTATAATATCTAACAAAAGTAATCCAGTTGCGTGTACCACACCTATCAGATACCCTGTAACCTACCAAAAGGAGTAATCATTCACAAATAACTTTTTTACATATATATCTCTATATTTATAACTGTTTGTCCTGACTGACTGACTGACTGATTGGTGATCAACGCACAGTCCAAACCGTAAGAGCTAGGAAGCTGAAATTTTCACTGTAATTACCTTATGTGATGTAGGTGCACGTTAAGACGGGGTTTCGGGAAGTTCCACCCGCAAGTGTGGAAAAATCGCGAAAAACGTTTGTATGTAACTTTTTTGTTTACCAATGCGACTCAAAGAATTTTTTGTTGGAAGATTTAAGTTGTGTCCGATTTGCTTCAAACTTATTTTCAAAGCTCTCCATAAGAACTTAATGTATACGTATTTCAGCGAATTGAGAAATTCCACTCGCAACAGTGGTAAATTGGCGGAAAACGTTTGTATGAAAGTTATTTGTTTACCGTCCGATCAGTTTCAAAATCATTTTAAATTTGTTTTGTGCCACGGGCAAGGCCGGGTTATACCCGCTATATATATATATATATATATATATATATATCTGCTTAAAGATTCAATTCAAATCATATATATATATATATATATATATATATATATATATATATGCTTATATATATATATATATATGCTTAAAGATTCAATTCAAATCAAGCCTTTACAGATCTTTAATCTATATATATATTCTTTTAACATTTTTGGGAGACAGGACACAGCAAACTAGGGATCGCTGGTTCAAACCCAGCAAAGATGTATTGTAGTTGTTTTTAAGTTAATTATCGGATCGCATGGATTATTTGTTCTAAATCAAAGTCCTCGGCAAACTTGCATAGACCACGATAGTTGGCATTCATGCCCGTACCACACTAGCAGATACCCTGTAAGCTACTTTTATTCATAGAAAAAATAAATATTATTCTCAAATAACTTTGTAAAGATTAAATTTAAATCAAGAATATAAAGATCATAAAGTTGTATATATATATATTTTTTTTATATATATTTGGGAGATTGGAGATTTTTGCAAACGTGACGTCATGACTTCGCGTGACTTAGATGTCTGAGCGTCGGACTAGCAAACGAGTGATCGCTGGTTCAAACTCAGCGACAATTGTCAAATGATATTTTTAAGTTGCTTTTTATGAATAATCTTGTTTATTATCGAATCGCATGGATTATTTGTTATTTGTTATATATCAAAGTCCTCGGCAAACTTGCATAGACCAGGATAATGGACATTCATGCCCGTACCACACTAGCAGATACCCTGTAAGCTACTTTTATTCATAGAAAAAATAAATATTATTCTCAAATAACTTTTTAAAGATTAAAATTAAATCAAGAATTTAAAGATCATAAAGTTGTATATATATATATTTTTTTATATATTTGGGAGATTGGAGATTTTTGCAAACGTGACGTCATGAGTTCGCGTGACTTAGATGTCTGAGCGTCGGACTAGCAAACGAGTGATCGCTGGTTCAAACCCAGCGACAATTGTCAAATGATATTTTTAAGTTGCTTTTTATGAATAATCTTGTTTATTATCGAATCGCATGGATTATTTGTTATTTGTTATATATCAAAATCCTCGGCAAACTTGCATAGACCAGGATAATTGACATTCATGCCCGTTTGGCAACCTGCGCCCACCGGGCCACTCACGTAGACCGGCTGGCCAGCGACATTGTCCACGGCATAGTTGCAGGCGAGTAGGAACTGGTTGAGGCCGTTCTTGAAAAAGCGGACGGCAGCACACCCCAGGGCAATATTCCGCTGCTGCGCCATCAGAGTGAAGCGTTCAATGGAACTGTGGAAGAGGAGAGCGGGTTTGGCTGAAGGAGTTTCTATTGGGGCTGACTGCAGCTGGTACTCACTCTCCACTCCAGTTGCTGGGATAACTATCGATGACTGCCATGTCGGCATTGTCCCGCTCCTGCCACCAGTTGGTGACGGCCTGCGTCAGCAGATACTGATCCGTTCGAGAGCTCGCCTCACCCTCGTAGCCGAAGAGCGCTATATTCTGGCCGCTGTTGCGGAATCGGTCCGTATTGTGGCAGGCATCCCGCTGGCGCACACACTGCTTCACATTCAGCTCCGCCAGGCTGGCCAACTCGTCGTTCCAGCGCATAAGCGCCATTCTCCGCGCCGAAATATAGCCAGCCAGCTCTCCCAGTGCCAGGCGATTGCGTCGAGCATTGTGGGCCGCCACCAGGAACTCGCGCAGATCCTGACTCATGTTGATGTTGTAGGGCGCGGGACTGGTTGGGCAGCTCGCAGACCAGGCCTGAAAAAAGACAAAGAGTTGAAGCTCTTAGTAAACTCCCAGTACTTCCCCGGTAGCTGCACTTACTCCACTATTCTGGCAAGCGATGTGCGTGCTGCCGCTGCTGCACAGACCCTGCTGACAGTAGTTGGTCTGGCCGCGGGCCAAGGTCAACATCAGGCTAAGCACAAACAGACGCAGCATGTTGAAAAGAACTAACTTATCCAAGATCCAAGGTCTAGGGCTTTTATAGTCCCAACATGTATTTGAGTTCAACAGAAACTTATTGAACTTTGATAGTCAAACTGTAATTAGATAAAGCGTGGGAACAGCTGTGTTTGTTTGCCCGGATATTCCACACATCTGTAACATATCCAAGTTAGAGTAAACATCTTTGTATTTACTTAAATTCTATATAGTATTTTATCATCTCAAATCTTACATATGTAGAATCCTAAAACATATCATCGGGTACCTTGAAACGGCGCAAATTGTGGTTATGTTAACTTCGTTTGCCCGAAATCGATAATTATCGATTTTCAGATACGGGCAATAGAATAGCTATAAAAGCTATAGCCAGCAAACTTAATATGCAACAGATAAATTTGATTTTGTATTATCAGTAAATCCCGTCATTTCCCATAAAATCGATAAATATCGATTGGCAGTTGCGGTTTTATTTGAGTAAGCCATTTTCCGCGCACGTTCTCCTGTACCAAGTGCCAATAAAATCGATTATTTATTATTCACAATTGCCAGCCTCTGGCTTAAGATCGATTAATATTGATTTCAAAATCCGATTAATCGAATAATTTATTCAATAAAGATAATCAGCTCCAATTTTATTAGCACATATCGGATTTTTTAGGTAGGTTGCAACTAATTAAGCTGGACTATAGGGCATCTTTCAGTCGGTCAGCTGATACTAAACATTATTGTTACTAGTTCAGATCTTACATAAAGTCCCAAAAAATATTAATTTTTGCTAGTTGTTGTTTTTGAGGGCCCATCTGGCACTTGTTTAAACAATTTGACAAAGCAAATAATAAAAAGAGAAATCTATAAACATTTTAATTGTAAAATGTTTTCGGTTTTTTTTTTCTTTTTCTTTTATATTGTTGCTTTTGTTAACTTTTGTGTATTTATTATAATTGTAAATCATTAAAATGTAGCACATTTATCAACTTGTCTTACCTTTTCTTCACCTTCTTTGCAGCGGTCGCCCGTGGACCCGCTGGACCTGCAGCTGACCATGGGATCGCAAGGATTATAAAAGCTTACGCTGAAGAGCATGGAGGCTTTAGATGAAGCTGGACGAGTATTGCTCCTACAGGACGAGCACTATTATACCCAAGCTGCAGATGGAGCTCAAGGTCACAAGCTCCGGTAATCAATGACGTCATCGCCAACCTCTGACTGGCAAGACAACCACATGGGGATTCGATCAGTCTGTTCTTGAATGTGCCAAAAAAAACAACAATCGCATTTTGCGTAAGTAACTGCTTTGAGGTTATTTACCTACAAATTAAACATTTTCTATTATCCTTTCAGGGGGGCGTCTTCTTCTTCTCTGCTCTTTTCAACGCACAAATCGTCCTGGAGACAATAGCATCTGGAAATCTGGACAATCGGCTGATCTAGCACGTTCCCATCGACCAGTCTTAGTCCATCTAGGATAAGAACCGTAGGATAAGGATCTAAGTTTTCTATTTATTTAATTAATTATTTATGTTAGTGCGAAAAAACAAAGTATTAAACAATATCCTTACATACTGTGTGGCTTAAACAACTGCGTTTTCCTATCTGCTTTCTTTCCGTCTTTTCTTTGGAGGTAAGGGTATTAAGAAAAGGAGTTGAAGCTATTTTGCGGAAAAGGACTTGTCTGAACCATTGATTACCCTTATTTGCTTTAATGCCAATCGATGGAGTTAATCATTGCAAGTCTAACATAGGAAGTCCTGTCAAAATCCGCAAGGATTTAGCTGAGTTACGATTGTTTTTCTAAAAAGGATAATTATATAGCAGATAGTCCTTGTTCTGCCAATTCAAAATGTGCAATAATAAGGACGAAAATCTTTGAAGGACTCAAGTTATAAGAACATTTGTCTGTACACAATTAAGGTTATACCGTGGCCATATCCTTTCGGATCCTTACAAGTTCTGTGTCAAACAACTTTTACGGACCAGGGCTATCAACTGTCTTAAGGACATCAAAATCGTCCTTGTAGTTTCCTAGATATGGTCATTTTTTTAACAGAACATTCTTTTAATGACCATATCTCGGCCATATCCTTAAGGATCTCGGAAGGATATACCTTTTTGAGCTCGTAGTAATTAGGACTATCGATTGGCATTCAAGGATTTCCAGAATTCGATCAAAAATTGTCCTTCCATATTGGCAAGGGGGTTAGTCAGAAAATCGAAAATTTCAGGACTAACTTCGCCATTTGAGGGACTATCGGGATGTCCTTTAGCCAGTTAATACTCCTCATCCTCTAGATAACGAATTAGCAATCCAAAGGACGAAAGTCCTTCAAATAGCTGAGATGTAAGGACTTTTTACTTAACACAAAAGTCCTTATAACTCGGACGTATCCTTGCGTATCCTTGCGATTTATGTGTCAATCAATTTCTATGGCCCAGGGCTACCAACTGACCAAAGGACATCCAAATCGTCCCGTTAGTTTAGGGAATATCGTCGATTTTGTGTTTTTAAGCCAATTTCCTTGCGGCCCGCGACGAAAATTTGACAAGTGCTGGATTCTTAGATGACCCCAGAATTTTTTGATGCAGATCGATGCAGTTGAGCCTCACGATCCTAACACACCTAAAATTTTGAAAATCTGCAAGGTTATAGCTGAATTATCGCTTGTTTTCCAAATGCAGCTTGCCCCGTGCGGGTATGCAATGAAATTGTACAAAGTCTGTGTGTTGTCCTCATTTTGGGCATTTTTTTCGGCAAAAAATTAGAGGTCGCTAAATTCCACAGCCCAGCTGAATAAATTTGCTCAGCATGTTGGCAACATTCGGACTTTGAACAATTTCATTGCATACCCGCACGGGGCAAGCTGCATTTGGAAAACAAGCGATAATTCAGCTATAACCTTGCAGATTTTCAAAATTTTAGGTGTGTTAGGATCGTGAGGCTCAACTGCATCGATCTGCATCAAAAAATTCTGGGGTCATCTAAGGATCCAGCACTTGTCAAATTTTCGTCGCGGGCCGCAAGGAAATTGGCTTAAAAACACAAAAACGACGATATCCTCTAAACTAACAGGACGATTTGGATGTCCTTTGGTCAGTTGGTAGCCCTGGTCCATAGAAATTGATCGACACATAAATCGCAAGGATACGCAAGGATATGGCCGAGTTATAAGGACTTTTGTGTTAAGTAAAAAGTCCCTACATCTCAGCTGTTTGAAGGACTTTCGTCCTTTGGATTGCTAATTCGTTATCTAGAGGATGAGGAGTATTTACTGGCAAAAGGACATCCCGATAGTCCCTCAAATGGCGAAGTTAGTCCTGAAATTTTCGATTTTCTGACTAACCCCCTTGCCGATATTGAAAGAAAATTTTTGATCGAATCCTGGAAATCCTTGAATGCCAATCGATAGTCCTAAATTCTACGAGCTCAAAAAGGTACATCCTTCCGAGATCCTTAAGGATATGGTCGAGATATGGCAATAAAAAGAATGTCCTGTTCAAAAAAATTACCGTAACTAGGAAGCTATAAGGACGTTTTTGATGTCCTTAAGACAGTTGGTAAAAGGACATCATGATTAATTTTGAAATGTCCAAGTTTGAACCATTTGGTAATTAATATCCTTTTTAGGAAAATAACCATAACGCGGCCGTATACTTGCGAGTCCTGTGTCAAAAAACTCTTACGGACCAGCGCTATCAACTAACCAAAGGACTTTGGAATCGTCCTTGTAGATTCCGAGATATAAATGATTTTGTTTTCTGAAGTTTTGTCCTTAGAGAAAGTGAAACGATATGGCCGTTGACATATACATTTTAGTAAAAACCCAAGAAACTATAAGATCTATAAGCATTTTGTCTTATATTTTGTTTTTATTTCACGTTTTATTTGCTTGTTTTTGTTGATTTCATTGTTAAAGAGCAATTGTTGTTGTTGCTGTAACTATTTTGTAATGTTTATATGATAATTTAATGCTAGCTTTTTGTTTTGATAACTTGACGCGGTAATCCTTAATATTTGTATAATTATTATAATTGTAAATCATTATTATTATTATTATGATCAGTACTGCAAAAGTTGATAAATCGCTTAATATGCTCAATTATATATATGTGTGTGTTCATATCAACTATATATTGATATATATATATATATATCTATATGAATGTCGATCGTGTAATTCGATTTATCATGTTTAAACAAACTCAAGAATCGTATATGCGTGTGCTTTAAATACAATACAATTACAATTACAGTTATTCAATAGATATTTGATTTATTTATACGTATGTTTAATAGATATTGTTTATATAATGTGAACTAAACGCTAGCGAACTCCCAGTTCTTCCTGCGCTTTTCTTTCCAATTGCTGCTCCTTTTGCCCTTTCTCTCTCCGACTTTGTTGGCTATTTCATTCAAGTTGACACAGCTTGCAGATGAATTGATTAAGCGCGGCTTGTTAGATACATAAGTGTATGTTCTTTTAATATTATAATTATAATTATGCATATTTCTATATATATTTATGTATATATATGAATGTATTATTCATAAATTTAAATTTCAAGGGTGGGCGTTCTTTTTATTATTTATACGTTTATTTTGCTTTGAATTCATTTCATTTCTACATATATTTATAAGTTTTGAGGGGAAATCAAACTAAATTGCCGCATTATCAGATTGCCACAGTGATATATAGCATATATATGTGTATGTATAGCATAAATAAGCGTTTCCATTTGAATGCTTATAGAGAGTATACACATAAAATAATAACATTCGAAGCGCCCGCAACATAACAAAAACTTAATAGCAAAATTTGGATTAATTAATTCAAAAATTTGAACAAAAGCCGAATCCAAATATTTGAAACTAAACAAATTTAGGTGGAAAACGATGAAAACTCGATTTTCCATTTTCGTTTTCTTGCAATTTATGCGCTTTACTAATTAATTTATTTAATAGCATTTTAATTGTTGGCCTTTTTGTTTGTGGGTGTGTGGGTGTGTGTGTGTGGGTGTGTGTGGGTGTGTGTGTGTGTGTGTGGGTGTGTGTGTGTGTGTGTGGGTGTGTGTGTGTGTATGCATGTGTGAATGCAACCACTTGTGCAGAGAGGGGCAAGTGTCTGTATGAGTGTCTATTGGTGTGGGTCTGGGTGGGATGGGGTGGTGTGGGGTTGGGTTGTGGGTGGTTTTAACAACAGGCTGCACACACACACGCAAAAGTGAGCCAGTGTATAATTTTTTTGTTTCTTTTTTGTTTTTTTGCAAATTTGAGAATATTACAAAATATATATAATATATATATGATATATCGAAATTTGGCCAATTGTAGATTGTGTGTGTGTGTGTGTATTTGGGTGTGCGTGTGTGTGTAAAAGAGAAAGAGAGAAATTGCAGAAGTGCGCAAGCATTTGAAGGTCGTTTTTGTTGTTGTTTGGGTCCGGTTGCTGCAGTGTTTTACAGAGATACTATCATCAGATACTACAGATAGATAGTACTATATAGAGTGTAATCGAGTGTGTGTGTGGGTGTGTATAACGTTTCGTTTAGTTAATATTTGCTTTTGTTTTTCTTTTTAAGACAGATGGAAGGACATGCTGCCCTCGTTGGCAGCCACTTTCAGCTTCTGTCGCATCACATCACGACTGGAGTAGTCCGGCAACTTGAGATAGTTGACACAGGTCATCACAGATGGTAGATAATCATTGGGATTCTGATTCCCATCCAAGGTCTTACGCACAATGGTCAGCGGCGGGGTTAGCGACTTGAAGCCGCCAGTTGGCAGGCGAGGCGAGCCTGTCACAAACTGAAGGAACGCTCGCTGCTCATCACGATTGTAAGAGACGAGAATCTCGTAGAGAAATTGTATGGCTTGCGATTCCTGATGGAAGCCATGATCGGTGCGGCAGCTGTCCTGCAGCATTTTGAGATCCCAGCGCTGATGCTGTTCGCTGCCAGAGCCGCAAAACACGCACTCCAGCTCCTCCGGATAAAACATGCGCAGTCGTTGTATCGGAAAAATGGAGTCAAAGCCTGCAAAAAGACATGCGAATATAGCAAATGGCTTTTGGGCTATGTGTATGCGAGTTTTTATTCATACCCTCGCGCAGCGCTTCGAACTGCTTCTGCACGCCCTCGACGAGGAACCAGTAGGTGACCAGCGAGATGTACTGATGCAAGTTGTGCACAGTTACGGGGGTATCGCGTCCGCCGCGACAGAGCTCAATATTGGCATGTCCGGGCAATACAAAGTCCAAGCCCAAGTCGGCAATGGGGCAGCCATCCAAATCCAGTTGTTCCATCTGCACAAGAAGAAATATATGTTTGTTTTATTTGACTGTTGCGAGAGAATTTACGAATGCTCACCTTTTCCTTCTTCTCCATGGCATCCAGATTGGCATCCGTTTGGATATCCTCGCGCTGGCGCACCACATCCTGCAGACGCACCAGCGTGCTCTGCACCTCGGGCGCCACGCGCATCAAATCGGACAGTCCAATTGAGAGCTCCTCGCTGACCAGCCAGCGGTAGAATGGCAGCGAGAATGGCAAATCAAGCTGAAGAAGGGGAGGGGGGCGAGACCGAAGCAAAGTATATTTTATTATATTTAGATATTGGACGGGGGGGTTAGGCTCCGGGTAAAGCCGAGTAATAGAATAAATATACAGCCGGATTGGATTACTTACCATGCGACTGTCCATTACCGCCTTGGCCATAAACTTGCCCAGGAACTTAAACTTGGACTTGGCCTTGGTCATTTGTGGCAGCTTGGAGGATTTGCCCAGCGGCAATGGGAACAGGCCGTGCGCCGTGTGGACATAGCTGATGGTGGATGCAGTCTGTATTGTTGTTGTTGTTGCTGTGACCGTTCCAGCTGCTGTTGTTGTCGTCGTCGTCTGCTGCTCGAGCACTTGGGGGGAGTTGTTGGCGCCACCTTCAGTGGCCGCCATATCACTAAACTGCTGTGCGATGATCATGTTTAAAGCGTTATCATTCGAGCTGGAGGAGCTGTGCTCCGCCAGCAACTGTTGCTGCTGCTGCTGGTGGCGCAGCGCATTGCTGCGACTGCTGCTGCGGGTCAGATGTGCGTTCGTCGTTGTTTGTGAGGTGCTGTTGGTGGTGCTGCTAACCACTGTGGTCAGCACAGCCGTCTCGCTGTTGGGCTCCAGTGCATCCTCGATGTGCAGCACAGCGCTGCTGGACTTGACCACATCCGCAATGTTGGATGAGTTATGGCGATAGCTGTCACTGCCATTCCACAGGCCAAGATCGGTGCGCTGCAGCTCGGCAGAGACCAGAGCATAGAATTCCAGCGTGGGTCCCAGGCCAGTGCCCACCTGAACGAATCAAGAGACAGTTAATATAGACACTCCTATGTCCCACCAGCTGCACCTCCAACTCACCTCATTCTCGTACTGGATCTCCAGCAGCGCCTTGGAGTTACCAAAGTCCTGGAGTATGTGCTCGGCCTGCTTGAGTAGCTCGGCGCGTGAAATGGCCCGTTTGCGCCTGTCCAGACGCGGCGCCACACGCTCCGACGACTCCGCCGAGTTCAGATCCGGCGTGGTGTCCAGCAGTCGCTGCAGTGCACGATCCCTATCAAAGCTGGTGGCGTAGAACAGTAAATGGCGCGTCTCGAAGGGGAACAGGAACGGGCAGGCCATGCCAATCTGTGGCAGCCATTGGGGCAGATTGCCCGTCATGATGACCAACGGATCCTGCAGCTGACGATTCGCCTTGGCCGTGATCTTTGGATGCACAAACTCGGCATTGGCAATGATATTCTGACGCACCACGCAGCCATAGAGATGCTCCCAGTGGCGATTCAGTGCATAGATGACGCGCAGCATGCACAGCGCATCCAGAGAGGCGTCCTGCACGGTGACCACATCGCCGGGCAGGCAGCTACACAAGAATGACTTCAGCGGCGACAGCACCGGCGGGGCAATACCCTCGTGCCACAATTCCGTTTTTTTGCGCATGAATTTGCTGCTGGACTTGTGCGACTTCTTGCCAGCGGCGGCGGCAGTAGCACTCGAGCTGGCCGCCGAATGGGATGACGTCGAGTTGGAGCCCGAACCGGCGGCGCTAGACGTGCCATGGTTGGCGCCGCTGCCGCTGCTGTGGGCCAGCTGCTTGTGGGCCTGACTGCCGCTGCTGCTGCTGCAGGAGCTGTTGGCACCAGAGCCGGCGGCGAGCAGCTCCTCCTCGACGGGGCGATAGTAGATGGTGTGTTGCTGCACCCAAATGCTGCTGTTGCCTGTGGATTTGGATGAGTATTAGTATTTGTTGCTTTTAATATTTCCACCCCCCAGCCATCACACACATACCTAGCAGCATCTCCGACTCGTTGTCCGTTTCGTGCTGCTCGTTGACCAGCGGCGAGAACTGTTTGACCGCCTGGTAGACGGTCATGTTGTAGGGCAAGACATGCTCGCCAATGAGAAACTGCAGCTTGTGCTTGAAGCCCGACTGGGTCATCACCACGGCGGCCACATTATCGTCCATATCCTCCTCGCTGTCATCGTCAGAGTCGGCGCGTATGCCGCCATAGCCGCGCACCACCAAGTATCGTTCGATGGCCTGGACCATGGCCAGGGGATCGATTTTGACGGTGCCGCCTTTCCATTGACGCAGATTGCTGCACTGCGGATGACGCTGCAGATTGCACTGGAGCAGAAACACGAAAAACAAACAATTAGTAAGCGCTGGCGAGATTTGGCTCCAGATTAAACCCAACTCACCTTCAGCTGATGCGTATTGAAGAAACGCAGCGCGCTCTGATTGGTGCGCCCACCGGGTCCGGCCTGGAAGTCGTGCACCTTGACCGGAAACTGTTCCAGCTGCGTGACGCAGCCATTTAGCTTGGCCACAAAGGCGCCAAAGGCGAGCGGCTCTATGGCCGGCAGCTGGCCCACATTCTGGAGCAGCGGCTCCAGCGGCAGCCCGGCAAAGACGTGCATAAAACTGCGCAGACGCGCATCGCGCTCCACCAGACCCGATTCGCTGGTCATGTAGTTGAGCATGGCCTTTATCAGACCCGAGTGGTTCACCTCGAAGGGCGAGATGTCGCTCTCCAGCAGTATGGTCTTCAGCTCGAGCAGCGCATCCAGGCAGTCGTGATAGCTGCCGTTCAGCTTGAGCAGAATGCTCGACAGACGCTCCAGGACGCTGGTGCTGGCCAGCGATGTGGTTGCCGTGGCAGCTGATGATGCGCAGCTGGAGCCACCGGATCCACCAGTTGCTGCTCCGCCCGCGGCATTGTTGCCGCCCTCGGTTTCGCGTGCCTTGCTGCGCCGCGCCTCCTGTTCCGTGTAGCGTTTGACAAAATCGATGGCCTGTTCGCGCACCCATTGGCGGGCACGCTCCCGATTGGCCGCCGCCATCAAATTGGCATGCGAGATGCTCTTGCTAATGCTGGCCGCCACAGCGGCGGCATTCATGCCTCCGGCACCAGAGCCAGTATAGGTCAGGCTAGAGGCGGAGCCGCAGGCGCCAGCACCAGTCGAGGAGCTGCCGCCGCTGCTGTTGGTGGTGTTGCTGCCATCTTTGGTAAGTCCGTGGTGCGATCCGGTGGATTGCTGCTGATGGTGGTGCGCCGCCTGGCGGCCCCAGCGTGCAGGATTAAGCGAGGCCAGAAATGAGGATTTGGTCGAGGAGCTGCTTGTGGTGTTGTTCGTGTTGCCGGCGCTAAAGCGAGACTTGGAATTGCTTGAGCCGGTGCCGGAGCCGGAACCGGACCCAGAACCAGAGCTGGGCGTGCTGCGGCCACCCGTGTTGCTGCCAAGACCTAGCGAAGGGAGTGAGGAAAAATTAAAATGGAGTTCGGAAAAATCTTCATGAGCTGAACACTTACTCGTGGCACGGCTGAGCAGCTCGTGCATAGCAGAGCTGGCCGAGCTGGCGGCAGCAGCTGCTGCGGCATCCTCCTGCCTGGACTTGGCGCGTCCGCTGCTCTGGGATTTGCGCTTGGGCGGCGCCTTGCGCTTCAGCATGTCCGTCATTTTATGCTGCAGCGCCGAGGAGGAGCAATTGTTGCTGCTGCTGCTGCTGTTGTTGTTGTTGGCGCTGCTGCTGTTGGCAGCTGCGGCGCTGGTGGAAGCAACGGCCACAGTCATGTGCTGCTGCTGCGGTGTCTGCTGCTGCTGCTGGTAGTTGGTGGCGCCCGGCGCATTGCTATAAACGATCTGTGTGGGTGGCAACTGTTGCTGCTGCTGCTGCTGTGCTGAATTGTTGGGCAGCAGCTCGAGCGGCGCAGCTGGCTGCTGGAAATTCAGATACTGGCGTGGATCAGCAGCTGCTGTGGCGGCCACAAAGTAGGCAGCGGGTGCAGGCGCCGCAGAGCCGGCAGCTCCAGAGGAGCAGGGCGCGGAGCTGCTGTAGTTGTAGCCAGCAGCAGCTCCAGTTGCGTCCAAAGCAGCCGCAACAGTTGCTGTCTGCTGATGTCCATGTTGCTGGTGGTGGTGCTGCTGCTTGACCACCGCATTGGCGCTGGCGGTGAGCGCGTTCATGGCATGCGAGAAGCTCTTCACGCTGTACGATTGATGCTTCGAGCTGCTGGGCGTGGCATTGGCGCTGCTGGAGCCACCAACAGTTGTCGCTGAGCCGGCTGAGGCAGTGCTCACATTGTCCATAAAGAAGGGATTCACCTGCAGGCTATTCGCCGAGGCGGGCGCGCTTTGTGACCCACCAGCATTTGCCGTGGGCGTGGCGCTGGTGGACAGCGGCTTGGGCGAGGGATTGGCGCATATGGGATTGCTGGGATCGGTCAGCTGTGTGAACTGATAGATGACGCCCTCGCGACGAAAATGCGTGCCAAATACATCGGGCAGCTGGCGCATCAGAATCTCAGCCATTTGCAGAGCACCGACCACGATGCGCAAATCGTTGCTGCCCAGCATGCCGGCAATATGGCTGGATACCAGCTGATACTTGAGCACCTGACGCAGCAGCTCCGGCGTCGCATAGTAGACCATGCGCAGCAGGGCGCGCAGGCATTTATAGCGCACATTGGGACCAGCCGAAGAGCTGTACACCTCGTACAGAACGTTAAAGATGTGCTTGATGAAATCGGCGGCCAGACCGCGCTCCTCCTTCAAGCAGGCGATCCGTGCGTCTAACGAGGGTCGTCGCTTTACCGCCAGGTGCGACGAGTTGTTGTTATTGTTGTTGTTGTTGTTGTTGCTGCTGCTGCTGGCTGTAGCAGCCGCTGCTGCTGTCGATGTGGTTGCCGCTGCTGCTGTTGCACCGGTTGTGCTCAAATCCTGTCCACCTGCAACAGCTGCTGCTGCGGCCGCTGCTGCTGCCGCGGGTGCCACATAATTGGGATTGAGTTTGCGCTGCACGGGTCGTGTGGTGCCCGTGTCCTCGTTGATCTGTTGCATGGCATGAAAGTCGACCGTATAGGTGCGTCCCAGTGTGCTCAGGCTAATCTCATCCTCGCTGCTCTGGTGCGCTGCCTCAATTAGACGCGAATCAATTGTAGAATAGTTGTGCCAGGCGCCGCGATCGTCGCGCCATTGCCACTGCACCTGGTCCTGGGTATTGAGTGTGGGCCGATCCAGTAGAGCGTCCACGGCAAAGATGCCATCCAGTGGCAGGCGTGGCATTAGCTCGCCAATTAAGCAAGTCAGCTCGAGCAGTTCGAGCGGCGGACGTGTGACCAGATCCACATGATTGGCACTGGCTTCCGCCGGCTCCGCATTTCCGGTGAGCAGATAGAGCAATGTGGAGGCTATATCGTTGCGCAGCAGCGAAATGGCCAGATCCGGGCAGGCGGCGCACATGAGGCTCAGCATGCGCACGACATTGGTGAAGGTGCCCGTATTGAGTATGGCCGGCGTCACCACCAATAGCTGCTGGCAGTTCTTGAGAAGATCGGGGCTAGCGATCTGCTGCAGTCGTTTGCCATCGTGGGGAAAACTCTCGACCAAACGCCAGAAGGCGGTGCAAACGCTGTCCACACACTTCTTGTCCTGCTGCGACAACAGCCGGGCAAGCTGTGGCAGACTCTCCGACACGAAATGAAACTCCTCGGCGTGCATGTTCTGGCAGCAATTGGCTGTGATCGACAAGGCGGCACGTTGGGCCACAATCGAGAAGAAGTCCAAATAGGTCAGGCAGGCGCTGATGCCATTCGCCTGCAGAATGGCCTTGTTGTGACGGCGCGAGAGTATCTCCAGTGCGGTCAGACTCTGTTCGGCCACGTCCATGCACTGGATAACCTGTAGTTTCTCCAGAAAGACGGGCACCGCCTCCACGACAGTGCCGGCGGACCGAGGCAGTGCCTCCAGCATGTATGCCAGGGCGCGGCAGGCATTGTTCATGATATCGAAATTATGCTCCATGCGCAGCAGCTGGATCAGAGCCGGCACCACCTGCTTGACGGGGAAGCCAGCGAGCGTATCCTCGTTGCCCATGACCAGCATTTGACACATCTCGATGGCTGCCTGCAGCTGCTGGGACTCATCGTGCGACTGCAGACCCTGCAGCAGCTGATTCGCCTTTGAGGTGCTGCTGTTGCCAATGGTCCGATGCAGGATGTGGGTCATACGTGGCCCCAATGCCCCAAATAGATGCGGCGGTAGGCCGCGTGCCTCAAGCAGAGCCTGAAGACGTCCCACTTCACTGTCATCGCTTTCCGAATCCGCTGCCGCGGCAGCAGCAGCAGCAGCAGCTGCGGCCGCAGCATTCACAGCAGCAGCAGCGCCTGTTGTTGCAGCCGCCGCTCCTGTTGCTGTTGTCGATTGTGCAGCAGCAGTAGCGGATGCAGTTGCTGCTGCTGTCGATAATGTTGTTGTGGTTACATTGTTGCTGCTGCCGCTGGCTGAGGCAATGTTGCCGCTGCCGCCGCCGCCAGCGCTGCTGCTGCTGTTGGCGCCCACTGCGCTGCTAACGTTGACGTTGACTGCGGAGTCGCGTGCGGCGCTCAATGCGGCTGCGACAATGCTGAGATTGGCCGAATTAGTGCCTGTGTGCGAGAGAGAGAGAGAGAGAGAGAGACAAAAAATTGCAATTAACATAAATTGTTGCTGATGTTAAAGAGGAAACTAGTCAAAATGTAAACGTACAGACAAACAAAGTTAGAGTGATAAAGGGAGAGAGGGGGGGAAGTAAATACAAAACAAAAAGTTAACAAAAAATGTTAGAACTAACATAGCGCTATTTATCAACAGTTAACAGTCTTGGCAAAAAAAAAAAATAAGATCAAATTTTAACAGCAGTCAACTGTTAACCGGAGTCTCCCTGTGTGCCGTGTGTTTGAATTGTAAATTAGGAAATCAAATAAAAAATGTATACGTATGTGTGTGTGTGTGTGTGTTTGTGTGTATGGGTTAGGTGCGCGTGTGCTTGTTGTTGTATTGCTGAGTTTTTACCTGACGTCAGTTGCTGTCCACCTGCATGCGGCGGTCCATTTGGCGCTTGATGTTGTTGTTGCTGTTGTGCCATCAAACTATATGTTAAAGCATCCGAAGCTGCTGAATTGAAATGTTTTTTTTTTGTTTGTAACAGAGCGCGCGAGCGAGAGAAAGAGAGAGAAATGCAAAGAGTTATTAGAACTGCTTTTTCTTCGTTTCGTTTAGTTTCGTTTTTTTTTTATTTTGGCTGGTTGGGGTGGTGTGGGAGCAGGGGCAGACACCGCGAGCAAAGCGACGCGCGCGACGGCAGCAGAGTAGTGGATAGGGGGCAGGGTGGGGGTGGGTCAATGTATGTATGTATATATGATGTACAGATGGAATGGTAAAGCGCAAAAATTAAACTTTCGATTGTGCACAAAACAGTTATCGATGCCCAAACAAAATATAATAAGGATATTCCGTGTTAATAGAAAAAGAAACAAAAACAAAAAAGAAAGTTCTGTTATCGATAGTTTTTCTTCTGGGGGCGGGGCGACTGTTTTGTGCAGATAAACTAGATTTGCTTGATAACCCAACACCAGTTGATAATTTATGCACCAACACAATCCGAGACACCGTGACCAAGTATATATATATACATATATATACAAAAACTGTACAAATCGCGGACCACGCCTACACTCTTCCTCAACCTAACCCAAAAGTAGAACGTAAAGTGCTTGCGTGCGTATGTGTGTGGGCTTACAAAAAAAATATATACATATGTAGAAAGAGATTGAGAAAAAAAAATTGAGAACTGTTTCAAGCAAATGTGATTGATTGATTGATTTATGATGGTCGCAATCGGCGTCCCGCTTTGCTGGCCGCTCCTCCGCTTTTGCCTCGTTCTCCACACTCCGACTCCGAGCTCTCCTCCGTGTCCGTCCACACGACTTACCACTGCTGTGCGTCGCTTTGGGCTGCTGTTGCTGCTGCTGTGGCGGCTGGCTATGATTGCTGCGGTAGCTGAACAGAAAACCAGGCTGAACAATTGTGGCACGCTGTTGTTGTTGTTGTTGGTGTTGCAGAGCCTGCTGATGCAGTTGCTGATGTTGCTGATGAAGAGCCGCGTGTTGCTGCTGCTGTTGCTGTTGTTGCTGACGCACAGCAACAACCACCGTATTGCCGCCCAATTGCTGATGATGATATTGATAATGGCTTGGCGGCTGTGGCTGTTGTGCAGCAGCAGCCGCGTTGCCGGGCGCAACAACAACAGCTGCTGCCAATTGATGTTGCTGCTGTTGCAGATGATGTTGCTGCTGCTGCTGCTGTGCGGCTGCTGCGGAACTCACACAGGAACCCGTTTTGCTACGTGAACTGCGGCGCAGTGAAGAATGCTGCTGCTGTTGCTGCTGCTGTGCGTAGGTCGTGTGTTGCTGCGCTGCCGTTGGCGGCGGCACAAATGTTGCTGCTGCGTAACGTTGCTGCTGATAGATAATGGGCGGCGGCGGCGGCGCTGTGCGTGGCTGTTGCGTCCCTGTGGAGTTATAGTGATGTGGTTGAGGTTGTGGGTGTTGCTGCTGCAAATTGAGCACAGCGACAGCAGCAGCTGAACTATGATAATAATGCGGTTGCTGTCGTTGCTGCTGCTGCTGCTGCTGATGATGTTGTTGTTGTTGGTGCTGCTGATGATGGTGTTGGTGTTGTGGATGCTGTTGATGATGTTGCTGCTGCTGCTGCTGTGCGGCTGTGAAATATGCTGCCGCTTGAAAATGTTGCGCTGCTGCTGCTGGCGCTGTTGGCGTCACAAAGGAAGACAAATGAGCAGCAGCAAACTGATGGGCGGGCAGCAACTGTTGCGGATGCGGCACCGACTGTTGCTGCTGTGGCGGTGCATAGGGCGTCGCCATATGTGTGGCGGCAACTGCTGCTGCTGCTGCCGATGTTGGTGGCGCGGCCAGCACGCTATAATCAACAATGCCAACAGCAGAGCTATTGCTGCGTGTGGCACGTGCCGCCCCGTGCCCGTGGCCAGGGGGGGCGGCACGCTGATAGCCGGACGTTGTAGTTGTTGTTATGCCAGTTGCTGTTGCTGCTGCTGCTGCAGCGACTGCGGCTGCTGCTGCTGGAGTTGTTGCCGACGCTGTCGGAGGCGCAGCTGATGATGAATATGTTGCCAGCGTGTTTTTGTTCGCTTTGCTGTTGCTGTTGTTGTTCTGAGTTGTTGTTGTTGTGTGTTTGTTGCCGCTGCTGCTGCTGCTGCGTTTTAAGTGTGGCGCACCTTTTGTTGTTGTTGTTGTTGCTTTTGTGTTGTGCGTTTGTTGTCGTTGGGCGGCAAGTAAAGAGGGGGGTAGAGTAGTGGGAGACAACAGTTAAACAGCTTTGATTTTTTTTATAGTTTGTTATTTTTGCTTGCAGCTACTCTACTACGTTAGTTGTTGTTGTTGTTGTTGTTGCTTTTGGGAAATGGTAAAATGCACAGGCTTATGGATAAGGGGGAGAGGTTGTTTGTGTGCTAGAGAAAGGGGCAGGCGGGTTTGGGACGCTCAGTCGCTGACAATGATGATGTTGCTGCTGCTGCTTGCTGCTGCTGCTGCTGCTCGTCACTAAACTAATTTATGTTGTTGCTGTAGGCATGTATGTATGTTTGTTTATAAGAACACACACGCACACACCCACACACACACGCAAGCTCAAGACACTGCAGCAACATGTTGCTGTTGCTGCTGCTGCTACAGTTGCTGCTGTTCATAAGGCTGTTGCTGCTGTTTTTGCCCATCGCTTTTCGTTGTTGCTGCACTTTTGTTGTTGCTGCTGCTAATAGTTGTTGTTGTCGTTGTTGTTGTTGCTGGTGCTGGTGCTGCTGCTGCCGCTGCTGCTACTTAAACATTTCTCTCTCTCGCTTACTCTCTCCCTTACGCTCTTCTGCGCCTTCTGCCCATATTCCTGCCCTGCTCAGCGAAGGCGCCTCTGCTTGCGCATATATATGTTAATTATATATGTCTACATGATATATATAATATACAAATTTTGTTTGCTTGCACAAAAACAACAACATCATCATCATCATCAACAACACAAGGCATCAGCAATGAAATATGTTTTACATATATATATTTCTATATTTATATGTATATATGTACATATATGTATATATGTATATACACACAGAGATTTATATATACAGTAAAATTGTTAAATATATATATATATATTCTGGCATTAACAATAATATTATTTAAATTAAACATGAATAGAAAATTTGCAACAACAGCAACGTGCAAAATGAGATATCGAAAAAGAAAAATAAATACTGTTGCATTTTTCAACACTTTTTTGGCACCCCACAGAAAACGTTAATAAATAAATACAAACAAAATGTGTACACACTGGCCACGTACATCACTTAAAAATAATTTGTGATGCATAAATAAGTAATTAAAATAAATTGAATAAAAATACAAATAAAATAAATGTGCAGTTGAAATTAATGGGCGTTTTTTCATCGGAATGCGATATTGAGTAGATGAGTGGAACGGAATATTAACTGACGGGTGAACGGATAGATATAGTTACAAATGTTGTTGTATATTTAAATGTAAGCCCTGCTTTCTGATAGATGATAGCACAGCACACAGGGGTTTGCAGGGGGGGTGGGTGTGGGTGGTTGGTTATGAGTCGGCAAGCGAAAGCACGCACACCTCAGAGCCTAGATAATTATTATGTCTACAAAATACATTCTCGATCAATCAGCAGAAGTGCTGATTTAGCCGTTCCATATATGTATATTATTGGATGTTATTAAGTTAGCTTTATTTATTCGAGTTATCTTGTAAAAACTTGACGCATCTCCGTCCTTTTGTTGCAGACAGCACACATGTCGTCATCGACTAGGTCGGAACGCTATTGTGAAGTCTCCATAGCAATAATATATACCCTAAATATCTGCAAGGGTTTTTAAAACTCGGCAAACTGAAGACTTGTTGATTTTATTTTCACAATTCTTTAAATTTTTCGATCTAAGCAGCGCGACGTAAAAATTGCAACTGGATTTTGCCAAAGTGCGTTGCCATTGCGAAACATATACACGTACATATATGTATATATATATTTTTTTATCAACAAAACAATTAATTTAATACGTATATATATATGTGTGTGTATGTAGACTGCATGACGCTGCGCAAAAGGCAGTTGTACAAGAAAATGTTTCAGTTGTTGATAAGAAATTCGCGCACTTGACAAAAAAGCCGAGCACGAAATAATTAATTGTTTTTTTGTTTTTTTTTTTATTTTATGGTGTGGTAGCACTGGCCCGTCGTATGTTAATTTGTTGAAAAATATGAGCGAAATAAAGCATTCGGGTTTTAATAGAATGAGCACAAAAGAAAAATATAAAACTACATAAATTTGAACTATATACAAAACGGAAAATGCAAGCGATTCGTAAAGTCAACCAAAGAGAAAAAGTTATCTACACAAACAAAATGTACATAGTTTTGGTTAAATATGTTCAAGATATAACACTGGAATTCACCAACAAGATTATATGGTCTATTTGATACACAACAATAATAAAAAAAAAAGGAAAAGAAAACAGAAACTTATCACACAATTTATGAAAACAGATGCTCAACTGTATAAACTTCACACTGCCAAATATTTTCTTGCTTTACAAGGTTACTTTGGAAGTTTTACAGCGAGGAGCTATTGCTCGTAATCAATTGTTATCGATAACTACAATTTGTGAGGCGTGACAGAAAATCGATAAATCAAATTTGAGACAAACTAGAAATTTGCCATCAAATGATCAGATCAGTAGGGCAATAAAATTAGGGATAAGTATTCCAATCGGACGAATAATACTAAAAATCAAATAAAAATTGAGCCTCTACATTTCTAAGCAATTCTGTTCACTTTAATATAATTTTTTCTATTTTTTCTTGTCGTAAATTCCAGTGTATATATGTACTGACAATTCGGTTGAATTTTCAATATTAAATAATTTAGATAATCAACCGATTTGTACATTTAAACCCTTTGCAAACCTAATTATTAAACAAATATCAAACTAATATTTTATATTACAAATTTCAGTATATATTCTATGGTGTATATATCTTTTTAAGTAGAGTGACAAAAACTCACCACCAAGTTCACCAATAATATGCTCAGCGAATTCACCCTCTGAGAGATCGTCTTCTTCCTCGTCGAAGTCCTCCTCAAGATCGTCGTCCTCCTCGTCGTCGACGTCCTCCTCTTCGCTGAGTTCGTCCTCTTCGGCAACAATTTGGGCGTCCTCCTCGTACGATGAATCCGCCGAGTTGACTATCTCGTAGAAACCCACCTCCTCCTCTTCGGCTTCCACTTCCTCCTCCTGGTCTTGATCTTCGTCTTCGTCCGGCTCCTGCTCGTCCTCGTCGGCAGAGTTGATGCCGCTGGCGACCTCAAAGTGCGCGTTCGCAGCGTCTACGTTGTTGGCCTCCCGTTCAACTTCTGCGGCACCTTCTGTTTGCTGTTGCTGCTCCACCAAGCTGCCGTAAGGGTGCTCGTTGTGTTCCTCGTTCGCGTCGTCCTCGCCTGCAATTTTGTCCGCTGTGGCGTCAATTCTGGCGAGCAGCTGTTGCTGATAGTTGCGTAAACTTTTACGGTACTTTGTGTACTTGTTGTTGCTGTTGCTCTTCTTATCCAGGCGCTTCACAGCGACGTTGTTGTTGCTGTTGCTGCTGGACTCGTGACGAGCTGCGTCAATGGCGGCAGCGGCTGCTATAACCGCTGAGCTGCTGGCCTGCAAGCGCGCGTTGCTTGTCTCCGCGAATTTGCCAATCAAATCTTCCTGCTGTTGTTGCAGTTGTGCTCCAGTCGTTGCCGCGGGCTTGGGGCGCGTGTGGCTCACCTTGCGCGTCTTGCGGTAATAGTTGAGCAGGTTGCCCCCGCTGCTGCTGTTGCCGCCGCCGCTTGTGCTGCGTGCTGCTGCGCGGGCGGCTGCTCCACGCTGTGGCGTCGCCCCAATCACGTGCTGGCAGCTGCTCTCACTATACTGCTTGTTGTTGCTGCAGTTGCTACTGCTGTTGCTGTTGTGGCGCGCTGCGGCCGCGCTGCTGGTGCTGGGCAACTCTTCGGGCGTGAGTGTCTTGGAGCGTGTGCGCTGGGCCACACAATCGCCGCCAGAGGTCAGACGCGGCGTATTCTGCTGCTGCAGCAGATGGTGTGGCGAGGCTTCGACTGATGCAGTTGCTCCACCTGCTGGCGAGACGACCTCACTGACAACGGATGCAACTGCAGCTGCAGCTGCTGTTTGTGGCTGTTGCTGCTGCTGCTGCTGCACGCGACGCTTCTTCAGCGGCGAATTGAGCTCTACGTACTGATCTCCACCGGGCGCAGCTGTAAAGGACATGATGATAACGGCGAGAGCTTTAGTTGCGAGTGTGTGCGTATGTTTAATTTTCGGTTTGGGGCTTGAAGTTGGGGGGTGGGTGATTGATGGGTGGGGGTGAAAAACTTGCTTATAAATTTGACGATTCGAGAAACCAAAAAAAAAACTTGGCAAAATTGTTTCTAGTCTTTTTTACTTAGAATATTTTTGATTTTTTGAAGGGTGTGGCGCTGCTGCTGCTGATGACCTTTTCAATTTTGAGAAACAAAATAGTCTGCTGTACCGAGAAGCAATAACATTTCTCTCTCTCTCTCTTTTTCTCTCGATTCCTACGAATTTGGATTTTCAGCACATAGACTCACAAGGGTTTCGACTTTTTAAGCGAAGATGAGTTTGCGATAAATGCACAACTAAGTATCGATTGGTAATGCACGACTAACTATCGACTATCGATAAATATGAAATATAATTACACTGGTCACTCTTTAATATATAGCAGTTCGTTATCTATCGATAAAACAAGTTGAGTGTTGCCAACTGCACTTTCCAAATATAGCTACATCCCACGATTCAAATAGCCTAATCAGCGTTATGATCTCAAATCGTTAAGCAGACTAGAAAACTAGAGATGGCCGAGGTTCGAGATAACAAATATGTAATATTAAGCATTTATCGAGCCTATCGATATATTAGCTTTTAAACTTTGCCCTCTGCTAAAATTTCTATCGAAACAAATTGGAATATGAGGTATACTATAACATGACTTGATTAAATCTATCTATATGAGCCCATGGACGACTTTTTGACTTTAGCTTTCGACACATTTACTTACATTGGATGTTGTTGCGATGTTGCTGGTTGTTGTTGTTGCTGATGTTGCTGTGGCTGTTGCACTGTTGCTGTTGTTGCTGCTGTTGATGCTGACGCTTGCGACTGCCTGGCGATAAGGACGATTCGTTGGCGTTGTTTGACGAGGTGGTGTTAATGGATGAACGCGAGCTGGTTACGCTCCCAAATGCTGTTGAGCGTCGAGGAACGTCAGCGATAGCTGTGGATTTCTTGCTGTTCTTGCAGTTGCTGCTGCTTGTTGTTGTTGTCGAATTTGTATTTGTAGTTGCTGTTGTAAGGCTGCGACCCTTGCTGCGCGAACGACGTGCGGCAGTTGCGTTGGGGGCGACGACTACGGTGGATGTGGCAGAAGCAGCAGTTGTTGCCGCTGCTATATTGCGTTTCTTGTTGATGTTATTATTGCTTTTGCTATTGTTATTATTATTATAACTATTGTAACGCCTGTGCGTATTGGCTGTGGCTGTATTTATTGCTGTAGCTGTTGCAGTTGTTGTTGTACTACCGTCGTGCTGCCCCTCCGTCAATGCAGAGAGCGTTTGACTTTTAACGGACTCGGCCATAGACGACACTTAACCGCACTGGCATCGAACACACTTAACATGCCAACTTCACGGAGAATTGTTTGCAATTATAATTTGTCTTAAATCTAAAATGTTTTGCTAAATATAAAGTAAACCACACTTTTTTGTTTGTTAATCGAGTGCTGCGCCAAGGATAGCAGAACGCCTTGGTACAATTTGATATAGATCAATAATATTATTAGTTGGTTTTCACACACTTTTCAGAGTTTTGAGGGCTTTATTTTGTCGAGTTCCGCTGAGTGCGCGGCGTCAACTGTTTATTACGGGCAGAGCTGAGGAGTTTTGTGCTGCAATTGTAAAAATAATAGAGAGCACACAATTTATTTAGTAAATTTGAAGGTGGAAAGTTTTTTATTATTTTTTTTTTCTGCTTTGTATTTGGTGTCGTTTACACACTAATAACTTAAAGCAAAGTGATTACATTTGTGTTTTGTGGCAATCGATAAATGTTTTATAGTGCTAACTTAACGAAAAAAATAAAAAACAAAGCGCGGCGAATTTAAATATAAATAGGTAAAAACTTGTACGCTGACTGGATGACTGAATGCATGGATAGCCAAGTGAGAATTAACAGAAAAGATCATAGGGGTTGTGTGTGTGTGTGTGTGTGTGCAGGCAGGCTTAAACAAGAAACCGGCCGCTGTCACCAAGGGTAGTCAGAGATTTGCTGCCCCTTTCAGACAGGTACGCGCATGTATGCAGAAATAATGGAACAGGCAGCAGGAATGAAAATTGATAAGCAGCCAGCAACGAGCAGCACAAAAGAATACACCAACACCACCAGCGACACACACACACCAATGCAATCACATACTCACTCACTCGCACGGACTGACGCAGTTGAGCATATTTTAACAACATATGTGCGCAGTAAACACACAAATATGTAAATAAATTAACAGCTGTTTGCAGCAGCAGCAGCAGTCTCCAACACGTGCATATGCCCAAGAAAGAGAGTTGAGTGAGCGAGCGCGCATACGATTGTGAGCGACTTGTTTTGAGTGAAAATTGTTTACAGCGCACTCACTCACTCGCGCACACACAACCACACAGCTCTCGAGCTTACATAAAGTAACCGCGCACATGCTGCGCTGTTAATCAGCTGTTCTCGGCCGTTTTGTTTATATTTTGGTATTCGTAAGCAGCGCTGCGCTGTTGGCTGGCTGCCCCTTCTTCCTATGTATGTGCGAGCGAGCGAGCAGGCAACGAGTTTGGACTCGTTTGTGTGACTTGTCATGCTTGTTTCGCTGCGAGAACGCAATGCACGATCCCGCAAATACATACATACATACATACACACACGCGCATACATACGTATAACAATACAATAAGCACACGCGACGAACAAAAAATAAAAGCAAAACAACCAAAAGGCAATTGTAGCAGCAGCAGCAAAACGTGTTGGCGGCGGCGACGTCAACTGCGCCCTTTGCAAAGCCAGCAGCGACGTCGCGTCGTCGTCTTCGCTACACTATAGAAAATAAATGCGTAGTTCATGCGATGCGTGTGCGCCCTCATATTTAGCCGTTACATTGCCAACTCAAATCTGACATGAAACCCAACAAACCCAACAACTGTCAATCACAACAAAAAAATAAAATTCAGTTCAAGGCCGCTTTAAATGAAACCAGCAACGCAGTCACCGTCAACATGAAAATTTGTTTGAATTTGGTTTTTTTCTTATCTTTTTTTTTTTTTTTTTGCCAGTTTTGTCTATCTTGCAACCACAAGTTTTTCACACCAAAAAACAACAGACACGAAAAAATGTGCGAGGCCGCAAATGGCAGCGCCGTCATGTATGTTTATATGTACATACATATGTACATATGTTTGTGTGCGTGCGCTGCGAGCATTTACCTTGCGTGTGGCAACTCCAACATATGGCATGTGGTTGTTAGTCAATGCTGCTGCTTTATCTATCGGCAGCAATTGAAAAATGTAAAGGGCCTCGAGTTGTATACTTTAATTATGTACAACCTATATATAAATACATATACAGTAAAAGCTGTATGGACGGGCAGCTTCTTTAGCGGGTCAAATTAGGCGAGCTTTCACTGTAATTATCAGTTATCAACCCTGATAGCAAAAATAATTGACAAGAATTTTGTTCACTTACTGTATCGCCTTATTCATACCCCCACCGCCGCCAACAGCTACCCCTTACTTTATCTAGTGCGTATTGTTTGTAACTTATTTGTGTATATATATACACACACACACACACATACACACATTGCTGTAAACTCAGTCGAGCATATGATGCCAGTGAACATAACGGACAACTAACAGTGTTGCCCCATCAAGTTTTGTTATTTATTTTTTCATTTTGTATTTCTTGCTGCTTTTCTATTTTCTATTACGAAACTGCTTTTGTGGCCTACGCACAGCTGAGCAGCAGCCGCAGCAGCGCTCGCCGAATGTGCGAGCGAGAGCAAAAGCTACGAAAGTGGGGTGTGTGTTAGTGGGTTTGTGTGTGTGCAGAAGCAGCGCTTTCTACAGGGTGGAAGGGGAGACAACACAATAATCAAAGGGCCCGTCGTCACTGTGGCAACTTAACCGTAAAGTAAATTGCATTGGAAATTTTTCGTGTCGCGCTGCGACTGCGACGCAGCTAAAGCCAGGTTGAAACATTAAAAGAACGCAATAAAGCACTCGAAATATTTGTATATACATATGTATTTATATGGCAGCCCTGACAAGCTAAGTGCATGCAACAATTAAGCAGAAACCTTGCCATTGTTATTGTTGCGGTTGCCAAGCAGTGGAAGGTCTGCGGCAAGAGTTGATATTCGAGTAACGCTTACTAAAAGTTTTTATAAGTTCTGTTAAAATATACAGAATAACTTGTTGCAAGGCGTAGTAGCAAACGTCAAAGGCAGTAAATACATACTACATATGTACATACGTCGTTGATGGGCACTTACAAAATGCTATACATTGACAAACGGGCTATATAAGCATTCGCACATACACACGCACACCCTATATACTGTTATACACACAAAGATTCCCTCTCTAAATATTGCGGACAACCTATAATTTTGCTTCATTTCCATAGAAAAAAAAAAAAGGTTAATAGGAATTTTCTTAAAATCTACACAAATTTTAACATAACATTTTACTTATTTACTTTTCCTTTGAGTCTGTTTCTGCTTCCTTTGCTGACGACTAACTGTCGATTTCCAGTAAATAAAAAAATACGAAAAGGGAGCACTGGCAGCGACGCAGACAGCGTCAGCGACGTCAAAGTTGTCGTTTGCCTCGGCCTGTGCATGACAGAGAACGCACGAGGGCAAACACATGACGACGTTACACTAACACACACACATCCCCAATCTTTTACACACAAAGGCATACACACTCAAGCGTATATACGTATACGTGTGTACATAACGCAAGAAAAGCGAATTCGAAAGAATTGCTAGAAATAAACGAATGCATAAACTTTGAATCATCCAAATTTTGCATAGTTTTAAACTGCTACGTAATAAGTTATGAATGTACCTATTTTTTATTATATAAATATGTACTGCACCTTTGCTATACATTATGTACTTGCACACAGTTATATAGAAAAATAACGTTTGCACGAACCATTTTGCAGCTGTGCACGCACTCAAAGCCAACTCACGACTGACGATGGCATCAGCAGCGACAACGTCAATGGCGACCCCGTGTGAACGAAACGAAACTAGTGAGCGAACGAGCGAATGAGCACAAAATGAGTGAGAGTGAGTGCGTCAGGCAAGAATACATTTGAAAGCATACACACACACACAGATAACATACGCTAAATACAATATTCTTTATATAGCGTTATTTATCAAGTTGAATAAATTGCAATATAAAAGACAATTTAATATCAATATCTAATTTAAATAGATGGGACAACTGAACCAGTTCACACCAGGCAACAAAATCACTCAACAGGCCGTTAAGCAGGTCACTCAACCCTTGCCGCTAAATGGCAATGAGGTCAACAAACCGACTCAACCGCTGAACTAAGGTACTTTTTTTTCACTTATTTAAAGACGCGTGTCTAGTACTATAAAAAGTTGGTTTACTTTTAATAAATTAAGATAAAATTACAAGAGAAATAAAAACCATTTTCTTCACTGCCAACGAAATTTATTTTCACTCAAAATGGCTGCGACTGAGAAGAGAGCGCTCTCTGGTGCTTTGGGGGTTGAATGTGTACTCGCTTCTCGCTGAAATTGTTTCCCTTTACCTGTGACTGCGCCCCTTAGAGTGAAATTTGTATTGACCTGATCAGCTGATCGAGAGAGTATTTGTGTAAGTACATGTGTGCGAGCATTATTCTTGGGTTACACAAACAGCTGTTTATTGCAGTTTAACACACACACGCACACACACGAGTACCTATAGCTTGTGACTAATCTTCTTATAGGGTCTCTGGCTAGTGACCCGCCTACACACACACACACAAACAGACAAGTAGTTTTTAAAACACGCAATAAAAATAGAAGCCACGTAGATCACTCACAGTCGGACAGGGCCTGATAAAATGACAGCCACTTATTTATTCAAGGATAGATAACATTTCAATGATTTTTTTTATATTTTGCAGCCATCGCTAAAATGAGGCAGAAGCGTTACCAAAATGGCTGTTGACCTGTGTTCAATTCGCAGCGAGCGCTATATTGAGCGTCCCACGCAGCGCAGTCGACGTCGCTGCTGGCCTACTTGAAAAGCTACTCACCTGCAAATGCAACAACACGCTTGAAATGCAACTAGCTGGCAATTGTGAGTGAGCAAACAGATGAGGTTGTAAAACCAGTAACAAAAAACAATAAATATGCAAGCGAACAACAACACACAGACACATAACAGGCAATGCAACAGCTCAACAGAGCGAGCGCTCCGCTCAGTCAGCGTTGACGTTGCCGTTGCTGCTGCCGCTTCACAGTAAAAAGAGGCCACGGCCTGCGCAGCCAAATTGGGGCGAACAGCACAGAGAGCAAAAATAAAGAAAAAGTAAGATAAAAGAAAACAAACACAGATAAACTTTCGCTTATCGATGATTTGCTGCCCATTTGCATATCGATATATAGCTCACGCGCAAATATGCATATCGATTACAGTTTATTTTCGCTTAATTTTAGTTTGTTTTTTTTTTACCGCTAAATGCAAACAGCTGGCAAAATTGAATGAAGGACCACTTGACTGCGAATATCCAGCTGCAAGCAGATGCAGCTCTCGTTATCGATGCCAATCATGATCTCCTCGTTGGGCAGCTGGAGAGCATTAAAGAAGGCGGATGCCTTGCGTGTGTCCACGGAACAGGACACCTCCATTGCCGCCGACGACGACTGCGACTGGTTGACCTTGTGCAGCAGCAGGCGACTAAAGCGAGTCGTGATTGTGGCCATTTCAGACTCGGCCACCAGATTCAGTTCGGCTGTGGCGCTGCCATGGAATATGAGACTGGGCGATATGTTCTTTAGCTTGTCTATCAGACTGCGCAGAAGACGCAGCGAGGGCACACCCAGCACAAGCTGTGTGCTCGGCACCTTGGGCAGGACAAACGAGGGCCAATCGCTTGCCGGGACTACGGTGACGGGCACATCGTGCACCACTTCGCGCGGCTCGGCGGAACTAGGCGACACCACAGAGGCAATCACCGAGATGCAGGGAAATTGTATCTGCTTCAATTTCAACTTGCAGCTGTGTACGCTGCTGCTGGTGCCGGAGCGCAGCACGGCCAAAGCGCGACTAAGATGCATCGCAGACATGACCAGCACTATGAAGTCCTCTCCAGGACGTGCTGGCGTCATTTTGTATTCCGGAAAATATTCTTTGGAACCTATGCTGACCCACACAAGCGGCGATGAGGTCGAGCAATGCTCCTCGTTCACAATGAAATGCATGCGCTCCTGGCCCAATATCATGACGCAATCCTTGGCCAGTTTGGCTAACGTGGCGGCAATAGCCTGGAACTCGCGCATATAGAGCACGTCTAACATCTTGGCACGGAACTTCATGACTGTCAGCGACCAGTTGCTAAGGGACGCGACGTACACGCCGAACGACCAAGAGAACAAAATAAAAAAAAAAGAAAGAAAGGAAAAATCAAACGCTGGCTGCCAAAAAGAAAACCAAGCAACAACAAGTGGAGGCAATAGGGTAGCAAAACTACACTGCAGCGAAATACGAATATCGGTATTTGACTACGTAATAATTAAATAAAATTTGTTATTTTAATAATATATCAAGAAACATTTTCGATCGATAGGGACGAAGTTTGTATTTCAATTTTCCCTAACTAAAATGAAAAGATCATAAAACGAATATGCCACAAACCTGGCATAAGAAAAAAAAAATACAAATGCAGAACGTGACAGACTTGCAACTGGAGACGTCTCCAGGAATAGGACAGAGCACTTGGCCTGGCACCCGAGTTCAATGTACAAAGGCGCACTTATACACAAATAAATATACACACACACATACACACCTAGCTAACTCAGCCAGGCGATGGGCAGACAAAGCGAAGAGCAAGTTCGAGTTGTGTTTTGGATTTTTGAGGGGGCGAAACAGTGTAGAAAGAGTAAAGCAAATGAAACGCACCAATACCAACGCGCTAACCCTCACACACACGCTATGCATACAAAGCCGCCGTCAGACACACACACACACACGTAAACAACAGGATTTTGTTTTTATTCGCTGTACTGAAAAAAAAGAAGGCGTCTACGCCACCAAATTTCTGCAGTGGTAGCGTATTAAAGGACGGTAGCAGCTCCTCACTCTCGAAAACGGAAATCAAATTATGTATATGCCGCCTGTAAGCGGCGGCGGTGGCCAGGCAATTGACTGCTCTGGCGTGTGTTTGGGGTCAAAATATTTTCCTGTTGCAGGTTAATCAACTTTCAAGGTTGAGTTATGCGACACGGCAGCGTTGCCACATGGTTTATATGATTATGCTATGACTGCATGTATCTTCATTAATTTATGGCTAAGTCCGATAAGTTCAGTTATCGATATTTCCAGCACATAAAGAAACATTTAAATATGACCTTGGGTTTGGCTATCGCATGGTTTTCAGACATCTTATCCTAATTCATGAACAGCTTAAAATCGTAGATTCTCAGTGACGTCACAAGACGCGTATGTATTTCATAAGTGTGTGTAAGTACATTTAATTCAAATGCCGATCATTGCGTCTACAGCAGAGCATTACTTGCAAAAATTGAACACGAGTTGCCAATCACCAGAACAAACCTTCAGCGCAAGTCAATGCAATGTGACCATAAAAGCTACACAACTACTTACAAACAAACGACGAACACACACACACACACACAAACAGCACAGCACAATGCAAACTGAAAGCCATATAAAAAGCTGACAAGAGGCCAACATTAAATATAAATAAAATAAAATACGGTGCGCATGAAATTCAACGTGACTGCATTGAGGGAGGCACACATCACACACACGCACATTTAGACGCTGAGCATAAATAAAAGAGAAAGTAAAAACTTAATAAGATGCTGCGCATCAGTTCAGAAAAAATGATGCATTCATATAGATTATTAGATTATGTGCACTGCATATATACAGATAATAAGGAATAGAACTGAACAAATGGCTTCATATACACACACAACACGCAGCCAAACACTGGTAGGGCACCCTACACTGACTGCGCCGATCAGCGTTGCCAACCAAGTTGAGAACGTTGTCGAACACATTCCTATTACCCAAATTATAATACGGAAAATAAAGAAAACAATTTCTACCAAGTAAATAGGCATTTAAAATCTGAATGCAATAGGGCAGGCAATTTTCTTGGCGTTTTTAACCAAAAGCCATTGTAAAAATCAATATCGTTTGCTTTACCTCACACACAGCTTTAGCATTGCTCACTCTATGGCACTGGGATTCGACGTTTTTTTGCAAATTCTCATGCATAGGTTGACAAAATGTTTTATCAAGTACTAGTTGAAATCAATAAGTGCACACGAAACATTTCCAAAATTGTCTAAAAAGCAATCAAAAATGCAAATGGTCGACATTTTGTTTTCTGTCTGTGTGAGACAGGCCACTCGCTGCTGCTGATTCGACGAAATACACAAATGTGTGTGCGTGTATGTATATGCAATGTGTGTGTGTCTCGTTTGAGTGGCCAGCGGAGCACCAAGGAGCAAAATTGTGCTGAGTGATCGCAATATGCCATACATACTGCATTTACATAACCGTTTTAGAGGCTAGAGCTATGTATTAATATTACACTTACCTTTTGGCTATTTGTTTAGAATGATTTGCACAATTTTCACAGTTTTCTTTTATTAATTTCTACACGTAACAAAACTCCGACTCCGACACTGCTGTCAACAGCACAGGTCACACTGTTCTCGAAAACGGTGTTACCAAAAACCGCAAAGCAAAATATCATTAAACTGACTGCGAGTAATCGATATATCGACATATATCTAGCACAATATGTTGCGATATATTGTTGCACTAGCTGGTAGCAGCAGTTGCAGTTATGCGTGACAATGTCTTCTCTGTTTACATATATCGTATAGTTTCGTGTGGTGGCAATCGATACATTATCATCAACCCTAATTATTGTAATTTGTATTATTTACAAGAAAAAAACAGCCCGCGCACAGCTAAAACATTTGCGTAGTTTTATACCAAATCAAATTCAAGTTGTATATAAGCAATCACAATAGTACGTGACGTCGTTAAGCACACATATACACACACACGCACACCCTTTTCTACGTGCAAGCGGCGAAGCTCCCAATAAGAACGCGCCAACAGCAATAAAAAGACAAAACCAAGCGGCTTATCAGCAACAGCAGCAGCAACAACAACAGGTAAAGTAGCATTAATTACAATTATAGAGTAAAACATCAGCAAAGCTTAAATTTTGCCTCTCCAGTCAACGATTGTCGCGATCCGCACACAACGCCGTGTGCTGACTAATTTCTGTTGATTCTGTGACGTGTCCCAGTTACCACAATTGCAATGTGCGGCTCACCCAACATATCTGCCGGCACCGGCGCCCGGGCGCTTATCCTGGTGGGCGGCTATGGCACACGATTGCGTCCGCTGACTCTGAGCACTCCCAAGCCGCTGGTGGAGTTCGCCAACAAGCCCATATTGCTGCATCAGCTGGAAGCGCTCGTCGATGCAGGCTGTTGTCAAGTGAGAGTTTTCACGGCGGCCACAAAAGTTACATAAACAAGTTTCTCTCGAATGTAGGTCATATTGGCGGTCAGCTATCGGGCGGAGCAAATGGAGCAGGAACTGAAAGTGGAAGCGGACAAACTGGGCGTAGAGCTGATCTTTTCACATGAAAGCGAACCCCTGGGCACAGCCGGGCCGCTGGCGCTGGCCAAGCCCCTATTGACAGCCAGTGCAGAGCCATTCTTTGTCCTCAACTCGGATGTTATTTGTGACTTCCCGTTCAAGCAGCTTATGCAGTTCCATCGCAATCATGGCAAACAAGGCACCATTGTGGTAACCAAAGTAGAGGAGCCTTCCAAATATGGTGTTGTGCTCTACGATGAGCTCGGCTGCATTACAAATTTCATTGAGAAACCGCAAGAGTTTGTGAGCAACAAAATCAATGCGGGCATTTACATATTCAATCCCACGGTGCTGGACCGTATCGAGGTGAAGCCCACATCCATTGAGAAGGAGGTGTTTCCGGACATGGCGCTGCAGCAGGAACTCTATGCCATGGAGCTAAACGGGTTTTGGATGGATATTGGACAGCCCAAAGACTTTCTAACCGGTGCGTTCCCTCTGAACCTGAATCATAGTCGTCAGCTATCTTCCGTTTGGCCTTATCAGCGGAACAGTTCAGCAAAGTGTCTAATCAATTTTTGTGCCCAACACCAACTTTTATCTGATTTCTTGGAACAGGCGGCAGCTAGTGATAAACCAAATGCATGATAGAACGTTTCTAATGAGCTCTATTAGCTGATAAACAGATGCCCGTGGGGGTGTGATCTGGTCAACAAGTTGAGTCGATCCAGCCATGTTCGTGTGGCTGTCTGTGTGAACGTGCTCCGAAAACTACAAAAGTTAGAGACTCAAAATATGTAATCTACATTCTCGTATACCAGACGCAGAACGAGTTGTATAATTTTTTCGATATCTCCTTTAGAGATCGGGCTTTTTAAGCACAACTCAAAGATTAAAATTCGTTCGTATATTAAATACAGATTACAAATATTTTACGTTTAGGATAAGTCTTCCCAAAATCTCCCATAAATAGAAAAACTTAATTTTAAAGGCAGGGTCTTGCCCACATTTATATGTCATATAAAGCCCTTCAAATTTCATAAAGATCGAACCATAAACACAGGAGTTTATTAAGAATGAATTCCCTTTATATAGTATAGGGTATTTGTGTTAGCTTAGGTAGCTTAGAGCTGGGTGCAGAGTATCTTTTAGTCGGGCACTTCCGACTATAACATACTTACTTGCTTTTTATACTTTGCTTTCTCCTGCAGGCATGTGCCTATACCTCAGCTCGCTGCGACAGAAGCAATCGACCAAGCTGTATACAGGTCCCGGCGTCGTGGGCAATGTGCTGGTCGATCCAACGGCTAAGATTGGCGAGGGCTGTCGCATCGGACCAAATGTAACCATTGGGCCCGATGTGGTCATCGAGGATGGCGTCTGCATCAAGCGTTCGACCATACTGAAAGGTGCCATTGTACGCTCCCACTCCTGGCTGGACTCCTGCATTGTGGGCTGGCGCAGCACCGTCGGGCGCTGGGTGCGCATCGAGGGCATCACCGTGCTGGGCGAGGATGTTATCGTCAAGGACGAGCTGTACGTGAACGGCGGGCAGGTGCTGCCGCACAAGAGCATTGCGGCCAGCGTGCCCGAGCCGCAAATCATCATGTGAATCTGGAAGCAGTTTCTCCAATTAGTGGCCTATTGTAAATATTATAAGGTTTATCATTTTCTTATGCGATATTTGCCTTGACTCTGTTTAAATGTTTCTAACGTTTAAGCCGAATGTGTGTCAATATTCTAAACACAAAAACAACAACAAAAAAACAAAAACATTTCCATTAATTAGCCTGGCTAAAATATAGTCTTAAGGACTTTGAAGCTGAAATAAGGAAGAAAAAAACGAAAAGAAAACCAGTTGAGTTAGTAGCATTTTGACCAAAAAACTTGTTCACCAAACGAAGCATAAGTTTTTTATATTATCTAAATTGTAGTCAAATAAATATATGTATTATTAATATAAAACAAAACAAACTCTGCTCTTATTATTATTATTATTATTATTTGTACTAAGTAACGATAGCTGTGATCCCGTACGAAATATGAAGATATTTATTCTGTGTGAAATCGACTAAAGAGTGGGCCGACGAGCGTGAGGTTGCTGGTTCTAATCCAGCAGGAATCAATTTGTATATTGGTTAAATTCATTTCTTTTTATTCACATAGGAAAAATCAAAGAAGCAAACAAAATAATGTTAAATGAATTAAATAAAAAATTATCATTTGTTTAGCTACAAATATTCTTTAAGCCTTAAGTTTAGGGTTGATTTTTATATATAGAAAAGGTTGCCTAGCAACACCTGCCATGGTCGCAAAGCACAAAGCACAACAAACACCTGAGATTCGCTGTGGCAAAATGTTGAAAACTCTGAGCAAAGCGGATACACTTCCGCAGAGTCTGCTCTGGGAGGATAAGGAAGTGAAATTTGATACCCCACAACTGTGAGTTGGGCGCAATTTAAGCGACCATCAGCCCTAACTCACAATAACTTTTCAGACACACGCGTCTTCGCAGCGGCGAGAAAATATTGGATACGATTTACCATATAGAGGACAGCAAGGGCAATCCTGGCGATACGGGCCGATTGCTGGTGACCAACCTGCGCATCATTTGGCACTCGCTGGTCCACAAGAAGTTCAATTTGTGTAGGTTTCTTAAGGAATCCCAGCTGTAACTGATTGACCAACTGACTGACTGACTGACCAAACCGCAAGAGCTGGGGCTGGATACGTGTCTGAGGTTTTTCCAAAATGGATGCATGCTGGATTTGAAGCAGCGACCTAACGTTACTGGCTCTATCTATTAAAAGCTGTGACTGATTGACCGACTGACTGACTGATTGATTGATTATGTAAGCACAGACCAAATCGAAAGAGCTGGGGCTGGATACGTGTCTCACGCTCCAAAATGGATGCCTACGGGATTTGAACCCGCGACCTAACGTTTCCAGCTCTATGTATTGAAAGCTGTGACTGATTGAACGACTGACTGACTGACTGATTGATGATGTAAGCAAAATAGATGCTTGCTGGATTTGAACCAGCAACTACACGTTTGTCTGTCCGTCGCTTAAACACAAATGTCTCGCAAGATCTTGAAGTCACGTTAGCCAAGCTTCGTCAAACTTGGAATTTTCCAAACTCCCGTCCACTCTCGGCCCAAATGGAAGCTTCAGTATACATTTAAGCTTCCCAGCTCTTACGGTTTGGACTGTGCGGTAATTACCAAGCCGAAGGGGAGACTCTCTTAAATATATAACCTATTGATTGATCAATCCATAGCCATAGGCTATGCTCGCATAGGCACCACCAACACGCGCCTGGTGCACATGCACACCAAGGGCCGCATACCCAGCCAGGCGCTGTACATTCTGGCCATAAGAAATGAGACGCGATTCGAGTTTCTGTTCACGGACGTCTCTGGCGATACGGCGCGCAGGGATCAGCCGATCTTTGCCAGCGTTTTCGATGTGCATCAGTGCGTCAATCGATGGATTTAGCAAACGTTTCCACTCAACTCTTTTATTCCACAGCTTGTATCAGCGCACGTTTCTCTACAGGGATCTCAAGTTGCGCGGTGCCATTGTGCAGGCGGGTCAGCTGATTATAATGCCGGATGAGCAGGTGTACAGCCAGGTGCAGGGCGTCTGGAATTTGTCCAGCGATCAGGGCAACCTGGGCAGCTTTGTGGTGACCAACATCCGCCTGGTCTGGTTTGCGGATGCCAATGAGACCTTCAATCTGAGCCTGCCCTATCTGCAGATCGAAGCCGTGAGTCGCGTGCTCAGCACTTAACCAAGCGACTTCTTTCATTTTGGAGCACTTCCAGCTGCGCATACGTGAGTCCAAGTATGGCCCGGCGCTGGTCATCCAGACGGCTGAGACGGCCGGCGGCTATGTGTTGGGCTTTCGCATTGATCCCGTGGAGCGTCTGAATGGGCTCTTAAAGGAGCTGGGCTCCCTGCACACCATCTACACGGAGCAACCGAACTTTGGCGTACACTACGATCCGCTGGACGCGCGCAAACGTCAGGCCGCCGCTGCCGAGGAAGCTGCCCAGGCAACACAATTCAAAATTGAGGAATATCAGGAGCTGGACGAGCGTCAGGAGCGCGAAATAAATACCAAGCTGAACAGCTATCTCGCCGCGGGCTGCCTCGCTGACACGGAGCAAGCGACGCCGGAGCCCATCTATTGCAAGGAGCTGGGCTTTGCCATGGAACGCATACCCGAGGGCTACAAGCTGCAGGATTTGTGGAATGTGATGCCCACAAAAATGGCAACGCTCGACGAGTGAAATTCGGAATAAAGTACACTTCAAAAATAAGCCTGCCAATTATTGAACCAGTTTTGAATCTGGAATTCCCAAAATCTTTTCCACGTTTCACACTATGCTTAGGACATTTATTCTTGACTAACCCAGGGGCTTAAAGTCCGATCTTGTGTTTTTTACAATTTCAGGGCAAAGGGGCGAGGATACACAAAGTGAAACATTTATAAATTTGTATTTAGTCTATGGGAGAGCACATAACAAGTTTTAATGCCTATAGCTCTTTTAATCTTCGAGTTATGCTTACAAAACCATGTCTTATAATCGATATTTATCGATAATTTCAAAATTCGAAAGTATATCGAAAAAGTATAAACTCTTTCTAATCTAATTGAATATATATATAATGAATTTCAAGTCAATAGCTTTTCAGGTTTCAGAGTTCCGCCTTCACAAAGGCGAGCAGACATATAAGGATCAACTCAGCTCGTCATCCTGATCAGGAATATGTATATATATATATATATATATATTTTTTTTTTATGGGCTCGGGGCTGCTTTCCTCTGCCTGTAACACTCTTATAATCTTCGAGTTATTCTTGAAAAACCATGCTTTATAGTCGATATTTATCGATAATTTCAAAACGGGCAGATATGTCGAAAAAAGATCAAATCTTTCTGATTGATAAATTTTGTAGTTTCGGAGCACGACACCTTCACAGAGGCGAGCAGACGTACAAGGATCAGCTCCACTCAGCTCGCCATCCTGATCAGGAATATATATATACATATATATATATATATACTTTATGGACTCGGAGCTGCTTCTCTCTGCCTGTTACACTCATTTAAACAAAGCCCTTTGAGTTCAGGGCACAAGAATACATAATAGAATAAGAGTTTAAACTAAACTTATGGGTTTTCGATTTTCCAAATAGAAAAATCCACCTACTATATATACATTTATAATTATAGATGGTTTTATTGACGCATACAACTCGCTGTGTGTTTTAAGTAATTTAGCTCTTGTATGTGCGTTGTTCTCTTTCGTATTATCCATAGACCGATATTTGGTTGTTTTTGGAATCAATCGAAACTGTGTCATTAGCTTAAGGTTAATACATGGTTTGTCAGTTTAGCTGTTTGCCCGATTCGTTGGTATCTCAGTGCTTAGAAATTATTTAATTGTATTTTAATTTTAGTACTTTGTTTTTGTTTTGTTATTGTTTTGTTTTTATCTTGGTTGGGAGAGAGTTGTACGTTAGTACGTTCTGATTTATTTAAAGCAAAACCACGAATTTTGCTGTCTTTTTGCTTTTTTTGATCTCTTTTCTTTTTTTTTTATAAATTAATTCATATCACAACACACAGTTGATTTTACCAGCATGCACTATAATCAATATTTGTATATATACTATATAGTTTATATATATATTTTTTTTTATTATTTATACGTGATTGAATTGTTTACTTCGTTTTCTAAGCTATAAATTCAAACAAACTTAGTTAAATGTACGAAAATTAATATTAGTTGTGGCGTTTTTCACTGCATGTCGGTGTTTTTTTTTGGCCTCAAAGGCAGTCTGAAAAGAAACGTGTTAAGAGCCTAACAAAAATAAAATAAACGATATATATGTAGCTATGTATTTAAAACAAAATATCAGGAATGGCTTAAATTACGATTTCTATTCTTTTTTGTTTTTACAATATTCTTAACTTTTTTGTTTTTAGTTTTAACTACCTTTTAATACTTGTTGCTTACTTTTTAAGTTTTGTTTTTCTTCTTGTTTTGCTTTTTAAATTCTTAAAGGTTTTATTTTTGTTTATCTCCTTTTTGCATATCAGTTGCCCTTAAATGAGTGGTTTTTCTTTGTAATATTCGTTTAGTTTTTCATCAGTCTTGAAGACCAGTTTATATTATTATTATTAAATATTATATTATTATTTTAAGACGTATTTAGTTGAAGCAAGTGAAGTTGCAAAGCCAACTGCTGACCAAAGTAAACAAATTTACAAGAATTATAAACATAAAATATGATAAATTTAAAGCTAAATTAAGAATTAGATATCAGACGCGACAAAGAACACAAATAGGCTAAACGACTACAGAATAAACAAATTGGGTTTGGCCGTGTGCTATAAACAAATGCAAATGCGCAGCTCTAGTTTCTGCTGCTTAGGAGTAGGGTAGGAATATCTCTTATGATAAACATTTACTTAGGGTCTTGTGTTTTGCTTGTTGTTGTTGCAGTTTGGCGCTTCACTTGCTTCGGTTCGGTTGACGCAAACGGAAAACAATGGAAACGCGTCGCTTAGAATTAAACAGTAACTAGAACCAAAGACTTAGGATTTGGGGTTGTGTTTGTTTGTTTGTTTTCTATGTTACACACAGCAGTTTTGAGCATTGGATTACAAAACAAGCCTTGATGGCGTTCCAATGGCCAAACGTGGACATAGACAGAGAGATAGGTATAGGGGAGGGGTTGCTGCTTAGTTGCTGCTGTTGGAGATCTGTAGACGCGCTCGCTGACGTGTCATGGGCGGCGAGTGGCGCATTGGCGATATGGAATTGCCCTTGGCGGCAGTGCGTCGCTTCCGTTTGGGCGCTGCAGCAGTCACTGCGGCAGCTGTGCCGGCTACCTTGACTGCTAGAGTTGTTCCAGCTGCTGCAGCTGCTGGTCCTGTTTTGCGACGTCTTTTGGCCGTTAGCAGCGGTGCGCGGCGTCGACGCTTTGCGGCCGCTGCCTTCGGCTTGGCTGTGACTGTGACTTCGCCTGAGTCTGTGCCTGTGCCTGAGGTTAGTTTGTTGCTGCTGTCCTTGGTGTGGCCCTGGGTTTGAGTGGGCTCGTGTGGCACAAAAGCGGACGCGGTGGCCTGTTGTGGCAATGTCAGTGTGCTGCAAGAGTGAGAAACCAGCGCTGTGCTTAGAGCTGAAGTGCTTTAATCAAAAACTCTGACAGCTTACCTGAGCTTTGGTTTAAATGCCTGCTCCTGCTCCTTCTGTGCTGGCTCCTCTTCGTACTCCTCCTCGTCTTCATCATCGTCATCATCGGCATCGCTGTACACATTTGCAGCGGGCGGCATAAATTTGGGTCGCTTCAGTTCAAAGCCGCGTGCTTTGTTGCTAAAAGGGCAGACATTGTTAAGCCTGCAGTGAAATTGACATATTACTTACATTTTGATGGGTGTTATGGGCATGGGCCGTATGGGTTTGAATAGACACAGATCCATGAGTAAGCTGTCTGTGCTGGCATTACGTTTGCGTGCCGTTGCCGAGCGATGCAGCATGGATGGCGCCACCGTAAACTGCCGCAAATAGGCAGCCGTGGGCGCTATATATGGCTGACTGAGCACAAGCTGGCGATTGCTGCTGCTACTGCTGCTGGCGCTGGAGCTGGAGGTGGTGCCGGAGCCAGAGCCAGAGCCGGAGCCGGAGCTGGAGACGGTGACGGAGCCCATGATGCCGCCGGCGCCAATCAGCTTGCGTTTTAGGCTATGGCTATGACTGTGGCTGGTGCCTCCCTCTGTTGCCGGCGGTGCTAAAACTGGCGTCGAGGCATTCATGACCAGCGCCTTTTGCACCGTGTCCTTGATGAATTCGGTGCCGCGATGCAGGCGCACTGAGAGCGTTTTCATCAGCGCACAGGCCGCATTGCTGGCTATGCTGCTGGCGGTTGTGGGACGTGCCGCCAGCGTGCCCGCTGCTCCAATTGTTTGGGTGGGTGTGCTCGTGCCTGCGCTGACATTGTTGTTGCTGCTGCTGCTATTATTATTGTTGTTGTTATTATTATTATTATTGTTAATCTTGCGGGACGCGCTCGAGTCGTAGGTATAGGGCGCTGGTTGCCCGGCTGCCGCCAGCAACATTATTATTGCTGGTAAATGCAGCTGCCCACTGCTCCTGCTGCTGCTCCGCCTGCTCCCACTCCTACCCCCTCTAGTTTTTTTTGCTCCGTCAGCTGCTGCTTTGCTGGCGAATTTAACATGCCCGGCTTTTGATTTTCCTTTGTCTCACGCACAATTATTTCATCAAATTATTTCAACATTTTTGTTGTTTTTTGTTTCTGTTTCTGTTTTTTGTTTTTTTTTTTGTTTTTTTACCTATTTGCACTTGTGTCTGTGTATTTTTTGTGTTCGTCGCGCTTCTTCTTCTTTTCAGTTTTGCCAGTTTCGGCTTGCACGCTGTTTCGTACAATTACACACTACTACAAACTTATTCAACATACTCCTACTACTACTTTGCCTTCCATTGTGGCTGATTTTTTTGCTTGGCATTTACCGGTCCCAATTTTATCACTATTTTATGCCCAATCGCTTTATGCTCTTCCCGTTGTTGTCAATTTTGTTTTCACATCACTGTTTGCACTTTGTTTAATGTTAATTGCATTTGTTTTGTTGCGGTTTTTGCCAGAAACGAAGAAATTTTTACGTTTTGCTATGTTTTACACCTCACTACTGCATGTTCATTCATCAGCAGCTGTAGTCCCTGGCTGTATTCACCACACTGAGCTGATGGCTTGGGAGCTCAACAGTTGCGCCGCAGAGGACTTTGAGCGCTGCGTAATGAAAATACGGTACGTACTAAATGCAGCAGACCGATTGGTGTTTCTTAAACATTTATGAAATTAACCCTTATTTTGTTATTTCGTTAATGCATGTATTTAATATTTGACAAACATCTGCAGGCTGACCAGAAATTAATTAATTTCAGTATGCAGTGTGTACACACTGGCAGCTAAATTCCAATATTCCCTCAACCTTGGTCGCAAACTTTTCTTTCTAATATCAATTTAACATTTTATATAATCCTTGACAAATTAAATCATTTAAAGTGCATTGTAACTGATATTTATTTGTTTTGAGCTTAAATTGCTAGTTTGCCTGTTCATTACGCGCTTTTTATTTTGAGCACAATGAGTGTGACCAAATTAAGAGAACACAAATTGGACATGCTTAATTTGTTTCAACTAGGTGGCAGCACTGACACATTGCTAAGCAGCGGCACATTAGATTTAAAATTGTAATTTTCGGGAAAATCATTTGATATAATTTTTACAAATAAACTAAAATACTTTGATAGAGACTAACAGTTTGTGCCCATTTAAGCTGCTTTCACCTAATTCTTTAGCTTCTTTGACGGCGGCAACTTCTGCCGTGCTGTTCGATAAACATTAAACTTTATTTGAAATAAAATAATTGCAGCTACTGTGCGCTGGCGCAAAAGCCAATCTTAAATCATAGATCGCGCATCGGTATCAAGTTTATTATGGCTAAATAATTGCCAAAGCGCATGCGGTGCACAATTTACGAGTACGCGGAGTCACGCTTCGGACTGGTTCCTCTGGATACCACCTAGGGATGCGCCGCAGCAGCAGCCGCTGCCGCTGCTGCTGCTGCTGCTGCTGCTGCTGCTGTGACAGAAGTGTTTTTTGGCATGTCAAATGGCCGTTGAGCTGCACCCGTTTCGCCGCCCTCTCAGCCATTGACTGGCCTTTGCCTTTAATAACATTATGAAAACGCGTGTTTTACAGCTCATCAGAGTCGAAACGTTGCCGCATTGCTTGCATTTTTTCGTGCACTCTTTTTGGCCCGTCCGTCTGTCCCCGCCAGTCCGTCTGTCCGTCTGTTCGCCTGTTCGCCTGGCTCTGCCTGCCAGTTAAGAGTCAAGTCCTCGCACCGCTGGAGGTCGCTTGGGGGTCGTCGTCATCGTCGACAGCGGCGCCCTCCCATTGCGGCACCATGCAGCCACGCGCGTCGCCTTCTGCGCAACCGCAGCCACCGCAGCCACAAAAGCCAGAAGCAGCTACACACAAGCACACACACACACACACACACCCATAGACATACACATGTAGAGATCTGTGTATATACATATAAAGCTGGACAGGCGTTGGCTGTGCCTGCGCAGGCTATAATTTTCCAATATGCAAATGTGTTGTGTGCGCTGCCTCAAAATGGCGCAGCGGATGCCGAACGCACGTGGGACGCAGCCACAAGGCAAACGGAAAGACGCGAAACGGTTGCAAACGACTACGAAATACCCTGTTTACGGCGTAGAAGCAAAAAGGGTACAAACCGATTTAAGGAAAAAACAAAATAAAATTTACCAATACTATACATTACATTTTATATTGTGGAAGAGGATTACGGACAATCTTCTTGGACTGATAACGATAAAATGGCTCTAAAACTGTTTATCGAGGGCAGTCACTTTCAAACTTTTCGCGATTTGAGGCGGCGTCAATGCCATACAAATACAATCGAATCGCCAAATTCATTGACTGCAGCTGGAAGTCTTTAGACTCATATAGATTAAGGCAGCTCGCTTGCCCGCTAAAGGGCGTGGCCAAGGCCTTATAAACCATACATAATAAAAGTTTTTAATCTGCAGCTATAATAGACCGCACAGGCATTGCGCAAATAAAAACGAATATACCCTTTTGGACTCTGTGAGCAGAGTATATAATAAGCAGCGGCCAACTGGCGTCGTGCGCTCATTAAGGACATCGAGATGTTGAGGTCCTTCGAGCCGAGTGGCCAACCATTGACAATTATGCAATTTTGCGGAACAACTAAACAAATTATTTTCACTAAATTAAATCTTAACTCGTGCTGGGCGCACTTTTTTTTTTATGTGATTTGATTTTATTTGGGGGAACACGTACGCCTCCTAACCTCAATTATGGGCTATGAAAATCTTCAGGCGTGATGAGTGCCTGTGGATTGACATGTGGCCCGCTGCTCCTGCTGCTGGCTTCAAGATCTTGGGCGCAGCTGCGGCGGCTCCTGTTGAGTTCGCCAAGAAGCGCGTGCTTAAACAAAGCGCCTAACAAAAAAACTTGACGAAAACGCATTTGACATTAAAGCAGACAAAAGCTGCGTGCTGTGAGGCTCAAGTAAGCGTAAGAACAGAGCCGAACAGCACGGCGAATGCTGAACCCGCCTCATTAAAGGCGAATTAAAAGCAACGAACCACATGCGATTCGAATGAAAGTTGGTATGTGACATCAGCTAAGCTATAGAACATAGTTGGCCCCACAATTATGGCTGCTAAGCATATGGGAAATTAAAATTAGTTGTACTCTTAATGACTTCCCATTTGCAGCTAATGAAGCTGCGCGAGACACGAACTTTAACGATGTTTGGTTGTTTATAATCAAGAAATCGAATGCACAAGATAAATGATTATTGAATACACTCAAACAAAAATTTATGCGCAACAAATTTAGCGCATTGTTTTCGTAAAACGAATTGTTCAATGCACAAATCGATTTACAAGACGAAACAGCTCGCTCCCTGTCTCTCTTTCTCTCTATGTGTCTCTCTCTCTCTCTTTAGTTCTCTGGCGATTTCAATTACATTTGGGCCTCCACTTGTTCACAGGTGTGAATTGTGTTCTGAAGTGGGTTTTTTTTGGGCTCTTTTTTTGGTAATGAAATAACCATAAATCATCGCACAAATGAAGTTCAGCATTTTAGTTTTTTGTTTTTTTTTTCTTCCATTTTTTTTTGTGGGGGGTTAGCTACAACCCTCGCTGCCATATTTTATTTCTCATCTATTTTTCGTTTCTTTATTGTAAAGTGTAACATTGATTAAGCATTATTAGCGTTCATTGTTGTTGTTGTTGTAGTTGTTGTTGTTGTTGTTCTATTCTCTCTATTCTGCTCGACGTTCCATTGTAGACACATTGGCCGCATTGGCGTTGTTTTTCTGTTGTGCACAGTGGGACACTTTCCATCATCAACACTTTGGAATGATGGAACGTTTCGTTGGCCAGGTCTGGCAGAGCGCTTCACTCCACATCCCCTCCCTCAAGCACCTAGAAGATGCGCCTGCGCCATTTGGGGGGGCCCGAACGCATTGATATATGTCTATTTGTAAATCAAAATTGATTTGCTTTATAGCATGGGATAATGAAGTTTTTTAATGAACTGTTGGACGCGAAAACAAAGAGAAACCAAGTGTAGTTGGATTGTGTAGTAAGAGGATTATGGGAATTGTTTTCCTATCAAGCCCTGAGGCTGTTGCGGCTTTCGAACTCTTCATAAATTTATATAACCTAAGTTAAGCCAAGCAAAAGTATTTTTTATTAAATTTCATACGATCTTGGACCACCAGATTTCCACCCATTTTCCAGTCGGGTTGCCAATCAATATCCTAAAGGAACTTTGAAACTGAGCGTGAAGTCAAATTGGATAAAAAGCAATAAAGTCTTTTGGAACCACTTTTCGCCCATTTTTCACACGATCGGGTGGAATTTTCCAAAATAGCACGAAATTTTCCAAATATTATTCATTAGCTGCCTAGCTCTTACGGTACGCGCTGAGCGTTGCTCGTCAATCAGTCAGTCAGTCAGTCAATCAGTCAGGAAAATGTAAATATAATGTTCTAATAGTGTATAAAGTGTACATCTCAAGAAATACCTAACATTAAAAATTCCGCTCTTAAGGTTTGATCTGTGCGTACCTTATCGATCAGTCAATCAGTTAGGAAAAAATGATTTAACATATGTAGATATAATGTGTTAATAGTGTACTTTTTACGACAGTTCTGAAGAAAGACCAACTATGAAAATTACAGGTCTTACGGCTTTATTTGTGCGTATATTATCAATAAGTCAGTCAGTCAATTAGTCAGGAAAAATATATATGTGCATATAACGTTCTAGTGCTTAAAATATAAATATGAGAGTGTCTCGACAGTGTTATATCAATTGTTCAGCCCTATTTTTCCATTTCGGTTATATGAAATGGTTTCAAAATTTGATTTCTTGCCTTAAGGCGAGTTTGGTCTAATAAATCATAGCCAAAATGCTGAGGAACAGTGCTGCCAAAAAGATGACAAAACAAATAATGCAAATATGAAAGAAACGGCCAAAAAGAGACGTCGACAGCAGGGGCTGGGCAGCAGCACGAAGCGGCCATTAGTCAAAGCGAAGGGCAGAGTTGGCCAATAAAATTGCCGGAGAGATGGCCATAAAAACAGCGGAGATGGCCAAAAGGGCCACCGTTGGACACAGTTGGCCACAGTTGGCCACAGTTGGCCAAAAAGCGCCGCAACAACTCCAATAAAAGTTATGTGGAAAATTGATTTTGCGGTAGCCGGGGCAATAAATGTTTTGCCCAAATGCTAAATACGAGTTAAACACGACAAGGGCGGCGGCCGAGGAGAGTGCAGCATGACGGGGGCAGTCGGACGGGGGGACACGCAAATCAACTGGGCAACTGAGCAACCGGGCAACTGGATTTGCGGTCTTGCGCAGTGCATGGAAAACCTTTTGACAAGGTGAGAAATATGCATGGCAACAACAACAACAAGGAGCAACAACAATAATCGGCCAGGACACAGGACATATGGCCCAGAACGAGAGCCAAGAGTGTGGCCGAGACTGCATTGGAGGAAATATGATGACATATCGCGTCATAGTTCAAACGGCAGGGAATCCTCTGATCAATTTTGTACACAGCAAGGCGCCATCTTTTTGTGAGCATTGCATGAGGTTGGACTTTTTGATACCCTCTAGTTAAGATTGCCTGGCAAAGGTATTGTTGCGTTCAGCAATCAGCAATTGTACTCGAAGCAAAAATGATAAAAGTGAAGTAAATTGAGCTTAAGTTCGAATATTCTTAATCTGAGTGCGAAGTTCTTATTTTGAGAGTAAAATTCTTTAACTTAAAGAACTTAAGAATTCTTTAAATAATCAAGTTCTTTAATTTAAAGAACTTAAAAATTTTTTAAAAACAAAGAACTTAAGAACTTTTGTTAATAACAAATTCCTTGTACTTAAATAACTCTTTTAATAACAAAATTCTGTAGCTTTAATTTAAAAGATTTTTAATACCCTTAAGAAACTTTTATGCTTATTTCATTTAGGCAAATTCTTGTATTAAGTATTTTGGAACCAAGACTTTCAAAAGCAAATGTATTTGATATTTGAAGCAAAAAAGCACAGTTAAAGATAAATTTATGAGTTTTTGAATATCATAGAAAAACGGGTTTATTTTAAAAGTTTTTTATCTTTTTCTTTTGTATTTTCACATATTTAATAAACTTTTTTCTCCAAACTTTGTATGCCATATCTCCTATCTAAGTAGGTTAAAGTGCCATTTACAGGGTATCTGGGTAGTCATATATGAACCACTTGTTAACTTTTTGCCCTTTTGTTTTCTGTGCATGCATTTGGCTTGGTCAGTGGCGCATTTTTCCTCGAGTGCGCCAAATCGTGGCCATAATTTTTTATTATCCAGACAGAGCCTCGGCCCTGGACCCTTCAGCAAACACACACACACAGGCACACACTCGCACACACACTCGATGTTGGCTTCTGTTGGGGCTTCTTTTTCGGGCAGCGTCTTTTCGCTGCAGTTGCTTGAGTAGCCATAAAAATAATTAATTGGCTTTTATGTGGCAGGAGCCGTTGAAATTTCGACTTTGCCTTTATCAATGCAAATGCAATTTTGCCCTGCTTTCTGCTTTTTTAATTAGTGCTATTAATTACTCACATCATCATCATCATCATCGAGTGCATCTGCTTTGCGGTTGCACAAAATTCATTTCCGTTTTGGCAGCCATTTTGGCTTTTCAGTCTTTTAGGCATGGCCACATTTATGCCAAGCTTTCAGCTTTTAATTAGTTTTGTGGTTGCCCCATTGTTGACCAGCTTTTAATAGATTTTGCTGGTCAATTGCAGACAATTTTCATATTCAATCATGCTTCTTCATATAGAAACCGAAATTCTGATTTAAAATGCAAAACAAGCCTCCGGGTTCGTTTCCCAGGCTAGTTTATGGAAGGAGTAATAACTTAGGGAAGATACCCATCTGTAACTATATGCCTTACATTTAAATATTATAAGAATAAGATTTAAACTAATGTAAATTTCCTACTCGGGTAATCATTGAAATAAGGAATAGTTAATATGGTTAGAAAAATGATCGATAAATTTCATTACTTTTACTATACAAAGTTGTTCTCCTAGAAACCTCAATTGCTGGCGGAGAGTTTCTGTAAAGGCTGGAACATTAAATAAATTACTCTGTACTCTCTCCAAGGCAATAAACAATATATTCGGAGCTTAGTACAGCTCGTAATTTGGTCGAGAAACAAAAGTTTTTCAAACAAAAAATCTCTTTTCGACCAAATTCGGTATATGTATATGTTGTGTACTACAAAAAGATATATTGAAAGATTTATTGTATAGATAAAATATAGGCAGAAGTTCATGAATATATTGACTTGGCTTTGATCAAGAATTTTCAGCTGAAGAAGTTTCCTCTCGCATTACGTGAGATTATTTATTTTGTGAGGCAAATGGTTTTTTGGTTTCCATTAACGTAGAATCCAATACAGCATACAACTTAAAAAGAATTTCGAGAATTCCATCCGCAACTGCGGAAAATTGGTGAAAACCCCGTTGCTAGAAACTTTTTTGTTTGCCAACAGGCTGCAAACTAATTTTGAAAGACCTTTGTGAAAATTCATTTGAGACAATTTCCAAGTTTTTCCAAAATCTCTAAAATATTTTGATTTCAACTTTCTTCATTTAAATGCCTTCAAACTCATTTCATATGTCGGTAAAATATTATTTTTAACTCAGGGTTCAGATAGTATTCCCTCCAAGGTCGGGAAATGTGTAAAAAAGTACTACAGTGAAAATTCTCCTAATGGACATCGCTCTTGGGCAGGCATTCCTCAAATTTTCTCTAAAGTCAATATAAAAAAGGCCACAGCCATGTGTACCCTCTCTTAAGCGGACAGTAAAACTTTAAAGCAAAGGAAGGATGGGAACTACCCACTAGTTTTCATATATAATATGAATTTTCAAGATAAATCCATATAATAATTCAATTATTTTATATTTTATGTAGAGTACAGCTTGAGGTGCACATAGAAAGTGTCCTGTGTGAGGCATTCACTGGTTTTTAAGTTATAGAAAACAGTTAAAGCTGGTTATTCTCAGAGTTTTCCTGGGTTCCCTAAGTCCAATATCCACTCCAACTGAAATAACAACCGCAGCACATTTCCCTTCTCTTTTTAATTTCATGTTAATGCTCACATTTGTCATGTCTTTGTGTTTGCCAACGGAATTTTCAGTGCATTTTCCTGCTTAATCATAAATTATTTGATTATTTTTTGCTTTTGCAGCGACAACATTGCGAACCCTTTCTGCTTCTTGGCCTCGCATCAGTATTTTCATTAATTTATGCAGCACAGTGTGAAGCAATTTTCATTGTTATTGTTGTTGTTGTTGTTGTTGCTGTGCTGGAAAATGCACTGCATAAACTGTGTGGAAAATTGTGTGGAAACGCGAGTAAATTGTTGTAGAAAATGTGCAAAGAAAGCTAGAAACGAGCGCCAAATTAATGAGCTGCAATAGCAAAACAATTTTAACAACAATCATCGCAGCGGCAAACCAACAATAATAAACAAAATTATAATAATAAAAATAGAAAAATATTCATTTATAATTTGCAAAGTGGCGATGGTGCTCAAAAGGTATATGCAAAATATACATAAATTATGCAGCAATTTTTTAATGGGGTTTTCTTTTATTGCAATTTTGCTAATATTCAAAGTTTAACTAGTTTAATTAAATAAAATATAATAAATTAAAAAAATTAAAGTAGAGCACACTTTATAAATATATTTGCATCCATAATAAAAATGTTTGTTCTTTTTTGTGCAAAGTTTTGGAAGTTTCAAAAAAGTTTTCATGTTAAAATTATTATTAAAATGATTTAAAATTATTATTAATAATTTAAAATTAAAAAATTTATTTGTTTACGTTTTTACATGCCAGCACGCTTCTAAAGTGACGGGTTCGAACCCTAAATGTAGGAGCTAGTCTATATATATATATATATATATATATATATATAGATATATTTAGGATTTATAATATATATATATATATAAGTTTGTGCTAACTGACGGAATGACTAGCTCCTAAATATATCTATGTATATATATATATCTATGTATACATATATATATAAATATATAGATAAATCCCAAAAAAACTTCTTGTATAGTTGCTTTTTAAACTTACTTTCATGATCAAAATTGTTCAGAAGAAAAGTTTTGAGACTCGAAAGTTTCTTTATAGCTGCAATGAATACTTTCTTTCATACCAAAAATTGATTAAAAGTAAATTTTTAAGACTCAAAATTTTTAAAATATATAATGTCTGATATATTACATACGATATATTCACAATAATTTTTGTACATTTCCAAAATTTACATGGAGAATTAAAGCAAAGCTCAAGTCATGAACAAAATCAGGTTATCGACTATAAAAATCGGTCAAGTGTTAGCCAACTTTTGAGGCTTTGAAGTCTAGGAAAAGCATTTTCTATAAATTTGTTAACTAGACATATAAAAATTGCATGCTTTCCAAAGGAAAAAAACAATTAAAGCAAGAGATCAGGGCACGGAAAGCTTTGTGTCTGAAAGCTATGCCAAGATTTAATGAATCAGAAAAAAAAAATGAGATTCATGCCCGTAACTGTTGTGGTTGTGGGGGAGTGTGCGGCGTGTGCTGCGGGTGTGGCAAGCGTTGCCATAAATAACGAAAGGTCTGAAAATAAATAACCCAAAATTAACACTAATGAGTTTTCTGTAATTTGAAAAAGTACCAGAGATTGGGTAATAAGTATTAATCAAAAAAGTTACAAATTATAAATAAAATGCCGTTGAAAAAGGCAACTTTCGGAAATGTTTCGAAGCGAACTGCGCAGCTTGCGGTGGGCACAAAAACTCACGCCCCTTTTTCTTTTAATGCCAAATACGAATTGGTTAAAGGTTCTTTTGCGCGCCAAATAAAAAACCAACGCCAAATTTGAAATTTGAACTGGCAGTAAAACGTATACACTTGGAGAAAAATAGCCTCCCAATCGGACTAGAGTTCCAGAGCTCTTAACTTGAGAACGAGATTTTTGATTTTAAGCCCACAAAGTTTTATAATTCTAGATTATTCTATTTCTATTGAAAATGTTTTATTCTTATTTAAAGTATAACAATTCTTAAAATAAGTATTTCTTAACTTAAGAATAGGAATTTGGTAAATCTAAAGTACGTAAACTGTAGACACAAATCGAAAACTTAATCTGAGAAATTATTATATTTCCTTTGAATATTTTAACGCTTATTTCAAGTATATAAATTCTTGTATTAAGTTTTTTTTTAACTTAAAAATGGGAATTTCTCAAACCTAAAGTACGTAAACTCTAGACACAAATCGAAAACTTAATTTGAGTAATTATTATATTTCCTTTGAATATTTTAACGCTTCTTTCATGGATACAAATTCTTGGAATAAGTATTACTTAATTAAAAAAACAAGATTTGTTTAATCCTAAAACTTCGAAATTCCAGACAAAAATATAAAACTTCGTCTTTGAAATAATTATATTTTCTTTATTTCAAGTATACAAATTCCTGCATTAAGTATTTTCTTACTAGAGATCCTAAAGATCCAAAATTCTAAGCCAAATAGAAAACGTTATCTGGAAAAATATCTTTAAACATGTTCTACGCTTATTTCAAGTTTAAAAAAACTATGGTAAACGTATTTTGTGCTTAGTTTAGGGATAGCCCACACTTAATTTAGGCATACTTTAGAATCAATGAGAAATCATCTATTTTAGCATTACGTGCGGCATTTTCTCCGAGTGTAACCCATATGATATACCCATTTAGTTGATGTGTGTGCAGTTAATGAGGCGGAAATGCAAATCAGAAATAAAAGAGTGTACCACAGGCCTTGAGCCAGGGCCGGGGCCAATTGTTCACTTACCGGCCCAACAAAAAGTACGTCAACGACGATGTCGTCCAAATCGGACCTGGTAGTGGGTCCATTGTTTCGCACGCATAACATTTCAATAAAACAACAGAGCAGAGAGAGAGAGAGGAGGAGGAGAGAGAGGGAAATCTCTAAACTACTGCGTGCTGCTGCGCTTTTGTTTGTTTGCATTCGCTTTTTATGACCTCTCTGGGGCCCTCACTCTGGAGTGCGAAAAAAACCAAATACAAAGACCTCGTGACGATCCCGAAAACAAATAGCGAGAAATTCGTGTGTGTATTGTGTGTGTGTTGTTTGGCATTAGTTGCAGCTCAATGCTTGTCAAAGGAACTATTAACCATATAAAACCGCATAAGTTTACGAATTTTTGAATTAGAGAACTGTCAAATGTCATAGGTTAAGCACGAGGGGCGGGGGGGGGGGGGGGGGCTGTCAGAGGAATCCTGATAAATGTGTGCCTAGATCCTTGGATCCTCTTTGTTTTATTATTATTGAATATTCGGCTGACCTCATAAGCTGGGTCGAGCCAGCGACTTTCTTCTTTTTTAAAGTAACTCTAGTAACTGGAGTCGAGCCAGCGACTTTTTTTAAACGGTAGCTCTAGTAACTAAATCTTTTACATGGACTCAAAATAGAGAATAGAACCAGCGATTTTTTTGACGGTTGCTCTAGTAATTCTGTCTTTTATATGGACTCAAAATTGAGTCGAACCAACGACTTTTTTTGCAAAGTTACTTTAGTAATTGAACCTCAAAATACAGTTGAACCAGCGACTTTCTTCAATAAGGTAGCTCTAGTAATTTATTCTTTAAGATGGACTTAAAATAGTTCTATATATAAGTAAAAATAAATAAAACATGTTTTTAAATGTTTGGATTTTGGTTTAAACTCTATATTGGGCAAATGATGCGGTTCAGAGTTTGGCTTATGGAAAAATTAAAGTTTCAACTTTCAAATTGCTTAAAATTCTCAACTGGTTTGGGCACAATCTTACAAACTTTTTTCCTAATGATAAATCAAAACCAATATAGTTTTTTAATAATGGATTATACAAAACATATAATTTATAATAAAAAATAAAATATAAATAATAAAAATTAAATAATAAATAATACAGAATAAATTATAAATCAAAAATAAATAAATTATACATAATAAATATTATATAAATAAATAAGGAATAAGTATTAATAAAAATAGATATTAAATAATAAATAGTAGATAATAAACAATATTAAATTAATAAATAATTATAAATAATAAATGTTAAATAAATAAATAAAACCATAGCTAAATTTAACTTCTTAGGCGTAATTCGATGCACAATTCCGCACACAATCTATTAAAAATTAGTCAATATCAGTGATTCCTTTGAATAAACAAAAGAGCGCCGACATTCGGTAGAGTTCTCGATATGTCCTGTGCTGTAATAGGAAAAGCCATCTGCTAATAGAGTTAACACATTGAAATGACTCTATAATAGGGCGCAAATGCGAAAAACCCCGAGAAATTATAATGAAAAATGTGGCAACATAATGAGAAGCAACATAAAATCGAAAATGGAAAACAAATCGCCCATTTGTGCGCAAAAACTGAAAGGAATCGGACCGGGACTCAGACCCGGTTCGCCGAGCCAAAATGCAAACAGATGTAAATCCGAGCGTAAAACCCAATAACCTAAAACGGCTCAACAAGCGGCCGAGGCCAGGAAAGTGGCCTGAAAGACAGCAGGAGAAAATGAAAAGCACGGCATGAGGCATGAGGCATAAACCGAGTCAGCGGGGGCGGGTAACATAGGTCAAGTACAAATGCATTAGGAGGACATGCGTTTGGCCTCAAATAGAGCTGATTTTTATGATGATGGCAAAGGCGGAAACGGGCACAGTTGGCGGGGCCTTAGAACGGGCCCAACACGGACAACGCGTGCCAAAGGTGCGAACGGAAGTGCGGAGCAATTGTTTTGGTTTGTTTCCTTAAAAGGAGCCCAAGCCAAAAGCAGCTGGTCTTCTGCGACCCCCTCCCAACGCCCTGTGTCCATTCACAAATTATGCAATCAAAGTTCGCCAAGTTCTGCGAACTGCGAACGAAAAGGCAGCACGTGGGCTACGTGAAGCCGTGTCGCCAGCCTTTGAGCTGTAAATACGCTGAAAAATGGCTACAAAATGCTAAATAATATTTTTAGAATAGCGAAGAACGCGTTTAAGATTTGCTCTTTTTGCATATTTTTTTTTTAAAACTGTTTATAATACTATATTGAAAATATTTTATACTTTATGGCATTGCATGAATTCGCGAGGTAATTTAACAAGTGTTGAAAAATGCTCAAATAAGTATTTAAAATTCACCAAGCGATATAATTTTTTAAGTTTAGCCTTGATTATTTTGTTCGTCTTTTTTTTATTTTAAGATTAATTAAAGAAAGCCAAAAACAGAAGCTGAAAAGCCAAGTCTCTCGTAAAACAAGCTAAATAGGGCAACACTGGTACAAACACAGCATGTCCCGAATTTTTGCAGCTTTGCAGCCCTTTTTGTGTGTCCAGCCCTGTTGTGGTCTCCCTCTCGCTCTCGCCCTCTCAGTCACTCCTTTATTGTCGTCTCCATGTGTCATTTTTACCGTTGCGCTGCGCCTGTCATCATTTCTCATCGTTGCTTTTGTTTCCCTGTAATTTGTCACCGCTGGAGCTCATTTCTGCGGCGTAATTTGTTTGCAACTCATTTTGGATTTATTTTCCTGCAGCCCCGCTTTCCCCCTCTTCGCCCCTCTGGTCAGCTTGTCTCTCTTGTTCGTACCTTTGTTTTTTCTTGGTCTCGCTTTGATGCATTTCATTAAAATTATTACAGCTTGTAATAGGGCAAGGCTTGAAAGTCTGTGTGGGAGTGTCGACAATGGAATCTATGGATAATTCGTAAGGCAATTATAACTAATTATATCTAATAAATGTTGAAATAGGGCGTAGTTACGACTAAATAATTAATTGAGTGAGCACGGGGAACAATATTTTGGATGTGAAGGGTTTTTAAGTCAGTGCAGTAAGCCCGCCAATAAGGAACTGTTACTCTTAGGTCCAGAATTTTAACTTACGTTTTCGAAGACTGTAGATAAAAGTAGGGAAAAGGCTTTACTACCTATGCAAAAGCTCCCTTGCTTAGCAAAACTATTAATCCAAAAATTTACAGAATCATATAATTTCTTGCCATATATTTTCGATTGCCCAAAATATGTAAAATTGTGAAAAAGTGTGAGTACTTACATTAAATGTTGAGTAAAAGTGTGAAGAAGCAGAATTATTAGTTATCAGAGGTATGTCTGCATGTTTTATTGTGCCTTTGTTATTTCTTTGACATCTTCTTTAAGCGGAAATCTTTCTGAGCTGAACAATTAGAACTGGAACTGTGGAGGTACGCTCAAGGGGACTTTCACTGTAAGGCGTCTATCCATGCCAAAGGTGAACCTGTTGGGGCATTAAAATTTCATTAGATAGAACATAATAAAATCGAAAGCGGTAAATGTATTTATTAAAAACGTTTTAGTATTATTTTAGGGGAAAACGCATTCTCTGAAGTATGCCGGGACCTCCCGCAAGCAAGCTCATCCAATACTTTTTTTACTCTATAAAACTAGCTTCCACTCACTTCACTGCCAAGTCAGGCATATTAACAATCCGAGCCTACGGGCCTGTAGCCACTCCAGAAAACTAATTTTTGAGCATTAGAAAGGGTCGGGAGTGTATAATACTTGAGATTGTTGTGTGTGTCTATAGCTATTGTGATCGAGCATGACTTTGCTTTGAAAACATATTTGTAACGGCAAAAAGCCGACAATAGATCGACAACAAAAGCGGAAGAGAGAGATAGAGAGAGAGAGAGAGGGAGAGAAAGGGAGAGCGAAACACAAGTACACGCACTTCTAAACGCAATTACATGCATGCGTTGAACTTTGAATGAAATCAAAATGATGAAAGGCATTCATTATACATGCACACATACATATACATATATACAAATACATATGTATACATAATGTACAAAGCAACACTTTTTGCCTAGGGCACAGCTCGGGAATTTTTGTATTTTTTTTCTTGGCTTCTTCGCTTTAGCACTTTTCAGCCTCGCCCCAGGTGAACCAGGAAAAAAACAACAACGCAACGACTGCTGCTGCTGCTGCTGCTGCTGCACTCCCTCTCACGCGCTGCTTTTGCGCTCTCGCATTTGCTAGCTCTCCCTCTTGCACTCTCGCTCGTTTCTGCACTCGTGCCTGCAGCGCTGCTTTTCAGCAAACGCCATTGGGGGTTTGGCATTGAGCCTACGCATGGCACAGCCTCGCGCTCGTTCTCTCTTGTGAGCTGGCTGCACTGCTCTCTCTCTCTCTCTCTCGTTCTGGGTGCCTGCGTGCGCGTGTGTGTGTGTGCGGCTTTCTATGCGTTTCCCTTTATTAGTTTGTCTAATTGCTTTTGGCAACTATTATTACTCTGTCGCCGTTGTTGTTGTTGTTGCTGCTGTTCCTGTTGTTGTTTTTGTTGTTGTTGTTGCTTATTGCTTGTCGGTTTGTCAGCGCAAAAAGTATCACAGATGTCATGTTTAGAGCCCGCCACTGACCGTTGCCGGGGCACAACCCCCGCGGGTGGCCCGAGCCATTGCTTTGATTTGACTCTTCACTTTTGGGTGTGTGTGTGTGTGTGTGTTGCCATGGGCCGTGCTCCTGTGTTCCAGTCGAGCTCTACGCGCCTTCTAAAATACTCTTTTTAATAAAACGCTGCTTAAGAAGGCGTGAAATTTCGCTGTTTCACCATTTCCGTTCCGATCACACGCTGCGATTTGCGTCATTGCGCGAACCATTTTGGCTGGGCAGCGGGCGCGAAGGGAAGGGGGGGGGGGTTCGTAAAGGTATTTATATATATTTCCCTATTTATTAAATTTTAAAATACAATATTTGATCATTTGTAGCAGCAGCGCAGCTGTCAAGGTAACATAAAAAGAACTAATTGTCGGGCTTTTCATTGTGAAGAGCTTTTCAGGATCAGCAGAGATATTGATTACTGTAAAATCTCTATTTAATGTATTTCTTTTAATTTTGATTATTTATCTTAAAGGTTTTAATGTCCTTCTTTATGATTGAACCTTTTTTATTGCAACTTAATATTGTTTTATTTTTTACTTTATTATTTTTGCCTATTGCCTGATTTTAAATATATTTAAACCATTCTATATATTATTCAGGCAGGTAACTCAGGTCTGAATTGCTTAAGCACATAAGTATACTGAAGAAAGTCAAGCAGGCTTTATCTATAATTATTAAACTACATTTTCTCTTTTTTCACTCTAATTTGATGATTTTCATTTCACCTTCTCTGTTTGTTTATCCTGTTCCTAACCTGGGTCTATCAATCCCCAATTTAGTTTATGATCCTGGGTCCGGAGAGCACACAGCAGTTGTGGCTCCCACATCTACTTTATGGCCACTTTGCTGGCCTCCACACTATTTTTTATGGCTTTCAGTTTGAGTTACGTTATTTATCATTCGTCTGTGCAATTTTTCATATAAAAACTTTCAGTCCACATACGCTTAAGTTGGACTCGCACGCATCTGAGAGAAGGAGGAGGCAACCAGGAAGAACAGAAAATGTAGCCTCCGGTCTGCAGAAATACTTTTGCTGCTTTGCTTTTTGACATTTATTTCTGCTCAAAGCGAAAAAAGACAACAATAAAAATTGTAGCAACAACAAGAAGAAGAACGTGCGATATTATTAATTTTACTTTATTTAAGGCTGGCGCTGGCATTCCTTGGATAGAAGGAACCAGCGCCAGCGGCACGCTCATCCACAACCATCCATCGCAATGGCTCCCAACCCATATCCATCCCGAATATATATGTATATATATATGTGTGTGTGTGTGTGTGTGTGTGTGTGTGTGTAGGAGTTACGTTTTGGCCACCTTCGCGTGTCCATTGGCTATAACTCAAAACGCATTGAGGACTCAGACGGGCGCACGTTGAAATAAATATAAATGTCAAAACTGAGTGGAGTTTTCGGTGCGAGTTGAACATATAAAAAACGAAAGATGAGCGAAAAATAAATAAATGAAGCATTGCACTTGGCCAACAAATGAATCATCAGATCGAATGGACACTGTGCGTGAGAATCAAGCAACTGCCGGGTGGCACAGTCCCAGCTATAAAGACCAAAAGATGCTGGTATGAAATAGTCGGAATGCACCAAGAAATGGACGGATTTGGGAGCATTCGAACTAGCTTTATATCAATTTATATAGAAACGCTACAGCTCAACTTCAAATGACAATAACATACTTAGAAATGTTAAGAAATTCAAAAATGATTATTAGTTATAATGTTAAGTAAACATGTTAACAAGTTATAAGGTTAGGTAAAGATCTCTCACATTAACATACATGGAAAAGTTAAGAAACTCTAAAATACTAACAGGCTATAATGTTAAGTAAACGATTCTGTTATTAACATACTTAGGATGATTAAGAAACTCGAAAATGCTAATAAGTTATATTCTCAAGAAAAATGCGCTGTTATTTACATACAAGGGACTGTTAAGAATCTCAAAAATGGTAATAAGTTATGATAGAAAAGCGGCGATTAACTAACTTAGTAAGTTAAAGAAATTCTTAAATGTTAATAGGCTATAATGTTAAGTAAGCGACTCCCTCATAACTGTTAATGGGTTATAATGTTAAGTAAGGCACGCTCTTATTAACATACTTGGAAGTGTAAATAACTTTTAAAATGGTTATAATGGTAATACTGTTAATACTCAGGTGTGTTAAGAAACTCTCAAAAGTCAAAAGTTGTTAATAAATAAGTTATATAATGTTTAAAGATAAGTAATTAACACTTTAGCAATGACGATTAGCTGGATATAAACTTAATATAAATGTTCTATCATAAGGATATATTGAGTATTTAATTTATGTTGTATAATGAATGCATAGGTAAAGATTTATGCTGCTATCAAACTTTATTATGAAGTTCGCAAGTTGAAGAGTCTTAAAAACAAGCAGCATATTTTTAAACCCTGCAACATTCCAGATAATACCCAAAAGAAAACTATTAGAGCTATAACAACAGGGACCACCAACTGAGCCAGAGTTCTGGTCCCAGTGCTAGTCGCCATCAATCTTGCAGCATTACATGAGCATCAACTGATGGTTTTTTTTTGTTGTTTTTGGCGAAGCTTATCATCATTTTGAATGACTTAAGATCATAATGTCTGGGCAAACGATATTAACTGGCGTCTTATGGCGCCTGTCGTTTTAAATCGAAATACAATCATAAATAATACAAACACCAACCGTTCACAAGATGCACGAAAATAACAACAAAATCTATATTTTTTCGATATTTATTAATGACGCACAAAAAGATTTAGGCGCAATGGCGCAACGGGCCACTTTTTATATGGCCAAAACTCGCAGGGAAAATATATTAAGAAACGAAAAAAAATAACTAAAAAAAAATGCATTAATTCATTCATAAGAGATGTTGGGGCAGCACTTGACCAGATTCTTTTTATTTTTATTTTTTGGTGTCTGCTTCAAATGTCGAACGTTTTGTCCCCAAAGAGATGTTGAAAATTTTAAGCGCCATCATTTATTATGTTGGGCTCGTTTTTGTTGTTTTTCTTGTTGTTGCTGCATTTATGCACAAATTTATGTGATTTTTATGCGTAGACATAATTATAAAAGCCGCGCTGCAGCGCACTTCAGCTCCGTAGAATCTGAAAGCCAGAGCCAAAGTTAAAGACCAAGTCCGAGACCCGGTTTCAGCCCGAGTTTCGACTTCATTTGCTGGCCATATTTTGGCTCTCTCTTTACCTCTCTGTCTACCTGTCTCTCTCTCTCGCCAGCCCGCGGACTGGTGCGCCGGCGCTCCAGCTACACCTCGCATTGTCATAAATTATAAAACTTTATGCGTAAATTAATGACATTTTATTTCATTCGTTTGCTCGTTTATTTGTTGCCCTTATGAAATGCTCTTCATTCTGGTTAGTTTATTATGGATTTGCAATCAGTTTTGTCGTGTGTACTAACATCCAAATATTTTGATTCTACTGAAAACACACTTCAGAATGCGGACATGAATTTGGTTTGCACGGAAAAATCTTGATATTTCTTCTATATGTATATATCTGATAAAAATCAAAATTTTTCTGTCATAAAAAAACGTAATAGATATTGCTGTTATTAACAGACCTATTAACGTTAAGAGACTCTAAATTACGTTATAATGTTAAGCATAAGACGCTCTCATTAATAGACCTATGTAACGTTAAAAGGCTGTAAAATAATTATTATGTTATGTTATGTTAAAGCCATTAACATATACGTATAACTGGAACATTATGTAATTCAGAAGCTAACACGAGTTGTAATGTTCTGCTTCTCTTTAAAGGTAGAGCATAGCGTATTCGTGTTGTTTGCATCGCCGGCTCATTTTAACTTTAATCATAATATTTTTCCGTATTTCTTGCTGTCGCGCTGCATCCAATTTTTGTCATGTCTTTCGGCCGGCTTAAGTGTTATGGTCCCCTAAATTAGTTACATTTTGTGGTGCTTGAAGGTTTTTACCTCCACTTCTTTTATTAATTAATTTCATAGACTGTGACAATATTAATGAAGTGTCCAGTGACAAGTCGAACGATTTTCAAAATCTATAAAAATTATATTCCGTGCACTTTGAACAGTTTCCAACTCATTTGCCTAGCTCGGAGCAAATCGTTTGCATTGCCAAAGCAACCGCAGAAACCACAAAACACAACCAGACAAAACAAAACCGCAACAATTGCAATCAACGCATGCAAAACCAAAATGTGGCATTTGCTCGACTAGCAGATACCCTACAGACAGCTGTGAAGTAGCTTAAAGCTAGTATGTATCTTTAAATATGCAATACAACATGTTTTTCCTACTTCAATTACGAGGTAACAGCAGCGAATATTTTAAATCATTAATTTTTGTCCAGGGTATACGAGTGTCTATATACCCGAAAAGTACTCTCTGTTAAGGTCTCCGAGAGCGAGGTGTGCCCATTGATAGTCAAAGATCCCTTTGCTACGCATACTACCCAGTCTTACCTAGGTACAGGGTATAGATACATGAATAATTGAAACAACTTGAAATGAACAATTGCTTTTGATTAAACAAAAAGTCGCTATGAGACGACAGTTCCCGCTCACATATCAACAAAATCAAATAAATTAGTCAAAATGAGGGTGGCCTTTTGATTATTATTATTGTACTTGTTGTTGGGGGTAATATATCTTATATATAGCAAAACCGCAAAATGCGCAAAAATTGAGCAGAAATTTGTTGATTATGACATGTTAGATGAAAAGCGCAATGCGCTACGTTAATTGAGTGGGGCATATATGGGCGGGTTATATTTTTAAAACTGAAATAATTAAAGAAAAACGAACATGATTAGCAAAAAGAGCTGCCAGCTTTGATTCATTTCTTATAAAAAAAAAAGTATCTCAATCTTTAAAGAATTCCATAGAAGAGTTTGGTTTATATTTATATATTTTAAGTTGGCTTTCCTACATTTTATTTTACCATAAATCGATCACAAGACTTTCCTTTCACTATCTTTGCTCTTGTCACTCGTCAGACTCAACTTTTGCTTTCTTTTTTGTTTCCCTTTTTTACAGCGCATCTCGAGAGCAAACTTCGGGAACAAGATTTGCTACACTTTCATAATTCATAATAGGCTACTTATTGGGTTAAGTGCTCCGATTCCGACTGCGTTCAAGTGGTCTACGCAACCAATTTAAAAATGAGTAAACCAAAAAAACAAAAACACAATGCAAACAATCTGCAGGCTCTGCTCTGCGCTGCTCAATTTGTCATCAGCTTTCGCAGTGCCTTTAAGTCACTTAATCACACGCCTCTCCCCATCTCCGACAAGTTGATATTGTTTTGGGTCTAGAAATTCGCTACGCCGCATAAGTCTTACTTTATGGAGTGTCTCTGTCAGGGCATATTTTACATAAATATGGTATAAGCAGAGAGGGCAGTATTATCCCTTGGCAACGCACAAGGCTCGCATGACGTCTTGTAATACGTCAATGACGACGGGTTGTCTATTAGATTGTTTATTTTTTATACCCTATACGCGTACAAAACGGGAATAAAAGGCAAACATAAAGTTGAGATGCTTTATGTAACAGGTAAACGAGGATACTTTTTATTTGGTCATATGCAGTCTGTATGGAATCTATGTAAACTGGGGGAATATTAGAGCCAGAGTCCGGAAATTTGGCATGAAAGTTCAACTAAGCCTTTATTTTAATGAAAATTGTATATAATACAGAATACCTAGACAAGTTTGTGTTTCCTATGAATCAGCCTATATTAACTCAGGAACTATAAGAGCTAGAGTCTGTAAAATTGATATGTTAGTTCTCGATAAGCCTTCCACCAATTTAAATTATATAAAACAAGAAGTTCCCATGCCTGCTCTTATTTTGTAAACATCAGCCTATGTTAACTCAGAAACTATAAGAGTTACAGCTAGTACATTTTTTATGTCAGTTCTCGTAAGCCTAAGAACAAAATAAATTATATAAAAAATGGAATACCTAAGCATGCTCTATCACCTACCATCCATCAGCCTATGTGAACTCGGGAACTATAAGAGCCAGAGTAACTAAACTTGGAAATTAAGTTCTCGTAACTCTTACACTAATTGAAATTATATAAAGCATGGAATACCTACACTCGTCATGTCATATTCCATAAAAACACATTACATCTTCCACACTTCATATTTAATTACAGGCCATCTTGCAGTCAGGCATTCTCTTCATCAGCTTGCCGACTTGTTTTGATGAGTGCGTGTGTGTGCGCTTTTGCCTTTGATGAATTATCACAATTTGCCATATACTAGCCTATCTGGTATTTGGTATGTGGGCCTGCGGTAGTATAAAATATATATATATATATATATATATATATACATATATTTATTTATAGCCCACAACCTGGGCCCGTCGGGGGCTATAAATTTTCACACGAAGGTGTCACATTACAAACAAGCGTACACGACACGTACGGACGCATGCGCGCCCGCTTCTCCAGAGTCGGAACGAGCCACCGGAACCGCATTCGAGCCAATTTGTCGCCTTATCTTGTCAGCGTTCAGCTCAGGGCCCTTTGGGTGAGGGTAGAGCTCGGCGTGCGATAAGAGCGGGCTACCAGTTGATAGCGAGATCTGCTTGGTCTTTGGGCCTAATAAAGCTACTAAACGCACGCCGTCTGTCCGCCCCGTTAAACGCTGCCAATTATGGCCTAAAGATGGACTTGGCTTTAACTGGGAACATCAATCATGCGTGAGAGAGAGGGAGAGGGAGAGAGAGAGAGGGGAACGCGTGAGCAGGCGGATCGCACGCTTGATTAATTAAGTTTAAAATATTGCCTGCCATATTTAACAAAGACGGACAGCTCCATGATCCTTCACCTGGCCAAGACTCAAGCTCCGGCTGCTGCTGCTGCCCTTTTTGGCCAAATTAATTAACAGACATCACTCGAGGCACACAGCCAGCTCGGGCAATCGGGACCGGGACTCGTGCTTGCTGCACACATATTTGAAATATGTTTGTTTTTGTTACTCGACCTTCGGGCGTATTTATCAGGAATTGTGTGAATTGAAAAACACCTGTTTTTCGTTTAAGGTTTGAGTTTTTATTGAATTCCCTTCCCTCAGTTGTATTTTTTTTTATGTGCGGGGCGTTACGTCGTTTAATTTTTGTTGTAATTGTTTTGTTTGCTTTTTATTTACCAATTTGTAATCGTTAAGTCTGCGCATTGTGAGTGCTAAATGTGGGCAGCGGAGCTATACGAAGTGCGGCTAAAGTAATAGATGATCCAGTCAAAATATTTTCCAAGAGTTACGCCATAAATCAGAGCAAGCGTGAATCTATTGTATGAATAATATCATAAAGTTGACAGATATATATATATATCTTTATATATAACTGTTTGTCCTGACTGACTGACTGATTGGTGATCAACGCACAGTCCAAACCGTAAGAGCTAGGAAGCTGAAATTTTCACTGTAGCTAACTTATGTGATGTAGGTGCACGTTAAGACGGTGTTTCGGTAAATTCCACCCGCAAGTGTGGAAAAATCGCGTTTGTATGTAACTTTTTTGTTTACCCTCCGATCGGCCCCACACTTATTTTCAAAGATCTTTGTTCAAATTCATTTGAGGGGTGTTTCACACTTTTAGGAAAATCCGTTCCTCCTTGGTGGAAATGGAGGTCAAAGATTTGGTGGGTGACGTTTCGCGCTCAAAATCATTTCCAGAGATCTATAAGAAAAATCATTTGATACGTGTTTCACACTTTTCGCAGAATTCAAACTTCTTCGGGGGGAATGCGATTAAAAGATTTTTTGGGCGAAGTTTTAAGTTGTGTCCGATTTGCTTCAAACTTATTTTCAAAGCTCTACATAAGAATGTAATGAATACGTGTTTCAGCGATTTGCGAAATTCCACCCGCAACAGTGGTAAATTGGCGGAAAAAGGTTTTATGAAAGTTTTTTGTTTACCGTCCGATCAGTTTCAAAATCATTTCAAATTTGTTTGAGAACATTGATTTTATAACATACGTTCCACGGGCAAGGCCGGGTTATACCCGCTAGTATATATATATATTCATTATCCGTAGCAACCACCTAGCTGATATGATCATATCTTTCTTCTTAGGCAAATCAATCTAGGCCCAGATCGGACTTTGGACTGAAGTCAGTATATATTTCGAAGTTAGACAGATCGTATTACTATATCATAAAGCTGCCTGTAGAAACAGTTGGTCGATAATGAACATCTATAAAAACTCTTTTTCTTTCTTCCAATAAAGCCCAACCCAACTTGACATTATCGAGACTCTGGCAAGCTGCTTATATATCAAAAAATCCCATCAGTTCGGACTACTATATCGTATAGTTATCACATATATATATCTGATAAATGACCACAATATAATTATTTACTTATTTTTTTCATGTTCATGTTCAAGCGATTTGCCAGTTATTCGATTATAACAATTCTTGTGACAAATAAATTTCTATATGGCTAAAATGTCCTTAATTTTCCCATAAATAATACATCGATTAGTGGGCCAAAGAATTCAATTAAATGTAATCGTCATAGTAAATGTTGAAGGCCCATAAATTAATAATAAAATCATATGATGATGCTGCGTATTACAGCCTACTTAATACAATTAAATTGTCGCAGCCGCAAATAAAGTGGCAAAAGTGTCAAAAGTGGACGGAGGAGGGCAGGGCAAATGCTATTAGAGTCAAGCATATGGCAGGCCGATGGATTTTTATTGTTTTTGTTGTTGCGGCGCATTACAGAGGAACAGGAAGCGTACAATCCCCCCCCTTTATGGCACAAAGGCCACCCACTTAAGTGTGAACAGCAACAAGAGCTTGGAACAACAATTTATATATCGAAATCCACCCCCGAATGGCAAATGGCAATGAATCGAAATTGATACACCCCCAAAATTTGAGAGAAGTCGCCGCAGGGGAGCAGCAGGCCGCAAGGCAGCAACATCAAAAAGGACAACAAAACAGCATAAGGACGAACACACACGGACACACACACACACACACAGAGAGAGAGAGAGAGAGAGAGCGAGGAGCAAGAACATGCCAGTTGGAGGCGTCGGCTGTGCCCCACAACGCAATTGGTTCGCGCTGTTCGCGCATCGTTTGGCCCTTGCAGGACGCCCCGCAGCACACGCAGGACTCAGCCGGCGTATATCCTGGCGTCAGGCAGCATCATTGGCGGCATTTAAGCTGCCTTTTTGCCCAGTGCCTTAATTCAATCAAATCCATTTGCCCCACGCCACGTCACACGCTCAACCAGTGCGTCATCGGGCTTGGCCGCGTTTGCTCCACGGCAAATTTAATTACCCCCTGTTGCAGGATATCAATGTGCATGCGAACATTGGCAACGGGTTTTCATCAACCTCCCCCCCCCCCCTATGCTTACCCTCCATGTTTGCTGTCCTCTTTTTAAAATCCAATAAAGTGTCGCACAATTAAGTGACAAGGATATCCTGCGGAGCATCCAGACAGGATCATTGGTCCTCGCTTTGCGGCGTTTGTTTTTCGTGCCGTGGCATTTGTCAAATTGTAGGAACTCAATTAGTTAGTAATTCCGTATTAATCATAGTTAATTAAGATCTGTCCCAAAGGGCGAGATAAAAACAGAATTCCCAATTGAATTTGGACCTCGATGAGCTGTTGGAACTGGAGGTAGATGGGGAAATAGGAAAAGCAGGAACTACTGCAGCACAAATCTATGAAAAGGACAATATGATATGGAGTAAGGAGCAGATATATGTATATGTACATCGACTAGGTTGTTAATACAGATCAAGAATACATATACTTATGGAGCCGGAGCTGCTCACTTTGTGACAAAAGTATGACATTCAAATGTAAATACCAAAGCCCAAAGCTATGCCTCGTAAAATGTTAATATTAGTTGGAACGGGGCGAGGAATCCACGAAGTAAAATTTTATAGATGCCTCTAGATCTTATAAGTTTCGAGATATCGAAATCGATTTTACTCGATTTGGATAAAATGTTCGATGTCTTGAAATAAACTTGATTTGATTTCGATTCTCCAGCTCGTTTAGTCTCTGCGATCCACGCTACATATGGATAGATGGATAGACGGGCGGTCAGGCAGACAGAAGGATATTTACAGATCGAAGAATATATATAAAGTTTATATATACTGCCTGTTATAAACATAAACTAAAGGCCTCATTTGTCATTTCCGCCTGTTTATAGGCTATACAAATGAACTACAAAGGAAATAGCTTAATAAGCCTGGATTTGCCGTTTCAATTCTCACGTGAAAAATAAGTTTCCGGTTTCTGTTTCCACTGGAATGCTCGGAATGAATTCGTACAAGTTTCAGATTGAAACAAGCCGAACTGAATCTCAGTTCAAGTCGAGGCGTTTAAAACAGATTCATGCCAATTCATTTTGGATACATTCAGAACATTTCATGACTAACCGAAACAGAAAAGCTAAAGAAACCGTGTTTCAAGGCGGAAAACTCAAAGCGGAAAAGTGCGAGAAAAAGCAGATGCATATCCTAAACTAAGTTAGACTGCAAAAATTATGAAACTCAAATCCATTCACGGAAAATTCATGCAATCTAAAGGTTCAAAGCCCTAATGCAGAACAAATGCGACTTGATGTCAGCCCGCAAACAAAATGTGAAAATCATTTATTGAATGCGAACCCTGCCCTACGCTCGCGAACTTTAAAATTTTTACTTCATTGCATAAATATTTATGCGCTTTGAAAGCGGCTCAAGATTTGCCTCGAGTTACGACAAAAATATTTGACAAAAACAACACAAAAGGAAAGCGGCGCAAAATGTGTCAATGGCAGAAGGACTTCACCGAAGGACCCTCATTAGTGCAAAGAGCTGAGCAAAGAACAAGGCTGCGATTGTAGTACGACGATCTAAGGATATGCACAACAATGGCAGCGACAACGCCTAGCCCTGCCCTGCCCAGCCCTGCCTCCCCCTTGGGCTGGGCGTGTCGACTGACTGAACAATTACGATCATTGCCCGGCACGGCCAAGGAGCAAGGGCGTGCAGGATGCGAGCCTTGGGTTTGGGTAGTGCAAGTCAAGATGCTGACATTTACTTGACTCCGAAATCGGATACTGCCGGAAGTTGGACAATTGGCTGCAAGCGCGTAAATGGGCGCCCGAGCAGGGACTCTACGAGGCCCGCATCTAAAACTCCTACTGCTGCCAGGGGGGAGGCGGAGTAACTCGGCCTGAGTTGCGCCGAGGTGTGTAATTATTTGCGGTGCCTTTTGCTGACTTCTTGTGACTTATGTTCGGGGCAAAAGCCCGCCAGAAAACGCAAAACACAGCAGCCCTCGCAGCCAGAAAGTTTCTCACGCTCCAAACTGGGCGTGTGTGTAGGGTATATGCTTGCCTGCTTCCTTGGCATTTGACAACTTCCTGCCTTGCTTACAGTCATTCTCCTTTTTCGTCCTGCCGTTGGGCTCGTAATTATAGGCCCGACTTGCCGAAATGGCCAGGCACAGCTTTTCAGTTGCAAATGCGCAATTCCTTGACGGATTCGTTGCACATTTCAAAAGCCTTCCGTTCGAAATTTTCATTGAAAAGTGTTCAAGTGGAAGTCGTTAGGCTTTTCAGCATGGCTTTACTCCTTTTAGTCGCTAAGTGGCCGACAAGCGTTTGGCTTTTTGACTTTTTCAACACTTTCCGCTCAAGTGGCATGCCTGGCAACTCTGGCTCCAGTGTTGTCAAGCACTTGACCGAGTCAATGCAAAGCAAGATAAACAGAAAATGTGACAATTCGCTCCTATATGTATTTATATAGAAAAAGATATAGACATAGATGTAGATATAGATATAGATATAGATATAGATATAGATAAAGATATAGATATAGATATAGATATAGATATAGGTATAGATATAGATATAGATATAGATATAGATATAGATATAGATATAGATATAGATATAGATATAGATATAGATATAGATATAGATATAGATATAGATATAGATATAGATATAGATATAGATATAGATATAGATATAGATATAGATATAGATATAGATATAGATATAGATATAGATATATATATAGATATAGATATAGCTATAGATATAGATATAGCTATAGATATAGATATAGCTATAGATATAGATATAGATATAGATATAGATATAGATATAGATATAGATATAGATATAGATATAGATATAGATATAGATATAGATAAAGATATAGATATAGATATAGATATAGGTATAGATATAGATATTGATATAGCCTTAGATATAGATATAGATATAGATATAGATATAGATATAGATATAGATATAGATATAGCTATAGATATAGCTATAGATATAGATATAGATATAGATATAGATATAGATAAAGATATAGATATAGATATAGAAATAGATATAGATATAGATATAGATATAGATATAGAGATAGATATCGATATAGATATAGATATAGATATAGATATAGATATAGATATAGATATAGATATAGATATAGATATAGATATAGATATAGATATAGATATAGATATAGATATAGATATAGATATAGATTCAGTCAGTTATAGATATGGGACGACATGGTTCGCAGTTCCAGTTTTATCTCGTAAGGATCTTATTTTATTTATTTTTTCAACTTCAAGTACATTTCACAAATATCTTTTAACTAAACCTAAAAAAAGACTCTTCTTTTAAGTGATGCCCAACAGTTTTTCCTTATAACAAGACAATCATTAGATGAAACATTTCAATTTGAGGAGGCGTACACGCAAACTGCCAACAATCTTGGGCAGCTGCCAAAACAGAAATTGCTGAGCTCATCAGAGAGCAGGAGTGTATATTACAGGTAAAACTACCTGAGCGGAGTGTTGTCGAGTAGCGGGAAATCAATTTAATCCCATTTTAAAATCAAACAAGCAAACAGTTTTTCCCAATTTTCGCACACGCCCAATGAAAACAATGCACAGAATGGCCCTAAGCCTGACAGGAGATAGCGAAAGGGAGAGAGAGAGGGAGAGGGAGAAAAACAGGTCTCGCATATTTAGCAAGTGCCGTTAAAACTTAATTAGCTGAGATTTGCGAGGCAGTCAGGCAGTCAGGCAGACGGTGCGTGGTCCGTACACAACCTCCCACTGTGAGTGCCGCAGGATAAACGCCCCGAGAGACAGACCTTTTATAGAAGTTGTTTAGTCGAGCCCTGCTTCGAACTTGACTCGAAATGTTGTCAACAATTTCACGTGTTTACACTTGCCGCCGTTTGTGGTTGGGCTCTGGGTTTTTGGCCGGGCTGCTTTTCGTTTGTTTTTTTTTTCCCTCATCTCTCGTGAAGGGTTCTTGGGTTTCTGGCGGTGCCTTCTATGGCCGCTATCTCAAAGCGCGCATCAGTCGATGAATTTAATTTCATTTTATTGATTACAAATTATGCCTCGAGGCAAGAAAATATCATCATATCGTTATATCGTTATATCGTCATATCGTTTATCTGTCTAACAATTTTATTAGCCCAAGCGACGCAGACGCCAACTCGAACCATTATGATAAATTCTGTGTTCCTTTTTACCTGGATCTTTATCTGTTGGCTTAGTTAACAATTATTAATCGAGCATAACATTTATCATGGACTGTGCCTATTCTTGGCTCTGCCTCTTTAATATGTTAATTTTTCATATATTCTAATTTTATTTGTGTTTTTCTTTTTTTTTTTGAGTCATTTTCCACTTTGACATTTTTGTTTTTCGTGGGCTGTTCCCGAAACATTTTTCCAGCATAATTTTATGGCATAGTTTTTAGTTTTGTTTTTCTTCCCAGATGCCCCTTTGAAGATAGCTTTGTCTGTGCTGCCGACACGAGAGAGAACCATTCAGATTTGTTCTCTTATGATATGATATCGTGTATCGATATGAAATCAGATAGAACTTGAAAGTTTTGAGGCAACTTTTCCGCCGGATATGAAAATGTGACAGCCTCACAGAAATTGTCTTAGTCAATTGATTGGCTGTCAATTGCCAGAATATTCATAAGAATACCCTGTGCTTATTCAGCGTGCCGAATCGGGGCATGTGCAACTAAATAAATTTCAAAAGTAGCAGAAATAGTTAAATATAAATTAAATAATTTACATTTTAAGCTTTAATCACTAAAGTAATTACCAACTATAATTTATAATTACTTAAGTAATTAAAAAATAATCAAAAGTAATTGAAAAAAAGATGGAATAATCTGATATAAACAAACTAAGGTACACTCTTAGCTACAATTACTATACAAATTATCATTATAATTACTTTAGTAATTAAATTATAGCTGAAAGTAATTGAATTTGTGTATTCGAAGTAATTGAAAAGCACCTAGAAATAGCTAAATATTAATATAAATGAATTGTTTCGCCTGCAATTACTAAAGAAATTAACCTTTATATCTTATAAATACTTTAGTAATTAAACTAACAAACTCTTTAAAATAATTGAATTGAGTTTGTTAGATAATTGAAGTATCAGAAAATAGATAAATACAAATAAATAATTAGCATTCTCAGCTAAATAATTACCAATTATAATTTATAATTACTTAAGTAATTAAATAGTATTCAAAAGATTTTGACTTAAGAAAATATCGAATAAGTAAACCATACAATTCCCTTCGTGTAATTGCCTTTATAATTTATAATTACTTTAATATTTAAAAGTAATTGAATGGATTTTGCTAGGCAAATGTGAGTATTTACTCATAGTTTTTCCGCTGTTTATAGCGCACCTTCTAGCCAACTATAGCTAGCATTAATTTAATCTTATCCCTGGCCACCTTTGGCTGTCAACAAGGACAATCAACTGTTTGACTTGACCCCCTCTGAAATGATGTTCTGTGTGGGTGTGTGTTTGGCAAATGTCAAAGTTATCTGTAAATTGAAATGAGCGGCACAATTTGTACAGCATTTCGGTTTGTGTTCGGTTAGCATGGTTTGATGCTTAGGATCTGGTCTGGCTTTTCAGTTGCTTCCTGGGTCTTTGTGCACCCGCGGCGCGACTGCAATTTACCTACAGGCCGAACAGTTGGTGGTCTCTTTTCGGGTTCTCGACTAGAGTGCTATCTGGAGTTGCCGTGTCCATGTCCAGGTCCGTGTCCATTTCCATTTCCATTTCTATTACCATTTCCATGTCCTTGTAGGTGTTCAACTCAAATTAGTGGCTTGTCCATTGTTTGGCTCAGGTTCTGCTGAGGCCCTTGTCTCCGTCTACGTCGCTGTTACTGTTGCTGCCTCTGGACTTGGCTCTGACGTAAATTACACAGTAAAACATTTGAACCAATTTTGAAAGGCACATGTATTCAATTTCACAACATTCGAGAACATTTGAGCTCAAAAAAACATGTTAGCTGGAAATCAGTCACAATTTAAAATCAAAAGCTTTGTACAGCTTTCCTTTATCCTATCTCTATCCCTCTCTCTTTCTCACTCTCTCTCTCTCTCTCTCTCTCTCTCTCTCTTTCTCTCCCTCTCTTTTTTATCTCGTTCTCTCCCTCTGCTCAAATCATTAAAAATTTTACTTGGCAGCTCATTTAGAGCCGAAGTCTAGTCGTTCGCCTGGCTATATTGGTAGATCACTGGTTCGAATCCAGTACAAAACATGTTAATTGAGGAATTTCTCTTGCTCTATCTTGCTCTCTCTTGTCAGCTTATCAAGAAAGTTTACTTGCCGGCATATTTAGAGTTGACAAGCCGCTCGTCTGGCAAAAAGGCAGAACGCCGGCTCGAATTCAGTAAAAACTGTATTCAATTGAAGTATTTCTCTCTCACTCTCTTTCTCTGTCACTCTCTCTCTTCTTATCTTATTAATAAAGTTTAGTTGCCAGCATATTAACAGCTGGATGAGCTTAATGGCAAGCCGCTCATCTGGCAAAAAGGCAGACCGCCGGCTCGAATCCATTTCCATTAACTCATGAATCGCTTAAGTAAATAGATTTTTTGCTTGAATACCATTTTGGTCTAAATTTTCGACCAAAAAAACAAATGCCATTTGTTGACTCAATTTTAAGTTCAAAATGGTTGGCATTAATTTTGTTGTTACACTTCAGGGCAATTTCTGTTGCTGCGAATAATAGTTTTGGCTGTCACAGAGCTTAGTTTTTGCAGCTGCAGCTGCTGCAATTCCTTTTAAGCATTTTAGCCAGGCTCAGTGGCCACTTTGGGGCCCAAAGTCGCGCTCATTAGTTATGATTTAGTGTGCGCATAAACAAAGTTATTAAATTTCCATCCACGCTTCGCCAAACTACTAAATTGTCTGACTTTCTGGCTCCACCACAGCGCCTGCCCCCGCCCCCGCCCCCGCTTCTGGCTGCTGCTGTTGCTGCTGCTGCTGATGATGGCCCCAAAGTTGTAGCCATAAAAATTAAAACCATAAATTAAATGAGTATTTATTTACTGCCCCGTTCGCTGCATTTGGCGCCCCAAACAAGTTGCCACAACCCGAAGACCAAGTCGCAAGCCATGCAGAAATTTAATTAACGCTTCTGTGTACATGTACTAGACCCAGCAGGCGAGGGGTTGGGCCCTGTAGTATCTTTGCCAGTGGGGGTGTGGGGGGCTGTGAGAGGGTAGTGGGAGGCGTGGCTAGCGCGCTTGTTGCATGAGCATAATTAACGATTAATTAAACAGCGCCGACTAAAAATGTTGCTGCAATCACGACCTTGCCGCATAAATTTACATTTTTCTTTTCTGCGAGCGAAAAACACAACCCGAACTTTTTTAAGGTAATAAATTATAATAATTGTTTACTGGAGAAAACAAACATCGAAAATATATGGTATAAAGGCAACATTAAGCATGGCTATATAGATTATTGGTTATTGCTTCCGATCAAGAAATATATATATATATATTTAATTAATTCTTTACTAGAGAGAAGAATAATCAAATATATATGGTATATAGGCCATAATAGGCATGGCTATATAGATTATCGGTTATTGATCCGATCAATAAATATATATACATATATATGTATGCTTTATGGGCTCTCAGATGTCTTTTTTTATGCTCTATACCCTCTGTAAGGTTGTTCAAAGCATCCTTTGCCAAAACTTTCAAACAATTGCTCCTATGACAGCTATAGGTATATATATATATCTATAGATATATATAGATATATAAATATCCGCTGACAAAAAAGGCGACAAGTTTTGCTTAAGTTAGCTTGCAAGCTGGGACATTTATTGACATGGAAAACTACAGATCTAAAATATATGTATATGTCTTTTGGAGTGAAAGAGTTCTACATAATTATAATCCCATAACTGGGATTTGGCATACTATAAGATCGGAGATCGGATCAACTTCTTCAGCAGCCACTACGCCGATAATTTATATAAATAAATAAATATATATAGTATCGCAGTCTTTCGCTTGGTAGAGATCGGAAGACACTGATCGTTTCCAGCGCTTAATAAATAAACTCAATTATTATTTAGAGCACGAAACTCTTTGAAGCTGAGATCTATGTTTATGCATCTACATGTAACGAGATTCCAAGGGTTTCAACAATTTTTAAAAACAGCGAAGCGAGTGAAAAACGAATTAATACAATTTATGAACAAAACGTATAAATCTGTCAAATCGCAGAAATTTTCTTATATAAATACTAGAGGATTTTTCTCAGCCCTGCCCCCAAGTTTTTGTGCTTCAAATTTTAGCTACAACTTTTCACCTATTTGCCGTCTGGATAGACGTATAAAGCTATATTTTATTAATTTATTTATATTATATTTTTTTATTTATTATATTTTATTTTCTTTTGGACCAAGCTTCTTAATTTTTTCATAGATATTTGAAAATAAACTGAAAATCCATCAAGAAGAGAACCAAAAGTTGTATTCAACATTCCGCCCATGTGGTAAGAATTTTGTAACCGATAAAAAAACTTCTGATCAATGAACCTTTGACCTGTCTCACAAAGATTTGATGGTAAATCAAAGAGTAGCAAAATTTCGGCATATTTTCACAGTTGTGGATGGAATTCACAAAAGAGCTGAAACACGACTTTATGAGGTGCTCTGATATAAATAAAAAATAAAACTCTGATATACCCATTCGCGATATAATACTTTCTTTATAATTGAACTTCTTGGGCTTGCAAATTTCGCAGGCATAAGAGATGAGTTATATATTAGATTTTCCTTTTAAAATAAATTTCCTAAAACCCAAAACGTGATTAGACTGGATTTTTGCTTCGAATTTACTTGTTCGCATTTTTTTGTAACTCTTGCATAGTTTAATGTGGGTTTATTGCCCAGTTTTATAGCCTGCGACTGGGAAAATGTGTTTTGTTTTTTTTGTGCTCGACATTTCCTGGACATTTGCCTCAACCCGATCGATTGTAAAAAGTCAGCTAAGGCCAAGCTGAGGGCATGTATTTAAGCCGAAGTGGTCAGCATAATTGGCTCAACAAAGAGTTAAAGGCCCGTTTAGACTGTGCGGCATGCCACGCCCCCGCTAAGGCAAGCAGCATACCTGGCCACAGGTAGAGCTAAGGGCAGAGAACGCCCACAGAAACAACTTGACTTGGGCCGAATGTCAATGCTGTGCAGGGGCATAATTTACAAGCTGGCCAGAAAAAGTGCCACAGTCACAGCTACAGGGCTATAGATACACGGATACAGATACAGATACAGATACAATTGCCGAAAGATATAATTCAAATGAAAAACTTGCAAAGCATTTGCGGGTCAGCTAACAGCTCATAAATCAGTCGGGGCCAAGTTGACTGACTTGGCCAACGTCTTGACTCCTAGTTCGACTACCTGTCTGTCTGTGTGTGTGTGTGTGTGTGTGTGTGTGCATCCATAAACTTTCAAGGTCCGGCCGTGTGCGCATTCAATGGAAAATGCATTGCGGAAAAAGGATGTGCCTTGCACCGTGGCCTCACCTTGATTTTTATGACATGTAAATATTTATGGTTGACACGACCTTGTCAATTCCCGCTCCGCTTATGCATCCTGTCACACACACACACGCACAACCACATACACACACTCGCACACTTTTTTATGATTCGCCTGAAAAAAAAGCAGTTCACTGGAAAAATGCTGCAAAAATTTTATGATGCGCATAATTTTCCAAATGGTTTTCCTGTTCCTCTGCCGTTGCCCTGCCCTCCGCTGGCCCGCTGGTTCCGGTTGCCTACGCGGCTGGCCATAAAAAAATTGACTTTCTAAGCGGTATTTGCGCATTGCCGCAATTTGCGAGACCTGTTCCAGGACATTGCCCATTCCATCACGCCCATTTACGAGCCCAGCTCATGCATTCAATTCAATTCGCAGCAATTTTCTTTGCCATTTTATTTGTTGCGGGTTTTCGCAATTGCTGCACAAAAATTGGCAAACTTTTTGCGCTTTACCTGGCTGAGGACTGCGCAATATTTTTTCTACGGTTGGGCGTGAGGCGGTTTTATGTATGCTGAATGAAGTTTCAAGATCGAATCAAATTTCATTGCCAACATCTTAGCACAAGGTTTAAAATAAATAAATATTATAATAATAAATAAATATTTTGATAAAAAAATAGTATGATAATAAATAAGCATGAAAAACTAAATAACAATATATTTTTTACTATATTTGATTGGAAATAAATATTATGATAATTGATAAACATTTAAAAAATAAATAAAAAATATACATTCAAGTTTTTTTTAATTAAAAAATAAATGTAATAAAAAAAGATATAAAAATAAATAAATATTAAAAAACAAATAGATACTTAATTATAAAACAGATTTTTATTACAAAATAAATATTTGATAATATTTCTAATGTTTTGTAATAAAAAAATATTTTTATAAAAATTAATAAATATTTTAATAAAAATGAAAAATAAATATTTAAAATATATATATTTTCCTTAAAGAGTATTTCTCAAGATAATTTTGGAACTAATTATATTTATTATATTTTTTTTAGCATATTTCCGATAATTTGTCAAAAATCATTATTAGTTGATTTTTTTATGCCCTGTCGCATTTTAGTTTGTCTATTTTTCTTACATCTGGCAACGCTAACGCCAGCAAAGTTAGCACAAACTCGCATACATGAATTGTCAAAATCAGCTAAAAATATTGTCAATCTATTTTATTGTTGGCTATGAAAAATGTTAAAGCAGCTAGCAAGCTGATAGGAAAAGCCTGGTTTAATCTATATTTTCTTTCTGTTTCCGCTTAATCTAATCTCTAAACCCTTTTCCCATGTTGAACCACTCAAATTATGCTAATTTTAATTTCAAATTATTCTTGCTTAAATTTCTTATAGCTCTTTACAATTTTCTTAACACTATCCTTTCCCTGGACAAAAATTCGAGCTGCAAACCTGTGTTTCGACAAACTCCCACGCTTTCAAAGGCCAACACGTCACAAACACATTCTCTCAACCGCTGACACCACTCACTCAACAGTCACACACACACACACACATACTAGGAGAGTGAGCGACACTTGAGTCGAAAAAAAAACCCCAGGCGCAAACCCGTGCACTGCTGGTGATCGCGGCATGTGCCAAAAGGCGTCCCCGGGTCGTTGGTTGCCCCGTTTCGCTTTGGCTCGTGGACTCGTGTCCAAGTCCATTGGGTCAGACGCACGCCCAGTGTTTGCGTGACTTAGCGCCTGACCTCTCTCCGCGCTTCTCAAATACATAACTTGGCTGTGGCGAACTTTTGTCCAATTTACATTTTCCATTTGTTTCCATTTCTCTCTCTCCTGCTGAGCCATCTCTTTGCCCCTTCAAATATGCATGTTTATTTACATTTTTCACAATTTTAATTTCTAGTTGCCTCGTTGCGCTGCGCTTGTTATTGTTTTCTTTTTACAACAAGATAGAGAGAGGGAGAGAATAATTCTACTGCAAGTTTATTGCAGTTTTCAATTTTCAAGTGGCCGCAGCGACTGCATTATTTATGCGCCTCGTTCGCCATGTGCTAGAAATCCACTTGGCCCCCAACTCAGCCAGCAGCTCGTGTGGCGAAAGCTGCATCCCCAACCCCCATCCCCCGCCAGCTCTATGCAATGTGGAGCAATGGCTTCATTTCAAATGACAACTGCCGCTTGATGCGCCGCGGGTTGGAGACCCCAAGTTGTTGGACTAGTGCAATTTTTTGCTGGCATCTTTTTCTTTTTTGTTGCTGCTGTTTTTTTATGGTTTTGCCCAGACCCAAAACGGGCAACGGCTGCCATTCAGCGCCGTTTGTTTTGACGTTTTAATAGCCGCATCGTTTGGCTACTTTGATGGCCATTGCCCAATGACATTTAATGTCACAATTTGTGCGACTTTTAATTGCAAAGGCAGCAGTGGCCAGAACAGCTCTGGAATAGCAATGATCTGCGAGAAATGCAGAGCAAATAAATTAAGAAAAATTGCAAAACTCTTCAATATATTTTTAACAGCTCTGCCAACAGAGAAAGGGCCTTCGGTAAAGCTAAAAATAAAGAAAATCAATTAAATAATCGCTAACAACGGGCATCATTAACGGCAGCCAATTAGTTGAACCACTTGGCTAAGCGAAAAGGCATTTCAGAATTGGCAGTGTGAAAAGGCAAAAAAGAAAAAATGCGTGATCTCATGATCATAGATTAGAAGCTTATTTAAAATTCCATAAATTAAGTAACAACAAATCGTGGCGTTGCGGCGTCTAATGAAAATTGACGTCTTCATTGCGCAACAGCGAAAAATGGTTTTTCATTTCCAATTAAATAAACAAATGCCTTCGAACAGAAATGTGGCTAAAATCATTAAAATCAATAAAATAAACAGCGTTCACGTAATTTTCAGCTGCAACCTAACATGGCGCCAAAGATGCTGAACATAAGCCAGTTGAAAGCTAAGCGAAAAGAAAATGGCCGTCGACATTTATGATATATGTGTGATAAATAAGGTGCAATTAATGCAATTTGCAAAGTTTCACTTGCTAGTTGCATACTGCGACTCGTTCGATTGGCTGCTGGCCGCATGGCCAATGACAAGCGGCGTGCATTGGGCGCATGTCACGCCACGCCCCAAGCGCCACTTACCCGCCTGTCCACCCACACGTGCGGTGGGTGTTTAGTATTGCGGCTAAAACCGGTTGTGTGTGCGAGTGCAATGGCAACATGCTAAACAATTCCAATTGGAGCTGCTGCCCAAGCTGCACAGCTAGCTGTGCTGCTCTAACACACGAAGCTGCGCGAGCAACGCAGCCATTTTGTATATGCCATGCGCTCGCACTTGCGTGGCGTCGGCAGCTCACCAATACACCACGGCAACTGCGCTCACAAGGAAAGAAATTGAGAGAGAGACAGAGAGCGAGCGAGACAGCCAAAGCCTTGCTGTTAACTAACAGAAGTCTCTCTGGGCTTAACAGTCTGATAAGACGATCGCTTTTAAAACTGATCTGAAGCAAAATACGTTAAGCTGCATTTATAATCGGATATCGGATGTATATAAAGTCAGCTAATCTGCAGTAAAATTGCTTAAGCCAAATTAATATGTTCATATTAGAAAATAAGTACAACTTTTAATATAAATGTACATGCTTATTGAAGCAACATATTCCTTGGTTTATTGTTATGCTATTATATATTATTAATTACCAACAATAAGCCTCTCTTATATGCCCAGGCAAACCAGTCGCGCTTAACAGCAAACTCACCTGCCTCATGTTAGGCAAGCACATAAACTCACCACACCAGGTTACTGTGCGCGCTCGTTTTCTCTCTCTCTCTCTCGCTCGCTCACTTACGCTGCTCTGCGGCTTGCCTGGACACGCCTACGATTGGTGGTTGCTCTCGTGTATGCCTGTGCCTGTGTGTGTGTGTGTGTGCGTGTAGCCTGTTTTTTTTGGGCACAGCCCAATGTGCGCACACACGCTGAGTGGAAATTCAGTTCGCGATGGAACTCTGAGCACTGCGTTACAATTCAGTCCTGCTGTGAATCTTGTGACGTTTAGACGCTGAACGAAAAATCGCGCGAAAGCAGAAAAAATAACATAGAAAACGCGCGCGCGTTTTGTGCTACCAATAAATACGAAATATACGAGAAGCTGAAGCGCTAAATACATATAAAATATATATACATATATAAAAAGCTGGGCTTAGTGTGCATTGTGTGTGTGTGTATATGTGTGTGTGATGGGCGCTTGAGCCACAAACAAAGCGTGAAACAAAACTTGAGCCAATTGAAAACTTGTCGTGCGCCGAAAAATGATGATGAACGCATTTATAGAGCCCGCGCAGCATCATTTGGCCAGCTATGGGCTGCGCATGTCGCCGAATGGCAACAGCAACAATCAGCAGCTCGAGTTGCAACAGCAGCAACAGCAGCAGCAGCAACAACAGCAACAGCAGCAACAACAGCAACAACAGCAGCAGCAACAACAACAGCAACAGCAGCAACAACAGCAGCAGCAACAACTGGAGGGCGATGCCACATCTTTGGCCGCGGCAGCCGCGTATCAGAACTCCGGCTATGGCCATTTCAATAGCTATGCCCCGCGTGACTTTCTGCTGGGTCGACGCGGCGATGCCACGGATTATGCTGGTGCCGCTGCTGCGGCAGCTGTGGCGGCGCCCAGTGCAAGCGGCGCGGATTCGATGCTGTTCTCCAGCTTCCCGGCACAGGCGGCCGCGGCGGAGCTGAGCAGCGGGTTTGGTCAGCATCCGTTTCACAGTGCCGCGGCGCATCATCATCATCAGCATCAGATGCGGATGGCGGATTATGCAACGCATCCGTATGCCCAGCATCATCATCATCATGGCAATTTCCCGTCGGCGGTGCATGCGGCCCATCATCATGCCGCCGCCGCCCATGTCCACGCCCATGCCCATCCGCACCATGCGATGTCCGCGATGCATCCGGCGGGGGCGGGCGCATTTCTGCGCTATATGCGACATCAGCCGGCATCGTCGGCATCCAGCGTTAAGCAGGAGATGCAATGCCTCTGGATAGATCCCGATCAGCCGGGCCTGGGCCAGCAGCAGCAGCAGTCGGCGCAGTCGTCGCAGGGCCGCAAGACATGCAACAAGATCTTTCACTCAATGCACGAAATTGTCACACATCTGACCGTGGAGCATGTGGGCGGGCCGGAGTGCACCACGCACGCCTGCTTCTGGATTGGCTGCTCGCGCAACGGGCGGCCCTTCAAGGCCAAATACAAGCTGGTCAATCACATACGCGTCCACACCGGGGAGAAGCCCTTCGCCTGCCCCCATCCCGGCTGCGGCAAGGTCTTCGCCCGCAGCGAGAACCTCAAGATACACAAGCGCACCCACACGGGTAAGTGTTACCAGTCGCAGTTAACAGTCACAGTTATCAGTTACCAGTCACATCACATGCCTGTTGTCTTCCTGTCACGGGCTTAACCGTCCGGGCAAATCCCAGACAACGCATACGCCCCCTGCTTACCTGTCCCTCGGTCCCTTTTACGATCACCACCTGTTCGCAGGGCTAAGCCTTTCGCACAAATCCTCGACAATATTTTTGCTTCCCACAAACTCGTGCCCTCGCCGTGCGCCGATAAGTCCCCGCGGGGCTTGACTTCGACTTTTCAACGGTTTAGCCAGCGGATCTGTGCTCTATCCGTTGACTTCCACCAACTGTGGCATTCGGATAATCACAACTGTTCTTAACCAGTTCTCAAAAGAGTAAAGAGCACAAGACTTTGTACTGAAACATTGGCAAATTTTAAAAATATTTACTAGATATACAATTCAGAAAACAATACAGTAGGGATATTCCTTTAAGGAATTTCACAATACATTACGGGTATTCTTTCAAAATAATGAAAGAAAATTGATTGAACGATATTTTTTTTTTAAATATATTTAAGGGCAATAAAGAATTTCACAATTTTTAGGAGCATTCTTTTGAAATAATGAAAGAAGGTTATATAAAAGTTATTTTAAAAACATCTTCAAGATATTCTTCTGAAGCATTTCTTAATACATTAGAGGCATTCTTTCAAAATAACGAAAAAAATATCAGATATTTTAAAAATATTTTTTTGGTATTTCTCTTAAGGATTTCAAAGTTCTTGGAGGCATTATTTCAAAATAAAGAAAGAAAGTTACAAAAAGATACTTTTGAAATATATTGAGGATATTCCTTTTATAAATTCCACATAAAAGAAAAACATTTGAAGGTATTCTTCAAGAGTTATAAACTGAAAAAAAGGCTTTCATTATAGACAATCTACATACATGTTAACACGTGTGTAAATAATGTTTTCATACACAATAATAAAGAACAAGTTTATTTAAGGCATTCCTTAAATGTTCTAAATATTAATTAGGAAAATTCGATATTATCCCAAAGTATTCGCTTGAGTTTAACACTGGAAAGAAGTTTCACAGAAAAAGAACAATATTTATGAAGGTATTCTCCTAGCCATTTATTAAAAGGAATATCATTAATATATAGTTTAAGTCATGTGGCTTGCTTTTATTAGAATATAAGTTAAGTAGTTTTATAAGTATTAAAAACTAACAATATTTATAAAGGTATTTTTCTAGCCATTTATTAAATAAATTTTGAATTTTCTTAATGCTCCTAAAACTAGTTAGTTAATTTTCTAAAATAAAGCAAAATTTTGTAAGCTATATATTAATGATATTCCTTAATCCTCTCGCAAGCTATGGACTGTGATTTGATATACAAACAGGTTTTTTACCAATTTCAGCCTAGACTAGGATTATATTGTATCGTTATCGCATGCTCTTCAAATGTATTTTTATAGATATATATTTAATTTGATTAATTGTGATACTTAGGGTTTTGCATTAGATCATACAATATTTAAAGCCTCTTAAACTTTGGCATCATCATCTTGTTTACTGGCAAACTGGAGATTCCTAAATATATAATCCTTATTTTACAAAACTATATTCAGCCTAACTGACGCATAAAAAAGAGGTAGCCGGTTCAAACCCTAGGCTAGTGTATGAAGCTTGGCTAAATATAAATGCTAGCTTGATTCTCTAAGCAAATTTAACTATGTGTAATTGAAAATAAGTGAATATTAAAGTCGCTTTCGCGAGTGTTTACTGTATCTATTCGTAAAACAATGATACAAGTTTTTAATTTGCATTTTGTAGTTGAAATTAAAATAGTTAATAGACTTGTAAATGCGAATTTTCGAATTTTGTACAACCTTATGTTCGAATTGTACAACATAATGTTCTATTAGTTAGTTAAGTTTGTTTTTACTCATGTTATAGGCGCTTTTCCAGCGTGTCCCTATCTTAAATCTGCAACACTTCTTAACCCACATCCAAATACGAACTCTTCATTTATTCTTCAACATTTATGTGTTGCCTTTTTGCAAAATTAAAGAGACAACACTTTTGTATAATTTAACATAAATCTTGTCTGATTTTTTCCCTTTTCCTATCTCTGTCTCCATCTCTATCTCGACGACACGCGCGTATCGAGCCATCTAAGTGTAACAATTCTTCGAGCTGAGGAGCAGCCCACATATCATTTTGGCAGCTCAACGACTTTTGGTTTGCTCTCTCGTAAATAAATGGCGCACAAATCAACGCTTTTGCATAAACTAAATCAAAAGTTAAATGTAGCATGGCGTCTACCCAAAATATTTACACACACCCAGTCACACACACACGGCACACACACCCAAGCATCGCGCCCGCTTTGTGTGTGAATTGCGCTGATTTTTGTGATTTTACCCCAGTTTCGATTGGAGTGCAGGGCACGAAGTGGCTAGAAGTATTTCCGTGCGATTACAGGCGGAAGTTTTGACACGTGTCAACACACACTCGCACACACACACACATGCTCAAGTGTGTGTCAATGTAATAAAAACAAACAACCAAACCAAAGAAAAGTTAACACAAAAACCAAAAACGTTGCTGATTGAATTTTGATTTATAAAGAGACAGAGTGAGAGAGAGTGAGAGAGGGAGCTAGTCAGCGATGGAGAGAGAGACATCAAGTCAAGTGCCAGGCCGGGGTTAAAGGTCGCTTCAGCCACATCCAAAACTCTAATGAAGTTGTGTCTCTGCCGTCGGCCACTTCAAAAAAAAAACCCCCTCAAAAAAAAAAGAATCTCAGCCAATCATGTACACAATATTATATTTTTGCTGCATCATCTCAGAAATTAGTCAAAATTATAATCAAAAAAAGAGCCTAGAAAAGTTCGTATACGCCCAATGCTTGTGCGTCACTCAAGGGTTTCGAATATGGCGTCTTTTGGCCTCAAAATCGAATCAAACATTTTAATTACCTTTCGATGAGTGTGCAAAAGAAATTTGTCTGTTCGAAAAATACAAAAAATGAAGAAAAAAAACACACACACAAATGATTTGTATTTCAATTGTGTATAAATTTCAAGCTCATTAAATTTTTGAATATTCATTTGTTCGTGGGGGGGGGGGGTGTATACTATTTCTGGGTTTATTTTCGAGTAAACTTTAAAATACAAAAGTCTTAATTCTGATTAGCAACTAACACAAAAAAAATGGCTTGTCTTCTGCCAGCGCGGCAGAGTTTCACGCTCTTCTCTGCTCCATTCTAGCTAATTTTATTTATTTCTAAAAGCGCCTTTTTATGCCAACATTTCTTTGGGTCGCACAAAATTAATGTGTTCAATATTTTGTTCTCATGCTTTTTTATTTCATTACTTTTTGTTTGATCTTTTTTTTTTGTGCGATCAACGTCAACACTTTGGATAAACATTTATTTTATTTTTATTCAAAATGTTTTGCATGTTTTTTATCTTAGCTTTTATTTATTTATCTTTTTAATCTGTTGAATAAAACTCACAAGCTATGTGACTCTAGCTAAGCCATATTAATGGACTCATTTTGGAATGTTTCAAATGTGCTAGGTGCTCAAATTTTAAGTTTTTTAAAGCAATCATACGAGTTTGTTTCTTACTATGTTTGTACTTGATCTGGGCATTAAAAGTTATTGAGTTTTTTCTCTGAGTGTAGCTCGGATGGCAGCATGCGCCGCGTGCTTAGCTCATTATAAACAGCAAAGTTTTAGTGTCTCTAGCGGGCAATTAAAAACAATTAAACAAGCCATTAAAAACACTTATTGCATTGTTTTTAGCGAAGAACACAACCGGGTGCGAGCGCAGCGCATGTTAGCCGAGTGTCGAACCCAAATATAATTGCTTTAAAATTGCGCCACTCGTTTTAATAAACCAAACACAAAAGGCATCAAAAAAAAACAATAAAGAAAATGCAAAAACAACAGCTGCAGCAGCAGCAACAAAAACAAAGCTTGCGCCAAAATGAAAGCCAAAGCAACAAGAACAAACAGCCGCAATAACATAACGGAGCGCGAGGGAGAGAGCGAGAACACAAGAGAGAGAGAGAGTGGGCGTCGTATTATCCTTGTTTGGCCTTAACACAGCCTTCGTTTATTAAAAGCGCGCTCTGCATACAAACAAACACAAAACACACACACGCACATAGAAAGCAGAGATTACGGCCTAGGGTAGGCAGCCAGGCAGGCAGCTAGACAGCCAAAAGCAACAACAACAGCAACAACACGTACGCACAGGCCATCCACAAAATGGCGTTTATATTGCTTGGCATATTTTACACAGTTTGTTTGCTTTAATTTTAGCTTTCGCTTGCCCCGCCACTTCCCGCACCTTAACTGCGTAAGCTTTAACAAAAAGAGAGCAGTTTTTGTTTTTCGGAGTGTCGAAGTTCTAATACCCTTGCTAACATATGTTTAGCAGATTTGCGGTATATTTATTTTCATAAAAGCCTACAAGTTCGACCTACTGTTCCTATGAAAGCTTTATATTATAGTAGTAACTGATTTAGCATATATGGGTATGTCTTATGGACTAAAGAATGTCTGCTGCAATGCGTTTCTCAATTCAATACAGCATTAAAATACCCGCCGCGAGAGTATAAAAACTTTTTTATTTAATATTTTCGGCGGCTTTTGTGGCATAAGCGTAAATATGCGTAGATACTTTTATAAATTGCATTAAAATATTTTTATTAAGCGCTGGCCCTTAGTTATTATTTTTAAATCTGTTTATTATCTTTTAGCTATGGAATAGTTCATAGGTCTGTGTCTGTTTTGCAGTCATGATAAATTGTGTTTGAGCGTCAAGTTTATTAGTTTTCTATGGCCTCAAGTTAACAGATTTTATGCGCAGCGAAAACAGCGATTTACGTTTTTTTTTATTTTGCATGTCACGCGTAGCTTTGGCTGCAAAACAGGCTGGCAGCACTGCAGAAAACTATTTGAAAAACGCCATTCAAAATTCTTGCAATAAACGTTAAAGTTGTCTCGATAGGAACTAGGACTTATTCAACTTGATTTGAGTAACTAGATTTCAGGAATTGAAACTGTCCTTTTAACTGTCCCCCTTAAGTCTTAACCTTTAAAAATGTCACTGTGCTGAGAAATCGAATTGAAGCTTATGCTCATCGCTAAAAGTGCAATTTTTACTTCTTTTTATGTCATCTCTTCGAACTGCTCTCTTTTCACTTACTGCACCTCTCTCGATATTTGCTTTGCCCATCACTAACTATGCACATCTTCACATCCTCGTCTGCGCTCTTCACTTCTGCGGCTTCTCACTGTTAACTTTGCACTTGTCATTTGCCCGCCGTCTGCATTCTATGTGCTCTCAGTCAGCAACAACAACAAGAACAACAACAACAAGCAAGAGCAGCCAAAACAATCAACGTTTGTCTGCTTTGTTATTGCTCTGCCCGCCAGTTGACACCTTGCCCAACAGCTTTGCGTCTGTATGCGTGTTTGAATGTGTGTGTGTGTGTTTAGTGTTGGAGCTACATGAATGGCGTTTATCACAGTGTGCGGTTTTTACATGGCTCACTCTGTACCTCTCTCTCTCTCTCCCGCTTGCTCTGTCCGAGCGTTTTATTTATTTTTTTTTGCTGCACTCCTGCGGCTGCTACACCACAAACAACAACTTTATTCATTAACACCTACAACGTCGGCAGCTGGCCCCGAATGGCCAACAACTTTGTGGTTAGTTTTGCAGTTGATGCTGCCAGCCAAGCTCATTATGTTTATGTTGACTGCCCCGCAACACCCCTTGCCATAGCTGGACTCCACCTCCTGGGCAAGTGCAGCAGCTCCTTGTTGTTGTGCATTTAACAATGTCCTTGCCGCTGGCTGTGGACCCTTGTAAACGTTGATTAGCTGCTGCTTCCTGATTCCGCCACTCGATTTAATTGAGCTCAAGTGCTTTTTTAATGGCTCTTTTATGAACTCTCGTTGTGGCTCGCAAAAAAGCAACAACAACAAAAACATTTCATGCACTTCGCCTTGTTCCGCTGTATTTCATTTACCCACCCATTGATGGGGAAATACTTCAGCTTTTAATCAATTTAAAAAGCAGAAAAAAGACATCTGAGCACCTATATAGTTTTCATATATATACATTTTTATAAACTGTTAAAAGTCGAGCCGATCTGGCTATATCTCATTGTCTGTTCGGCTGTCTAAAAGCGTCTCGATCTCATCATTAAATCATCGTCAATAAAATTAAATTACTTCTATGGTAACCATAGTTCTATTCAAACGCGGTCTCGTTAATCGATACCCAACCATATTCCTAAACAATCGATATGTATCGATATTAGGCTTTCATTGGCTAAGCATGTTGCAAGAGACTACAAAGCGATACACGAACTTTAGTATATAGGTTTTTATATAAGTAGCATATAAGAGTCAAGATATAATGTGGCGTAAAGAGATGAAGAAGAAGCAGAGTTAAGGGGTAACTCCGAGTAGAAGCAGACTCACACTCTAATTTGTTTAAGCTAACAGCGTTGTAACAGCGCGTTCGACTGTTAGTTAACAGCGCGCTGTTAAGGCGTTTTTTGCTGTTCGCCTCGGCTCGGCGCCAGGCACATAATTTTTCAAATACGAGACAAGATATCAAAAACGCTGCAAATGTCAATGATTGATGACTTTATTGCCGGGTTCAACGATTTTCAAACAAACAAGGCACAAACAGTGCGACAAACGGACACACACAAACGAAGACTGTCGAAAATAACTTTTTATATTTGCGCATAAAATGTTGACTGTTTGCTGTTTCAAGTTCTCAGAATTTGTTTTGGTTGAACAATGCGAAGGCACAAAAACCTGCGCTGTGCCTCGGGGACTGATTAGCTACACACACACACACACACACCGGCACACTACCTGCCACCTACAACACTCACACATATATAGAGAGACTGCCCCTTGGTCTACGAACTGCGCGTGCTCTGCAGGATCTTTCAGAAGCGTCTCGTGCTGACTTGAACGTTTCTCTCTAGAACTCTGAAAATCAATTAGTTACGCTCGAGCATTTCTATCTCTCTCCCTATCTCCCTCTCGCTCTCTGTGAATTTCCACAGCGTTTTTGGCTAATGACGTAGGCATTTTTAGCCGGAAAGTTGCCATTGAAATTCGTCATTTGGCTTGTTTTTCTGCAGCCCGGTTTATCCCTCTACAGAGCTCATCGTGTTTGGCATTCGTTGCGCTCAATTAAAAATGTGCCAAACGTGAACAATTTGAACACGACACTCGATTAGCTACAGGGGCGGGAGTCTGAATTATTCAAATATTTAATTTTTATGACAACGCCTTTGGAAGCGGCAGATTTATGGCAACTGCCCAAAATGCAACCAAAATGTTAAAAAGTATATAAATTTTATTTGTGGTCCAGTCAGTCGACTCTGTAGACGGCAAAGTTCTCGAAGTGGCAAACTAGCTAACTAAAAAGTTGACTGCAGTTATAATTCTGCAAGATTTATCACGTTCATTCAAACATCTCGATTACGGGCTTGATATACAACTCCTTGCAACTTTCCTTTTAAATAATTGCTACCTTTTTATTATTGGATGAGTTTCTTATTTAAATATTATTTGCATCTTTAACTCTAGCTCTATTTTTATCTTTATTTGACTTCCTTAGCTTTTAATCAGCTTGTCTCAACATATTTCTAGCTGTCATTTTTTATAATTTTTGCTTGGTTCAGCTTAATACTAAACTTTGCTATTTAAGTTTGCACTTAGAATTTTAATAAACATTTTTTCCTGAAATACTCACTTTTCCATACTACGCTAAATATATTTGTAAAAGCTAAATGTAATAAATACAAAAGGAAGCTTTTGTAAGCAGAATAGTTTCTCAGCTCTTACGATCAATCAATCAGTCAGATTAACGTTTAAATGTATATAATAATCTATTAGTTTTTAGTTCCATTTTCTATTTTCCAGAGTACAAAAGAAAGCTTCTATAAACAATTAGCTTCGCAGTTTTTACGAATGGAGCTGTGCATACATCATACAGTCAATCAGGCAGGACAAACAGCCATCAATCTATTTTTTTAAATTTTTTGTTCCACTTTTTCTGTTAATCAATACAAAAAAAAAGCTTTTGTAAACAAATTAGCTTCTCAGCTTTTACGATTGGAGTTGTGGGTACATCATCAATCAGTCAATCAGTCTTTACTTTTTATTGCATTAACTAATCTATAAGTTTTTTGTTTTTTGTTGCACATTCTCTATTCCTCAGCAGAAAATGTAGCTTCTGTACAAGAATTAGCTTCTCAGCTCTTATGATTGGAGCTGTGCGTACATCATCAATCCGTCAATCAGTCTTTACTTTTTCTATTATCTACTAATTTGTTAATTTCTTAGTTTTTCGTTTCACTTTCGCTGTTCCTCAGTAATGTATTATATATTTTGAACTCTAGGGTAATTTATATAATTTAATTTGTATTCTATGAAAGTTATTTACCCTAGTTACTCCTCATTAATAAGATGCTGTCTGCTCAACCATTTTGTCAGCGCCTTGTGCAATACCTGCCATTTTGCAGAGCTAATGGCTCTATAAACCTATTCCCATTGTCATCATGGCACCCAACGATCTATGCATATTCATTAATCTAGCAAATGCATGCATTATAATTAGCAACACCCTTTTTAGAGCACCAACTGCTGCCCCTGCTGCCCCTGCTGCCCGCTCACCCTCTCTCGGATGCGCAGCCGTTCCGCTTAGCGGGCAGCTACTTTACTTTATTTTATTTTATATGTGTGGCAGGGGTTGTTGGGCATAATGCGAACTATGCCACGCACTTTTTTGAAAATGTCAAAACAATTTTATATATGGATATATGTTGTGTGTGTGTGTGTGCGCGTGTGTGTGTGAGTGCTGGGCATTATAATTTCATTTAGAGCTGCATATTAACCGGCAGGGGTTAAATTTTGCTTACAATTTCTTTTATAGGGCCCATAGACAACCCTTTTTTGGTCTCAGGTCTATTAGCTAAGTAGCCATTTTGTATGATAGTTATGAAGCGCTCTGTTCTCGAGTTGTTGCATAATGTCGCCCGCTCTCCCCCCCCCCCTCTCTCTCTCTTTTTCACTCTCTCTTGGGCACCCTCTGCATGATGGTTCAGTGGCTAAGCAGCTTATTTTGACGTGCCGAGCGTAGAGCTAGTTAATAAATGAGGCTTATTTTAGCTGGCAGCCATTGTTGTTGCCCCTTTGTTGTTGTTGTTGTTGTTGTTGCTGTTGTTGCCCGGGCAACTATTAGCACACACTTGAAATATTTTTAAGCATACGCTAAGCGCGCTTTTCGGCATAACTGCCGCTTAGCCACGCCCATTTGTCATAGAAGTTGCGCTCAAATTAATTAAATTCCTTAGATGCCCCAAACACACACACACACACACACACTCACACATACGCACAACAAATGTTAGCCACGTACCAGCCGCGCATTCCCCAAACTCCAGGAGCATGGGGCAGCATGGCAGGGGGAGGGACAGGGGGCAGTAGGGTGTCCAGTCCAGGGCAACTGAGTCGTGCAAAAAAAAAAAAAAAAAATTTCAACGCATAAAGAACTGATCAGCAGCAGACAAACCATAAAATTAAACTGTCATCTTGCATATTTTTTATGCCAAGCATGCAGATGATACACACACACACACACGCACGCACAAACACACACACACACACGCACACACACACACAGGTACACACACACACGACACACACACACTGCGACAGCGCACAGGTAGTGCCTCGGCGAGCTCCGCTTTTCGAGAATTATGAAAGCAAGCCTGACTAATCCTCTAAATCGCGCCAAGGGCCCCACATGCCCCACATCCACTTGTATAAATTAGCTTATGGGAAAAATGAAATCATTATTCATATGCAGCAAGCAAAAATCTTAAACAGACCCAAAAAGCAACAAAAAAAAACGAATAAGAGGGCTCTAGCGGGAAGTTCCCGACTAGGCAATACCCTAGTCTCTGCGTATTCTTGTTAAGCTTCGGTGCTTGTAGTCCGATCTTATTAAAATTTTTAACGCTTAAATAGGGTAACCAAGGGTGTGTACATACTACTAAGGCTATATCTTTATAACTGGATTGAATGATGGAATTAAAATTACAAACATTTTGCAGTTTGAACATATTAGCTTTCTTTTTAATATGTTCAAATCTTGGTTAACTTTGGTGCTTGTGGTCCGATCTTATTGAAATTTTAAGCGCTTCAATATGAAAACCAAATGTGCGTACATACCAAAGCGTAAGGCTCTATCTTTAAAAATGGATTGAATGTATGGGAGATATCCCAAAAATTAAACATTGCTAAGCTGTGTCTAGCATACGACATTCTATATACCAAGTTTTGCTTATCTAGCACTTATAACTTTTGAATTAGCTTTAAAAAATCAATGCACTAAATTTGTATTGAAAATTTCAAGTCTCTAGCTCATGTACTTCCCGAGTTCACACAGACGAATCAGTCTAAATTGATTTAGCTCTTCATTCTAATCAAGAATAAATACACTTTGTGGGAGCTGCTTCCTTCTGCCTGGTTAATGCATTTGCTTAAAGCCAATATACCCTCTTTAGCCATTTGCAATGGGTGCAGGTTATAAAAAGAATCACGCCACGAAGCGCTGAACAGCGTATGCTCTTAAAGGTGTTATAATTATTAAGCTGAATATCTGGAACAGTCGTTATAATAACGAAATATTTGTGCATGGGGTCTAAAAATAGAGTTAAGCAAAAAATTGCATTTCTAAGCATTTGAAAGCCAAACAAATTAGGGAAGCTTCATGAAAATATAATATATCTGGAAATAAATATGATAACAAGAGCAAAAAATGTAGAAATGTGCACTACCAAAATGCTAGAATGTTATTAGACAATATATGAGAGGCAAATAACCTAGTTAAGGGCTTTTTAGACCAATTCTAAGTTTCGACAAGCTAAACAATTCAGAGAAACCGAATTAAATTTAAATATATGTTGTACCAAGGCATAAATATTCAAGCGATATAAGCTTTTGAGGCATAATATATTTGTCAAATCTAAATTGCATAATTCCTGTAAAAATTCATAGAACTCTTCAGCAAGCGTATGCAAGAGGCTGAACTGAGAATATCTTGCATATCTACATATTTGTATATATTTTTGTATATTCATTTATTTATATACATACATATATAGCTATAAGCGCGCTTGTCAAATCCGCTTAACTTTTGCGGTTTGCACACACGAGTTTCTCAGACATTTCAAATTTGTAACAGACGAACGCCTCGGAAAGTTTATTTAAGCATAAATTGTGATTGTTTTAACCCAAATGCTGCTGCAGCTAACTGGCGCGCAATTTATTGTAAAAACATTGTCAATGCAATTAGAGGCTGAAATAGAACAGAAACAGCAAAAAAATTGGAAAGTAAACACAAATCTTGGCTGACAAGCGCCTGTCAAATGTTGTGAATGCTTTGACAGCCAGGCGGACACTGGGCCCGGCCCCAGTTTTGGCTAAAATTACAGCCGCCAACGCGGCCATTTGGCCAGATGACGCATTGCCGACGGCTCGACTGTGGCTGCGGCTACCGCAAAAAGTACTTGTATCTGACAGATACGAGCTGCTGACCCAGGCCCAGGCCCAGGCCCAGGCCCTGGTCTCTAGCTGCCAATTTACTTCTTTTTTTTTTCTCAGCCGTCTCAAATTTCAAAATTCTGTGTTTTTTTTTTTTTTTTTGGGCGCAACTCAACTGTAAGTCGATCGAGAGCCATTTGAGGCAACACTTTGTGGGGCGTTGAGATGGGATACTTTCAATAGGTTCTCTCTGGGGCGTTGACCAATTTGCTTCCTATTAAATGATTTCTTCTTTCTTTTCTGGACTATACATAAATGCAATTTTAGTTGCTGTTTTGATGTGTTCATTAGGCAATTTTGATGGCTACCTGAGGCGAGAGGTGTGAGTGTGTGAAAATTTCATTTCATACGTTTTACGGCCTAAAAAACAACAGTGCAACTATTGCAATGACAAAATGTCATGGCATTTAGCATAATGTTTCATTCCATTCGTTTCGAAGCAACTGAAAACCAGTAGCTGGAATCTTATATACAGTCCAGTGGCAGTGATTTGTCTTATTCCATACGTTTCACGTTTGACTAAATGTCAAGTGTGAGGGTGTGAAAATGTCATGGTAAATAGCATGATGTTTCATTCCACTCGTTTCGAAGCATTAAACAGTCAGTATCAAGCTGGAATTGCATAATCAGCCAAGTGAAGTTTCATTCCATTCGTCTCACTGACTTAAAGCAGTACGAGAAATATTGCATTGACTAGATGTCAGGTTTGAATGCCAAAACTGACGCAATAAATATAACAAATTCCATTCCATTCATTTCAAAACAAAAAATACCAGCATTAATATCACTATGTTTCATTCCACTAGTTCCTCCTTTAAATAACAGCATTAAGAAAGAGCATTCTCTTTCATTCTATGCATTTCACAGCACATATTTCATTACCCTCGCTTTGCCCTTAAAAAACAGCTGCAATCAGCTGATAAATCGTAATCACGCCTATTTCACATTCTCCTAGCAACTAGAAGTTCATTCAACTCTTTAAATTTGTTTCATTCCACGCGTTTCATGGCATATTTTGCTAAAGTAAAACATTTCTTTGCATATCTCAGCTACCAAATCAACTGAATTCTTTCTAAATACCTCAAATGAATTTCTCTCCAATTCGCTGGCACACTTTCATATGTATTCCTTCGGCGAGAATATTGAATCGCTGATGTCATTGATATTTATCTGTAGCTCAAATCTTGTTAAAATTGACAACATTTAAACTTGAACAGCTTGAAGATAACGCGCTGAGAATGGTCCGAAAAGCAACAGTTTTCAGCAGTTGTCACATCAAATAACCAATGATGACAATCTCGATGACATTTTAATTTCTCACACTCCAAAAAGAGATTTTCTACTTGGCTGCAACTGAAACAACAACAAACAAGCGGCTCACAAGACAACAGAGACGCAGATTAAAATCTTAAAGAGCGCTAAAAAAAAAAGTAAAAATAAAACGAAGAAGATATATAAGAGTCTCAGACAAGGAACCATCGAACTGCTCTAAGTCCTCGACGGTATCATACAAAGCGACACCTCTTTGAGTGCCGTGCGGAAGCCGCCGCCGCCGCCGCCGCCGACGCCGCCAACTTTTGTAAGTAGGCAAAATGTAGGGTGTAGGTAGTGCGGCGAAATTGTTGCCAACTTCATTCATGAGTGTTTGTTTTCAGTGCATCAGCTGCGCGCTTGAACTCGGGATTCAAACTGGGCTAATCCTGCCCAGCAGCGTCTTGTCTTTGTCAGCCGAAGGGACACTCTGGTGTCTCTCTATCGCGCCTTGTTTGTATGCACTTTGGGCCGCAGACAATAGGCTTAGTGTTACTTTTGCTTATTGTCTACGCTTCGTTTGTCATTCGAGTGCAGTTTGCGTGTGTGTGTGTGTGTGTGTGTGTGTGTGTGTGTGTGTGTGTGTGTGTGTGTGTGTGCGAGTGTGTTTTGTAATATTTGCGTCGCAGGCAGGCAACAAAATGTTGGCATATGCCAAACATGCCTCACAGCTAATCAATTAGCATATCCAGATGCTAAAAACCGCATAACTAAGCGAATTTACAATGTTTACACGATGAACGATTATCGTGATAAGCGTGTAATATTTAACTGAGCTGCATTAATTGATGTGCCTTGATAACATGTAATAGTTATTTAATAGAATGCTCGAAAAGAAATCGTTAACTGTTGCTGATTGACGGCCTGACTGATTGATGATGTACGCACAGCCCAAGCCTTAAGAGCTAAGAAGTTGAATTTAACACTTTTTAAACACTCTCTCGCTCAAAAGTTGGTTTACAATGTCTACTTGATGAACACTTAACGTGATAAACATGTGATATTTAACTAAGTTCCATTAAATTATGTGCTTAGACGTCAGTTGATAGTCCTGTAAATAAAAATATCTGTGTTGAGCTAGAATACCCGAAAAGAAATCATAAATAAAACTGTTTCTGATTGACTGACTGACAGATTGATTATGCTAGGCAGCTGCATTATTCCCAAGGGGTTACCTACTCTTGATGTGAGTTAACACTACGACAGGATCTTAAGAATTTATCTCTCATGGTTGGAAAATTGGTAAAAAACCACTTTGAGAAATTTTTTCTAAACATTGAACCAAATATTCGAATTTCCTTCAATCTGCGTACTTATTTTAAGCTGTATGAAAAACACCTTTGCCAGTCAAAATAAAACACCAAGCGAAAAAGCTTTAAAAGTTTCTAAGAACTTAACCAATTCATAATAAGCTGCAGGCATAAACGTAAAAACTCCTTTAAACTTGAACGATTTCTTTAATGTTAATGTCTACAAATTTTCTGGCAAATCACAAAATGTTTTATGCTGTGCAAGCCACAAGGTTGCCAGACACAGATGCAGACATAAGATATATATATATATATATATGTATGTATATATGAAAAGTAAGTATACATGTGTGTGTGGATATATCGCATTTACATGTCTACAAGTCGTACTCGGCCAGACATCCAGTCTCTGTCTACACCTAAGTCGAGGGGGAGGCTAAAGTTTAGCAGCCAGCTCAAATGCAATTTGAATGCATAATGCAGTTGGGTATGTGCGAATAAGTTGGCAAATGTATGCATATATGTGATGTATATACATATATACAAATATTTATATATATGTATATATCTATTTATGTGCATTTAGATATCTGTGTGTACACACCTCCAGAGCTGCACAAGGCGTTCTCTGCGCCTGGCAAGCTTGTCGAAAATTTGTTCGCTGAAAAACTAAAAACAAAAAGAAATAAAAAGAAATAACAGACATTGGAACTCTCTCGTAGCAGACAAACTGGCCCATGTTTGGTCGTGTTCAGCAAGGCTGTTGCCTGTCATTGTTTTACTAATAGCCCGTTGTAGTTGTCTGGCTCATATGAGCAATCGCATTGTGTATACGCAATGTGGTGCGCCACGAAACTGTTGTTCAAGAGCTTTGCCAGGTCTTGGTACTAGTTTTCAAGAGCCTGAAACACTTGGTATGGAACACATGCAAGTTAAATTCACTTAAAATCTACTTAGATATAATTTAACTGCAACAGAATCGTCTAAGCAGTCCGCACATGCGCCTGCTAATTTGAAACGAATGAAAAGGAACACTAAATGAACGTAGAAACAGTTGATAGTTGGTAGTAATAGATAAATCAGGAATTAATTTTACATGCAAAACGTTAAGAATGGAACACGCGCAGCTTCGAGTAATTACAAATTTAAGTTTTGTAAAGGATTGGTTAAAAACGGATCTGAATTCTATAAGAAACCTTTAAGAGCATCGTTATGGCACTGCCAAGTTGTTTTTCAATTGAAAACTTTAAAACGAGTGGACTGAAACACTCAATTTTAATAAATTGAAAATGATTAAAATAAATCAGATTCCGAACTAACTTCGAGTTCAGGCACACAAATGCAAAAATACAAATACAAAAACAAGTGAAATAAAACACACTGCAAAAGTTTTAAAAGAAAGAATTGGATGTCGGATTTATGTTGAAAATGTCGCAAAAATGGCGCTGCCAACTTGTTTTGCTATAAATAACTTTGAAACGTTTGGAATGAAACACACACTGCCGCAGTAATTATGCACTGTCAACTTGTTGTATTGTTCAGAATCGCTGTTGATACCTTTTCTCCTCAAAGATCTATCAATGCTCGTGCCGCACTCAAACCCAAAACTTCAGTCGAGTGTAAAATTTGTTTTGTTTCACAGTTTCCGAAAAAAAAAAAAACAAAATACAAAAAGAAATCCAAAATAAAATGTTCCCATTTACGTCTATTTGGCTACAATAAACCACAGGCAAAGACGGGCTCGACTGACCCCAATGTCAATTATTAACGTATCACTTGACAGCGGCGGCGAGCAAAGCTGCAAACAAATATACGCGAAAATGTGATGCGAGGAGCAGCTAACCTCGAGAATGGGTCAGCCAGCGATGGGTATTATCCAGGGTAGGGAAAATGCAGAAATCATAAATCATGACAGACATTGCGCAATTCACTCAACGGTTTTTGTCAAACAAACAAACAATAGAGCCGCAAAAGAGCCGGAGAGCTGGCGAGCAGCTCGAGGCCAGGCCAGGCGTATAGGTAACTTTATTTTTTAGGGGTGCAAACTCTGCTCTGCTCCTGAGTTGAGAATAATAATAATGATGATGTGCTTAGATGATAATGATGCTGCGTGTCCGGCTCAGGCAGCAGGATTTGGCTGCGTATTTGGCTGTTGACAAGCAGCATTCATTGCGTTTAAATTATTATTTTATTATTATGATTATGAGGCATAAATAATGAGGCAATGTCTGCCATTAATATGCTCTGCTCATCAAATGCAGGCAAATGTTATAAATATTCATCACGAAAATTGAGAACTCGAGAGGAAAATTATCTTGTGTGGGAAAACAAAACTAGCTCTGAAATGGAATGCAGTTATGAGTAATAGAATTTAAGAGTTATTTTAAATAGGTAAATGTAAGAGCTTAAGAAGAGCACAATCTAACGATAGACTATGATATGATAGCTTTGTTTCCTAACGTTGCTTTACGCGTGTAGTCCTCAACAAGTTAAAGCTTCGCAAGCCTAGAGTCTAATTAAAATTAAATATTTGTAAAATCCATACAACTATGTTTATAATTTGCAGATTTATATATTAATAATATATAATTATTAAAGTAGTAGATGAGAACTAAAGACAATTTAAGAACACGTTGAATTTTCTCAAAACTAGACAATTCATAGAACTCATTAACTGGATTCATAATTTACAAAGATCTATCCTAAACGACTTCTTAGCGCACGTCTCTATCGATAACTCGAACCCCAGAGCTATCTATCTCTCATCTCGATAACTATCCAGAGTCCCATCTTCCATCTAATTGCTCATCAAGATCACGCTGGGCTTGCCACGTGAGTCAATATATGAGCAGGTGCTTGGCAGGCCAGGGAAAACATCCTGATTCCATTTCCATCAGCAGTCACTGCCCTCTAGCCAAAACCAAAACAGAGACACTCGCAAAAAATAGAAATGGGAAGGCGAAGGGAAAAGGAAAAACCCAATTCAAAACTAGGGGAAGCAAAATTGCCCATTGAAATGTAAACCAGGAAATCGGGGTTTGGCTTTTTCCGGCTTTAGAAGGAACAAAAGACGCACAGAAGAAGCGACGGCGAAACAAAAAATAAAAAATATATCTGTATATATACAAAACAAATACAAAGAGCAGAGGTTTTTCAAAAACAAAAGTGTCAACAACCTAGATGTGAGTGAGTGAGGCGGAGAGCGAAGCAGAGTGAGCGCAAAAGAGACAGCTACAAGTAGGGAGATAACAGGACGCGTCAGGCAGGCAAAAAGTAGCTGCTGTTTTGTTATTTTGTATTGTAAGATAATAATAATCATATCGCATTGCATGTTGTTGACACATGAGCAATGATGATGCCGCTTATCGCAGCTACCTCTCTCGCTCTCTCTCTCTCTCTCTCTCTCTCTCTCTCTCTCTCTCTCTCTCTTACAGTCTCTGCCATCTATCTCTCCCCTGTGCATTGCCATTTGCCGCTGCAATTTTTCAACAGCGTAATTAATGCGCCGGCTCTCTGTTAGTGCTAACAGCGCTCTGTTAAAGCCCTGTTAGCTGACTCTGCTTTTGGCATTTTAATCAATTCGCCTGCGTCAGACAGTTGCATTTAATATGCGTCGCTGCGGAAAATATGTTTTATTCGATTTTCATTTCTCTCTTTTTATTTATATTTTTTTTGTTGCGGCTGCCTGACTGCAAATTAAAAACCTGCTTCAGTTGCAATTAATCAGCGACTGTCAATGATGCTTAATTTGCGCCTGCTCTGCCCTGAGGGGCCTAGGGGGGATTGGCAGGTGTATGTTAAATGAGGCACAGTCTACGTCAGCCAAGCTTGTTGCTTCCTCAATGCTCGAAGAGGGGGTGGACTTTGTTCTGGCTTTATTTCTTAATTAAACAGCCAAATATTAAGGCCTTTACAGTGAAGCTTGGCTGGATTGTGTATAGTTATTTTTTTGGTGCCAAGTAAATTGCAAAAGTCAAAAACAGATTTGTTGTGTTTTGCATTTATTTCTGCTTTGTTTAACAGACATGCTAGGCCCGTTACAGTGCATCTTGCCTAAGTGAGCATTGTTTTTTAATTTAGTGCAAATGTTAAAAGTCTAAAACAGATTTTGCTTTAGTTTTCACATTTCAACTTTAGCTTTAGCGTGAAATGTGAAAATGTGCTGAAAGCAAACAATACGCAAACTCGTAGCATATTTTCATAGCTGTACAACAAAGAAAAACATATTGTAGGCATTTGACACAGCCTGGGCGAAACACTTAGAGACGTTTAGCAAAATTCAATTTTTGTACTATTTTTTTTTTCACTCGACGACTACGCCCAACACAAAACCCCCTCATCGAGCAGAACTCGCAGCAGAAAACAACGCCCCAAAAGTAAAACATACAGAGCACACACACCCGCACACACACACACACACACACACACACACTGTGAGACATTGAAGAGACCTAGACATAGTACCGAAGCTGAGTTCCGAGCTGCGAGCCCGGCCGTAACGCTCGACAGTGTCTGCAAATGACAGCAGCTTTGCGTTTATATAAAAGCCAAAAACTTGTGATATGCTTTTTGTGCACATAGCCAGCGTTTTATATAAGACACACAATATATATACATGTTTGTAGTATATTTATATATACACTTACCCCCGGGTCGAACATTTCTTGGCTAAAGCCACCCACAAACAGATTACAAAGCAATGCCAACCCCCGAAAACGAACCAACCCCCAAGAAAGGGAGAAAAAAAATGAAAATAAAAACGCGGCTGTACACGAGGACATCGCCGCCATGACAGGCAATGTGCCAATTCCACGCGTTCCGGGCGCCAGGCGTCACGTTAAACGCTTTTCGCTCCGCTACGAAATTAACAATTTGGGCCTCGGTTAATGGGGGCGTAGGCGCCGAAAAATATGCAAAGCACATTTCTAAAGCGGCCTATTTCAAAGTTCAGCGGCTGCTTCTTCTTCTGCTTCTGCTACTGCTGCTTCGTCTTCTTTTATGTACAAGCTTGGGATTTACTTTATTGAAATATTTAAATAAGTTTGGCAATGCGCACAGCCTAAATGGGATTTGCATGGCCCGGACGTCCTTTGAAAGTGTGTGGAAATGTCTTTTGGCTCTGAAATTGACATTTTATAAATGGGGCTACGATTTTGGTTGCCTTACACTCTTCACCCCCATCTTCCCAGCTCAAAACTTAAAGCAATAAAATATTTAAATGCTCGTTTTTTATTTTTTAAATGTGAAAATTATGCGTTTTTTTTAGCAAATACACCAACCCCTTTCTTCTGCCAGGCGCGTGTCGCGCACTACTCTATACTCCTGTTCGGCCTCCCCCCCGCTGAGTTTCGACCGCAAAGCGCACCAGGAGCTGCCCATATGGTTTATGCTCTCTATGGCATACATAGTACATAAAGCGACTCGTAAAAGCAGGCACAAAACTGCGATGCAGCCGCGCTGATAGGACTGATAAGAAGCGTAGGAAAAACAGCGTGAGATAGCTGGGAAAACAAAAGGAAGAACTACGAATAAGACAGCTGCCTGTCGAAATTTATGTAATTAGCCTTTTAAATAGCATGGAAAATTTTTAGAACAGATAATACGTTGTTTTACAAAAGAAAAGTGTGTGCTGATAGAATGCAAATAAATACACATTGAACTCTTTTAGCAATTGGAAAGGTTGCCGGTTCTAATCCTCAGGCTTGCGAGCTGGCCGCTATTTAAAAACTAGTTACATTTGTTGATCAACATACCTATACTAACAATAACAATTACATTCTCCAGCCTGTCCAAGCGTCCCAGTCACTTAGGCAGTTGAAAAGGGAGGTCGCTGGTTCAAATCCTCACTTTAGTGTTTAGTTTCTTTATAATCTAAGCGCTATTTAAACACTAGATTCCTTTATTTATAATCAAATTCCATACATTGAAGCTGTGAGCTGTCCAAGCGACCCAGTCATTCAGGCAGTTGAAAAACAAAGTTGCTGGTTCTAATTTTTATGCTAGTATTTGGTTTATACATTATCTACGTGCTATTTTAAAACTAGACTTGTTTGTTTATAACAATATTCCAGCTGGGAGCTGTAAAAGCGACCCAATTATTCAGGCAATTGAAAAAAGATGTTGCTGGTTCTAATCACAAGACTAATCTGAATAGCTAGTGCTAGTTTAATATAATATACCTATATTATTTACCGTAATAAACAATAATGGTAACAAATTCATAGGAAACGCACTTCTGCTACAAACTTCAATTAAAATTCCATTTGTAACCTTAAAATAGGCGCCTTTTACGCTCATTTAAAAATACACATGTAAAGCCGACACTTGACATTTTAGCCCCTACTCCACTCCCTCTCCAGCCCTACCATGGGCAAATGTTGAACTGTTTTGTAGACCTTTTGGATCGCATCGAAAGGCATTCGCTGCGCTTGTTTCTCAATCATTTCTTGTCGTGGGCTGCGCTGTCTGTCAAAATAATTGAGCCAGTCGGTCGAAGTTTGGAGTGATTGTTCGGGTAATACGCATATTTATTGCTCTTAAGTTTTGACAAATTAATAGAAAATGTCCGTAAATACAAATAAATTAATAAAGCGACACGTTATTCACATTGAAATATCGTTTGATTTGAGTTTTGAAGCAAACTCAAAGTTTATGCAAATGCGCGTAATAAAGCACATAAATTAGTATTAAATTACAAGGCAGGCAGCCAAACAATAAACAATGAGAAAAACAACAACAAAAACAACAACAACAAGAAGAGTTCGTAAAAAAAGTCTGACTATAACTTGTTGAGCTTGTCCAAGAGCACCGCTGGATGTCTTTTTATATGGCGCGCACACAAAGCCCCCAAAGGGACAGATAATAATGCAGCTTTTCAGTGTAGCCTCCTCCCCTTGCTCCCAGGCACTCGGGCACTCCCCCAAATCAAACACACTCCCCTCGTATAGCCCATAGCTATGTCCGCTTTAAGCTGAAGGTGTGAAAATGTTCGATTATTGTCATCGTCTGTTTGGTTTCTGTGTGGGTCGCCAGTTGGACTCTGTAGCCGCATCTGTGGCCGGGTCTGTGCCCGGGTCTGCGTCCGACTGAGCCGCTTAGCTGCAATTGTCATGAGGCGATGCTTATAATGGCCGCTTAGCCGGCACATAAATGCCATATGCTAAATGGGATTTCACTCAACTTTTCGTTCACGAAGTGCTCGCTCTCTCTCTCCCTCACTCACTTTTTTCACTCACTCTTCTCTCAGTCTTCATCACGTTTATTGAAACTGATGCAGCCGATGTGGGCGCTTGTTTTGGTACAAGAGCAGTTCATGGCTCTCACTAAATTGCCTTAAGCTTGATAACAGCTTAGAAAATGCAAAAGAAACTAACATAAGTGTGTGTTATCATTATTAATTCATTTGATATAGTAGTGTATTTAAAGCATGTAACTTGTTTTACAACACTTTGTTATACATTCCCAACTATACAAATTTTTTATTAGACTCAACGTTGTTCAGTCGCTCTTTACCAAGTTTTATCTACAACCTACAACATTTTTTAAATATATTTGCTTAGTGTGTGAAGCCAGCTCGTGTTTTACAACGCTATATATACAAGAACAACATTTTTGCAATTAAAACTCGCTTTAAGCAACCTCTTCAAACCTTTTCCAGTTCTAGGCACATTTTATATATTATATTTATCCATTAAAAACTGAAGCTACTAAGACTTTTTTGGTGTTCTACAACACTTAAATAAAGAATAAACTCCCGTTATTACACTTAAATAAAGAAAAACTCCTATATTAACCTTTTTATTAAGGAAATGTAGTTCAGTTAGTTTATAAATGATTCGTTTAGTATTTGAGCTTACTTAAGACATTTTACGCCATTTACAACACTGTCTTCAGTAGTATTTAATAAACGTCCGTAAATTAAATAATAATAACTATTATATACATTTTGCCACAAGAAATTCGTTTTAAATGAATTTGTACAAAATTTGTTTAGCTCTGAAAAGTCCTGAATAGTCCTGAAAAGATCTGAACGCATTTTACAACACCACAGCTTCATTTACGTACACATAACTCCAATTAAAAAGACTTTTCTTTTGTATAACTATAATTTGGTCACGTTTCTTCAGGGTTGATCACGTTCTAGGAACTAATTTAAATGCCTGCCTTTAATAAGCCTTTTTATCTACAAACATCCAATCACAAGTGTAGCACATATTTGCCAAATTATGGGTTAGCCGTCATTTAAAATATGTCTTATTATTTATGACTAGGTTCAGGCTTAATCCAAAAATTTTATCTTAAACACATGTCAGACTCCTTTTCGACGGCAACTCTTTGGCCGCGCCAGCACATAATTTTGTAATAAGCCATAAAATATCACCCAATCTTTAAATGTTTAGCCATGGATTGTTTGTTGCTTGGGAAAGGTGTTATGGACATGGCTATAATGCTTGTATATAATAGATAATAGTTAACCTTTTGACCTTTTTCGTTTCCAACTTATTTTGACCCATGGTCCGTTTAGTTTTTCACATGTCCCGACAAAGGACAACAACAGACGGCCGCGGCACAGGTGAATTTTTCCGTTTTCTGTTTTCATTTCTTTTTCCTGCATGAACGCGTCAGGGTCGGGGGTCGGGGATCGGGGGTCGCGGGATCGAGCGAGTGTGCGGCCCTCGCCGCTGTTTGATTTCAAACAATGCCTTGATCCCGCATAATTTATATGATTTTTCTCTATAAAAATGCTGGACAGACGTCGCCTTTTTCCCACCTTTATTAAATTGTATTGCTATTGAGTTTGAGTCAGAGTTTCGAGCTCGAGTTCGAGTTGGAGTTCATAAATGGGCGTCTTTTATGGGCATATATTTATATTTTATGCGTGGCACATAAATAATGTCATTTATTGCCTTCGAGAGGGGGAGGGGGACCCAGGGCATATCTTTTGTTTAAACTTAACAACAATAACTTACCATGATTTTCCGTATTTTCCTTTTTCCTTTGCCTACTTTCAGGCGAGAAGCCCTTTAAGTGCGAGCACGAGGGCTGTGATCGCCGCTTTGCCAACTCCTCGGACCGCAAGAAGCACTCGCATGTGCACACCTCGGACAAGCCCTACAACTGTCGCATCAATGGCTGTGATAAGTCCTACACACATCCCTCCTCGCTGCGCAAGCACATGAAGGTAAGTACAATTGGAAGGGATTAAATCCTGATTCAGCTACTCAGCTATTTGGCCGTGTCGCCAGCTCCAACTAATGCATCTCTCTCTTGCTCTTTTTCTCTTCTTCTCTTTCTCTTTTGTGTCTCGCCAGGTGCATGGCAACATCGACGAGAAGTCACCGTCGCACGGCTATGACAGCGAAGGCGAGGAGAGCTCCAGCTCGAGCATTGTGACGGGCGGGGCACAGACGCCGCCATCGACGCGGCTGGATGGCAGCGCGGGCAGCAGCAGCGGCGTCAGCAGCCTGAGCGGCGGCAGCGGCATTAAATCGTCGCCGCACTCAATTAAATCGGAGCCAAATCCCTTGCATAGCGTGCATCTGGGCGCCTCCAGCAGCGGCAGCAGCAGCACCGCCAGCAGTAGCGCCTCCCACCTGTTGCAGCAGCAACAACAGCAGCAACAGCAGCAGCAACAACAACAACAACAGCAACAACAACAGCAGCAGCAGCAGCAACTGGGCCCACATCAGTCGCTGCATGCGGATTCGAAATCCTCGCCTGCGCTGCAGCTGATGGCCTCCTCCGCGTATCTGCCACCACCATTGGGACCACCGCCGTCGCATCATCATCATCACCATCATCATCAGGTGCCGGGCAGCTCAGCGGCAGCAGCGGCGGCGGCGGCGGCGGCAGCATCGGCGTCTGCCTCGCCGGGCTCGGCGGCATCGGCATCCATGCTGGCGGTAACTGGACATCATAATCATCATTTGCTCTATCATCCGGCGGCGCAGCATCATCCGCCCAGCGATTGGTATCATACGGCCGCGCCGGCGGGCAGTGCAGAGGCCATGAATCCATTAAATCACTTTGGCCATCATCATCATCATCACCATCTGATGCATCCTGGCGCGGCGACGGCATATTGAGATTGGGAGAACTGGTGGCCCGAGGAGCCGCCACAAGCGGCAACCGCCGCGCCGCTAGAGGATCCAACAACGCCAGCCCTCGATTGGATCTGCTGTCAGCGGCTGCAGAATCTGGCGCTTGTCGCGCAATGTGAAAACCAAATATTTCTGAAAGTTGAAGAAAGCACTTTAAACTTTTTACCTGATAATTGAAAAATTGCTGTTAAAAATAAACAAAAACAAAAAGGAAATCGAAATCGAAAAACAAAAACAAAAATAATTATTATATTTAAACCTAAACTAAACACACAGAATTCATCAACGAGTTGAGAGTACTTTAAAAACCAATTATTATTATTATGTATTTTAAAATAATATACAAAAAAAAATTGCCTAAAATTTTTGCTATTTAAATGTTAGTTTTGTAGTTGCTTTTGTTTTAGTGGTGCGAACAAACAAAAATTGATTGTAAATTATAAATTTTAATTACCATAAATGTGTAAAATAACATAAATATACATATATACATATTATATTAAAACTTACTTAAGCTTATTGACTATTTAATTATTAAGATTAGCAAATTTTTCAAGCTGCTTTTCACACTCACATTAAACTCACAAAATGCAACCAAAAAAAAAAACAAAAAAATAAGTAAATTAAAAACAGCTCCTCCAGCTTTCTAGTACAAAAAACATTAAAAAAAAACTGAAAAAATTGCAAATACACTGTAAAAAAAACTTAATCGAAAAGCTACACATATACGTACGTGCATTTTTTGGCCTTAGATTTTCCAAGCTTAAGAGTACACAAAGTAAAAATATAAAACAAACAAAAAAAACATCAACACGAAAAATAAATATAAAGAAACTCTATAAAAAAACAACACATTTGATTTTATTTCTTATTGAGGGCAGCTACAAAACGCTGGGGCCTTATATGGTGGGTTTACCTAGGGACCTTTAGCACATTGTGACCTTGGGACTAACTCTAAACCTCTCTCAATTGATTCTACACGCCCACAATTCCATTTGGTGAATTTACGTATTTTAAAATTCAAATAACAATTCAGTTTTGATCTGTTCATTAATCGAATCTGTTAACATTTGACGGAATTCCATCATGAATATTTATATATACATTTTATATAGATTTTATTTGTTAATTTATTTTGATGCGGTTTTTTTTGGCGGTGCCGAAAATATTTATGCGTATCGGATTTCGCTGGGCAGAGCCATCGAAAATTTTAATGGCCAACATTACAGCAGCTATTAGCAAGCGCTGTTAATTAGCATTAGCATAACATAACAGACTGTTACACTGTGAGAAATAATTCGGAATATAAAATATTAATGAATATATTTATACGAAAAATAGGTTCATTAACTATTAGAGGATTATCTTCAGCTTTTACTGAGTTCTGTTTATTAACATTAGCATGATATGAGAGGCTATTACACTGGAAGAAATAGTTTGAGCCTCAAATATTAATGAATATATCAATAAATTTCTAATGCAAAATAGGTTAATGCACTAAAAGAGGATTATCTTCAGTTGTTAGCAAGTTCTGTTAATTAAGATGAGTATAACATAGCAGGCTGTAACACTGGGAGAGGCATAAAATTTTAAAGCATAAAATATGAATGAATATATTAATATCCTATTAAAAATAGGTTTATTAACTAAGGGAAGATTATCTCTAGCTATTATCGATTTCTGTTAATTAACATTTGCATAACAGGAAAGTACACTGGGAGAAACAGTTTGAGACTATTCAATATTGATACATATATTAATATCTTTTAAAAAATAAGATTATAAGTTATACGACGATTATCTTCAGTTATAACCGAGTTCTCTTAATTAACATAAGCATAACATAGCAGGCTATTATACCGAAAGAAACAGCCTTAAAATAGTTCATATTGAAGTAAAAGTCTACTTGGGACGATAAACAAATGTATTTTACTATCGCCAGCGCAGTATTATTTTAATTTATGTGTTATTCATATCTAAAGATATCCGTATTTCAAACATTTTGCTTAGTGTAATCTAAACTGTGACCCCTAAACGTTATAAAGGTGAAATTTTCTGTTGTTTTTTTTTTTGGCAAAAAAGATTTTAAGTGATGAAAGGCCCGTCAAACCCGGCCACGGTTGTTAGCACTCCAGCGTGTAACAAAAATCAAACGATTTATGTTTTTTTAATTAACCCAACAATTTGTTACGTGCCTCAAACTGACACACACACACACACGCACACTCACACTCACATATACTGCTCCATCTCTCTCTCTCTCTCTCTCTGCCTCTGTGGCTAGTCAAGCTGTTAGCTGCGCTGTATGAGCATAACGAATTCATATTTTGATTTATTGAATAGAAATCGATTGGATTAATCTAAAGAAATTATATTGCTGCTGCCGTTGCGACGGCCTGTCTATGAGAATTCGCCACGACTGTGCCTCCGGGCTCTCGCTCTCTGGACGAACCCCCAAGGAGGAGCTGCTGCTGCAAGTGTGAGTTTGCTATTGAAATTAAAGAAAAACAGGCAGAAAACTGTTTGTGCCAAGCAATTAAATTTCGTATTTTTATTATTTTTCTTTTTTCGGCCCGAAACTTCCCAAACATGTTGAAATTAGAAAATGGGAACAGGTTTGGTTGGATTCGAATGGGTTGTTTAGTTGGGTTAGTTAGCCAGTGAAAAGCGCAAAAGGCGCCTGGCAAATGCCTACAAAATTAAAGCTATTAAAATAAGTTAAGTGCAATTTATTTATGGCAGCTCACAAATTTGCGGAAGAAGAGATTTCTGATTAAAACATGAAATTGTTAGTTATTTGAGACATCTATACTTGCTGTATTTATAAAAGAGTTTATCCGGACTGACATTGCAAACAACGCAGTCCGCTAGCTAAAAAATGTGAGCGTCGAACCAACAAGTTGCTGGTTCTAACATTGATAAATTTTCATTTTCGTTTATTGTGCTTTAGGCAAAAGCATTCAAAACAAAAACCTTCTGGATGCAATAGACGACGGGCGACTCCAAGATATTGCCTCTAGTCGAACTAATAAGCGAGAGGTCGCTGGTTCAAACCCGGCAGCATTGATCAATTTTAATATTTATTCATTTAATTTTAGATTAAAAACAAAGTCCTTTCAGATGTTATAGACGACAGACAACTCCAGAAAATGTCCTCTAGTTAAATCAAAAAAAAAAAAGACAAGAGTTTCTTATAATTTTGTTCATGGTTCAACTGTTTGTCGCCCAACAACAGTAGCTAGCTAAAAACTGCTCAACTATCACTTAAAAAGTCAAATCTATTCCAATCTATATAGCCTAGCCTAAAAGCTTCGTGTTGTTTACCAGCTGCACAAAACTTTTTTCCCATGCCAAAGTGGACGGCAGAAACCTTTAAACAAATCAAGCTGCGACCACACAAAACCCAACAACAACAAACAACAACAAACAACGTCAACAACTGACAAACATTTGCGCCGGCTGAACCGCCAACAAAAATGGCCAAAAAGCGCCACAGACAAAAAACTTGTTGACACAAAGCTCTACACCCATTGTATCTGGGCTATATGGGCATGCCGGCTTGCTCTGTCATGCACTCACTCTCTCTCTCGTCTCTCTCTTTCTCTGTCTCCCTCCCTCTCTCATGTTCTTTCTCTCTCTCTCACACAGAGTTAACCGTTCACTTTGTGTCGGCACAATTTAAGTTTCAATGAGCGACTATTTGTTGCAATTTAAACTGAACGCGTTTATAAATTGACGTCGGAAACTGGCGTCGAGTGCTCATAGAAGGCCCACAATACCCCCAACCATAGAACAGGTAACATACGGATGGGGGAGAAGGGGGGTAGCGCGCCGAATAGACCAAATCAACTGGCAGTAGGCAGCGACTGTGACAGCGACAGCGGCGCTGCCAGCTGAGGACAGGCAAACATTTTGCACGCTTTGTTGTGGTTGCTGTTGAAATACCCTGTACACATTGAAAATAACTAAAAAGGGTATACTGCTGTTGTACCAATGTGTGTAACAGGCAGGAGAATGCGTAGCCATAAAGAGATTTCAATTTATACAATGGTTTTATGCGCAGAGAAATCTTATCTTTTATCGATAACTCTTCCAATTTCTCAAAACTTATAATTATCGATGTAAAGTCTATGTTTTTTTTTTTAACATATAACTGATATTATAAGAGCTAGAGATGGATAGAGAGATATATAGAGATCAGGATTAGATATATTTGACTACGTTAAATACCCTTTCTTACTTCTCACATATTTGAAGGCCAGCCTTAGGACGAGGTTCGGTCTATAAACACAATAGTTATTCAGCAATGAATTTTTCAATAAGTAAAGCTCAGAGCAGATATCTGTTTGCATGAATACAGGGTATGTCCAGTTGAGCACTCTTCGCTACTATTGCCGCGTCTGCTGTTGTTGTGCTGTCCATTTTCGGTTTGTGTCCAAAAAGCGTCGTTTAAATAACATAAATTAATTTAGACTAGTTATAGTTATCTATAGTTATAGTTGTTTGGCTTTTGTGGTCAACTAATTTGTGCGGTTGGCAGTTTTAATTTACTTTTTGCAAAATTTGTAAATTGTTCGTTTAGTTGGGAACCGCATAAAAGTCAGTTTGTCAGCGAGCTCATAAATTTGAATATTGTAAATAAATTTTGCTCTTCCTGGAAAAAACCCGAACCGATATTTACGATGAATACCATTTAATTCATAATTTTAACTCTACTTAAGTTTTGTATCTACAATCTATACGATTATATAAATAAATTAAGAAAAAAGAGTTTCGGAGTCTGAGTTTGCTATTTGCCCAGCATAGAAAAGGATTTTCTTAGATTTCTATTTCCCTTAACTTGGTGAGATTATAATAAGTATTTTCAATTCCTAGAAGAGAGATTCTCAAGTCTAATGAAAATGCTTATATTAGGTTCCCAACTCTCTAACTTGAAAACATTTTATAAATTAAAAACATTAAGATTTTTATATTTCTAGAAAAAGGATTCTAAGTTCTCAAATACAACGAAGATGCCCTTTTTTATTTCCAACTCCCTTAGCTTGGAAAGATTATTATAAAAAATTCAAAATTGAAATTTTTAAGTGTCTAGAAGAAAAATTCTTATTTCTCAAATGCAATGAAAATCTTTCTCTTAGGTTTCTAAGTCATTGAACTTGGTAAGATTTTAAAGATAATATACAATTTTATTTAAAAACACGATTTTTAGTTTTAAAGGGCAAAGAAAACGCATTTCTTAGATATCAAACTCTTTTGATTAAAAAAAAATGTAATAATTTAAATAATAGAAAACATTTAAACAAATGGTGTTCTTTGTTTCAAATTATTACGAAAATTTGTAAAATTTTGTGATTACAAGAAGCTGGGCCTTAAAATTAAATGAAGAAGGGTTTACAACGCCAAATTGTTATGTCTTGGTTGATTTGTTCTGTGGTCAAGATCTGTAGGGCCGCCAACAATGTTATCCTTGGTCTCGCGGGGGGCAAACAAAAGACTCGAAGTAAATTAAAAAGCCACGCAACTTAAGTTTTTCCCATTTGTAAAACGTTGGCAACAATGGATCGCTCCCCACAATTAACGGACAATCGCGAGGCTCGATCGAGTCGAGGCAGACGCATTGGCACCACGATTCACAATACTTAATGATGGATTTTACACTTGGCTAATAGTTTTTTGATACAAAATTTAACGCCAAAGCCAAATTACAACAGTCAGACACAGGCACACACACACACCTCCGCCCCGGCCACACACACAGCAGAAACTTAATTAGTTTTCAAAGTGCAACATACAAAAAAATAAAAGGAAAATAAATGATAAATTGTTGATGCAAAGACGCGGCTGCTGGCTGCTTCCAAGCTGTCTGGAACGATCTGTGTTTCTGTGCCGATATATATTGAGTTACGATGTCGGCGGCGCAGATCATTAAAATTACAGAGTTTCCCAAGTTCCCAAGAAATGCCAACAGCTGGCACATCAGAAAAAAAAAAAGAAAATAATAAAAACGAAAAAAAACTTTGTAATTTTTCAATAAGAGACCACAAAACTAAATTAGCTGGTTGCAGGGAACGAGAGCGCATGCAAATTTCACAGGAATCAAAAACGCAAAATGTACAAATAATAATAAAAATAATAAAGAAGAATAAGAAGAAGCAGCAGCAGCAGCAGCAGATGAGGAGGCAGGTCTATATACCAAGCCCAAAAAGTCGTTGCAGAGCCGCGTGTGACTTATGACTGAAGCGGAGACTGGACTCGGGCTTCGGGATCTGGAGACTGCGACTGTCTCAGGGACTGGGCCTGTGCCTGTGCCTGTGCCTGCGCCTGGCATCGTGTGTCTCGTTTCGTTTTGGCCCATGTGCAGACAGTTGCGAAATTATATTTGCGCAGCGTCATGCAGCACCATTGTGTTAAGGAACTGGCGTCCGAGCAAGGACCGAACCAGGCAAACGACTCCGCGGCCGATTTGTCAGTGCAGACGAATAGTTTAACTGGTCCGAGTGCTTTTTGGTACACTCAGAGAAAAAAAATGGGCGAAAATCAAGTTAAAGGCAGCAAAAGGAGCTTCTATCAAGGCTGCAAACCGGGTTTAAACCGACATGGTTCGAACCCGGAATTTTATTATACATTTAGCCGTAAATCGAACATCAAATCAAACCGATTGCCCCAAAAAAAAAAAACAGCTGAGCCGAAATCCGAACCATAGGTTTTTGCAAAGCTGGTTTGGTTCAAACTAAATGTGGTTTTAACTTAGCCGGTTCAAAGACATAATTTCTTTGTCTTTACATTAAACAAAATTTTGCAGCAAAGCAGTTGGCCAAAAAAACAGCCAAGCCCAAATAAAATTTAAAATGCGTAAAAAGAATGTGATTAACCCAATTGTGAATCAACATCTAGATTTATTAATGATATATACAGCTTTATGAACCGAGGCATTGGTTCAATTCGTGAAACTACATTTTAAAGATCTTCTTCGGCTATAAAATCTAGCATGATTAATACTACATTTTAGACTATTAAATAGCTTTCTAAAGATATTATTTGGACATTTTTCGCTGAGTGTAGTTGCATTTGCAGGTTGTTTGGCGTACACTGTAAGAGGCTGCCCTAGTCCCTGCACAGACTACATCATCGTCATCGTGCTATTCAAACAAATGATTTACAAAATGTTAAATGAATTATGCATTCTGCATATGCGACTTGGCCATTTCGTGCCATTTTTCATATTAGCCCCAAGTGGAGAACCTGTGCCTCAGCCTCGCAACTCGCAGCTCGCAACTCGGACTCGAACTTGGTGTTGGCTTTAATAAATTGGCGTGGGGTGCGCCTCCAGCAATTGTTGTTGTTGTTCTTGTTGTTGCTGTTTCTCTTGACCATTTGCGGCTGTGCCCAAGCACTGGGAATTCTATGCTGAGTCGAACAAATGTCAATGCCTAAGCAAACATAGCGCTGCTTTTGCCAAAGACCTTTATAATCAAGTCATATAAATTGAGTGCATTTTTCATAATAAATGAAGGGAATTGTCTAAATTATGCTTCTCCCTGATATGGGCTGTATCGATGTGCGTGTGGGTTTGGAAAGAGATTCCGCATGAAGTCAAGAGAATAGGCTAGCCAGATCGTAGATCAAGACAGGTGATGATTAAAGCATATCAAAAGTTGTCATGACACAGAAATAATGTAAAATGTAAGGTGTGATATCTTTTGATGGGAAAAGTGTTTGGAATTGAGTCTGTTAATAAGAATATTGGGCTGTTCTTTATAAAATACTTGCTTATTGCTTGACTCGTGTTTTCTTATTAAAATTGTGAACATATCTATACATATGTATTAATATGAAAGGCTGAGGTATGAGGTTCCATCCATTTTCCACTCTTGTGGAATTGTCAACATGTTCACTTTTATCAAAAATTCCAAGTTTCGACAGTAAGTGCATTTATATATTATCAGTATTATCTTTTGTTTCAACTATTCAACAGAGAAATCCGCTCACTTCAAGTACTAAGAAACCAAATTATAGATTGCCCAATTTTCGACATTGCAACATAACCTGTAAAACTATCAAAAATGTTCCTAAGAAAACACACTCTCTCGCTCTCTCTCTCTCAGTCTATCGTAAATTATAAACATATCGAGTGGCACATCGTTATAAAATCTAGGCAAGGAATACAATCAAAATCAAGAACCAAGTCAATGTCTGAATGTCTTCATTAAGCAGGTAAAATATGTTGATGTGCCTTAAAACAATATTTGCTCACTTTTGGCCCAATGCAGTGTAGAAATTTTGTGTTTAGTTAGCAATTAAAGAGGCTCGATAGGTGGGGGCAATGCTGCTGCAACAGTTGCAACAAGTGCAACACCCCCAGAGCTCGAACATAATGTCTATGCTGGCTGTCAGGGCTGATGTTGTAAACAACAGCGCTGCATATTTAGTATGTGTGAAGAAAATGAATGTGCAACATGGGGCAGCAGCAACGATCGCAACTCGAGACTAACAGTAGCCAGGGGCAGGGCTGCATGCCTAATTATGCTAGAAGAGCTGCCACTACATCTCTTTGCCTCTTTGGATACCCTGTAATGGACGGGGCATATTGCCTAGCTATCGTTAGAAACCTTCCTGATTTACTCAAAGTCGATAAATATCGATTTTCAGCCCATGGCATTTTTTAAATATCCTAGAGACTTGATATGTAGGGTTTCATAAGGTAACATCGATAACTTCTGTCGTTGGTTGAAAATCGATAAATATCGATTCTTGAGCATATATCAGATATTGCCAGATTTGAAATGTATTTGCCCACATACTCTACATAGTTCCAAATAGCTAATCGGGTACTGTGTTTAGGGTATCTTTTAGCTGGGCACTCTCAACTGTATCACTTTTACATGTCCTCTCTCCATCTCTGTCGAGCACTTGAGCCTTCAGCAAGACCCTTGGCCTGCACTAAAACTGATTTATGCGCTATGCAGGGCCAGACTTGAAGGCGGCTGCGACTGCCTTTGCCTGCTGAAAGTTTCAAGTATTTTGCGGCGAGTTTTTGTAAAGGTGCAACAGCCCACAGAACATAAATATCAAAATGCATTGCATTGTTTTTCAGTTCGTGTGCAATAAAACAAATTATGCCTTGATTTTTATAAGCTGAACTTTATGTTTATATAGAAAATATATGGGATATATGGAAGATGTTGTGCTGTATCCCTTGTGTATGTGTGTGTGTGTGTGTGTGTGTGTTTGCTTTACTGAAAGCTGGGAGCGATTAGTTTTAGCTGTTGTTGCAGTCGCAGATTGAACTGTTTCAGGATCTCCTCCCGTTTTATAAGGCGCTTCGACGTATTGAACTGCGTTTCCGAATTGTAGAGCATTTGCACCTTTGCTGCAATATCTTGTTCCAGCTCCGGTTTCAGCTGGACGCCCCTTTGGTAGTAGTCAGTACAAGCTCGCAACGCACGCTCGGCGAGTCGGGCCACATGTTTCTCATAGGTAATCGGCTGAGTGTCCTTTTCCTCTTCAGGTTGCTTTAGGTCGTCTTCATCCTCCGGCTGGGTGCGTCGATAGAAACGCTCGCTGGGCTGATAACTGCAGATGCTGAAAGCGCTGCTGTTGGCGGTGCTGCTGCTGCTTGTCCGACTATCCCCACTTGGCAGCGAATGGCAGCTGATATTGTTGGAGCTGCCTTCCTTTTTTGCATCACCCCAGGCAGCTGCCTGCAGCTTGGCTTGCAGCTGGAGCTCGTCGTCGCTTAGACTTATGTCCAGCAATTCATCCTCGTTGTCAAACAGAATCGCTTTGCCCTTGAAATCCTTGGGCACTTCTAGCAGGGCCTCATCCAGGTCGTATATTTTGAGTGCTCGCTTCTTTTTCTTTGACGACTCGCCCAGCTCATCGCTGCTGGGATATTGAACTCCTTTCTCCTCGCTGGCTATGCTTGTCTGGGAGTATTCCTTGGACAACTTACTTTTCGTGGATCTCTCACTCTCTGGCATTTCCACATAGCACTCCCCCACACCAGCCATATTATTGTTGTCAACAATATCCTCTTCCATTTCCTGAATTGTGGGCGTCATGTCGAGCTCCATTCCGAAGCTGTCGCTTTGCTCGCTGTAGATGATCTGTATGGGACTGCTCGCGCGATCATGATATGTCTTGGGCGCACTCTGCATAGATCGTGTTGTGCTAATTAGGGAACTCTCTGTAGTCGCACCTTTGCTGCTTAAATAGTAATCATCGACGCTAACTTCCTCATCTGCATACAATAGAGAGCTATCAATCGCCTCAAGAGGGGATATTTCAAAATTCTTGGTGCATCTCTCGCCGGGGCAAGTTGAATTCGTTGGAGATTGAAGCTCCTTGTGATTGTTATTGGAGTTCCTCTCTGATTTTTTGAGCTTATATGCGGTACGCCGCAACTTGGGCTCTTCAATCGGCTTCGAGTAGTCGGTATCGCTTTGCTCACAAGGCATACATCTCTTTTTAAATATGTGCGACTTGCGCTCTTCAATGCGACCTGCTGAACTATGGTCGCAATTTGATTCACTTTTAGAAGTTTGAATAAAGCTCGTTTCCCGAGAGCTGCGCTCCTCAATGCGCATGAAAGAACCTGTGGAAGTATTATCTCTGAATTCCATGCTATCATCAGCTTTTCGTTTATGTATACTTCCCCGGGATTTCCGCGCTTCAGTAGGTTTTAGAGAACTCCTTGGACTATCTGCTTTAATTTGTTTACAGCTAACACTTTTCCGAGAAAACTTTCCCTCATCTACCCGTCTGTAAGAATCTATAGAAGCATTCTCTTTTGAGTCCTTGCTATGATCAGCTTTTCGTTTAGCTATACTTTGCCGAGGTTTCCGCTCTTCAGTAGGTTTTAAGGAGTTCCTTGAACTATTTGCTTCAATTTGTTCTCTATTAACACTTTCCTGAGGAATGCGCTCATCAACCCGCATGGAAGCATCTAAAGAAACATTGGCTCTTTTTTCCTCACCATGATAAGCTTTTCCTGTATCTTCTTTAATTTGTTTACTGCTAACACTTTTCCGAGAACTGCTCTCATCAACCCGTCTGGAAGAATCTATAGAAGCATTCTCTTTTGAGTCCTTGCTATGATCAGCTTTTCGTTTAGCTATACTTCGCCGGGATTTCCGCTCTTCAGTAGGTTTTAAGGAACTCCTTGAACTATCAGCTTCATTTTGTTCACATTCCCGAGAACTGCGCTTTTCAACGCGCTTAAGCGAACAAATGGAAGCATTCTCTTTGAATTCTTTGCTATGATCATCTTTCCCTTTAGCTAGACTTCCCTGGGACTTCCACACTTCAGTAGGTTTTAGTAACTTCCTTGAATTATTTGCTGCACTTTGGTCACTATTATCACGTGTTTGCTTTAAATCCTCGCTTTCTTTGTATTCAAAATCGGACTTATCTTGATGACAACTTTCGTCACGACCAGTGAAAAAAACTTCAACTGGAGTTTTCTTTAATTTTTTCGAAGAACAATTTCTTTTGCCGGTTGGCTTAATATGATATATATCACAATGTTCAAATTGCAGCACCTCTTTTTTTTTGGTGTCGTTAAATTTAAGAGAACAAGCTTTGCTGCTGCGCACTTCACTTTCATGAGTTTTCGTGTTTTCGGATTGGCTATCTCCTTGCTCGCTCAAAGAGTCCTTTGCGTCCCCGTGTTGGCTCCCACTAGCAGCCTGATCTTCTTCAAAAGCCTGTGCCAGCTCACTCATGTACTCTTCAATATAGCTTTTATAGCCACTGCGTGATTCTAGCTGATAACGAGCTATTACATCCAATTGTTCTTGAATTAAATATTGGTAATCCTCCTCGGTAAAAAAATTATCATTCACTGATGATTGAAAATATTCCGAATCCTTGTCGCTTTCGTTCGAGCCCTCCGTTGAGTACTCATTGGGAATATCGGGCTGACCCAAGTGCTCTACCCAACGCGCTGTACGTTGTCTGGATTTGGATCTAATGTAGTGTTCTCTTTTCTCTTCCTTCCGCTTAGATTCTTTGTTGGTATATACTCTGTAGATCTTCTCGGCTTTCTCCTGTCGCGCTCGTGACTCCTCGTAGATTTCGCTATAGATTTGACTAAAAGTTTTCGACTCTTCACTCGACGACTGCCATAGTTGACTTATATCCGTGTCAGATTGTTCTCGCGGGGTAGCTTCATTAGACATTAAGCCTTCCCTTGCGGAATGTTTTTCTTGTCCTTCAGTTTTATTCTCAGTTAGGTCTTGAGATTTTGCGAGTTCAGTTTTGCCACGACTTGATGTAGTTTCGTTATCGGTAAAGGTTTCTGGCTCAACTTTGCGTATGAAATTCCTTATAGGTATATCGTTCGGGAAATCATAATTGGCAGCGGCATCTTGTTCTGCTATAAACTGTTTAACATAACGTTCTGCCCGCTTCTGGCATTTCTTATATAAGCTTGGATCGCTATCATCCGAAAGGCAACAGTAATCAGCAAACTTGGCTTTTTGTTTGGATTTTTGATCAGGCCGTGGGCGTGTCTCCTTTCTACGCTCGTAGGACCCTCGATCCCATTCGGCATACTCACTGCTCGAATTGAAGCTCACATCCTGTACTTCAGAAGCTTCAACAGGCACAGAAGTGATTCTATTTTCGGGACGCCGCTGCTGACCCAGATTGGAAGCATTTTGAGACATGGGCTGCAGTTAATCAGAAGGAGGATCATAAGTCAGAACAACAGCTGAGGCCATTCCCAACAGCTTACCTATGCTCTAAGTAATCGTTGTGCTTTATTTTTCCGCAACTTCTTCGAGTAGCTAAGCGAGCCTGGTAACTAACAGGCTTCCAGTTAGGTGCTGTGTGTTGTGTGTGTGTTTTATATGTTATTTGACACAAATAACACAGAAGCTGAGTTATCACACAACTTACTCCGCACACTCACACATAAATTTCATCACAGTAATGACCTTTGCTTTCAGCACAACCATCAATTTGTTTCCAGGGCGATGCCACACACAACAACTGCAACAACTTGGCAGCCAAAAGGGAGCCAGCACCGAGCGAGCAGCCATGTGCAAAGCACAGCACAACAAACGCAAATCAATTAGCTGCAGCAACAGGAAAATTCAACAACAAAAAAAACAGAAAAACTTGGAAAATATGTTGGGATAAACGATGTTTGACTAGGCGAAGCCTGAATGCACTAGAAAGGGTACGATAATGAAGGGATGGAAGGTCTCACTCCGACGGCTCCCTGAGCTCGAAGTTCAGAGATTGAAGCTGGAAAGAATAATTTCTTAGAGTATAAAATGAAATACAAAGTAGCATTAAAAAAAATATCGCCACCAAACCGATGAAAAATCGAAGATACTCTAACAAAGGGCAAACGAAATGTAAAGTGGCATCAGCCCAAAAACTTAACTTGCCCACACAACGCGCCCGAAAGTGCAGCAAGTAGCATGAGAGAAGGTGAAGGGGAGGGGAGGGGAGGGGAGGGGCATCATTCTGAGGAGGTGCTGCTGGAAACTAAAGACCGATCCGTTACCAGCACCATTAGTGTCACTTAGCAGCTAATTATGCAGCGCTTGTGAATTACTTTTTAATTTGTTGCTGCGCGTGCACCAAAAATAAATAAAGAAGAGGAGTTGCCCCGAGAGGAGCTGCCGTGTTGCGGCCAACTACAAAACTCAAGTGGCAACATTTTTCGAGTGGCTCCCAGACAAAAGTTTGGACCGCACCAGCCAGCTTGGCTGCCTGATGCTGGCTGCCGGTCTGCTGGCTGCTGGCTGCTAGCTGCTGGCCACTTTCGACTTGGCTCCTTCTGTTGCTTCAAGTCTGTGGCACGTGCTGTGGGCGTTCACTTTAATTTAGCTGCCTACCGTAGGGCACCCGAGGGCACGATGGGCCTGGGCCAGGCCAACAGACGAACCGTAGCTTGCTGCAAAATGGGCGTGGGTTTTGGTTGTTTGCCCATTTTGTGGAAATTATGTTGTTCGTGGAGCTGTAGATGCAGCTGGAAGAAGTGCTGGAAGAAGGTGGCAGCATAAGTGCCTTTTGCAGTAGGTTTTGGTGAGTAGCTGCAAGGAAGTTCCGGAAATCAAGTGAAAATAAAGAGCTTAGGATTATATTCATTCCGTAAGAGCAGTTGGCTTTGGTAAGTGTCAATTAATTCAATTCTTTGCCTCCAACGGATAACTTGTTTGTGTAAGATCTCAATTCTTGGGCAATGAATTCCTTATATCAACTTATACCAGGCAACTTATTGTAATGAAATTAAATAGGCCAACCCTCTTTCCTGTAAGCTCCTGGATCCCGATACAAGAAATAAACTCCCCAACAAACTTGATCACTTGGTATATTTCCAGAACTCTAAACTCAAAACAAGCTTTACAATCTTTATGACTAGTTTTAATTTCTGAAATAGCTTCAGCTAATTGACTTCTTTTGAGTGGAAATTCTTTCTTTTGCTTCCAACTAACTTAACTGGTATTTCTATCGCTTCGTATACCTTTTGATCTTCACGCCTTTGGTTGGCACGCTTCGAGCCGCTCAATTCTCTGTTGCAAGTGTTAATTAGACAAAGCTAATTAAAAATTTTACGCACACACGCGGTCCAGCGCCAGGCAACCTGGCCGCAAAGTAGCCAGCCCCAATCAGACCCCAACCTCAGCGGCTACTAAAAACGTAGTTGCAACCGAGACGAAGACGCACTCCAAAAGCGGCGCAAGACACATTTATTAAAGTCGCTCAGTCGCTCAGTCGGCTCGATTGGGTAGCATAAATCGTTCGACTGACATGCGACAAAACATGCAGGTTACATTTGTGCGGTGCGATTGAAGGAAGGACCAGAGACGAACAGCGATCAACGATCGACGATCGTCGACGGGCTGACGGGTAATTAAAAATTGATCACGTTTAACAAAATGCTACCGAAACAATATATCACAATGCCTGGGGCAGGCACAAGAAGCAAGACGCAATGTTGACAAAGTCACAAAGACGATCGCAGATTGAAGATTGGACATATCGATCGGTTCGGCTGCCACATTAAAGTCAAAGCTACAGGTTACAGAGAGATCTCTCTCCCTCTCTCTCTCTCTTTCTGGCTTATTGCTGTATTTTTTCGCTGTCAGTCCATCAATAATTCATTGCGACTGAGTGATCTATTCAGCGAACGATCGCCAAGGAGCTGCAGCATTCGAACGCGAGAAAAAAGATATTCCGCTTGTCAGCTACAGCACAAGTGTTTTTTTCTGCCTCGCATTATGCCAAAACAAAATTGTGCCATAAATACAATAATGATAAGTTTAAAAAAAAAAAAAAAGCAAAAAGGAAAGGAGAGTATAAAGAGCGCCAAGACAGCTACAATGAACGCTGTTCCGCTCATTATTATTAGCCGAGTTGAGGAACCCTTCAGAACGGGTGTTGGTTTTTCACAATGAACTTCGGAGCTGACAAAAGGAATGCGAATGCGATGGGTCCTTTGATTGAAAATTGCCGCTGCAATTTTTGACAGCACTTCAGAAATGTTATTAATGCGTTGCAATGCGGTAGGCCAAAACTGCTTACGTCTCCGTCGCCGTCTCCGTCAAGCAACAGTTTAGCTAATGGACTGCAATCTACTTGGCCCAGTCAAGCTTTAACCCTTGACATGCGCGCGCGCTCTTTCCTTCCAAAAACATTGCGAGGTGTTGACAAAACATAAAGTTCGTGTGAATGCCAACACGTTGTGACAATTGTTTGACAACAACAACAACAAAAACAACAATAACTACAACAGCACAACTATGAAAAGGTCCTCAGTGCAGAGACACACCGTCATGACTCTCCTCCCACAGCTACATAGTACGAGAGCCGGCCCCAGAGCTGAGCTGAGCTCTGCTCCCAGCTACGTTGCCTCGCAATCATCGATAACATTTTCGCAGTTGTTGTTGCAGTTGTAAAACGTGCAGGCCTCGCGCGAACATTCAAAATATGCAAATGCCACAAGGAGAGCAACAACAATTGGAAAAAGCCACACAAAAAAATAAAAATAAATAAAGGTTATGTTGGATATACCGAAACTTGGATACCCTACACAATTGCAATTCCTTTCAACATGGTTCAAGCAGTTTTGCTATTCTTCTTTGTGCGCCATCCTTAATTAAGAGATCAGCTGGCGCACTCTCTGGAGTTCATTCTCTTGGAGTTACGCTTTCGAAAGCTGTTTTGCTATTCTTCTTTGTGCGCCATCCTTAAACAGAAGATCAGCTGTCGAGTTCCCTTGAGATTATTCTCTTGGATTTACACTATCAAACGCGATATTTTTTTGGTGCGCCATCCTTAAACAAGAGGTGCTTGGAATTTCCCTTCCCGAGAATTCTATATATTTTAAGTCAAAGCATATCTGCACGTCCCCGGAGGCTAAGCTACTGACTCTTATCTGGTATTCAATATTATAACACAAACAAAATATTCTCAGCGAGAGAAGTGGAATTGGAGAGGTCATCTTCAATAGAATCCTAAGCCTAGAAAGGAATGTATATCTTACCAGCTTGAGCTCTAACTTCATCAGTCTCTGATTGATAGCCAAATTCGATAATATAGTCAAACTATTTTTCATAATTTCAGGTAGGGTATTCACAACAATCGTCTACTGCAATCATCATCATCATCGTCGTCGCTGTCGACGTCGACCGCAGCGTCGCTGTCGCTGTGCTGTAGCTGGCTTATCGCCTGGGGGCATTCAAAATGTTTGTATAGGAGTCATTGCATATTTTCTGCTGGCTTTTTTAAATTCCGCGAAATGTTGCTTTTGGGCCATAGACGGCCAAATTGAAACTGGCTAATCATATTGACAAGCGCGACAAATCTTCAACAGCTGACAGACATTTCGGTTTCGCTTTTGTGGCAGCAGCTTGTTAAGCAATTAGTCATCGCTCGATAGATACGATACGGGTATATCCATATACTTATAAAAGAGCTCGACCTGGCAGACTGACGCTGCAAAGCGTCGAATCAGCAAGCGACAGTTTACCGGTTCAAATTAAATAGCAATTACCAAAAATTACAGAAAATATTTAAGCTCTTCAGGTTTCGATAAAGGGGATAAATAAACCTCCTTAGAAAATAACTTTATTAGGCAGTATGCAGTACCTATTTCCCACCCATTTTCTCTTAAGCATTGTGACTGAAAGAAACTTGCAAGTGCAAGGTGCATTCCTAAATGTTGAGAGATACTTTTAGATCTTCTTTGAAATCTCTTTTTTGTTATTTTCGAGTCATCTAGTAGCTGATACCCCTTGCCTCATCTCCCTACACCACATATGCCATATGCTCGCAAATTTTGAATACCTGAGCTGTGTTTTATGCTCCTTTATGGTGCTCCCCCGCTTGTATCTGGAACTGTTCTGCTGTTCATCTTGTGCTTGTTCGGGGCAAAAGGAACAACACCAGAGCAAAGCAAAAGCAAAGGAGAGGAAGAGGCAAAGCCAGAGCGAAACGAAGCGAGGCATATTGATATCGTGCATATTGATCTTGTTTGGCGATAAGTGTGGAGTCTATACTCGTACTCGTATATAAAAATATTTGCTACGTTTGGCTTGAGCCACTTCCATGGAAGTTGCTCGCATAAAAACCAGCCAAAAAAAAAACAAATAAAAGAGGAGCAAAAACAAAGCGCAGTTCCACACGGCTGCAGCAAATGGCATTAGACTCCAGCGATTTGGCCAGTAGTTGGTACGTTTTGGGGCTAAAATGCTTTTGCGCTGCGGCATCGCAGTTGAACCCGGGGTTGCGCCAATGGGCAAGTGAGCCAGGCCAACCAGGCGGTCGGGCTCGACCAGGCGGCTGTGTCTGGTTTTTGGGGGCACATGTGGCCCAACACCAGGCACAGCCTCAGCCACAGGCACAGCAACAGCTACAGCTATGGCATTCTCACACGACCCAAAGCGTTGGTCAGCTGTACGAGCAGAGCGCATGGGCACTGGGCATGGGTTTCGGGCCAGAAAACTGCGGTCTAGGCAGACCGCAACTATAAATTTCATAATGGCAAAACGGGGTAAACGTTTAGCTGGCTGCGTCTGGGCTCCTCATGAAGGTCTTTGCATTTCTGCGAATTAATATTCGTGTGATTTTTTATCGTTATTTGATTTCTGCTAAATATATATTCGCCTCACTGTGCGCGCGTCCAGACCTTAGAGAGAAGTCAAAGTGTCAGCCATAATTGTTATGATTGAGTGCGAGGCAAATGAGCTTTCTATGCGCTTCGCACAATCAGCTGCGACCTTTCTGTGCTTTGCACACATGCAGCTATCGCCTTTCTATGTAATTCTCAAGCATGTGAGTAGCTGCGTTAGCAATAGAAGTAGAAAGAAAGCACGCTTCATAGGTCTATAAATTTTGATCAGAATGCGAATCAGTCATATCTCTATGGATTTCTAGCATAACCTTTTTTAATTCTATAAACTGTCAACGTTCTCCAGAAAATGGTAATTACACGAGCAATTAGTGTTCCGGCAAGCTGCAAAGCCAATGCTCAAGCATATGGCCCATAGTCATTAAGCTGCCTCAACTTTAACCTTTTTAATGAGCCGCATATTGTGGGCCACTCAGCCACGAGTTGAGCGTAACCCACAGGCAGACGGTTCACATAAAATCATAAAATCTGCTCACATGAAATTAGCCACGGCCATAAAAGGAGCCCAACATAAAATGCCAAACAAGAGCGCCAATGTAATTATGCAAAACAAACATTTCAATATGGATGCGAGGAGACAGCGAGCGAGGGAGAGAGACGCGGGACAGAGGGCGGGGGTGGACCTTAGCGGAATTAACTTATTAATTCTACGAGCGAGAATTTCAATTTTTGTGATTGGCCTTTTTCAATGAATTCTTCAAGTTTTTATGGCCAGCTGCAGCAGTCGCAATGTTTATGTTATTAATTTCAGAGCTGACGTCGCACACGGCGTATGTGGAATGTCTCCAAGAACAGAGATAGAAGAGCTGCTCGAGCGAAAGAAAGAGCGAGGAAGACTGCCAGGGACTGACCACAAAAAAAAAACAGCAGCGCGTAATTTAATATTTCGTGGCGCCAGCAGAACTATAAAAAAAATCAATGCCAGAGCAACAGTTGCAGGCTCCGGCTCCATCTACAGCTCCAACTTTAGCTTCAGCTTCAGCTCCTGCCTCAGCCACAGCTTCAGGTTGAGCTCCAAAATGAAATGACTTAAGCTGCGCCATTCATTATGACAACACGACGTTGGTTGGTTCCCTTTTTCTGGCTGCTGCTGACCAAAGACAGAGCAGGCGCGCAGACAAGGGGTTTGGCCAGGGGTAGATTGGTCGCATTGCTTGCAGATTTGCTGCTGCTTCATCTTCATCATCTTTTGGGGCAGGCACACCAGCAGCAGCAGCAGCAGCAGGAGCAGGCAGCAGCAGGTCCAGCGTTCCTGTTTCCAGGCGCAGGCGCAGTAAAAATGTCTGCGCCAAACACAAATTTTGTGTTGAGATTGCGATCATTTCACTGATATCGTCGCGTCGCATTCAGGCGTGTGCGCAGGCGCAAGCAGGCCTCGGGAGCAGCAGCAGCAGCAACAACAACAACAAGTTGAACAGCGCGTGACGCAAAAATACCAAACACAACATTTGACTGTGTGTTGTTGTTGTTGCTGTTCCTGCTGCTGTTGAATGTGGCATGTGACCCTTTCTTGTCACAGCCAAATGCACTGCAAGAAATTTGACAGCAAAAAGATGCTAAAATAAAAAGAGCAAGTGCCTAAGTACCTCAGGCAGATGTTATTCTACAGGAGCTTTAACTAATACCCTAGCTCCCCCTATTCCGAACTAAGATATGAACCAGCAAATTGTTTTAATGGCCAAGCAAAACATATCAGCCAGTACTAACATACAAAAATTCAGTTTACACCTAACTACTACGCTATGCAAGTTTAGAATTCTAAACATTCTTAACTGGGGTTTGAACCAGCAACTTCTTTAAAGAGCATAAATAGGCACAAGCATAGAAAAATTTAGCTTTAACCAATTCCCTTTTTTACTGGGATTTGAACCAGAAACCTTTTTGAGTGGCCAACGCCTTTAAGCTATTAAAATTTCCATCGTATCTATGAATACCGACTGCAAGACTATATATGAATACTGACTATGAATACAAACAGTTAATTTGAAGAAGCCTTTCTATGCAATTCTCAAGTATTTGAGTAACTCGAAACTAACCAGTAACTATACGTAGTACACTTCTGATGACTCATAAGCAAACAACATCAAATGCTCATGCAATCAATTTTTACTCACAAACTCTCTACCCTCTTTATAGTTTATGATTCTCCGGAGCTTAATTCAATTTATCAACAATCGTCAGAGCTGTCAAAAGTTTTGTCAGTGCAAAAATTCGCGCATCAAAGCTGCGTCAGTTCTTTGCATTATATGTTCAATGAATGATATTTTATGCCTTAGTTGCAAATCTGTGGGTTTGGTTTTTGTTTTTTTTTCTTCCAAGTTTTTTTTTACCTCAACGCCCGGTTTCCATAAGGTACGAGTAATGTGTATAAAAATTGTGAACATGTGGGAACTGTTTTTTTTTTCTCTCGACTTTTTGCTGGTTTATTTTCATTTGGAGTTTTATATGCTGGTTGCTTTTGGTCATTGGACAACATCGACGACTGCGATTCGGACCCGGACTCGGATCGGAGTTGGTGTTGTTATGTCGTACTCATTTCATTTTTGATTTATGCAGCGAACCCTTTCTAAATAATAAATAAAATATGAAATATGTCCACTTTTTTTGTGGTTCTGGTTATTGCTGCTGCTCGAAGGAACAGACTTTGGATGCCAGAGTTGACTGCAGCTCCTTCAGCGCGGATTGAATCTGGTGTCGTTTTGTTAAATGTCCATCAAAATCATTTTTGTGTCTCAACAAAGCTTAAAATGTATACATCAAATGCTCTGGCCTCATAAATTATATTTTTAGGCTAAAGAACTGCACAAACTGTTTTTTTTTTCGTTTGTTGTTTACCAGAAATTGAAAGTTCCCTTTGGCTGCTGCCAGAGACTGACAAGTGAGTTTTCGATCTTTGATCTTGTGATCCTGGTTTGTGTGTGGTGCACTCTTGAGTCTGTCTTTTTGTTTCTTATGGGGATGCTAAGGTGCTCCATTGCCTGCTGGCGCTAGTTGGCTGTCAAATTAGTAACCCGCTTCACGGTCCATGTTCAGGCATTGCATCATGCTGTGCAGGATGAGAAATATAAATTGTAGATCCTTGCCAATGATATCTTATGTGGATTACTCATAAACCAGAAGAATTTTTTTTTTTTTTTGGCGTTTTGTAATCTAATTGTATACATGACCTCGTCCTGACAGGCTCCAAGCAATCGACTCGTGGTGGGCTAAGCGTCGGCACGCAGGACGAAAAGTTTAGGGATCGAACTCCCGATCTTTGTATCTGCTTTAAGTTGGCGAGAAACACTCGAACATTTTTGATACCCATTGCATTTGCAAAATTATTCTTTTTCACGAACGACGCCTATTAATTTTTAATTTGTTTAAAACAAGCAACGAATTTGGAGGTTCGAGCCACAATTAAATTGATTTTTTGTAAAGTTATCAGGAGTTGCATTTATTTAGCAAAGTTCATGACTATCAGAAGTTTCAGAGAATATCTTTTCGCAACCTTGTTCTTCTTAATAAATATTCATATACAACCGGGTATAACCCGGCCTAGCGGGTGGAATTTCCCAAATCGCTAAAACATGTATTTCTTTTATGAAAATGTTCCTATGTTTTGAAAATAAGTTTGAAGCAAATCGGACATAACTTATAATTTTATCAAAAAAATCTTTGAATCCCATTTCAATCGAAGAAGCTTGGATTCTGCGCAAAGTGTGTGACCCCCATTTCCACCAAGGAGGAATGAATTTTACGAAAAAATTGGGAAAAACCTCTCAAATGATTTTGAACAAAGATCTTTGAAAATAAGTTTGAGGCCGATCGGATGGTAAACAAAAAAGTTTCCTACAAACGTTTTTCGCGATTTTTTCACACTCGCGGGTGGAATATCCCGAAACCCTTCCCCCGTCTTAACGTGCACCTACATTACACAAGGTAACTACAGTGCTTCCCAGCAGTAGAGGTATAGAGTATAGAGTATAGAGGTATCTTTAAAATCTTTTATACACTGGCAGCCGTGTTCCTGGCGTAGCTTTTCCCATGGGTAAACTTATCATTTTCCCACATTTCGCATATATTTATAGCGCACATATATATTTTCTCCTCCAGGACTTCTTTTAGCTTCTGATCTCTCCACTTTATGAAACAATTGCGCTGCCAGTTACTTAGGCTAAGGACTAGACCTTTAAGCAGCTGCAGTCAGTTCCCCCTTTCTCTTTCCCGCTCTCTCTTTTCTTATAGCCCTGCAATTACCATAACATAAATCAAAGGAATTTTTAAGCGTTAAATGAGAAAAATGCGAGGACGAGATGTGGAAAGTGAGAAACGTAAATGTTAAAGCAACCGGATAAGCATAAAAATAGGCATTCAAATAAATAGACTAAACCGGATTTGCAACAAACGCGCGTCGTCTGCACCCACAACAAACACACGGATATCATCCCCCATGGGCGGCGCACACACAACACACACACCTCGATATCCGCCCGTACAATATGACGCACTTCCTAGCAAGGAGCGACTGCAAGTGAAGTCTACGCTTGGTTGCGGGCCTGAAGACCCGGCATTATCCTTTCACACGCAGCCCTATTGTGCGGGGAGTTGTTGTTGTTGTTGTTGTTGTTGCTGGCTTGCTCGGAAAAAGTCAATTAAAAAAGTTAAATAAATCATAAACTTGGCAGATGATTTGATTGCGGCATGCGCACCAATCCTCGCCAGGCTACAATGTAACCCTGCGCAGGAGTTGTAGCGGGGGGGGGGGGGGGGGGGGGGGGGCTGCTGGCTGCCGGCTGTGGGTGGCGGGCGCTGACATTGGCTGTGTTTGTTTGCTTGAGGCTTTTAGAGTTTTTGGCCCCGGTGCAAGAAATTCTTCCGTATTTACTTTTGGGCTGCTGCGGTTGCCTGCCAAGGCTTTGCTTCCTGTGAGCCGGGGGGTTGGACGGGGGCACGTCCTGGGCGGACATCCGGCACGTTGTTGGTTGCTGCTGCTGCTGCTAGTTGTTGTCGTTGTCGTTGACTTTGGCAATCATAACTGTAACTGTGCTCGCTGCCAAAATTTATGAAGTGTGCCGCCGTTGACGATGACTTTGCCACGTGTCCTGCCGCAGCCCCAGCACCGGCGCCTGCTCATGCCAACGTCAACGACTGCATTTGAGTCCTGGGCGTTTGCGTCTGCTTGTTCTTCGTTCATTATTAAAATTTCTGTCCGTCCTTGCAAGTGATTTGCTTTGATTTTGATTTGCCGAGGCCTTAACTGGCATTTATCATATTGCGGCAAATGAATTTTAATGAAATATCATTTTTCCTTTTCCGTTCGTTTTTTTTTTTATAATTTATGTTGCCAGCAACATTTGTCGCATTCCCTCTGACATTTCTCATAGATTCTTTTTTTGGCAGACATCTTAAAGTTGTTCGCACCCACATCCGTTTCCGGCTTTTGGCTGCCCTTGCTGAAATAATGGAGCAGGCCCTGAAAAAATGTTCTTTGCTCCCCATTTGTCGCCATTCCGCTCGCTCTCTCTCTCTTTCTCTTTCTCTACAGCTCTCTCTTTCGGGCGTCGACCATTGCGCCAAGTTTCCTCACTGCGCCAATACGTTTCCGTTTTCCTGTCTGCACTGACATTTGCAGCATGTTGCTTGTCATTATGTTTTCTCGTTTTTTCTTGATACCCTGTGCTTGGTAAATACTTACAAAGGGTAGACAAACTCAGAAACTATGCGAGGCAGTGCCAGCATATTTGATGGACATTTGCTTGAACATTTCCCTCATCCTGTCGCGGGTAAAGGTTATTGATCATCCTTTCAATGCAAAAAGTTTTCCTTTCTTAACTAGCTTTAAGCCTTTTTATAGAATATCAATATACAGTAGTTGCTTAGCCAATCAAGAGCTCGATTATAAATTCGATATAAGTTCCATATAAGCCTCTTCCCTATAAAATATTTCCCAGCTATATTCTTGAAAATTTTTATTTAATTTCATACTACAGGGCATGTGATAGTCCGCCTGTTTACTTCTCTTTCGCTGTTGACATTGTATTCTTTTATTTTTTTCTGGCTTTCAGTCGCACTGATTTAATGACAACGAATGAAAAATTTATTATGCGTAAACGTTTCGAACGTTTCGCTCAGGGGTCGCAGCGCTGATATTGGCAACGATATCTCTGCTTTTGCAATGATTAGCTCGAGCAGAAAACGTGCCCAACCCTCGTTGGTAGGTTGTTCTGTCAGTGTCACTGTCATAACTGTGTGGGCGTTGTCTTTCGCCATTCGTTCTTCGTCCTTCGTCCTGTCGCTTGTCGCTTTGTCTGGCAGGCCATAATCATGTTGTCATTAGCACATGACCCTCTCTAGCTGAACCCTACAAGGAGCACTCGCAAGTTACTTAGCTGCTGCTGCTACTGCGGGACGCTCAAATTACACACACACGCACAGTTGCAGTTGAAAGTTACATCGATTTGCGGTTTTCACTTGAGCTGCCTTCAAAGCAACCGAATCTAAAGGGGGCTGGGGCTTTGCTGTTGCATATATATATTTAGCTGGAGACATGGAACGAGATCTGAACAGGCACTGAACATTCAGAGGTCTTGAAGCTCTCCTCACTGCTACTAAAACAGCTTGAGAATTATACGATGAAACAAGAAAATATCTTGCAGTTGGGTGTTATTGAGTTGGGCAAAAAATCTGTTGCTGCTAGAACCGTTTGGGAATCATACGATAAAATAAGTAAAAACCTTGCACTTTGATGTTATTGAGTAGGTAAAAAGGACTCTGCATTATACAAATAATATATCTATCATGTAATCTGCCTCCATCTGAAATCTTCTCCTTTCACACCTGTTTAATAACATTATACTCCCGACAAATTTTCTTTTCATTTGCATTAACTTTCATCCATACCTTTTCAAACTCTCTGCTCTTAACCAGGTAACAAAATTAATGTTCATTTGGGGGAACTTGACGAAGTTTACTGCTTTAAGGCCGTCAGCCATTATATCCAGCTGCCTGTTTAAGAGGTGTTGTCCACGGCAGGCCCATTAAAATTTCAATAGCTCAGTTTATATGCTGTAGCTCTCCCGCATCCCCTCAGCCGTTCTGCCAAAGGACCAATCGTCGCTTTCTTGTCTTGTCAATATTGAACAATTCATGCGCATTGCGTAAACATCCGTTAAAACTTTATTTTATGGCCGCCATTTTACGAACATTTGGTGTAAATACATTTCCGCCGAGCGCACTGGACACTGGACTCGAGCCCGTGCTACGGTCCATGGCCTGAAGCTGGGGAGCCCGGAGCGGAGGGACACTCCATTCAAGCGCAGGAAGCGCAAAAAATGGCGACGCCGCAAATGACAAAAGAGCATTGGGGGCTGCAGGGGAGCTGTTGAGGAGAGAACGAAGAAGAAGCAGCAGAAGAGCCCAGGCATAAATTATGCACTGCAAAATAAACGACGAGGCACACAATAAAAATCGGCAAAAAATTGTGTACGCAATCACAAGCACAAAATGGCAAAGAGAGAAAAATCAACAGCAAAAGGACAAACTTACGAAAACGAAGCTCAAAATGCACTATTTATAGTAGGGAGAGGGGGAGAAATAGAGATTTGAGTAAAGATCTGGGTTTAACACAATTTTAAATATTTTTGAAAAGAAAAACACGAAAACAATTGAAAGCTAAATATCTAAATATCTCCCAAACAAAATTAAATACATTTTTTAAGAAATTCCATTAAAATTTGAAAAATAAATAAGTAATTTTTATATAAAGGAAAATGATCTTGAGATATTTTCAAATATCTTTCCAAAAATAAATATGCATTTTTTTAAAGAAAATCTATTAAAATTCGAAAAATACACTAAAAGTTGTTAAATACAGAGAAATTATTTAATAGATAAGTATTTAAAATATCATATAAGAAATAAAAATAAACTCAAATAAAATACTTTTACCAAAAGTGAATGTATCTAAACACATTTTTTAAAAAATTTTCAGATATTTATTATGGATTATTTTTATCCAAGCCAATCTGATAGACATAGCTAACGTATTCTCCCATATTTGTAGAGTAAAAATAACGAGCGAAGTAAAATAAATGACAAAAGTTTGCTGCTTGTTGTCGAGCAATAAGAAGGCAGGAAAGCAATTTAAGAGGAAGAGCCAGAGAGAGAGAGGGAGAGAGGCAGAGAGATGTGGGGTGACGGGGCTCTAAAAAGAAAAGCTGACAATTTTAATGAAAAATCTTTTGCGTTCGCCTTTGCAGGCACGCTCACACACACGCAAAGACAAACACATGCATTGCAGGGCGCTGAGAGGTAGAGAGAGAGGGAGAGCGAGGGGGAGAGTGGCGTCGAGTGGGGGCTTAGGCAAAGCAGGCTCCGACGCGTTTTCCTGACAAGCATGTGACCCAATTATGCGCAATCATCAGCAACAAGAGCAACAGCAACGTCTTGGCGGAATCATAACAGCGAGCACAAACAACTTTTGTATCTTTGTATCTCATGGATGCTTTCGCACAAAAGCAAAATGTCAGTTACACAAAACACGCGCCGTCGCCGTTGCCGTTGTCGCATAGTTTCTATGGTCCACACAATTCCAATTTCAAATTCAATGCGCCTGACAGCGCCAGTCCAGGACGAAGGACGAAGCTCAAAGATGCCAGCCAGCCAGCCAGCTGCCCATGTATCTGTGAGATACAAATCAGCGACGATGACGACGACGACGACGACGATGATGATGATGACGACAATCAGCGGCAAACAAATGAGTTAATGTGGCTGGCCAAATTTGTTAGCCATTGTGTGGCTCAGGCTGGGCTCTCTTGGCCAGGCTTTGTCCTAGCAAGTGGCCACAATTGAATAAATGAATGCACTCAAATACGGGCTATGGGTGGCTGTGTGTGTGTGTGTGTGTGTGTGTGTGAAGCTAGGTCAGGTGAATGCGTTCATTATGATCCTGTTTGTCCTGTTTGGCCATCTTTTTGTCGCCTGCAATTTGCGTTCTTTGTTTAGCCAACCTTCTCCCCCACTCTCCCATTCATTCCCCCTCTCTCTCTCTTGGTAGCATGCAAATAATTGCTTTATACGCTTGTTCTGGCCAACGTTATAATGGAGCCCCAGCAACCGACTCTTGACATCTCCAATCAGCACTTAATGAGCTTTCCACAACATTTCATTTCCACATTGCACATTGTTGTCGCCAGTGGCATTAACTAATTGAACATAATTGAATCGGAATTCGGCAAAGCTTCTGCCTGAAATCTATGCTCTTCTATTATTTTAAAGAGCTGTCAACTTGATTGTGGATAATCAATGAGCTATTATCTTATTTATTGTACAGACATGCACAAAAAACAGACTTTCTTCATAATCTTCCCTTAGTCCCACACAATCTATGGAAAATGCAGCCTTGATTAACTTCGGTTCTTATAGTCCGATCTGTGAGAAATTTCCAAGGCTTTAATATGCACCACATATAGATGTGTATATACCAAAGTGCAATGCCTCTAAAGCAAGTATTGTCTTCCATATTTGGGAGAACTTCAGAAGGTATTTAAAAAGTGAAATACTTGTAATCTCGAATAACTTGACTTATAGTATGCAATTGGCATAATTTGTTACAAAACGTTCTTATTTGTCAGGATGGTTTCTCATACGTTCCATGACTTTTATTATTATTTTTTAAACATATATCATATACGATATACACTTTAACTTAGTACATTCTTTCAATAAGTTCTTGAGTCCTCGACTACTTCATGTCCGCTCTGATCAACACACAAATCAGACTTCTATCTTATACTACTCTCCATCTATCTTTTGACAAATTCTAGACAAATTCAAAAGAAATTTCTATTTTAAGCTAAAATATACTGGGACTGCCAAAAATGTAGAATATTGTCCACTATATTAACTCGATTCACACGTTGATTCAAGTCTATTCAATTTCTGCTTAAAAACCCGCGCATTTTAGTGCCCGTCCCAAAAGTTGAAAGCCGATAAGACCATCCGTAAGACAGTTATCTCTTTGAATGAAAGTAGGTAAAGCTCCCACGTTCCAGTAAAAGTTGAGAACCAAATCAACAATTACACGGCGAATTAAGTTGTACCCCACAGCACTTGACACTCGCCAGTGGCAGCCGAGACAGAGCCAATTCCAGAACCCGGAATGAAAATAAAATAGCACTCGGCAACCGTCTCAGCTCTCATTAGGCATTCATGGCGCGTAGACGAACAAAGCCATAGATAAAGGTGACCCAAACCTCGCACCCAAAAACAAGACAAACTCCAATTCAAGGCGTACAAAGACAGTTTCCAAACAAAACAATTTACGTATAAATTAATTTACTTTCATTAATTAGTCGGGGTATTAGACGATATCATGGGGTGACAGTGTGGAAAATTGAAATGTAAAAGATGGCAAAGTGAAATTTACATAGAATTCAGCTAACTGCAGAGAAATGGGAGAAAATTACTTATATACAATATAAAGTATACGGTATTATTTGCATGGCAAATTAAATCGCCAGCAAAAGTGAAACTTTCTAACAAAGTTTCTCCCAATGGAAATTGAGCTTGAAATTAGAGCTGTTTGCATTTTAAATGCTAAGAAAAGATTCTAATCAAAACAATAATTTAAGGTATATTGAACAATTATTACAAAATTTAATCGTTTCTATAAATAATATTTTTTTTAGATCTTTCTATCCTCGATTGACGAGCTGTTTGGCTATTTGGACACCTAAAAGAGAGGGTGCTGGCTCAAATCTTTGAATGGTATACTTTTTAAACTGTTAGGTTGATTGCTTAGAAATATAACTTTTCCATAATTTTAGATATATTATATAAAGCAGGTCGCGGGTTCAAATGTCTTAATTAGGTGCTACACCTAAAAGAGAGGGTGCCAGTTCAAATTATTGGATGGAGTGTTTTTTAAAAAGTTAGGTTGATTGCTAAGAAAAATATTTAATACTTTAATGCTCTATATATAAGTTTTCCATTTTTTCGATATACTATAAAAAGTAGGGCGGCTAGTTCTAATCTTTGGATGGTGAGCTATTTAACAAGATAGTTTGATTGACTAGTCGCATATTCTATATTTAAATGCTATATAAGTTTTCCATTATTTTAGACATACTATAAAAGCAGGTCGCGAGTTCGAGTGTCTTAATGGGGTGCCATTTAAGCAATTTGGATGTTCGCTTGACGCGATACTGATAATAATAATATTAGCAATAATTTCAGATATTCTAACAAAATGCATAAGTTCATAGACTTTGTTATTTTTGAATTTCATCTATTATAATTAATATTTCCTCCTCATAATGCTAGCCACGCCTTTTTTTTAGACCTTCTTCCAGTTGTTGTCAGAGCATTATAAAAATGTGATGTGTGGAGCCTATAAAACTGTTTTCTTTGTGTCAATTTCATAGTTTTCGATGGCATTTTGTAAAGTCTCTAAAATCTATTGAAAAAGTAACCGATAAAATTCTTGTAGCGCATGCGCCACAGTCAAAAGAAAAGGTTGAAAGAAAAACTGAACTTAAAATGCGCATAAATTAAATACAAAAGAAAACGCCTAGAACCTGGTTGGGTAATATCTGGGAAAAAGACAGGGCAGTAAAAGCCGTAGGTGTTGGCAACGTCACAGATCGAAAAGCATACACAAAACTTGTATTCCAATGGGGTCTTAGGAGAGTGAATAACATGCGAGTCCATAAAAGTCGCAGGGGTAACGATTTAATTTATAATTTCATTAAAATAATTTCCCTCCGCTTGAAAATGGCGCCAGTGACTGAGCATAATTTAATATATGTATGTATATAAAAATCTTTATGGCTCTGGCTGAGCTTATCCCCAGAGCAGAGAGAAGCTTTGACAGCGCGTTTCCTGCTTATGAGCCGTTTGATAGTCAGCGAAATCCGTTCAATTAGAGGCAATTTTTTGGTGTAGCCCATAAAATAGGAAAATGGCCACTTCCCCCATCACATTTGCAAGTGGGCAAATTTTCAATTTAATGTTCTTGCAACAATAACTAAACGCTTTTAATGCCTGGATGGCTTATAAACATTAATGGTCGCTTAATACAAGCCATCAAAATATTTGTAATACGGGATGTTGGGCAATTTGAGCAACAGGCAAGTCGAAAACCTAATGGGGATAACAATTAAAAATGAAAGGCCCTATAAAAACGGGACGAAAAGCTTTAAAAGAGGTTTGTATATATTTGTTTGTCTTAAATCAAGTAAAAATTAATTTAATTTAATTAATTCCATGAACATTTTGCCTAACTCTTCTTAAAGAAATCATTTTAAGCGTTTCTTTTCCAAGTGTGACTTACCCTACTTAATTCGAGTTATCTGCCTATTTCCCAGTGAATATCATCGACAGATTAAAGAGGCAAATGGACAAAAGCAACGCGCCAAAATACACACAAGTTTATCTTTCATTAACGCTACTATTTCATAATTTTAAATTGGCCCGACCATTCCGCAGATACAAAGAAACCAAATTTATATGCCAGCAACAACAACAAGACTCCGAGAGATAGAGAGCAAGAGAGGGGGGGGGAGGGAGACACAGAAAATCGTGTAAGAGAAATGAAAAGTTTAAAACCTATAAAATTTTAAATTGATTGTTCAATTAATCTTAAGAAACTTGACAACACAGCGACGTGTGCTCCGAGTTCCAAGTCCCGAACCGAACCTCCTCTCCCCAGATCCAAAACGAAGCGCTGCAAGAATGAGAATGCAATCCCAGTCAAAGACTCGACTGAAGTCGTGTTTCGGTTTTGGCTGCCTTCTTTTTTTTTTTTTATTTTTCCTTTTTGCTTGAAGGTGCGTAAAGTACGACCCTCAGAAGGTGCTGCGGTAGCGGGGGAAACTGTGGTCTAAGCCATGATATGCATAAGACAAGCGGCACAATGAAGATCAAATTATCAGCTTAACAGAAATGCATTGACGCTGGACAACCACAAGATATGAAGTATACAACTTATAAAAATAAAACAAAATCATTGAGCTATCATATCTCGCCTTCACATTCAGCAAGGGAATAAATCTTGTCTTTTCTAAAGCCCTTTTTCAGAGTCCTTCTTAAATGGCAAACGTACAAAAACTGTATTATAAGCCCCAACTAAGAAATAAAACTAATTAAAGATGAACATAAGTTCTTTATAGAGCTTGTAAAAGTTCCAATATAACTCAAAAACTGAGCACCCAACATAAATTCTTATGGAATTCTTTGTATATATTATTCCCTTAATATATCTCCTATTATTGCTTCATGATTTTGGGCTCCTACGAACCTAAAGGGCCTAAAACTTAACTTGTCAGAATAATATTACATGAATGTCATAATTCCTTATGAACTTAGGCTCGCTCGTATAAAAAGGTCCACTTCTATGAACCTTTGTCAACCTTCCCCAGGAATACTTCTAAAAACACCTAGGGCTTCCAAGCTATGATTTCCTATCTTTTAAATAGCTCTAAGCAATAAATATTAAGTGACTTTCATTTGTAGGTTAGTCCCTTCCATATTGATTTTATAACTAAGGCTCCGCTTTTTCCGATGTCAATCGATCCCAGGAATTCAAAAAGCCCCGGAAGCCATAGTTAACGAGCCAGAAGCCATAGTTATTTCGTAACTTCCACATGGAAGTTCCATAAAGAACTAAGGCTTAATGAGGTCCCGTTTCTTTGCAGTTTATTCCATTGTCAATCTTTCCCAGGAAAACGGCTAGAAAAACCAGGTTCTTCCAAGTTATATATTTCTCCCTTATGAATTGTCATAAGTCGCAGATATTTAGTGACTTTCATCTGAAGGTTAATTCCTTTATTATCACTTTTAGAATTTAGGCTTAAAAAGGTTCCATTTCTTGGCAATTTATTCCTAGCTATATTTCAAGAAGCACTTGTTTTTTCACGCATAGGTTTGCCATATTATGAATCTCTCACTTTTTACATATCCTTAGGGCAAAGATCCCTAGCTCCTACACTATGTGTCTTTGGCCTTGCCACACACTTCCTAAGGGTCCTATTTTCCCCATGCAATGACAGTTTTAAGCTATCAATTCCTTAAGTTTATCACACACATATTCGCCTTATAGACACCATACTCAATAGTCTAGACCGTAAGCCATAGAGCGTCAACAAAAAGCAGTTGACACAAACAGCCAGAACGGCTACAAAAGGCAATCCGCAGTTACATAAAACCAGTTGAACAAAAGAACCAAAAAATAAAGAAAACAACAACAACCGCTGTGAGTTATAAGAAAGATGAAAACGCTTTACGCCTCTCAGCCAGACAATGCAATAATATTTTTCATAATTTTGTTTCCATTTTTTTTTTTCACAAATTTTTTATTTTTCTTTTTTTGGTTCCAATTAATGTCCCATAATTTTGAGCTTCGTGTATGCAGCGAACGGTACCTTGTCGATTGGGGGACTGGACTGGAGTGTCCCTCAACTTGTCATAAGTCTTTTAATTGCTAATGGGTATTTTGATAGTCGTGCCGGGCGGGTTAATCAACAGACCGAAATCGAATTCGAAACCATATCTGAGAAATATCAAAATCAAGCCGCCGATTTTGCCAGAGAGAGGGAGAGAGAAAGAGAGGGAAAGCGTGTCAAATGAAAACCGATCCGATGCGATCCGTCGATCCGTCGATCTGTCGATCCTTGCCTGGCGTCACCAAAAATTGCCGCTCATTTAACGATCGTCAGCAAATTTCCATGTCACTCTCCGTCTCTCTCTCTCTCTCTCTACCACTCGCCCTCTCTATCTCTCTTTTAGATTTTGGCTTCCATCTGTTCTCGTCCGTAGTTAAGATGGGGCTGTTGTTGTTGCTGCTGCTGCTTTAACGGCTGCCTCGTCGGCATCATTAACATTTTCGAGATTTAATCATCAAACATGGCGCTGGTTCCCCTGGTGGTAATGATGCCATGTTCTGTGCCTTGTTTAGTCGCATGTCGTACATGCGCTTTTATCGCTATTTAAAATATAAGTGTTTCTAGCAAGAACAGGAGGTGGGGCCGGGGGCGGTGGGAGTGGCTGCGATTCGATTCCTGCGGCGTAGCTTTCGTCAATTTTATTGCCCCATATTTAAGTTTCAATTAAAACATTATTGAAAACCATTTGGTAGTTACCAACGGTGGCTGCAAAGCCGCATCCATGCGTAATCGGAGACACCAAGAGATGCCCTGAGATATGCAATGTTCCAGTAACCATAAATGTCACGGGGTTAGGGCTTATATTACTTCAATGTGAAAGAGACATAATCATTTGGTATGATATCAAAGAGGTTCTCTATTCGATGGAAGATGGGAGTATTCCGATGTGTGAGCTTAGTTTAGGCCAAGTGAGAACCAACTTGACAAAAGCATTCTAAATTGATTACAATGCAGAAAGAGAGTTCTTAAAGCTGTAAAAAATATATACCAAAATAATATGTATTCAAGTTACAAATTATTTTGGTATATATTTTTTAGCCAGAAATTATATCAAAGCAAGTTTTGAATGGAATGCAAATCAAGTTCTGAATGGATTGCAATGCAGCGAGAGAGAGTTCTTAAATCTGTAATAAAATATATACTTAAATAAAATGTAACTTAATTAGCCAGAAAGTGTATCACAGCAAGTTTCTCTGATAATATTTCCCATAGAAACACGCAATTGTAATTGTTACTTCAATCCCCAGGCAATCACCTTAAAAGGTTAATTGCAACAACACGCACCAATCGATGTTCGAGTTATCGACAACATATCGATTCGTATTCACACATTCAGCTATGCCACACAGAAGTCGCTAGTTTCCCATAAACGCAGCCAAAGCACAATTCATAATTTAAGCAATTTACAATTGTTTTTGTTTTTTGTTTGTTTGTTTGCAACAGGGGAGCGAAAGAAAGGGGCGAAAAACATGACGAGCCGAAAGGCCCCATGTTCAACAGTTAATAAAACAAATAATTGCGCTGTGTATGCAATAAAAATCAGGTTAAACGGTGGGCAGGACAAACACCGGACAGCTTGGACATCCCGAGCTGGCGGCCATTGAGAAAGTGCCCGGCCTCCCGCATCCCCACTCAAAGACTAGACAGAGATGGAAACAACGGCGATGAGCACTAATCATCGGCGGAGAGCGAACGCCAGACGACCGACAGTCGACTACGTCGCGCCAATTGGAATTGCAAATCTGCCAAAGGAGACAACACGCGGCTGAGCATGAGGACGACTGTGAATGAGAGCTGTGACGGTTCGTTCAGAACAAGTTCATTTGAACAAGTGGATTTTTCGCAATGGGTGATACAGATATTGCCAACATATTTTTAATTCGATTTCGATTATTTCGCCCATTTTCCGGGCTTGGAAGCGAATTATCCTAAATTGATGATACACGTATTTTATAATTTTTTATACAGCTTTCAAAGCTCACAAGATAACAATCTACTGGATTGAACAAATGTACAAATTTGCAGCTTTAGTTCACGATAAAATTTATTCACGAACTGGAACTAGAAGTCCCAACTCCATCGTGAATGTCCGCGTGCGCGTCTTAGACAAAATGGTGGAGACGACGTCGAAGACACAGGTTCATTCTCCCATAAATACGCGCAGCGGGTGTTAAATATTTTGTACGACTTCTGCAAGTCCTCCGGAGACGATGACTGCAACCGGCCCAGCGCACACACACACACACATTACCTGATCCCCGCTACTCTGCTCTTCCCCCCATCACCAGTGTCTCTGCTGAGACATGCTCGTATCTCTCTCGCCTAAGCAAAACTTTGGCCCAAACGCCTTTGTTCATCAATTAAGCTGTCCTGTCCGTCTGTTGAACTGAACCCCCCAAAACGCCTCTGTCTGCTGGCACACACACACACACGCGCGTGGTTTAGGCCAAGTTGTGAAAGGGCCAAAGGGGCTGGAGCTGGGGCTGGGGCTGGGTAGATTGGAGACACATGCTATGGCTTGTAAATTGTGCGACGGTCAGAAATTGAAATATGGCGTCGCAACGAAAGCAAATTGAAATCAATGAAAACGACGACCAACTTGTGTGTAGTCGGAACCGACGTCCTTTAAATGAACTTCCAATTCACATGAAATTCAATTTGAGGGCGGAGTCAACTTTAAGGAATGCCCAAGAAACTCTGACAGATTGTGGCAGTTGCAATTGCAGAACTTTGTCAAAATATTTGTAGAAACAAGAAAAAAGTTAAGATTTCAAAAGGTGTCAGTTAAATAGGACCCAACTAAAGATCGTAGTTGCTGAGTTTGATTAAGGTTTAAGTTGATCACTTGGTAGGACTGAAATAGGCCTATTTTCTGACCGTCTGGATCTCAGATACTATAAGAGCTAGAGTCTTGAAATAATCAACGTAGCACCTATGTAACGTCAGAAAGTTAAAAATGTGGCTACGTTTCGTCGATTTCATGGGAATCGATAAAAATCGATATCGAGACTCTGTATTTTAGCATATTTCTGAGCCTATTGGAGCTGGAGACACCAAATTTGGTATGTTGACTCTCAATGTAAGTCCAGTATATGTTACTACACTGGCTCCGTTTCCTTCAACTGATAGGGATGCCATTTTGATGCCATATTTGTGTCCTTCAAATTTGGTAAAGATCGCACAATAAACACCGCCGTTGATCTCGAACAAAGTGCAGCCGCAGAGTATCTCCTAGTCGAGCACTCGCACTCCAACTTGTTTTTATCAAGGTAATAGTTTATTTTGATAGTTCAAGTTTTCCAAACTTAATATGCTTACGCATCACAAGCTATACAAATGGGTTCACACATTGCGAAGTGCGATTTTTCATATACTTAAATCATATATTAAAACGTGCCCGTGAGTAAGAGTCACATGTTTGTTTAATAAATATAATTAGTTGTAGCTCAGGCAACAGGAAAAGAAAATTTTTCACTAGCTTAGCTGACACAGAAATTAGCATAAAACCCGAATGCAAAACTTATTTCGGTGAATTTCATCAGCGAAATATGCTCAGGCTTACGAGTCGCAAAGACCCCGAGATTAATCAGTTTAATAAACATAATAAAAGGCTAAGCGCGAGTTTTGCGACATTTTGATAAATATCAAATCAAAATAATGCGTCAAAACAATTAATCACGATTAAAGAGAAAGGGCGACAGAAAGAGTGAGAATTAATGTCAGAGAGAATGAGAGAAAAAAACACATTACAATAAAATGCAAACGTCAAAAGCCAAAAGCAAAGGGCGGGCGATTAGCACTAGGGAAGGCGGGGTCCATATAGGCTATGCTGATGATCGATAAACGCTAAAAGCAAACAGCAGCGGGAGCTGAGAGTTAGGGGGCGGGCGGTGCTGGGTGGGTGGTTTGAACAAGTGTTTGCAATCACACGCCATTTTCAAATTAGTAGCAAAAACAACACCAAGTAAACACTGGCACGCACTCACACACACACACACACACACATACTCACGCACAGTATATGCCCGCACTTGCGCCCAATGGGAATTAAACAAAAGTCATGCACAAAAATAAAATAAATCTGGCAACACTTTGCCAACAATCAACGTCACGTAATCTAATGCAAAATGTAATAAATGCGTGTAAATGCGATTTGCAGGCGTAAGCGGCGAAAAACGCCCCCCTAGGAAAACAAAGCAAAGGGGGCGAAAAGTCGCCTTATTCTATTTACATTTCGACTTTTGCGCATAATTTAAATGTAATTTGACGCGCAAGTCAATTTATATTCATGGGTGCGTGTGTTTGTGTGTATGGGAACTCTGTCATGTGTCCGGCTGCCTGTGGGCGATTGGCAATTGGGCAACCCTTTTTCCCGATTATTTGTGTCTGCGTTTTTGCCACCAAAAATCAGCAGTTTTTATTATATGCTTCAACGCGCTCCCTTTGCGGTTTGTCAATGGATGCACAATTGTCAATGTGTCAAGTTATCAACTTGTTGCGGAACAGCACCAACAACAACGACAACAATGCAAGTGAGACGTTTTGGCGCCTTGCGCGCTCTCACACGTACATACACGCGCATATCTCATATGCAAAGAAAATAAAATTTACTTATATTTTACTCACATGCGCCCATAAGTAGTAGCCTTAAGTTTCAACATTGATCTCAATATCTTATTAACAAGCACAAACACTACTCATACACATATGTTTATCTACTACTTTTAATTTTACAAATAAAACCGAATCAAACCACGAAAAAGAACACGCACTAAACTAAAATAGCGGCACTTGAGCGGCTGCTATTTTATATACTTGCAAAAGCTAAATGCTATGAATAACAAACAAGCTGGCAGCACAGTTGTAAATATCACAAATTTAAATTAAAACCCGTTAATTGTCTTGTAGCTTAAAATTGTCACACTTTATTGTAAAAACAGCATTATACATGTGTATCATTGCATATTTATGTGTAATTGACCCGGGAAATGTTAAGTTGAAGATTTCCCCCTTGTTTATATTCAATTTAATCAAAAATCAAGTTTAAGTAACGATCATCGTTCACTGTTGGCCCCAAGGGTAACATTTAGAAAGCGTTCTTGTTGTTGTTAGTGTTCGCACGTGCAACAGGCCGCAAGCCGCACAAAAGCGGTCCGCGTGCGGTCGCCGGTTGGGTGGATGTGGCAACAGGGCAATGGCGCCTGTCCACAACCCTTAATTGTGCGTATAATCAGCGCGCGAGCGAACTGTGCGACAGTTTTCCAACTCGGGGCTGTGTGGGGGGTGGCAAATTTCTAATGCCTTGTAAATGCAACTAAACAGCTTGTGCGGCCTCATAAGTCCTAAGTAATATGTAAGTGTTTGAGGGTGACGTTGATAATGTGATTCGGCTTGATTAGTTGGCATTAGCGCAAGATTGATGGAGCATGTGTCAAATAACATGTTAAATCAATGCAAACTTAAGCCGCTTGGTCAGTTCAAAACTAATTTGTTGTCGCAAATTGATGTTGGGCAGTTTAAAATTTATCGTTTGCATAAATTAAATTTAAATCTGAAACTTGCTCCCTGACACAAGCTGAGCGCTTTGGTTGGCGTTGCCCATTGGAGCGGGCCATAAGTACGGCTGCCAATTGAGTGCATAGAAATGTACCAGAAATCACTACAAATATTTGCCATTTTTCAAACGTACATGCACTTGCTTCCCACGATATTTTCAGTAATATAGAAACATATTCAAAAGTTAAAAATATATATGCAAACGTGAGTAAACCATGAATTAATTAGGTACATGTACACAGCAAGTGGCAGTAGTACCATTAAAGTTCCCTGTTAGGTACATTTGTAACACATGGAGCAAAAAGTACTATTATAGTCCGTTTTGGTACGTTTTTAACACATGTGGCAACTATGGTCGCCACAGCTGTTGGCCAACTGCAATGACTGCCAACGGTCACACTCAAACAAAGTAAATGCCAAAAAACTATCGATTTTTTTTATTGTGCGCCTTTTTGCTGCTTTAACATTGATGCGGAATTGTGTTGAAAAATGCAGCGAGTAAGTTGAAGTAATTATAACAAAAATTGATTTTATATGCATGTAATTGCTGTTACAAACAGGGCATAGACTCGTTCTTTAAGCGGCTGCCCGGCAAGAAGACAAGCGACGAGGATGCTACGCCGTCGCCTTCGCCGGCGCCCCGCAAACGCAAAGCGCTCGTCATATCCAGCGATGAGGACGAGGTGCCCGCCAGTCCGCAGCTGAGCAAGCACGGCAAGGAGTTAAAGAAAACGCGCCATGCGCTAGAGAATGGGCACTCCAAGAAGCCCGCGCTCTCAAAGTTGAAAGAGGCTCCCAAGCAGCAGCTGAAAAAGGTGAATCCCTCAGAGCTTTTTGGCGGCGAAACCAAGCGCGTGGAGGCGCCCAAGCCGAAGGAGCGCAGTGTCCTGGAAATGGAGGACGAGGCCATCGATCGCGGTCTCATGGAGGTGGATCTCGATGAACAGACGCCGCCCGCTGTAACGCCCAGTCGCAAGCGCGCCAAGGCGAGCAGCCCAAAGCCAACGCCAGAGGCGACGCCCAAGAAAGCCAAGGCAACGACGCCACGCGGAAAGCAGGAGAAGCATGCGGATCTGGAGAGCAGCGTGCTGTCCGATGAGGAGCGGCACGAGCGCAAGCGCATGTCCGCCATGCTCTATCAGAAGTACAAGAATCGCAGCAGCTGCCTGAATCCGGGCAGCAAAGAGATACCCAAAGGTGCGCCCGATTGCCTGAAGGGCTTAACATTTCTGGTCACGGGCATATTGGAGTCCATGGAGCGGGATGAGGCTGCCTCGGTTATTAAAGAATTCGGTGGCCGTGTCATGACTGTGGTGGGCAAGAAGCTCAACTATTTGGTTGTGGGCGAGGAGGCGGGACCCAAGAAACTGGCCCAAGCCGAGGAGCACGATGTGACCATCGTCAGCGAGGATGGGCTCTTCGATTTGATAAGGGAGAGATCAGGCGAGAAGCCGAGCGTGAAAGTGGAGCTGAGTCCCAAGGTGAAGCAGGAGAAGGAGAAGGGCAGCAGCTCGAAGATTAAGAAAGAGCACGAGGAGAAGAAGAGCAGCAGCTCGAACATTAAGGAGCCCGAGGAAAAGAAGAGTAGCGGCTCGAAAATAAAGAAGGAGAATGAGGAAAAGAGCAACACAAAGATTAAGCATGAGCAGGAGGGGAAGAGCAGCGGCTCGAAAATAAAGAAGGAGAATGAGGAGAAGAGCAACACAAAGATTAAGCATGAGCAGGAGGAGAATAGCAGCAGCAGCAGCTTGAAGACAAAGCAGGAGCCGGAGCAGATGAAGAGCAGCAGCTCCAAACGGGAGCAAAACAGCAACGCCTTAAAGGTGAAGCCGGAGCCAAAGGTTAGTCCCAAGGCTAAAAAGGAGCCCAACAACAATGTGGATGCAGCCAAGACAGAGGAAGATATCTGCAGCAACATGGCCTGGGTGGACAAATACAAGCCCAGCTCCATCAAAGAGATTGTCGGCCAGGCCGGACCGGGCAGCAATGTCAACAAGTGAGTAGTCGATATACAGAACTGACTGATTGAGCGATAGACATACTGACTGAAAGACTGATTGAAAGTCGAACTGATTGATAACCCGACCAATTGTCGGACTTACTAATTGATTGACAATCTAATTTCTTAATCTCGCTCTCCACAGGCTGATGAACTGGCTGAGCAAGTGGTATGTGAATCACGATGGCAAAACAAAACCGCAGCGTCCAAATCCCTGGGCCAAGAATGACGATGGCAGCTTCTTCAAGGCGGCGCTGCTTTCGGGCCCGCCCGGCATAGGCAAGACGACGACAGCGACGCTCGTCTGCCAGGAGCTGGGCTTCGATGCGGTCGAGTTCAATGCCTCGGATACGCGTAGCAAGCGTCTGCTCAAGGAGGAGGTGTCCAGCCTGCTGGGCAACAAGTCGCTCGCAGGCTATGTGCACGGCCAGTCGCAGGCGGTATCCAAGAAGCACGTGTTGATCATGGACGAGGTGGACGGCATGGCGGGCAATGAGGATCGCGGCGGCATGCAGGAGCTAATAGCTTTGATCAAAGACAGCTCGGTGCCAATAATATGCATGTGCAACGATCGCAATCATCCCAAGATACGATCCCTGGTCAACTACTGCTATGATTTGCGCTTTCAGCGACCGCGCGCCGAACAGATCAAGGGGCGCATCATGAGCATATGCTTCAAGGAGAAGCTAAAGATACCGCCCGCTAAGCTGGAGGAGATCATAGCCGCAACCAATAACGATATACGCCAGACCATCAATCACATTGCGCTCCTCAGCGCTGGCGAACAGCTGCCGCAAGCCACGACGAACCAACAGGTGGCCGCCAAGGATCTTAAGCTGGGCCCGTGGGAGGTGGTGCGCAAGGTCTTCACCGCCGACGAGCACAAACACATGAGCATCTATGACAAGTGTGACTTGTTCTTCCACGACTACAGCATGGCTCCGCTCTTCGTCCAGCAAAATTATCTGCAGGTGCTGCCGCAGGGCAATCGGAATGAGGTGTTGTCCAAGGTGGCAGCCGCTGCGGATGCTCTCAGTCTGGGCGATATGGTGGATAAACGCATACGCGCCAACTCCGCGTGGAGTCTGCTGCCCACGCAGGCTGTTTTTAGCTCCCTGCTGCCCGGGGAGTACATGTGTGGCCATTTTACGGGCCAGATCAACTTTCCCGGCTGGCTGGGCAAGAATTCGCGCAGCAACAAACGCTCTCGCCTGGCCCAGGAGCTGCACGATCACACACGCGTCTGCACCTCGGGCTCCAGGCTGTCGGTGCGTTTGGAATATGCGCCTCACCTGCTGGCCAATATTGTGCGTCCGCTGGCGCAGGAGGGGCAGGAGGGCGTGCCTGCTGCGCTGCAGGTCATGAAGGATTATCATTTGCTGCGCGAGGATTTGGAATCGCTGATCGAGCTGACCACCTGGCCAGGCAAAAAGTCGCCCATGGATGCCGTGGATGGGCGTGTCAAGGCAGCGCTGACGCGTGCCTACAACAAGGAGGTGATGGCCTATTCCTATTCCGCGCAGGCCAACGTCAAGAAGAAGCGCGCTGAAGCTGCCGGCGAGGAGGAGGAGGCCGGTCTACTGCTTGGTGAGGATGAAGGGGACGGCGCCCAGATGGCAGCCTCCAGCGATGAGGAGGACCAGGACAAACTGGAGCTGGATGGGCTGATCAAGGCCAAAAAGAAACCGGCAGCCGCCGCCAAGAAGCCAAGTGCTAAAGCTCCAGCCAAGCCCAGGGCCAAAGCCAAGAAATGAAGAGTTGTTTCGTAAACTATTAGTTATTTAAGGAGCCATTAATGCATGCGATTTATTGTTTACATTTATTTTTTTTAACGCCCAAATTCGTATGTTACAGAAAGAAAAATTATATTTAAATAAGAGCGGGCATTAAAATGAAAAAATCGATTAAAACTGGCTTCAATTTGGTATTGACATGTTGTAAAAACAACGGGGGCAAAAAGTAAATTTAAAAATACGCGCCTTCAAATTAAATCGACTTAGATTTTTTCAATATAACGACATGGCATGGTATCGATACCGATTTCTGTGCAGTGACTGCTACTTTTAAAGTGGCAATAGCACAGCTTATCGATATTTGGCAACACTTAGCTACCGATATTAATGTTCACATGGCACACCACTAAACTCGAACAGCTGTCAGAAGTAAAAATGGCGTTGTCGTGAACGGTTCGGACAAATTTCCATGCACCGCGCAAAAATTTCATTAAAAAAATGCAATTTTCATTTTCAACGGGCTATTGACAAAAATACAAAAAAAAAACTGTTAACAAAATGTGCAGCTCTGACAATACAAATTGAGCATCAAAAATTAACATGTGCGTGCAGTATTATAAGTATTTATTTGCCATTAAATGTGCGTTTTAGATGTTTACTTGGTTAACCAATTTTTGCACCAGTGAAAAATTCCGTGTCTGTGTGTGAGTGTCGCGCTTGTGTGTATGTATGTGTAAAGGGCGCAGCAGCAGCGCATGAAAAATAACGTAACTGACAGTGTAAATCTAATAGAGTGCCATTAAATTCAATTAATTAAAACAAAAAAAGTTCAAAGCGTGCTCTGTTCATTGCCGAAACTCATTTGTGTCATTGTAAACGCTGAAAATTCAATAAGCACGCAAAAATTCCAGAACACACACACGCACACAGAGAAAGGCGTACAGCATTACACGGACAGGCACACGCAACGCGCGCACGCATACAAAGGCAAGTGTAGACTTTGACAACAGCTAACTGGGTGGCGCTGCGAGCATTCCTCTCCCCCAATCCGCTCCTTTGCTGTTGTGTTAGGCACAAGGACGTTGCGTATATGTATACACAATACAGTTACCCATGCATGCGCACCAGCCTACAACAATACAAATGTTAAGGCATGCCTGAATAACTGTAAACACTTGTCACCGCCTGCCGCGCCTTGATTTATTTGTTATATTTGCTTGCACCTCTCAATTATTTTTTTGGCTCATATGTTTACCTTTTCACCCACACACACACGCACTTGCTAGCGCCCTTTAAATTCAGGTCATTGCATTTGTTGCTCCCACGCTGCGCTCTCTCCCACACACACTCTCCTCTCTCTTTTTGTCAGGTTCGCACGCTCTCTGTGCCGACCTCTCACCTCTCACTCACTCTTGCACACATATTCAGCCTGTTAGACTGTTGATTTTTCAATAAATTTTCGCTTTCATTTCGTGCGGCTGAGCTTTTGTCACGCCAATCAAATAAAACGCACGACTGCAAAGCCTCAGTCGCGCCCTCTCGCGATCTGCTCGGACTTGCAGCTGTTTTTGAACAATTTTGTTTTGCACCACTCGCACTTTTGCATTTGCATAATTAACAAAAATAAAAAAAAAAACATGTTCAGCTCGATAACACACACACACACACATTTGAACAATTGACATGTTTGTTTAGCGGCTTTTCGTGTTCAGCTGCTTCGTTTATTAGTTAAAGGCAGCTGATAGCAAGAACAACACACGTTGAAATATAGATAAACATTATTGTTGTTGTTGTGCTTGCTGCTGTCTATTTACACAGTTCGTTATCAGCTTATGTCTGCCTGTATGTGTATGTGTAGGTGTGTGTGTGTGTGTGTGTGTGTGTGTGTGTGTGTGTGTGTGTGTGTGTCTGTGTGACTGAGGGAGTAGGCTAGAGATAAGCGCGACAACTACTTGCCAAGGCGGAGGCCAGCAGAAGAAGAAGCAGCAGCTTGTTCAAAATAACAGTTGTTCGTGGAGCTCTTGATTTTTGCGAGTGGGGTTTTACTTTTTTCGGTTTTTTCTCTTCTTTTTTTTTTTTGCAACGCCGCCCTTTCAAGCACAAGTGCTGACATCATCAGCAGCATTTTAGCTGTGTATGTGTGTGTGTGTGATTGTCCCATTCTATGCCTTAGGCTGAATTTAATGAAGTTTAATTTGAGACGAACGGCAATTAATATGTAAAGACAAAGAAAAATGAGAAAGAAGGGTTATCTTCGGCACGCCGAAGATTTAATACCCTTGCAGACTGAGCATTTTCATAATGCTTTTCTCGTATCTAAGAAGCACAGGGAGAAGAGTTAATAATATCTTGAAAAACAAAAGGTTTTTCATACAATAACCTACTTTTCAATCGTTTGTTCCTATGGCAGCTATATAATATAGTGGTCCGATCCAGCCGGTCCCGACATATGTACGTACTGTGCGCAACAGAAAGAGGGACGTATGCAAAGTTTATGACGATAGCTTTGAAACTGAGAGACTAGTTTGCATAGAATCAATATACTGATCAAGAATACATATACTTTATGCGTAACTTTATACTACGCTATACGTTGTATGCGTTACATATTTCGAGACAAAATTATTATACCCTCTGCAAGGGTATAAAAAAAAACATTTATATATAGTACGTATCTTCGCAGTGCCGAAAATGAAATCTCTTGCAGGCACAAAATTTGTTTTCTATATAGCCACAAAAGGGATTTTCTTACAAAAATCATCATGAGTGTTACTCGAATGTTGGAAAGATTTCGCTGGAAGAAAATTGTAATTGTTGAGTTTGGCTAAAACATCTTGATAGACAAAAGTCTCTATTTCCAGCAGATGATTCCTATTGAAGCCATATTACATAGTAGCTCAATGCATATCAGTTAAAAAAGAATTGTTAAGCTCGTAATTTAAGGTAGGTAATTTAAGGTAGCTTAGTTTAGATAATTACAGTTAGTAGTTGGTAGTATTTTGTTTGGACTAGACTATTTTGTTGTTGTCTGCATGCGACAATAAAGGCGTCGATCGACTAGGTCTGTAGGTAGATAGGTAGGTACCTTTAAGCTTCCTTTTTCTTTGCCTCCTTACCAAGTTCCTTGCCAAGACGTTAGGGTGGTTGCGGAGCTTAATCAGGTAGCTCGTTGTTTGTGCCTTGACAACGACACCTATCATTGGAACCTTCACGATGTCCTGGGTGCAAATATACCATTCGGCTCCAGACATTTTTCACAAGGTCTTGGCTAGAATGATGCGAAGTTTGTTTAGATGAGTATTTGCGGCTATGTCGTGAACCCCTATCGCCACGCAGGGGCAAGGATTACCTTATAGATAATGACCTTGTTTCGGAGCGAGACTTGGTTGTTGGGCTCAAATGCCCGATTTTGCTTTTCATGCTGTTTGTTAATTCGGTGACTTCTCTTCACTCGAATTCCCATTGCTTTGATTATAAATATTGATTTTTAATTACTGACTTTAGACATTCAGCTCCATATTTTGGCATCAAGCTAAAAACTAGTAGGAAAATCTTTTTATTGAACGCGTTACAAACTTCCTTGATTATCCCAGACAGCTTTTGTTTAGCTTCCACAAGCGGAAAAGTGGTTTATCTAGCGGTTTTTTAACCCATTTCACGTCTGCGAACGTTGTCAGAGACCAGTTCGATGATGAGCTGGCGACATGTTCCTCAAGACTTGTCATTAATGATGGTTATGGTTCTCCATAGGAAGGATTAACTGGTAAAACTGCATTCTATGTGGGTGCCGTTAGGGGCATGCCGCCAGCGGCAGCAAATGCAATTAAAATCGAGCTGAGAGAAAGAAGAAAACTATGCTGACAGACAACTGCATTTTTGCCACATGTGGCAAGAGTTTTTATGCGGCTGGAGTACACACACGGAGCTGATCATAAAGCAAGAGTCTGTCTGCGGTGTGAGGGGAACGTGTAACAACGATAAACAAAGGCGAGATATATATATATGTATATATATATATATACATATACGTAAGTATGTGTATATAAAAGAGTAACTGTTTGGTACTGTTCCTGGTTGTTCGGGCTGCCGTTTTTAAAATACTCTATCAAAGAGTTATATTCATTTTGTCAGGCAATGTGGAACGCATCTGCTATCCTAAAAGTATATGTAATCCTAAGTAGTATAGGTAGTAAGTTTTTAAGATTTTAGGATAAAATTGGCTTGATTACGTTCATTTGTTGCAAAACATAGCTGAAATTCTTACGAATCGAAATAAATTACAGAGAGCGAAATATGTTGCCTGTACGTTTTCACATTTTTCCTGCGTGATTCGGGTTTTTTGGCGATGATATATCGAATTTCGTGTCGATGTTATGAAAAATATAAAAGTATTACCCCATACAGCTGATATAGCAACGAAAGCAAGTTGTAACTGAAAATTATAATTTTGAAATTTACTAATCCCACACTTTTTACCATTAAAAGTCAGCCAAATCCTGTAAATTTAATGCAGCCCCTGCTTCGAGGCCGTATTATTTGAAGGAAAACTTTGCGACGCTTAGGTAAATCAAATCAAACCGATCAGCTGTTTATTTAAAGAAGCGGTACTTTGCTATTCATATGTTACAGACAACTGACACTTGCTAATGGAATCGCAGAATGTGAAGTTTGTAAATGTAACATATTTTGAGTATAGTGGAATCAGGCTATAAGAAACCCTAAAGCAGAATCTCACCAATATCGAACAGCTTCTTCATATAGCTTCTAAAGAAAATATCAGTCGGCAATTGAAATTTTGTATGTGACTTTGTTTATAGAAGTGTATTAACGATTCGGTACTCGACATATATATTTGTTATTTCTTGTTAAATACATATTTTAATGAACTGCACAAAGACGAACCGACTCTGCTGAGTTTGACTTTGAAATGTACTCGCGACGTAGCAACAACAACTGCATGACTGACAGAGAGACAGAGAGAGCGAGAGGTGGGCCTACGTAGTGCATCCTTTTATATATATGTACGTATACCATCGTATATCGTAATTTGGTTTGCCTTGCATGTTATTTTTAAAATCAAGTACGATGTAAAAAGACGCGCGTTGCCATGTGGCTACGGATGCAATGGAATGGAATGGGTTGGGTTGGGATGAGTTGATGCTACTGCATGGATTTTTAGCTGCCTACGCAGACATCCATCAGCGATTGCTTTAGTGAGTTGTCTTTTCGGTTGCTCGTCAGCCGCTGCTTCTTCGTGTTTTACATAGTATACCAAAAATTGAAGTGATTCATCATGCATTTTGGCGTTTCGAGTTTATTTTAATTCAGATGCATTGAGACACAAGCTGGGATAATAGCTAAAGATTGTCTAAATTAACGGAGAGGTTAAGGGCGGGGTGGAAAACTTTAATTAGGAAAGTACCAAGATGATTTCACGAGATAAAGGCTTTATTTAGGTTTCCTATGTCTGTTGGGCGGAACCGCCCATTTGTGTTTATTTATCGAAAAACTTTGTTGTATGTGTGTTACATAAATAATATTAGCAATAAATATTTTAACAAAGATCTCGAGATATTAATGCTTGAAACTTAAGCACGCTAGCAAAAACTCTAAAAATAATTTCCACAAGACGTCAGTCATATGGAGAATGGTTTGTTAATATGCAGCACAAACCACGAATACAAAAGAAATCGGCAGAAAAACTCAAACACAAACTGAAACTCATAAATGCAATGCGAAAGCCAACGCACTTGAAACGTTCCGTCAACAAACCGCAATTGAAAATACACACCAGATGTGGAAATCAATTAGTATTGTCAAAGCATTTCTGTAGACAGTGACAAGCGGCAAACAGGCAGAGACCCAACAGCAAGCGTAGAAAACCTATGCAGATACACAGATACAGATACAAACGTATAGATACAGATACAAGCTGCCAGTTCAAGCTTTTGAAGCACTCTAAAGGGGGGAGGGAGCATTACAAAGTAAGTGGGCGCATTGATTAGATATTAACAGTCAGTTGAGTGTATCAAGAGGCCTCTCTGTGGCATATAATTTATAGCAAATGACTGCAATTTGTCGCAGATACAAAACTATCTAATATCTTATGAAGGCAGAGATAGATAGAGAGAACGAGAGTAAGGGGAGAAGCTCAAGTGCTGTGACAACCTTGCTGCATGCAACTTGACTGACATTTCAACAAGCACGCTCAAAGGGTTGCAGATACACACACACACACTCACCCCACACCCGTCAGATACAAGATACAAGTGCTCAAGTATCTGATGGTCAGGCACACACTTAAGTTGAGCTCAATTTGTATGCAGGCCGAGGGCTCAGCGCGCAGTTAGTAAATTTATGTTTATGAAAACGGATATGGAAATCGTTTATCGATCAAAGCCGCCTGAAAAAATAACAACAAATAAAACCTGTTTGCAAGTCGCGTGCCGATTAAAACTTGTACTCTGAATTTAGTCATAGATATAGATAAACACACAAAGAAATCATAATGAAATTACTTTTAATTTGACCAAAGTCAAGACTTCTTTGTCTGACCAAAAAATTCCCATTCAAAAAATATTTTAAAATTAAGTTGAAATTTTAAGCGCTTAGTCAAACCCGGAATAGTTTGTATTTACATGTATATATATGTATATGTATTTATTTATAAGATTCTCGCTTATATATTTCTATCCCTGGCTGGTAGCTTAATTTGTTGAGCTGAGTTTCTGTGCTGCTTTGTTGACCCATTTCATCTGTTCGCTTAACTCGTTTTTTTTGCTGGACGACAAGTTCCAGCCAAGTTCTCGAGAGTATCTCTCTATTTGTAGCTGTCGCCGTTGTATTTGCCATTCGTTAAATTATTTTGTGTCCATACAAAATGCGAAATCAATTCAATAAGAATAGCAACAACAACAACACAAACAATCGAATCAATACGAATTTCATTAAAAATGGAGCGCAAACAACGTGATATAATGTGAAATACAATCCAGCAGCGCTTATATAAAATAATCTGATGCGATGTAATTTATTCGCTTTGTATTAGATCATTTGTTATGAAAGTTAGTAAAGCTTATTGGGTTTCAATCTGTAAATACACAGGAGTTTGTACCGGGTGACTGATTGGTTATCAAAAATCAAAAATTCCAATTCCAGATGAAAAAAATATTGTTCAAAGTTTGTATGAATAACATCAACAACAACACATATAAATGTGCTTAGCAAACGTGACGTCATTCGCCTGCGTGGCTTCGAAGTCTAAGCGTCGAACTAACATTTGGAAGGTCGCCAGTTCAAATCCAGTAGCAATTTGAATGTCTTCACAAAGAAAAAAGCAATAAAAATTCAATTAGACAAAAAAGACGCGTACGTTTCCGCCTTCACAGAAAGACAGTCAAATGAAAGGAGGGGTTTCAATTTAGCATTTGGCCTGTTAATCTTTGGCAATAAAAATCGTTTTAATGGCCTGCAAAACTTAATGATGCCTCGCTGATTTTGTAGCTTGGAGACAAGAGCTCATCTGTGGAACCGCATCCGTTGGCTAAAATGGGTTAAAGTACCGCTATCGAAGCAACAGCGAAGAATCCAACTAGCCACGTTTGGAGCTGTCAACTGGCTGCCCAACTATGTCAGCAGCGTCAGCTGTGGCCATATGTGGCGGCATATTTTGCGTGCCAGCCCAACCACAAATGCAGCTAAATAGGCAATCATGTTGCCTGCAGCAGCAGCAGCTTTATACTTGGTCTTTTAATCAAAGAGTTGACAACTTTCCTGCAGAAAAAAAGTTTCTATGCCCCGTCTTTATCTTTATTGTGACCCAATTTGCTTTTTGCATTTTGCGTAAAAGTTTGCACTCGTCGCCGCACATCAAAACTTTATTGCTTTTACATGCTGTCAGGTGATGTAAATTTACGGTTACTTAATTAAGTTTTATGGGTTCGCAACGAGTAAAAAGACTCAAGAATTAGCTGAAAAGGGCAGCTGCCTTTTATGCGCAGTTTTTATCATTTTACAAGTAATCAAAATTAACTCAGGATCTTTTCAAGTTATCTAAGCGAAATTTGACCTATATGTTTCTGGTATCTTTAGCTATAAATTTCATAAACCAAAAGTGGGCGGTTTCACACATACAACACAGGGAACTCACACATATTTAAGTACTTTGAAGGCGCTTAACTCAGGATCTTTTTGAGTTATTTAAATGAAAGTTTACATAAATGTTGTTCATATATTTAACAATAAATGCCATACAAGAAAAATGAGCGGCTCACGCCCATAACCCAGGGAAATCTCATATTTCTAAGACCCAATGACCAATATAAAATTTAATAATACTTTAAAGGCACTTAACTCAGGAACTTTTGAGTAATGTAAATGAAAGTTTACATAAATGTGGTTAATATCTTGAACAATAAATGCCATACAAGAAAAGTGGGCGGCTCACGCCCATGACCCAGGGAAATGAAATATATTTAAGACCCAATGAGGTTATCAAAAATATAAAATTAAATAATACTTTGAAGGCACTCTCAACTCAGGATCTTTTTGAGCTATGAAAATAAAAGTCAACATAAATGTTGTTAATAGCTTAAGCTATAAATTCCATACAAGAAAAGTGGGCGGCTCCGCGCCCACGACCCAGGGAACTCACACATATTTGTGACCCAGTGAGCAATATAAAAGTCGACACAATAAATAAGTTCAAGAGTGGGCGAACTTATCGGCATGCTTTGGTTGGTCATGTTCGTCGTTTCCTCTCTACTTTTCCGCTCGCTTCCACAATTTTGACAGCAAATAATTAAAAACACATAAAAACCCAAGCGCCCAAACAATGAGCCAATAAAATTGTCTGTCACAAACAATTTTCAACATTCAAAAAGTCATGAACGACACGCAACGGCTCCAATGAAAATTGATTGCGAGAGAGAGAGAAAATGGAGTGAAAATTAGTAAAAGCACCTGTGAAAATAAATAAGCTTATCGCAGGCGACCCAGAAAAATGGAAAAAAACGGCGTTACACAAAGTAAAAATGAAAAATGTTGAGCGCTTAAAAGCAAAATATTGTAAAGCCGGAACGACAGGGAGAACCCGAGAGATAGAGAGGGAGAGAAAGAGGGTGCTGGTACCAAATGGACAGCCCACGTGAGGCGCCCACGCGAAACCGGAAAGTTGAGCGCTTAAAGCGAAAACCGAAAACTTAAAGCTGGAGTTGAGGTTATGGCAGCGTCATTGTCTGAAGCCAACCTACATGAAGACGGCTAGAAGAAGTTCGGCGCCAATTATATTGTGGGCCGCACACAGAAAATTAACAGAGTGCTCTCGTCGAAACTGCCCAGCGAGAAGATACCCTGTAACCAGTTGCGAGCTGCCCTAAAAATACTCTTCTATAAAAGCTCAAGTAGTGCATACTGCAGCTTAATTAGCCGCAGTGCTTATTCGATCTTTAAAAATAACAGAAAATATATCTAGAAATCAAACTTGATAGCTGAAGCTTTAAGATGTCAGGGATATGCTCAAAAGAAGCTGGATTCAAATCGATATCTTTCGATTTATTGGAAATAGGAAGAAATTTCGAATGAATCAGAAGAATATAAGAAACTTTATCAAGAATATATGAGCATGGACTCGGATTCCTCTCTTTATATACAATAAATCCCCTTTGCCTTGTTTTCCTGACTACAGGGTATATTTTACGAAAAATTATGATGAAGATGGAGCCCCAGCAAACGTGTCGTCATATATTTATGGGTAGCTCGTAAATTTGACTGCGGACGTGGCCCGCTGTCAATTTGCAGATACAGGATGCCCGGGCCTTACGAATGGGGCGTGAAATGTGTGAATTTACGATACGACATGATGAGCCAAGTAGCCGAGAGCAGTCAGGTCGATCACGAGAACTCTCTCACTCTCTGTATGAATATATATACATATTTATATATATATTTATAAATATGTCATCGATAACACTTGAACCAACGCTGACAACGTTCAATGACCCAGCACTCATTCACTCGATTCACTCACTCACTCATTCACTCCGTGAGTTTCTCATCAAACTTAGCTGCTGCTCAGATAACGATTCACCGACTCGCACTCGAGAGTCGAGTCGTATATGTCATATACGTGCCATAAAAAAATAAATAAAAATAAAAGTCTAGAAAATGCTTGACTGGTTCACTTACTCAGCCGCATAAGTCACGTTTTGGCACATACATAACTCACGAATGATTAGCATTTGATCATAAAGTTTTATAGACAATGCGAGAACTGTATAGTCTAGTACTTTTCAGTGTACTCTCTGTGCTAATTGCATGATGATTGATGCCCGCAGAGATCAAAAAAATAATGAAAGATGATGGGGGACAAGCTGTAATTTGTTGCTGCTGGTCCAGTCTTTGAAATTAAATGTATCAGCATGAGAAGGGACAGAGAAAAGTAATATATTAGCAAAGTATTATGAAATTCCTAAAAGCGTGTTCTTTTATTCAGAAGTTGGAACCCTGTGTTGTGGTGTTGTTTAAGATAAATGTCTGTGCCTTGTTTATAGAGCTATAAACAATTTCTTTTGTTTAGTTCAAAAAGATCCTAAGATAAATACTTCTATAGTTTACTTTGTTGCCAAAGAAACTGATATTGGTTAGGTATTATGTCTTGCCTATGCGATTAAAGTTCATCGGTTTTACAGGTGGAACCGCCAACTGGGATTTCTTTAGAAAGCAAGATTAGCTATCCATAAATATATGTGATAAGTTTCATAAACTTGACTTGAAAATATCCTGAGATATTAGCTTTACAAACTAACTTGGACAATGGAAGTATCAATAAAATAGAGTGCAAAATAATCATGTCAGTTTGCTTAAGACTCCAAGACTATAAATTTTAAAAGTCTGTTCTTAACTTGCACAGACGGAACCGTATAATCTGTTTCTGTTATAAATAAACAGCGCTTATCTATAAATGTACACGACAAGTTTCATTCACTTGGCTAAAACAGATCCCGAGATAAAGGCCATTAAACAAATGCGTGACGTCACTTTTGCACAAATTTGACATCATACTCAAATCTTTTAATACCCGACTCAAATGTTCTTAAGTTATAAGGCCACACATAATAGCTATGACATTATTTTTATGAACTCCCAACTGTGTTTGAGGCTTAAGTTCCTTTATGACTTACTTTTATTTATGTTTTGCTTTTTGTACTTGCAGCAAAATGAGGCAACATTCAGCTGAACGATGAGGAAATCGAGTCCACATGCGCGTTATAAATATTAATGAAGAAACCAAAACGAAACGCAACGAGAATTCAATTGAGCGAAGCAGCAGCAAAATATTATGCCAAACACAAGAATCGAAGACAACAACAATAAAAGGCACTTAAAAATATATATTTTGGATGAACCGAGTCAAATGTAAAGCAGATGTGTGCGTTCGTGTCTGTGACATAAAGTTGTGGCTTCCACTTTAATTCGACGTCTTGTTGTTTGATTTTCTGTTATGTTTCTGGAAGCAAACGAATCAAATTGAATTGTGCAATCCACAGCTTTATACGAAAAACGAACCGAAGCGAATCAAATCGAACTGAACCTGAACCGAATGATATAATACAAGCCCAGTAGCATTCCAAGTCGTAGCATTTAACTAAGAAGAAATATAATAAAAGACAAGATTCGTGCAATCTATGTATGATATATACAAATCCATTCAGCTTGGAGTAAGTGCAGCAGGAACCAGGCCAGCGGTAGCTGTTGGTGACGTCTCCGTGTTGCGGAAACCAAAATTCTCGTGTACAAAATGTCACTGGCCGACATGGGCACAGTAACACGCTCCGCGGGCGGCGGCGGTGGTGGCGGTGGTTCGCGACACTATGATCTGAGCGGCGGGGGACCTGGTGTTGTTGCCGGCGGTCGCATGACCCACTCGCTAAGCACGCCCAGCGGCGTCGATGGCACGCCCTCAACGCCCAGGCATCGCGGCGGCAAGAAGCTGACGGTGCGCATACAAATGCTGGATGATTCCATTACTATGTTTCAAGTTCAGGTGAGTGTGCATCAAGAGGGTATTACAATAAGAGCATATATCAATTGCCGATTAGCACCTGCGGGCGAGTCGATAAAGTCAGTCTGTCTGACGCTGAATCGGATGTGTATATATAGTATACAGTATAAGTTCAAAATTTAGCTGAAAACCTGCTTGGCTTTGGTTTCTGGTCTTCCAAGTCACCGGTTCAAATCCAGCTGCAATTATCAGTCTAAAATCTTGAATGTTTTCGAAAATATCTTAGTTAAATTCGGCAACGGATACATAAGCATAAACTTATCCGTATCTGACTATTTTATCACATAACTTTCTAGGTATAATAATGGCATATTATATAAAATATATATTTATTTATACCTCTGCTGCTCTCAGATACCTTCTTATTTCTTCCTTAATCTTCTCTTGGATGGATACAGATTTTTTCTTCTCATAGCCAAACCTTTTCAGGATTACGTAATTGTCGTTAACTATGGTCTAATTCATTTAATATTCATTGATTTATTGCCGTCTGCTCGCACGATCTCGCCTACATACAAATTTTCAATTACTTTTCGACCCTATGACAAATAACACTTACCCAGACCCCAAAAGAGTTTCGGTTACTTGCGTCATGCTTCGCCTAGAATCAATGGCAATGTGCGCCACAACTTTTCAATAATTATATTAAAAAAGTTTCTGTATTTCTGCATTATCAGCAAAGTTGTTGACTTTTCCTTTGCCGTTGGCCAGATAAGCTCCTAAGAATGTTTTCTGTAATAAAAAAAAGAAATAATATAAATTGAACAACAAAGCCTTTTGTTAGATAAATAAATTGGCGTCAAAATAAAAGTCGAGGAAAAATTTCTGTGTCATGGCAAATGAAATGCTTGAAAGGCAGGAAAACTGAAAGCTAAAAAGCTGAAAACTGCAATAAAACAGCGAATTTCTGTTTGAAGAGGGACGTGGAAGAGTTGCCTAACCCAACGTTTCTTTAGTTTTATTTATGAAAGCGAAAGCGAATTCAATGTCATGGAATAGAGAAAATAGGAAAGCAAAGTGGAAAGGAAATTTGCCTCAATTTTATTCATGTTATACAACTGCTCCCAAGTTCTCTTAAGCATCTTGAAACTTGTGCAAATATTTACAGATACGCATCACATGGTTTCTATAGTTTTGAATCTGTGGCTAAAGCTGAACGAAACTGTGTTTGAAAAGCACCGCAGATATTTTTCGGTCCAACAAAGGACTCAACCACAGGTCAACTGTGCGGCTATCGTTGTGCTGACCCATCAGAATAAAATATCACACACATTATACCCAACCACAGGACATTTCAACGGTCTTATAATACCCTGCAAACTAGTTTAATGTGTGAAAGAGGTAGAGAACATCAAAGACTATTAAAGGACTGACCCTACAAAGTATGCATATATTTTTGATCAGGGTCAATACTAATCTATCTGAACTCAGAAACTTTAAGGGGTGGGTTCACTCGGAGCTTACGAAGATAAAAACTGTTTAAAGTTTCCGATAAGTTCGCACAAGTTCTTTAAAATCGATAAAAACAAATTGTAGACACAGTAAAGAAATTAATTTTGTTAAAATGTTTCTTAAACAGCTTAACTTTTTCTTTGCCAAGAGTTGTTGACTCCTTTTGACTTATGTACAGGGCATTTGCTAGTCAACTACTTTCGGCCAAACCAGCTCTATTTACACATAATGCACTTGACCAAACTGGCGCTTAGTTAACGGCACATAAATTGCCACGACCACAAACTGATATTACAAAACACGAGCTGCGGTCGGTTATGGTTGGCAAATATGTTCAGAATAAGCTTTGTGGGTTGCTTTGCTGGTCATCTATTTTTAAGGTTGCAGCCCTTGGCAATAGATTGCACAAGCGGCGTTACGTATACGCAGCGTGCGCGCTTGAAGAAATATGTGTATGTTCGTGTTGCTGGCAAACAAATTTGTTACGTGCTTCAATTTTTAATAACCCCGCACTGGACGTCATCAAAGCTGAGGCAAGGGTGCACTTACCGAGGGGTTGGGGCATTCGGGCCATGTAACATGTAAAGTAAAACTGCCAGCAGATGCCATAAAATTGTTTTTGTGTGTAGCACTTTAAAAAGCGCTCAACATTTCCAGCAGCAACAGCAACGCCTCAAGTGCAACTGGTTCACAAGGGTTTACTCTTAAACCAAACCAAACAACCCACTCACATACACAAAAACTCACACGCATGCCCGCACAACAATGCCAGCAGCAGCCACAACACAACAGCATAAGTGTGTAGCCAAACTATCGTCGGGTTTGCTGTGACTAAAAGATAGCCTCTATAAATTATTTGTGTGTACTTAAATTTTATACATACTTGTCACAAAAGTTCACAGCAAGCGACCTTTTTGCTAAACATATTTAAGGCCAGAAAGTACTTATTACCCAGCTTGCCTTAAGCAACGTAATTTTTAATAAACATATTATTTTCTAGCCTTGGTACTGAAATTTCACGATAACATCACATACGCTAACTATAGTTAAAACTTCTTGTTGTGCGTTCATCACCAATCACTCAATCAGTCAGAAAAATCAGTTTTATATTTAAAGATTTGCCCATACATCATCTTAGTGTTCCCTACATCACATAAGGTAACTACTGTTAAAAATTCAACCCCCCAACTCTTACAGTTCGGGCTGTGCATTGATCGTCAATCGGTCAATCATTCAGTTATATTCATGTTCTATTCAAAGATTTCAAAAATCGATTTCAAATATTTTTGAAATTTTTATGTTAATCGAGAGAGCTCTGTTTAGTATTCCACGTCCCAACAAGCTCAAATTTTCAGCTTAAAAAGTAAGCATATAATACCCGTGATGCACAGCTTACAGGGTATAACAATGGTGTAACTAGCAACAGCCATTTTGTTGTCGCAACATTTTTGTTTTAGCACACTTTTCGCCTCGCCATGTTGTAAGTGTGCGAAGCCTTTGAAATGTGTGTCTGCCGTAAGTTGGCTGAGGGCTAAGGGGGCTTAGGGCAGCCAGGGCGTGGCCACTTCAACTAAAAACCGAGTAAGCCTTTTGCTTGGTTGGGCTAATGGAGCCAGGAAGTGGAACAACAAAAGCAACAAATATAACAACGACTAGAAAAGCCATTAACAAAACCCAAAATGATGGAAAACAAGGGGGGGGGAAACGCAAAAAGGAAAAAGCACTAGCAGAAAAATAAGTACAAGGCGCAGGACAACAGCTGTGTTTGCATTAATGCGATTTGTGGTCAAATGCAGTCAAATAACAGCAGCAAGAATAAGAAGACCACGCGAAATAACAACAAACATTGGTGTTGTGTTTCTTTGTTGGCGGCAGTTCGTAGACCTCTAATGAACCACAGTCTCGACCAGAAAAATTCAACAAGAATGTTCTGGCCGAGAGTGAACGACTAAAGGAGACCCTGTCATTAAATCAGCTGCATATTAAAGTAAATATATTATTAAATAACTTCTGTCTTTATGCTTAGATTATTAAACAGTGGTCAGAGCTCAGATATGGTAGGTTTATGCTTTCATATACCAAAAATGAACATTGTGCCGCGTTCGCGTAACCAATTTGGGGGATGTTATCCCAAATCGTGATCTATTGAAGGGAATATATAAGAGAATCTATTTACCTAATTTGGTAACTCCATCTCTTATAATCTTCGAGATATGTTTAGCTAATCTAGTCGTTAAATCGATATTTATCGATTCTTAAGGGCTGAGTTATCGCTATAAACATGAAGATTTACTACATACATATGTATTCCTAGTTCTTATACTCTCTTTATATTGATAGAAATGACTAGATTGTTTCAGCTGATGATGCTGATCAAGAATATATACCATATATATATATAAATAGTGTGCACAAAAAAATGATACCCTTGTTTTTTACACATTCTCAATTGGACACAGGGTATACAAAAATATAAAGAAACAAACTTTATTTTTGGAGTCAGCAGCATCCGCAACACCTCCCAAACCAGGTCTGCCAGGGGCTGCTTCTGCTGTTGATGGTGGGCGGGAGTTGGGGGGAGAAGGAAAAATTTGTTGATTTGTCTGCAGCTTCTGTGTTGCCTCAGCTATTGGCTGGCTGCCTGTTTTCTGTGCTCTTGTTAGGCCCGAACACAATTTGGCTGTCTGCCAAAAGCTGTGAATGCCCTGCCACGCCCTGCGCCAACCGCAGCCCCCAACTCCCCTCACTCACCATGGCCCCTCCACTTCACTTGTCGCATTAATCTCTTATGCGTGCGCACAGCCTGCGCTTCTGCCTAGACTTTAGTTTCTGCTCCCTTTTATATAATTATACATTTCTATACAGATTTCGCATTCCCTAGCCTAGGTATATGGAGGGAGGGAGGAAGTGCTCTTATACATATATTAATGCAATTTCATTTTATGCTTGGCTTCCATTTGGCAGCAGTTTCTGGCTAAAGATTGATGCGATTTCAGGTCACATTTCGTTGGCAGGTGCTTTGGGGCAACTTCTCAACTATAAATAGGATTTATTTTCAGGTATTTGATGTGCTGGAAAAGGCTTTGCAGCGCACTTGCTGCACTTGATAGCAAAGTAGCTGTGGAAATGGATTTTTAGTGTATTTTTTAGTATGCCTTTTGATGCATGAAACTCAGCAAATAGGTTTAAGCATTCATCTATAACATTTTTAAGTAGCTGCCGAAAAACATTTCGGACCGAAAACTACGAGGGTAAAAGGATATGAATGCCAGGCTAGTAAATTATTTTAGTAGCATCTGAGCCTAAAGGACCTTAGCGCTTAAAATTTCTATGGCTAAGTTTCGTAACAGCGAACTAATGTAAAGACTAGAGTTTCATGGCAGATTTCTTCAGTACTATCGATAGTACAAATGTTATCGAACTCAATCTCCCAATCTTATACATATATATATATATATATATATATATATGTATATATATATATATATGTATAATTATAGCAGTACATACTATCATAAGAAACTTGTTAGTTAAAAAACCCACAGACAAAACCAAAGACTGACAGCGATTGAATTTAGACGATAAATTTATCGATCGCTTTTTGCTTTACTGTACCATAGCTAACACATATTTTTTAGATGTTGGCATATACATATGTAATTTAGGGAATCTCAGAACCTAAGAAACTCCATTACAGGCAAGCATTAATCTAAATTTAAAAATTTGGACGATAAATTAATTTATCTATTTTTGCTGTCCTGTATCGCAGCTAACACCTTTTGTTTTGTACCCTATTTTACTGTTGACAAATCCTTAAGCCCCAACGGACTTTGTGATTTCCGCAGGCAACTTTAATAAACTTTTCTATTAGGTTTATCTGAGTGACGCCCGCATAACACAAAATTTATTGCGCCTGGCAGCTGTTTCAATAGACAACACAACCAACGGGGTGTGTGCTTGTGTGTGTGTGGGTTGGCTGATAAATGAACAAAAGGCAGAAAACATTGCAGTTAGTGTGATTTGGGAGCAGCAAGCCCTAGAGGGAATACACCTGCAGGCTGTATTGTTGTCAATTCAGCTATTTTCCAGCTAGATTTGGCTATTGTCTGAGCTCGTCAGCCGGAAAAAGTCGTCGTTTTAATTGATTTAGCTATTTTTTCTACAGCAGCAGTTGGCAACACAGGCAGGCTGCTGAGGCAGCCGCCTCTTGCATCTATTTCGGAGCCAACGACAAATTGTCAACAAATATGTATGTGAGGGTGTGAGTGTGTGCTTGTGTGTGTCTGTTAGTTGTTTGCATTCGGTAGCGCTTCCTGTGCTTTTTAGACATTTCCGTTTGCTATTTACCATTGCCTTGCCGGTGCTTAGTCGCCGCCGCGTCCAAAGCTAATTGGCTGTTTGTAGTTGTTGAAATTGGTTTAGTGGATTGGCCCACGAAGGAGGCTCTGATAAAAAACCGTGCCCGCGTCAGCTCCTGGCAAAATGTCAAAGTTCGGGCGTGGCTTTGGGGCCATTGTTGCTCCTCATGCTGCTGCTGCTGCTGTCAACCACGCCCTTCGACCACCACTGCGAGTGCAGTTTCTGGAGCAGCTGCTCTCATGGGCAAACCCGCACATTCTTCTTGCGCCAAAGAGGTTTTCTCGTTTTCTCGCTCCTGTGTTTGCCCAAATTAAATTAAATATGCCTCAGTTATTGTGCAAAACTTGTGTAAATTTCATTTTAGTTTGACAATTAGTTGGAACTGTGTGCCTGGCTTGTGGCCCAGCTTTGGGCGGCGCCATAAATTGCATTTGCTCAAATGCCATAAATAGTTTTCAGTCGGCAGTCTGAAGGGAATTCATTGTTAAATTGTGATAACAAGCGACAATTAAATTGCGCTTTTGTAACCGCTAGCACAGCTGCCAGATTGGTTTGGGAATTATTAAGAAACTTAGAGGGAACTAGTTTAAGACTGCAAGTTTAAAGTTTCTAGTGTGGGGTTCGCAATTATTTTATCAAGTTCCTATTAGTGATGTACTTTCTATTTTAAGATTTGTTAGTTTACTGACTTTAATGAACTAGTTCATTATTGCCGTTCAGTAACCAAGCATAAGATGTTTATAAAACTTCCTCTTTCTAGTTTCTGTATAATGAAGAGTTTTGATCAAATTGTGCATGTTGGAACTAGACGATTAAACCAATTCAAATGCTCTATTCTCAACCTACTTTTCTAAATAGGTTGTAGTTTTGAACTAGTTGGCGGAAATACTCAAAGTTGATATTTGCAACTGACTTGGTATACTTTTAGGTATTTGTGTTCTTTATGATAGTAATCTAATAAATCCTGGTCACAGAACCAGCTCATAGTTTAAGTTCATAGCCCACCCTTGATACCTTTTCGGTTCTATGTACTCGGAATTCAAGATCATAGTTTCCTGAAGCAGCTTTTAATTTCTGCTCATAGCTTAACCCAACTAACTTTCTTGTTTTATGCATTCCTTATCGAAGGCTTTTGTTGCTTGGAGCCAGTTCATTTATCTTCATAGCTTAGCCAATAAATGTGCAACACAACAATATAGCATTTTAAAATCTTTTACATAATAAATAAAAATCAGTGCCTGCATTTTGGATGCTTCTCACTTCCCCACCGAATTCCCCATTGACCTTAAAAACTCGGCACAAATGTTGCGCAACTTTTCTCTACTTTTTTTCGCCGTCCTCTTTACTCATCAAAAATGCATCAGCTATCCCTTTGTGTCCGTACATTGTTTGTTATTTCATTGTTTCAGTTGAACTCGTTGTTTGCTTTCGGCTCACATTTCAATTAAAAAGGGGTTGGCGCTTCATTTGTAGAGTATGCGGATTTATGATATATATATGTGTTCTACTATAATTTCTTATATATATTTAATAAAACATTTCTGTATTCTTATCAAGTCTTGACCACGCCCAAAGCCATTTGAATTGTGTTCTTGTTTTGGTAGCTTGCCCAAACCTAACACATAAAATATTCAAATGTCAGCCAAGAACATGTTCAGAGACAAAGTGGACGATGGGGTTAGAGGCTAGGCAAATGTGTGGTAGTTAAGATTTTAATCACATTTTGTCACGCCCCATGGACTGACAACATTTCACACTTCGAACAAAAATCGAAACTGAGAGCCACGGCACTTTGCTTGATTGCCTGTCGGAGAATTTGCGGTAACACGCTAAAAGGTTGCTTCGTTTACTCTATAAATGTGTCGATAACATTTCCATTTCTCTAATGGTGCATAGGGTGCAGCAGCTGTTCAGTACCCGTTGTGGTGGGGCGGCCTCAGGAGGTTTTGTGGTTGTTGCCTTAGCCCGAAATTAGCATATTATACAGCATGGCACATGGCTCTAGACATGTGTTTGCCGCTTAACCTATTTGCAAATTGAAGGACATCTCAAGGATATAGCTGTGTGTGCGAGTTAATGGATTATTAATAAGCTCTTGCTGATGAAATCTTCATTTCATCCAATTTGAGGTATGTTTCTAAATGAATTGGATACTGACAGCTAATTAAATGAATATCCTTTATTATGTGATTAAAAGTCAAATGGAACAATGATAAATAGATAAAGGTTCTTTCATGAAAAGCATTAAAACTTACTAAACTCTTTAGGAAGCGTGGCGTTACCCAGCTGTTTAACAGATTGTTTAATATTCTCAAAAAGAGATGATTTTGAATATATTTCAAGTATAAGTTTGATGTTATATTAATATGACTTTATATAATATTCCAATCTGGTCAGACCCATATTCCATTGTCAGGCCATGGAATATTACATTCCAACATTGCTAGGCTCTATAGTTTGAGTCATTCAGCAGACTCCTCCCCCGATTCAATTTAATATTCCATTTTGACGTAGCCAGACTGCGTACTATATATATCACTTATATATCTCCAATGAGTTAAGCTTTGCTAAATTCTCATCTGACTTTGCTTGGATAGTTTAATATTGAATTCTAATGCTGCCAGGCCGTTTCAATATTCAATCAATTTTACGCACAATTTACTCACAGCATCCATGCGACGGGTGTTTTGCGTGTGGGCGTAGGGGTGTGACCAATCGCTGGCTAAGTTCGTTAAGCTTGTTTAAAAATGTAAACCGCGTCGCAGCTTAGATGCGCGTCCGACCGTTGCCACACGCCGTCAATTGCTTTGTGGGCGTTGCTCGTCTGATTGCATTTAAATAAATTTCAATTCAGTTGTCGCCTCGCCCTAACTACTGCTTCCTACTAACTGGGCCACTTGGCCGCCCGGCGGCTGGCCATTCCTAAGCATCAACTGTGGTCGCAATTAAGTTAAATAAAATGTAGGTCGTTTAGCTTTTTGCCCGCTGACAAATTGAGCGAACAGCCAACGGGCTGGAGCTGGCGGCGGGTTCAGGGCGATTTGAGTGCAGTGCAAATTCTAAGTAAATGCATAAACACATTTATTATTTAACTCAATCTAATGGCATTTTTAATCAACCCTAATGGTGTCTGTATATGTGTGTGTGTGACACACAACAACACACACTTGCAGACCAACGTTGTGGCTGTTGATTTATGTGGCGCTAAGCCTTGTCGCATAGTTGCCAAGTTTTCAACTGTTTTATAAATAGGCTGTCGAGTCTCTAAAGTTAGGCGAGCGCATTAGGCATGAACTTTTTTAAAAATGTGCTTCCTCGACTTACAATTCCCATAACTAAACGAGTTGGGGGGATCTAGTCGGATGTGCCCAACTAAAAGATACGCTAAACACAGTAGTGGGGATATTTATTTTGTATTAAAGGTCTCTCGCCCGAAGTTTAAACAATTTAAATTAAACCTAACTAACTAGAATTCGAATTCATTGAATCACGTTTGAACTTAAGCAAGATCGGATGAAAAAAAAACTCTTGCAACAGAAAGCTTTGAGCTGATAAACAGGGGGAGAGATTCGAAAAACGAAATATTGTTTTAAACTTAATTTCTCGACCAATTTGCTTTGTCATTTTTACAGGCCAAGGCCTTGGGTCGCGTGCTATTTGAGCAGGTCTGTCGCCAGCTAAATTTACTGGAAGCGGACTATTTCGGTCTGGAGTATCAGGAAATATCTACACATACCAAATACTGGCTCGATTTGGAGAAGCCCATGAATCGTCAGGTGGGTCTATCTCTCATCGATCCGGTGCTGCGCTTCTGTATCAAGTTCTACACACCAGATCCAGCACAGCTGGAAGAGGAGTACACTAGGTAAGAGCCTTTAAATATATTTAACTAAGAGTAAATACTGATATATTGTATTCATTTAAGGTATCTATTCTGTTTACAAATCAAACGAGATCTGGCCACGGGCAGTCTGCAGTGCAATGACAATACCGCGGCCCTCATGGCCAGCTACATAGTGCAGGCATCGTGTGGCGACTATGTGCCCGAGGATTATCCAGATCATACGTACTTGTCATCCTATCGCTTTGTGCCGCACCAGGATGCGACCATGCAGCGCAAGATTATGGAGAATCACAAGAAGCACTTGTAAGCTGCAAAATATATGATTTTTGTTGTTTTGTTATCTCATTTTATAATCTCTTTTTACAGTGGCCAATCGCCCGCAGAGGCTGACCTCAATCTGCTGGAGACAGCGCGTCGCTGTGAGCTTTATGGCATGAAAATGCATCCCGCCAAGGATGTGGAGGGCGTGCCTCTAAATCTGGCCGTAGCGCACATGGGCATTACCGTGTTTCAGAACATAACACGCATTAATACCTTCTCCTGGGCCAAGATACGCAAGATATCATTTAAACGCAAACGCTTTCTGGTCAAGCTGCATCCCGAGGGCTACGTAAGTGTGAAAGTGGTGTATAATTATACCGATTTAATGGTGGATTTCTACCGCTTGCAGGGCTACTATAAAGACACCGTCGAGTTCTTCTTCGAGGGTCGCAATGAGTGCAAGAATTTTTGGAAAAAGTGCGTGGAAAATCATGGATTCTTCCGTTGCACGACCGTGCAGAGCACGCCCAGGCGCAAAACTCGCGTGCTCTCACGCGGCAGTTCTTTTCGGTATGAATGAGGAAGCTATTGTAACAATAATTCGCTTTTCAAACTACTTTTCCACTTTTGTCAAACTTGCAGCTACAGCGGTAAAACGCAAAAGCAAATTATTGAATTTGTGCGAGAGAACTATGTAAAACGTCAGAACTTCCAAAGGTAGGTTTTATTCAAATAAGCCAACAACAATAAGAACGGAAGGAAAAACTAAAAAACTACCATTGCAAGCAGCAGAAGCAGCTTTAAACTTAAGATTTGTTTTTTAATAATTATTATTTTATTATGATTAACAAAAAAAAATACTTTGGGTTACTTTCTGTAAAGGTTGTTTCTACCATGCAAAATAATTGTAAAAATATGGTAAAGGCAGCATTTCAGCATTTGAACAGCATTTGTTGCAAAACAAATTTAATCTTATACAATGTTTCTATTTGACTTGAATAATTTATCAAAAAAGTAAACTTGATTTTAAAGCTTTGCTTACTTTTATCTTTTTTTAAAAAAAAAAATTTTTAAGCTTATGCTTCTTCCCCATACGATTAACCAATAAGCCAAATTATGTGTACAATTTGATTGTGCCTTTTTTTAATACTAGACAGCAAAACCATTTTATAAAGAAACTACTCATGCTTACACATTATAAATCATCAGCGTGCTCATCTTAACTGAACTTTATTTATTTCCAACTGAATTACTTATTAATTACACACGTTTTTAATTTTCAAAATTAATTTTTCAAAACCCCCACAAACCCTGCTCCAAAAATAACAACAAAAACCACCTTAAAACTCGGTCAAAATGTTGCATCAAGTTACAAAGAAAAGAGAAGAGGAGTAAAAAACCAATTGGTCTTAAGTAAAAAAGTAAAGCACAAAAATAAACATCTAAGAAATAAAAAAACAGAAACAAAAAAATAGCAAAACTAGTAGCAATTTGTACAGAAGCAAACGACAAAAGCATTTGAAACTAAAATAATATATTTTGGTTTGTTCTTATTATTTGAAACATGTGCATTAACCAACCTATATTATATAGACAAATCTGCCTTATTTATTTGTATACAAAAATTGACAATTGGCAAATTATTTTATGCGTACTAATTTCATATATCATACTTATGTGTTTAAATCGAGCCCAAACTCAACTCATTATCAGTGTCCTAGCGTACACCCAACCTCACATAGAGTATACTAAACCACATTCGCAACATTCGAACTCTCTTTCTTTCATATCGTGTGTTGTATTTAACTAAACTAGTCTTGTCGTTTAGCCCCAGCGATTTGGGAATTGTGTCATTAAACTGCTGCTTTTCTTTTACCATTCCCCCCTGTAAACTGTGTCTTTTGTTTAGACTGTACACAACTCACGGCTAATCACGTTTGTTTGCCCCCTTAACGCTCCCTTAATGTGTAGTAATTAGTTGTGCGTGTTCTTACCTAAACAACCTAAGCTTATCTACTTATATAAGTAGCTTAGTCTGTATGATAATATAACTCTAATTAACCCAACTACAAACAGTATTTAGTATATAATATTCTGTAGAGAATATGTTAAGAGATAAAAAATATATTGCCTATTCCTTATGGATGCTACATCTATATGATTTTTTTAGTGCTTCATAATGCCCTTCAAACTTAAAGACATGCTAGCCCTAACCCTTGGCTAAACTCTTTGATACCCTAAATGTTGTTGTGTGTGTGCGTGTAATTTTAAGTTTTTTTTATTATTAAACAATTAAATTAAGATTGTTATAATTTTAATTTTTTGTGTACTGTTGTAAATTCCTTGGACTCTTGCATTTGCTAAAGAAATTTTCTGAGCCTTTTTGATGCTCAAACCAAAACCAACTGTGCTTAACCCAAACTAAAACTTTAAATAAAATACAAAAAAAAAATATTAAAAACAAGCATAAATCCAAAATAAAATGTTGCTTAAATAAAGAGCAAAAACTGAGCATGTGAAAATAAAATCGTGGTATCCTCTTGTCTTTTCTTTTGCTGCAGGTCTCAGTCGTTCCGGCAAGGGCCACTGAATGCTAGTAGCCGAAGTCAGTCGCATACGTATGTGAATTCCAGCATTTCAGCCAATCCCCTACTCCCAATTGACACTGGTTTGTATTTATTTTGTTCAATTGTTCGATTATTATATTTCATGATTTATCGTTTATCGCTTTTCGTTTCATTTTCGTACATATGTAGTTTAAAGAGTTTCGCTCTTTCTCTCTCGTTTTGCTAGCGGAATGTGTAGCCCAATGCGTTAGATTTCTATAAAATATTTGATTTATTTATATATTTAATTATTATTTCATTTTTATTTAATTGCACGCTGCAGCGGCATGGGATTATCGCAATCAATGCAACGACTCGATGACCCCTTCTCTGACGAAGAAGGCAGCGGATACCTTGGATCGCCGACGCGACAATCCTACAGACCACATGCGTTCTCAAGTGAGTTTTGACAGACTAGAAAACTATTTGATGATTTCTAATATCTATTCCCAAATAGGTCACAGCAGCCCAGGTGGAGATCTATCAGACGAAGAACTATGCAGCGGAATCGCCAACCTCAGCGGAGGAAGCAACATGCTCGGCGGAACGTCAACACCACTCGGCAGCGGCTATGGACCAAATGAATTCGAGCCGCTCGCTTTCACCACAGGCTCCGCAATCGTGGACTTCACCCAGCCACAGCAGCAGCCAGCCACTGCGCGCTCCCGATCTGGGTCGTGCGCATCAAGGCGATCACAATTTAGGTAAGTCCCTTTATAAAGTTATTCCACATTATTCGTAATATAATTTCATTAAGTTGTTTTTTAAAGTTATACTTAGTTTTAGTCTTATCTTTGATTTATATATTGTACTTTAGCTTAAGCTCTATTATTTAACATTGAAAGTATGCCGAATTTCATAAACGAATATATAGTAGAGCAGGATTTCAGTTTCCTCCCTGACTTGGTTCAGACTTCCGGATTCGAACCAATGCGGCTAAAATTCAATATTCAGCTTTGACTTAAATCCTACTGTGAGGAAGAAGCATTTAAGTCTTTGCCCAGTTTATGTCCTCAGTTCAGATCAGAGTTTCTTTAGTATGAGTCCTGCTGCCCTTCTTAAGGGAGATGGAGCAACTTTTGCTCACATAGAGAGACCCTGGCACAATAGACCGTCTTGGTCGCAGTGCTGCCCCCCTCTTTTGTAAAATCCCTTTACATATCTCTTATTTATTATTAAACTCTATTGTGAGTATAAGTTTATATTATAATTTAGATTCCTTAAGTTTATTATATTTACGTAAGGTTAGTTTAGTTCTAGCTCTTGTTTTTTTAATTCGTGCTCCTCACAGCGTTGGCTATTGACTATTGTATTTAATTAATGCCAATGGTCGAAGTAGGACCTATACATAGTTCAAATCGTGTTCATTATAATTTCAGAGTTTTCAGCCTTTGTTTTGTGATCATCCCTTGAGTTCGATACGTTTTCGGTTTGTTTCGGTTGTTTCTCTTGTACCCAAAGTGCTAACGTACAAATTCTTTTAATTCTGCGCGTGTTCAGGTCTGAGCCACTTGTCCCACTTGTACAGCAACAGCACGCCTCGTCGAGTCTCAGTGGGATCCCAAGCGTATGTCCCTGCCTCGCCGCAGCTCATCAGCATCAACACCAACAACAGCAACACGCACAACAGCAACATTATCAACAGCAGCAACACAGTGGGTCATTCGGTGGATCTCAGCAGCTCCATGGAATTGGAGGAGCAGGAGGAGGAGCTCCTGGGACCTGTGGATTTGGAGGAGGAGGAGGAGGAGCCTATGGGGGAGGAGGAGGAGGAGGAATTAGTCGAGGAGGAAGCGGATTCGGACTTGACAGCATCTACCATCAATCGGGAGACTATGGCGGCAGCCTCACCGGCCTCAGCCATGGCCATGGCCAATGCCCGTCGTCAGCCGCTTCGCTCACAGGAGTCCCAATCTCAAACTGTCACCCCAGTCCATTATAGCAGTACCAATTATTCGATGTCTAAACAATGCATGCTTAATAATGCCAATGCCAACTCAACCGAAACGGAGACCGACAACATCATCTACACTGACATCAACGATATGGGCCATTATAAATACCCAGACTTTCATAACGCTCAACTGGAGCACAAGATTTCCAACAGCGAGCATCTCAATTTAAATGATCGCAATGATATATATGCGACGGTCAATCGAAAAGCTAAATCCAAGACACGCGAGAAGCATTTCAGCGATGAGTTTATCGATCAGTCCATATTACAGTACACTCGGGCCAAGCAGCTGGGCGTACAGCCGGTGGCCATGCCCCTGCTCCAGCAGCCCAGCACATCGGCCTACGCTGCTGCCCAGGAGCGTAATTATAATAGCTTGAACTATCAGTATCACAATGATCTAAATCATCCCTCAGAATCGTCTTCCTCATCCTACTTTGGCACAGGGTTTGGCACAAAGCGCTATGCCCAAAATGAACGCGTAAAGCTCGCACAATCGGAAAACTATTTAACACCCTCTATGGACTCTCAGAGTTCGAGGCACACTCACTCATTGCCGCGCAATTCGGAGCTATCCGGCGTGGACTCGGTGGACTCATACGATAGTCACTACATAACACATCATCCGAGACGCAGCTCCTCAGAAAAACTCGAGTATCAAATGTCATCGAGCAATCTTTACTCCACAGCGCAGTTTGTCAAGCCCGAACAGGCGGCTGTGCACTATATGGACGATGAGGAGAATCAAGATGATGATCCAGATGGTGAGAACATTTACGATCAGGTCGAGCGTGAGTCCTGGCTCAAGAGTAGCTCCTGCAAGGATCTTTTTGAGCGCTATAGCAGCACCTACTATGCACGCGAACAGCCGAAACCCATGACAGGTTTTGACAAGGAATTTCTCTCCTCGAATCGCATTGATTCGCCCGTTACGCGCTATGATGATTCCAGGCACTCCTTGTACATAATCAAGAACCACTCGATAGATGCACATCAGGACTTCTCACCGCTGCCTCAGAGCAAGGTGTATTCGTCCAGCTATCCAGGCAGCACCTACAATACCCAGGAACACAAGCGCAACTATGGACACCAGCTGGACTATGCAGGATCACAGGATGATATATCACAGGACAGCTATGAGCTGCTAGAGAAATATGACATTGATTTCTTTAGCGGACGTCGCCGTTCCGAGGATCATATGCGCTCCTGTTCGCTGGACTCTGGCAACTATATACCCAGCGATGATGAGTCAGTTTCTGAGCAACCCAAATATCGCTCGGCTATTGATGTTAAGTCCAAATCGGCTGCTGATATTATGAATGAGATTTGGGATGCCGAAGATCCGCGCTATTTGCCCCGTGAAAAGCTCTCTGTCAAGTCAGATGGCAACTTCTATAAGAAAATTCAGGAGGCACTTACGCGAGCCTCCAGTCAGGAAAGTCAAAGCGAAATGTTTGAGACAAAGATCTCTCGGAGCTCCGACTCGAGCAAAAAATCGCGAGACAGTCTCTACCATACGGATAGCAAAAAGTCGCGAGAAACCACCAAGAGTAAGACATCGGTGGCTTCAAGTCAGGATTCCAAGGAATCGCTAGTGGGCGATTGCTTCGGACGAAACTACGAAATGCCCACAACCACCTGCAAGAAGGTCAAGCAATTTAACAAGAAGGAGCTTTACGAAAAGTTTGCACAGTCAAGTCAGGAATCAAAGAGTGATTACTACGATGCTGTAGAGCCTGTTGCAGAGGCAGAAGGTCTCTATACGCGACCCAAGGTTAAGAGTCACGACTGTCTGCTCTCCGACACGCACAGCTCCACGGCCAATAGCTCGTTCTATGACAGCCGCGATACATACTCGACATTCCCAAGCAACAAGACGCACAAGACCTCCAAAGTTCACTCGATTAGTTTGCAAAATGTAGAAATTGAACGCAATGCCAAATCTTTTGGAAATAAATCTCCTGAATCTGTGTCCACGCCTGCCTCTGGCATGCGCTGCCATGAGAAGGACATACAAACCAGTGACTCGATCGATCAAACAGCGCCCTTCAAAAAGGGCAACTCGCAGTCCTGCAAAATCTCCGCTTTCCGTCGACGATCAGATAGCGAGAACATTTTTAGCTTTGATCAAGACCGAATAGAATGTATACAAAAGTACACCAAGCATTGGGAGGGACAGCCCAAGGATGAAAAGTCCAAGCAAAGTCCAGAATATCCACTTACTCCTGAGCTCATCTCAGAGTTTGAGAAACAACAGGCGCGAGTGGCCCATCAGAAAATCACGCGCAAGGAAGAGCTCATGGCCAAGACACACTTTGAGGAATACAATCCGATATTGGTGCCTCTGAATTATGCTCATGCCACAGTGGAACGTACTAAAAGCGATCCAAACTCCTTGGCTAATCGCGCACGCTTAGGCAGCAATTCTCGACGTCATGTCCTGATGCATCAGAAGTCAATTGACTTAACGCCAGCTGATTCCAGTGATGAGGATTATATCTATAAGCAAATACCTAGCGCTCCACCGTTGTGCAAGGCGCATGGCAACTTTGAGATACCCAAATGCTACGATGGCCCGCCAGCCCCTCAAGTGGATATACCTAAGAGAGGCTTTGAGCTGCCCAAGAGCTTCTTCCGCGACTACGAGCGTCGTTTTACTAAAATTCTTAAAGAAGATATACCCTATGTACTCCATAAGAGACATATTATGAACGGCACTGCGCCCTCGCCAGGCGATAAAAAGCATAGCAAGCCCAAATCGCCAAAGTCACCAAAATCTCCAAAGTCTCCCAAATCACCAAAGTCGCCCAAGTCCCCAAAAGTGAACGTTGTGCCTGCTCCCGGCCCAGCGGATTTTTTGCCAGATATACTGGATAGTCTGCTGCCAGCGGAAACCAAAGAGTTTCTATTTACCCAAAACATTGATCTATCCAAAGTAGATCCCATAACACTCGAAATTGACAAGACTATACCAATTATACAGCTTTCCTCGCCCAAGCGGGACATAACCAAGCAAATGGATGCTTCAACGCTGGAAAAACTAAATAAGAAGCTTAGTCAAATTGAAAGCGATTCGGCAACCAGCTCCAGAACCGAAAGCATGCAACAGCAAAAGCTGGAGCAGAAGCAAATGGAGCTTATACAGAGTCTGCGGAAGGAACTACAGGCGAATGCGCGCAAGGCCAACAAGCCGAGGGTTATACCCAAGACAAAGCCATCGGGCAAGTCCAAGAAGGGTAAGACACGCATTACCTCCTTCTCATCAGATGATGAGAGTCTGGACTCGGACGATGTCTTTGGTTCGGCGGAGGCCATACCGGATCGCCTGGAGTTCTCGCCGCCGCAGTCCCGGAAAGAAATTGAGCCTATTTTGCGTATAGAGCAAAGTCGTCTCATCTCTGCCGCTTGGGGCAGGGGTCAAACAATGAGTTCCACGGAAATCGAGGGCTCGCCGCCACAGTGTCGCCGTCTGGCCGATCTCGAGAGTCGCTATCATACACAAAAGCTTGATCCACAATATGCTAATGCCACTGAACTGCGACGCATATCGGAGCGTTCCATATCAATACCATCCTCGGAGGATGAGCCACATTTGCCTATGCGACGCATGGACGAGTGCACTAACGATTATCAGCGCAATGAGAATATACCTTCGCCCATATTTGAGTATGCGGAATTCTTTCGCAGCAACGATGACATCTACGAGACGTGCCATGAGGAGAAGATAAGCGGTTCTGATATTGATTATACTCTGAAGAAACAAACAGCCAAGTCGAAGGTCAAGTTAATTGAGGAAATAATTGACTCCTCAATAGTAATGCGCTCCAAAGGCCATGCACCTATTTTATTCGCTCATGCCAGACTAAATCTTTCTGAGGGTTCAGTTTCCCTGCAACGTCAGCAGGCCACGCAGCAGTCGCCGACTACAGAGCGTCGCACTAAGAGCCTGGACACGCCAGTCATATCCTTGCATCGTCTGCCGCCTATGAATGCCTTTTCTTCCAAGGATGACACCGTGGGCTTTGAGGAAGAGGGCGAGTTTTTAGAGGAGAAGTCGTTGGAGCGTGCCAATCAGACAGCACAGCAGGAGGATGACACAGCAGATAGCATACATTCCTGCGCCGGTTCTATACCCACACAGAGCAGCTACAACGCCAATAGCAAGGACTCACTGCTCAGTGCTGTAACCATTGACAGTGAGGAGGCGCAGCTGCTCAACCAGCTGAAATACATAGAGAAGATTGCCTTACAAGGCGTCAAGATCAAAGACAAACGCAAGTCCAAAATGAAGCTAAAGAGTGGCGATCATTTAATACTTAATATACCTAAATATAGATTCACCGATTGGTCACCCTATAGCTCAGCTAACAGCTCGCGTAAAACCTCGCCGGGCGTCTCGCGGGCCAGCAGCATCGAGAGCACCGGTAAGGGCAAGCTAAAGACCTCAGAACCTTTTAAGGGAAAGCATATGTCGCGCAGTCGTCCGGAATCACGACGAACCAGCGCGGATGATATTAAAGCCGGTAAAGATGGCAGAGGTAGTAAAAAGTCAAGTCCCAAGGAACGTCCACGTTCAATTGAAATGCGTCGCCTGAGCAAGGACAAAAGCAAGTCCCAAGAGGAAACAGAGGCGGACATAGCCAAGCGTAAAGAGCGCCAGCAAAAACTCTACGAATCAGCAATGAAGCAGACTATAACCATGCTGAGTCCTGTAAAGGATACGCTGCCCGCATTTCCAGCGCCGGAAGATAAGATACTGGTGAAAACCGATGGCGATAAGATAATAATTGAAACTGAATTCAAGTCGAAGGCGGAGGATCATGTCCTGATTGCCAAGGCGCCACGCAAGCTGGACACTTCGATGGTAAAGTTTAGTCGCAGCTTTGATGAGGGTCGCAGTCCCGACAAATTGGACAAGGCCAATCGCAGTTTTGAGGATCGCAACAAATCCTTTGAGGACTCTGAGAAATCAGATGTACCAGAAGACATGATGATTAAATCACCCAAGAAAATAGCCAAAGCACAGGAAATCAAACAGAAAATCGAAGGTAGTGTTGTGCACAAAAAGATCGATGGCAAATCGAGTAGCTTAGAGAAACCAGCCGAGCATCATTACTTGGGCACGGATGTAAAAGCACGCAGCCTGGACGACAAGAAACAGGCAACGGCAGAGGCAAAGAAGACCGACGAGAAACCTACGGCTATTGTGCGAAGCGCCATTGGGGATCGTCGCATGTTTGCGCATCAGTATAATGTCCATGAGGACATAGATATGCAGGCGGTTATCTCTGAGCGTCGGTCACTGGAAATACTTAAACGTTCGCTGCCCTCGGAGGATACCCGTGATAGTGAATACACGCACAGCCGCAAGGCTTCTACAGCTGATAGTCTTGAATCGTTTGTCTCGGTGGATGAAAGCCATTCACCAATACCACCGCCAGGGGTTTATCCACATCGAGTACCCACCATAGAGTGCGAGGAGCCATCCATCGAAGAAGATGACAACTCATCGGAGCGTCGTCATCTTAAAGTGGGTCGACAGGATGTTAATCGTTTGAGCTTAGATCGCAGTCGCAGCGAAGAGACGGGTTCGTGGATAACCTTAGAGTGCGATGAGTTTATTGGCTCTGATACCTCGGACAATGAGCCGCGCACTTTGGAAGCAGATCGCAATGCTCTGGAGACACAAGCCACATTGGAGGATGCCATACCGTTGGACTATTCCAATTGTGCCACGCCCACATCTGATTTGAATATTCTAGTTACTCCACCCAATGCCAGTCCTATGATTGAAAAGTCCGTGCTGGAGACCTTTGAAAAGTATACGTCTGAAGGCAAGAAAAAGTATAGCCTGGATAAGCAGAGCGATAAATCGAAAAGTTCGGATTCTTGGACCAGCGGCGAGAAGGACAGCAGTCCGCAGCGTCAGCAGGACTGGAGCTTGTCCGTGAAGGAAAAGAGTTCCGTCGAGGAGGAGTCCAGTGTTAGCTGCTCGATAGCACGTCCTTTGGGCATATCACAAGATTTTGGTAATGAGGAGGCCAAGAAATGCCTCGAACTAAAACAGCGCATGCTCCAGCTAGATGTTGCGGCTAAGGATGCTGACGCCACACCCACTGGCTCAAATGAGCAGACGCCGACCAATGAGCTAAAGATAATCATTAAGAAGCCTACAACGCCAACACTAGAAAAACAAAGTCCAATTGATTTGGGCAACAGCACCGAAACCTACCTAGATCCAATTGAAGAACGCATAGCCAAAATACTACACAGGACCGAGGACAGCGAATCCAGCTCAGGCGGCTCACGCAAGCCGCCCCGAATCGAGAAGCCAGCACGTGCCAATGCAGGCAAAAAGCTGTCGGTAACCAAAGCAGAACTCGGTAAATCCGGTAGCGATCGCAGCTCACAAGAATCCAAATCCAGCTTCGACTCGAAAGGCTCATTGAGTGTCGAGTCGCGCGGCTCCTTTGAAACGGAAAGCAGCTCCGGCTCGTTGGGTGCGGCACAGCGTCGTGGGGAGCTGGCACAAAAAGAACAGCAAAGCACCTGGAAAGCTTTTCCCATTGAGAGCTCTAACAGCTCCAGTACAGATGAGCCATGGCATCATGTGGAAACCGATGGCGGTTATGAGCGCTACGATGCACAGAATCCGCTACGCGACTCCTCGGACAGTGACATAAAGGAGGTCTCACCGGATGAGCAAAAGGATACCAGTGATGCCAGCTATCAGGATGATCTCAATGACTTTCCCACCACTTTTGGCTATCCTGCAATGACCAGCACACTGGGTGGGATTGGCGTGAACCCCACGGATATCATCGGCTACAGTACGGGCTTTACATTGGGTCGCACCCTCTCGCGGATTTCAGAGCGCAGCACAGCCTCTGAAAAGTCCAGTATGGAAGATGATATGAGCAAAGCTTCCACGCATTCGGTAAGCATGCGGGATGAATCAGTTGGCTCAACGGATCATCAGCCCAGTCTGAGCTCCGATTCGCGCAGTAATACGAATCTGGCGTACATTTCGGATGCAGATCGTCGCACCTCTGCGGAAATGCCTGAGATACCCTGCGACTCAGCCACTGCGGATCGCCTAAGCAGCATTGGCAGCTTCAATGAACCAAAATCGCCCACGTTGGTGACAGGTCGCTTCTCAGTAACACACGTGGACGAACAGCAGCCGGACGATCTCGACCGCCACACGCTCATGTGTCTCTCAAATGCGGGTAGTCAGGACTCGGAGGATTGGCCACTGCCGGAGATACCCTTCGATCATGTGCCCGTAAAGCCGCCGGAGAACATCTACGCCATGCCAGACCTGGACAAGCCAGTGCCCAAGTCCTTCTGCTGGAAGGCTAGTATGGCGTTCCAACAATCCCAAGATTCAGTGGACTGGCCCTCACCGCCCTCCAGCACTATCGATGCACCCATTGTGGTGGAGAGCATTGAAACTTATTACGCGAGCGAGGTGCAAAGTGCCGACAAGGTTGTGTTGGAGGAGGAAGCGAACGCTGCGGCTCCGCCAGATGTGGCCAGGGTGTTGCCTTACGAGGAGACGGCCTACCTCATGTCTGCTGCTTTCGAGGACAATGATTTTGGCAGCGAGCATATACAATTGGATACGGTTAGCTGCCTGAGCTCCACACTGAGCGCTGCTTCTTGCCTGTCCTCATCGTTTAATGTCAGCTGCAGCACATCCTCCACCCAGCCAACGGCTAGAGCAGCTGGACTGCGCAAGAGCTCCAGTCCTGAGGTAATTGTGGCGCAGCCCGGACGCTCCCCAGCGCCTCGCAGCCCTCTCTCCGATGATGAACTCTTTTCCAACGATGATGTCTTTATGCCAGGCACTATTAAGGTACAGCTCTCCCCAGATGGGCAGCTGCGCAAGCTCTCACGCGGCTCCAACAATTCGGATACATCCATCGATGATATTTTGTCGGGCAGCACCTACTTGGACGATCAGACCACTGTGCGTCGCAATTATGAGGCACGCTTGAGCAGCGGCGGCGGCAGTTGCAAAAAGTGCAGCCATTCCAGTCACTCCGAGGAGGAAACCAGCTCCATTGGCACCGATCTCGACGGAACTGTGCGCATGGGCTTGCAGCAAAAGAAATGCACGCACAGCTCCCACTCGGAGGACACCTCGATTGGTCTCAGCATCTCTGAATGGTCCACGGGCACCAATACAGTGCGCCAGTATGCTAATCTTTCCGGCTCGGACAGTCTCTCGGCGGTCTCCACACATTCGTGCGCTAAAAGCGAAAAATCCAATCACACTAAGTCAAGCATTAGCTCCATTAATAAATCCGCTGAGAGCCTCAACGAGCAGAGCGGCAGCTATTCACACAAGTTCAGTGGGGATAATGGATCCTCGGATGGATTGCGTTATGACATGTTGTCCAACTCAGAGACGGATAAGCTGAGTGAGCCCACCTCGGCAACGCGCAGCGATGATACGACCTTGACATTAACTGAAATGGCGCACACGATCAGCGAGTGGTCCACATCGAGCAGTCGGACACTGGTGGGCGTACTGCCGGGCGAGTATTTACCACTGAAGCAGCCCAGGATGGGCAGCAGCAAGCCTAGTTTGAGTTCGCCCAGCGAAGAGAAGCGCTGCTCACTGCCCCAAATCCACAGACGCAGCGGTAGCAATGGCAACCAGGCGCGCAATGCTCAAGAGCACGCAGAGCAGCTCGCTGGATCAGCGGGGCCAGAGACGAGCGCCGCTGCACGCAAACGCCGATCGCTGGAGATGATGTCCAAGCTGTATCAGAGTCAGGAGATATGCTCCGAATCGGAGTCTCCGTTTGTGGAGCGTTTGTATGCGCACAGCGAGAAGCTGACGGAGCGCTATCAGAGCCAGGAGTTTGTCCCGCTGCACACAGCCGCCCCAGCCAGCGGCAGCAGCAGCAGTAGCACAACGCAAATCCAAACCCAGCAATCACAGCAAATACGCCAAAAACCACGCGCACCACAGCCGCCCACAAAGCCCAAGCCGGCGGTAACAAGGCCCATAATGCAGGCGCTGCTCAACAAGATGAAGCAACCGGGCCTGGCGGAGCAGGCAGCTGCCGCTGCTGAGGCAGAGGAAGTGGCGGCGGCTTCGGCGGCGGCTCAAGTGAAGCCAAAGCCCGCACCGCCGCCAGTGCCCACGGTGCCTCCCATAATCACGCCCAGCGATTTGCCTGGTCGTGTGGGCGCACCGCCAGCCAAGCCGCTGGCCAAGCATCACAGCTACGATGACAAGACGCTGTCCAAGACGCAGATACGTGAGTTTAAGACAACATCCAAGCAGCTGCGTCAGTCGAGCTCCTTTCACGAGCACATGCTGAGCAAGTCGCAGCAATCCTCACAGGAGCAGCCCATGCGTATTGACGAGGAGCGCGACGCGCACTCCACCTCCTCGGCCACTAATACGACAACTACAACCAACACCCTTAACAGCGAAAGCACGGCGCCCAACTCGCCGCAGATGCCACAGCGAGCCGATAAGCTGATACGCTGCTCGCCCTACTATTCCAGCAGCCTGAGTTCCGAGTCGCCACCGAACCAGCTGGTGCAGAAGCCACCGCGCAAGAGCTCAGCCGGACAGCTGGCAGCTGCTTCTACTGCTGCTGTGGCGGCCCATGCCATGAAGAGTCCTCCCAGCGGCAATGATACGGACAGTTCGCTGGATGTTCGCGGCCAGGATGCCAAACACCAGCAGCTGCGCAGTCGTGGCTATCGCAAGAAGCGCCAGCTGCCCGTAAAGCGTATGCGCGCTAATCTGAACGCTGCGGCTCTGCTGGAGCAGGCGGAGAGCAGCGAATGCTCCGAGGGCTATATGCCAGAAATGGATTCAGGCAGCTCCGAGTACTCGTACCAGCGGGACGAACACTATCTGGAATTCGATGAGGAGCTGGAGCGTGAACAAACGGATGAGTATGAGGATTATCCACAGTATAGCGGCGCCAGCGCCAGCAAATTTGAGAGCCTGGACATGAGTGACAATGTGGATGAGATGGGTTTTCCACGTTACGATCGCTTGGGACATATTACCAAGCCCATGTATCAGTCGTTGGTTGACAGGCCAGCGCCAGCTAATCATCCCATGCCGCCGGCCACTGGACAGCCAGTGAAACCGGCGCGCACCAAGAAGCGGCAGCTGAAACGCGAGGATTCCCTGGCGCCCAGCAGTTCGACCGCTGCCCCACAGCAGCCGTATCATGGACGCAGCTACTGTAATCCGGAGGAGAGCGAGTACGAGTCGCGCGAGGATGTGGCCAACTCCAGTGAGGATAGCGGCGCTGGCGTCGGCGGTGCTGGCGCCATGGGCACCATAAGGCGTGGCAGCAATCGCGCCATGGCGCCAGTCGAGCCGCCAAGACAACAGCAGCTGCCGTATCCGGACTTTCTCTCGGACTACGAAACGGAGCCCATAGAGTATGAGCGTTATGCGTGTGGCCTGGACATAAGAGTTGATCCGCCGCCCAAGTTTCATGACTCGGATGATCTGAGCGATCATTAAGGACAGTAGAAGTAGAAGAAGAAAAAGAAGCAGCAGCATTTTCCATTTCTTCTGTTGCCTTGGAAATTTTTAGAACAAATCTATGACAATTTTTACACACGATCCAACTTATATAACCAACTTATTTATAATTGAGACTGATTTACGACAAAAACAAAAAAAAACCAAAACAAAATACTAAAAAAAACTACTAAAGGCCAAGAAAAATATCGTACAATCCAAGCAAAAAAAAAATTGAATGTTGCATAAGAAAACCGAAAATACCGCAAAATCAAAATGGAACACATAAATTATTCAAAACACATATAACCCCGACGAGTTCGACGAAAAATTCAAACTAACTAAAATTTTAATCAAATATATATTACCTAAAAAAATATAAAAATTTAAACGAGTTGGTCAGTGGATGCAAACGGTTAACATAGCTGGAGTACCCTACATACATAGAGTATATATATATATATATATATATATACATATATCGAATGTTATAGAACAGCTGCTCCAAAAAACAAAGTCAGAGTTGAGCAAATTTTAATGCACTGTTTAATCATCGAATAATACAAATGAAACAAAAAACTTACAAAAAATATTTAATTGTTATTTAGCTAAAACAATGAAATGAATAAAAAGGGAAAATGGTCGGAGAAAGCGTTTTACGATTAAAGTTGAACACGAAACAATTATTTAATATTAATTGAGACAAGTATTTGCATTACGATTAGTACTTGATCAGTATTATTGTATTTACCTATGCTATAAGTTCCAGTTACAGTGTCAAAGCTTCAATTTATATATGTATAAGTACAGTTAAATTATATACTTTTCCTGAGATTTGTATAAACAAACAGTATTATATTAATGAGAAATAACTGGCATAATCTAAGATCTCTTTGGTATTTATTTAATGTGCAAGCATTTATTTCATTCGATAAAGAAAATGAGAATATCTCGAAACTTTTTTATTCAATATATATGTATTTAATATATATATTTTATATAGTTCTTGTGCTATGTAAGTTTTTGATTTGATGACAAAGTTTTAGCGAGCAATGTTACGAATCAATAAATCAATAGTTCTTATTCGATATTCTTCACAAAGAAAAAGTTGTATTAGCTTTAGTTTTAGTACATAAATGTGCCAAAAAAAAAAAAAAAAAAAAAAAACAACATTTAATTATTACAAAGTTAATAATATTCAGATGCCAAAACGAAGCGTATTAGTTATAGTATGTAAAACGAAAAGAAGTCTAGCGAAACACTGTTAAGTTTTCGAAAATCCCAACATAGGAAAGAAGCAGAGTAAGCAAAAGGGTATTAAATTGTTAGAAGAGTTAAGAGAAGTTAGGTTATGTTATAGCCATGCCCAGCGTACAATAATTTCACATATTTACCGGATCAAAAGTATTCAAATCAAAAAGTCAACCATTTCTATTGGAATTCAAAAATGTGTTAAGCTCTAGTCAAACATTTATTAAAATCTACATATATCGAATTGTTTGTTGTATCTATGTGCTAGTTGAACCCTAATATTAAATATTGAAGTTAGTTTTTACCTGTTTTTTAGTTAGTTAGCTTAGGCAATGTTTTTTGAATGTATCATACAGTTTTTTGTACAATGTGTTTACAATCCATTTTCCGTTAACCAATGAAGACTTGTGTCCGAACTTCCAACCTAAGAAAAGACTAGTAAATAATTTTTCCATCAAATATGAGAATTCCTTCGAGTGCAAATGAATGTTTATTTAGATTTAAATTAAATTTAAATGGCAAAAAAAAAACAATCTTAGCTGAATTTTAGCCAGTAAGAATAATAAATGAAAAACTCGTTCCACACTCTCTAATAAAGAAAATACACTCTCAAACTGCGTTGATACTACACACACATACATACACACGCACACATTTAATTTTCACAATTTTTAAAAACAATTAAATCAAAGGAAAAGAATTATAAATTAATAAAAAGAAATCTATACACGATGCAAGCGATTTAAACAAAATAAATTAATTATATAGAACGAAAAACCCAAATAAAAACTTCATTAATCAAAACAAAAATTGTTTTATTAAGCAAAAAAAAAAATAACTATAAAATTTATTGTTTATAATAAAATGTTTACTTATTCATTTTATATTTTATTATAAATTACTATCTGTTTGTCCGACCTTCAGGGCCAATTACTTTCCGCTTTCCACCCATGTTCCGATCATATATTTTTTAAGTCTTGTAAATTTAGTTTTTAATAAATTTAATTAAACATTATTTTTATTTTAATTTTTTTAAATCTTTTAAATTAATTTTCTTTTGAATTTTCTTTTACTTTGGGCTTTCCAGATGTCTACCACGGCATCAATGGCAACATGTCGCTGGATAGACGCGGTGAGATAGCCACGCCCCCGAATCGTTACGATCTCACGTTGGGCTCGGACAAATCCTCATCGCTGTCACGCTCCGAAGCGGGCACCTATGACATCATCCAGGCTGAGATACAGCATGCCAAGCGTCAGGAGCTGGCCACAGGCGTCGCTCTCGCCCACAATGGACACAATGGCAATGCCAATGGTAATGGCCTGCCTATCAGTTCCAATAGCCATGATATCGAGGCTGAGGTCAAGAAACGCAAATGGCCCACCGAACCAAGCTATTTCCTGGCCAAGGAGCTGCTCATGACGGAGCGCACCTACAAAAAGGATCTGGATGTGTTGAACAGCTCTTTGCGGCAGGTGCTCAGCCTGGAGGATGTGGAGCAACTGCAGCCACTGTTCGAGCTGCTCGACTCGCTTGCCCAGCATCACAATCTCTTTCTGCGCGACATCGAGCATCGCATGGTCCTGTGGGAGGGACGTGGCAATCATGAGACACATCGCATCGGCGACGTCATGATGAAGCACATGGGTGCATTGCCCATATACGATGAGTATGTGCAGACGCATCTGGACATCTTGCACTGCATGAACGATATGTACGAGTCGGACCAGCGCTTCCGGCAGCTGTACAAGGAGTTTGAGCAGCAGAAGATCTGCTATCTGCCCATTGGTGAGCTGCTGCTGAAGCCGCTGAATCGCCTGCTGCACTATCAGTTGCTGCTGGAACGCCTCTGCGACTATTATGCCGAGGAGCATACCGATTATGCCGACTGCCAGGCGGTCTATCATCTGCTCATCCGGAGCACCAAACAGATACGTGCCCATCTGCCCGACTCGGCCAATTTTGTGGAGCTGTGCGAGCTGCAACGCGACATTAGCTTTGAGCAGCTAGTGCAGCCCCATCGCCGGCTTATCCGGCAGGGTTGCCTGCTGAAGCATTCAAAGCGCGGCCTGCAGCAGCGCATGTTCTTCCTCTTCTCGGACATTTTGCTCTATGGCTCCAAATCGCCGCTCGATCAAAGTTTCCGCATACTCGGCCACGTGCCGGTCCGTTCGCTGCTCACCGAAAATGCCGAGCACAACACTTTCTCCATATTTGGCGGCCAGTGCGCGATTACAGTGAGTGCTGGCACCACCGCCGAGAAGACTCTCTGGCTGGCCGAGCTGTCCAAGGCGGCGGCCGATATCAAGAACAGGCCACCAAACATGCAGCTGCAGCTGACCACGCTCAAGAATTGCAGTGAGTATCTCAATTGGTTTCAACTTATCGTATTGTCTCAGAACAGGTCTCTATTTTTCACTCGATTTTTAGGATATTCATTCTCTTCTTATGTCCTTTACAAGAAGGCATGTTTTCACATTCTTTACCTTTTCATTCTATTTATCCATCTATTTTCTCTTGCTTTACACTCATTATGCCTGGCAAGAAAAGCACGCTGCAAAGCCTCGTAAGAAAGCAAGATCCCCATTAATCCTCTGCTCCCATATGTGGCATAGTTTCAACTTTAACTGATCTATTTGTATATCTCTCTCAGGCTCCTCGGAGGAGGGTCTGGATATGCTCGGCCTGAGCAACGGCACAAACAGCCTGAACAGCAGCACCGGCGGCGGCAACGGTCCTTTGACGCCGCAGCAGCTGCAGCTGCAGCAGCAGAACAAGACGCAACCGTCACGCAGCAATACCGCACTACACGTCTGCTGGCATCGTGGCGCCACCGTTGGTCTCGGCGATCATCTCATTGCGGCAGAGCATCAGCTGTCCGGCTATCTGCTGCGTAAATTCAAGAACAGCTCCGGCTGGCAAAAGCTTTGGGTGGTCTTTACCTCGTTCTGCTTGTATTTCTATAAGAGCTATCAGGATGAGTTCGCGCTGGCCAGCCTCCCGCTGCTGGGCTATACGGTGGGTCCGCCCGGCCATCAGGATGCAGTGCAAAAGGAGTTTGTGTTCAAGCTGTCCTTCAAGAATCACGTCTACTTCTTCAGAGCGGAGAGCGCGCACACCTACAACAGGTGAGAGTCTGCGAGTCTGAGCCAAAGGCAGCTTTATTAATGCATTTAATTTTCCTTTTCTTCTATCCAGGTGGTTGGAAGTGCTGCGCAGCACCACCCAAACGCAGGACTTTAAGAACGTGCACAGCCATGCGTCCAACAATTAGCTCAGTTATAACCGACTATAAAATACCCTTTCTTAAATAAATATAATTCTTGTGCAATTCCATGAAACAGCCTAGTTGCTGTCGAGCTGAACCCACATAGAAATGCCCACTCTAGTATTCTCTATATACACACATATATATATCTATTTTTATATACAACGTATACACCACAAAGCAATTCCCTTTTTTTATATATGCTCTATACGCAACTCTACTCTATAATTGACTCTACACTTTATACACCGCGTATATTTACGAAATAAATTTCTTAGCTGCTAAGTTCACAATTTCCATGTAAATAACGTCTCGTATTTTACTTTTAAATGCATTTTGTTCTATGTGCTGGTCCCTATTTTTATACTCTTTATTAAATATAAAAATTTTGTATTTTTGTGCGGTTTAATATTATATATTCAAGTATTTTTATAAACAGCTTGTCTGTCAAATTATGCAAATTATTAACAAAATTAAAATTGCAATTGTTATAGTTTTATAATAAATCCAATAAATATAAATAATAAAATGCTTGTGTATGTAATTAAATGTTGCCTTACGACCCTGCGTCGCCCTTTTTTTTATTGTACTCTACACAAGCAATTGTCATAAAGAGTATAAACCATGCAATTATCTTGAAAATATTTAATACAAATTAAGCTTGTCATTAAATTTAATAGAAATTAACAAATTAATACAAATTTGAACAAAAAAATACACATATATAAAAAGCGGTTTTATTTCATGTTATTGTCAAGAATAAAGCAAATAGAAAGAAAAGTTCAAAACAAGAGACTTGTTTACATGTAATAATATATTTTTGTAATAATAATATTATCGGGGCTGCAAACCCAAATGGTTGGAAGTTTACGCATCTAACCGGCTTCGTGCCTTGAGGCTCGGTTAGCAGGTTTTGGCTTGTAATTTATCATCCAAATGTTATTTAAGCCATTCAATATTTAATTTGGGTCGCACACTTGATTATTATTAGCTAGAAATCAGCTCTTGATCAGCTCAGAGTGTATAACTTATAGAGTTTGAAAGGTCAGATTTTATTGTAAAGCCAAAAGAGCCTTGTTTATTTAGAGACAGCTGCTCGTTAAAAATATATGTCTTATAGAGTCATTCGGCAATTCTACTATAAGTCATATGTTATTTATCTTCGTCAAACTTTCCCATGTTAAAGAAAATTTTCATTCGTTTTTTTTTTAATATTTCTCATTTATTGATATTTGAAATCTATAAGGTAAATTGTTATCATTTGCTTCATTTTGCTGCATGTAATTTTTCATTTCTCTTGTGGTTTCTCTTTAATAGAGCTCTAAAAGAATTTCAATAATTTTCGATTACATTTTAAATTATAAAAAAAAGGGAAAAATCAACATGCTGCTATTAGGGTTTATCCATATAGAGATTTACATGATGCTCAGAGCATCATCTTCATCGTCTTCATCATCATTATCATAATACGATATCGTCATCGTCCAACACACAAAGTGCCAAAGTGGAGGGTCTTAGCAAAAGGAACAGCATTTTGAAATCAAACAATCGATTGTAAGTATACGCTTAAAACTAGAACTAAATAATGGATAATTCACCCTGGCCCAGACGCTAGCAAGTGTATCAAAGTGTTACGAATTAGCGTGGCAAATGGCAGTTATGAGGTGTTTTAGAATCTAATTACTATGCATATTGGGGCTGTGTGTGTGTGTGTGTGTGTGTGTAAGGGGTGTTGTAACCTAAATGGACACCCATTGAAATGAGCCCGATTTCAAGTATACAAACTTAATCGAAATAGATTAACAACACTTGGATTTACACATAGGTTAGTTAGTTTTGTTTTGGTCACTGGACAGAGGCCGCAGTTTTTACGCATAAGAACATATAGTTTGAAGAAACTACATCGATAGCGTTGACACTGTTTAGCATAGCGTCTATAGATCCGATCTTAAAGTTTTTTTGTTTATTTAATTTGCATGCTAACAACTAACATTCAATTTTAATTTTAATTGTAGTTTAGTACTCGGTAAATTTCACAACTTTTTTTGTTTTTTGTTTACGCCAATAACTTATTAACCAATTTAGGTAGCTTGTGCGAATAATCATCATATTACATATTAAGATTTGCATAACGCTCACTGGCGAATAGTTCTTTAATGCAATTTTCAACTAGGCAGCTTGCGAATTAAATTAGCTGATTATATTGCTATTAGTTATATCATCTTTGTTTCTCACTTAAATCAAGGCAAGTTTAATTGAAATACGCATTTCTGATTCTATTGTTCGGTTTTTTTTTCTAAATATCTTATCATATACATACATCAAAAAGATTATGTTCTTAAAATTCTGTTTTTCTTTTTGTTGAGTTAAATTGTTGATAGCATAGGTTTTACTGGCGACTTTTAAACTAAGAAATTAAGTAATTTACGCAATCGTTTGAATTGTTTGTTTTTGTTTTTTATAATTTTTTTTATTATTATTCTTAATAACGTTTTCTGCTGCTATTTGAATTATAACATAAAATTGTTGATGTTATTATTACTATTATTATTGTTAGCTTATGAGAGGCTGAGGAGATATTTAAATATCTGAAGTTGTTGCGGCTTAATTAATTTTTTTGTTGCTGCTTCAGTGGGTTGTTGTTGTTGTTGTTGTTAATGTTGATGTTTGTTGTCGTGTGTGTGTCTACGATTAAAACATTTTGCCGAAAATATAAACTGCCCTGTTTTGCGGGTCTATATATATATATATGTGTGTGTGTTTACGAGTGTATGAGTGTGTGTGTGTGTGCGCGGGTATGCGTGTGTCTGTCTGTCTGTCTGTCTGTAGAGTGTGTGCGTGTGTGGTTGTGTGTGTGTGTTGGCTTTAGGCGCTGTTACAATTTCATAGCGTTATAACTATTATAAATATATCCGATATTATTTAATTTAAACTTGTTTATATTATTGAATGCTGTTTTTGTTGTTGTTGTTGTTGTTGAAGTTTGTAGCTGCAAGTCGCTGCTGCTTCTGTTGTTGTTGCTGTTGTTGTTGTTTTTGTTGTTGATGTTGAAGTGGGCGCATGGCTAATCGATGAAACTTTGCTCCACGCAGGCTTTCACACGCTTCTCATACTCGCGACGATTCTCTTTATAAAGCTGGGCGGCGGTAGAGTTGGCCGGTGAATTGGGATTGGGATCGCTCAGCAGTGACTAGAAAATCAGATTATAATTAGCAAAATCAGTATGCGTAGAAATTGAGGGCATGGTTACCCACCTGTATGGATGTTAATATAGCTGACACATCATATGTGGGACTCCAGCGATTCTGCAATATATCCAAGCATATGCCACCATCTGCATAAACATTTGGATGAAATACTTTCGATACGAATCGAACTGTTGGCGGTTTATTTGGATATTCTTCCGTAAATTCTATGGTTAACTTAAAGGTGCCATCCTCGAACGGTGTATCGTGTGGACCAAAAATCACAGCATTCCATATCATAATATTATTATCTGTCGGCGCACCCGAAACACCCGTTGGTGGGTCCTCCTGAAGTCTGCAAGAGTATAAAATAAAACAAGTTAATGATATTTTCATGGGATATATATTTAATATTCCTATTGGTTTGAGATATCGTTGACTAAGTATATATGTTCTTGATATGTCTAAATTTTTCCTGTCTTTTACTTTGTAAATTAATTTCTGTTCAAAAACTTAATTACATTTTAATTAAACTTGGATTAGATCGGGGTCTTTTTCTACGGACAATGCATTTATATTTGAGCCAGTGTCGTCCGAAGCAATACTCTATATCAAATAGCTTCCTTAAGAACCTTTTCTGTTTTTATACCCTGAACATATGGAAAATGGGCAAAATAGGGGAGAGCAGATTTTCGACATATTGCTCATCAAATCAATATCGAAATCCCATCTGACAGCATATCTCGGAGCGAGAGACACCAACTTTGATATGAATACTCTGTTATAGTAAATACATTCGCCTGCTTACTCCAAAATTGAAGAAAATTGAAGTCAAAATTGAAGTCTTCAAACTTGTTTATTTTATATGTTTATTTTATATAGTATTTTCTGTTCGGTATCGCAAATCCTTGGCAAATTAAAGCAATGTGAATCTATAAACACATTGCACACAAATCATATCTTCATGTCGCTGACTAAACATTTGAGGTTTATATATGAATATATATATTAACAGATATGTATGTACATATGTATGTATATAGAGTAACTGCGTAGCTACTCATGCCAGAAGTGTCATGTCATGTTATAAAGATATTTCCTCTTGGCTGCGGCGACTGTTTACAATTACCGTTGCCGAGTTCAATGAGCGCCGTGCGCCAATAAATAAAAAATACATAAAATAAATATTTAGCTGGAAAATCAAAGTTTCTATTTATGTATTTGAAAAGCAGACAAAAGAGCATTGCGCAAATTGTTGAAATTACCAAGAAAATTGCATTTCGTAAACCAGATCAACAGCCAATTGGCGAGTTTTGAGTCCCCTCACGCTATGCACTGGTTCCCAGGGGCATCGCAGCAGACACTAGACACTATTTAGGTCAAGCATACACAGACACACATGTTGTAAGTATGTGCAACAGCCACAAGCTGTAGAGGAAGAAGAGAAAGCAGCAGTAGCAGCAGCGACCAACCGCGCCCTTCAATCGGCTAAATCAATACATATGACAGAGCTCCAAAATGAAATCATCGATTAAACAACAACAAATACAAAAAAAATACATATAAAAAAAATAGAAAAGAATAAACAAAGAAACTAGCTAAAGCGATAACCAAAGAAGTCTGATAAATAAACGGATATTGCGGTGGGTGGTTCTGGAGAGTAGAAATGGACGCGGACTGCATTTTTCTAACGTTTAAAAGTTTTTAAAACGTTATTTTATTAAACAATTAAATTTCCCATAAGGAATTTTTCTAAAATTATTAATTGATTATCTTCTTTGAATTATCAACATGATTATATCATTTGTATTTTGATATATAATTTATATTTAATTCAAACAATTCGTGCGTGCTCGTGTCGTGCATATATAATTTCCTCACGCGCCCATCTCTACCATTTGGGGTCTTAATTTCTGCTGCCTTAACGTAGCCTTGACATTTACTCTAAGGAAGAGAAACCCTAACAACTTCTTTACTCCTCCCCACCCGTTAAGTTCTTTATGCAATCACTTTATAAATCGACAGGTACTATGCAAAAATTTAACCAACTAACGAAATTGAATGACACAACATAACAACAACAAGAACAAACAGAACGCTGAATGAAATTCCAATAAGACGCTGCGCTGCTCTGCCCGCTGCGCTGCTCTGCTGCAGAGTATGAGTCAACAAGGTTGCGAGTGACGAAATATGGCAGAGCAGTAGAGGAAAAATCAGGATGATGACTTTTGTTTTCAGGCATGCGGACCGAAGAAGAGCAACAATTTGATTATTGCTGCTCTCATTCTTTCTGCTCTGGTTGGCAATTTTTGGTGTTGTTATTGTTGTTGCAGCTGCTATTTGATGTTTTGTCTGCGACGCAATTGCACAAACGGGAAAAGAATTTTTGTACATTACGCTTTGCGATTGTTTTTTTGCTCTGTTTTGCGCAGATTTAGTTTACATGTGATTTCGTTTTGTGCTATGCTTCAAAGTCAAGTGTCAAAGACGCAGGCAGCATAAGCAGCACTCTTTTTGTTGTTGCTGTAGTAGTATCACCAAATAAAAACCAGCGAAAAAAGGCAACGTACAAACATACACACACAGACACATCTCGTACGCAGGTCACATACACACATATACAATTTATATTTTGGCTGCGCAAACTTTTCCACGGGTATATATACATACATAGGCATACGTATGTGTATGTACATGTATATGTCGCCCCGTTTCTCCATTTCATACCACGACAATTGTCAAAGTGTGTGTACTTTTCTTACCTTTTAAAATCTCTCATAAGACGTCTGCGTGCGGGTGTTGACATGTTCTACAATGTTACTTCCACTTGTGTTAAATGTAAACTATAACGTTTACGCAATGCGATTTTTTATAAACAGAAACAGTGAAATTTTGTTATTTTTTTTTTAATTGAGGGCACTGAGCAGCGTAAGAAAATGTATCGATACTTCGCACACACCCAACGATATAATGCTCGATACTCGATATCTTAACGGGCTGCCAGCTTGACGCTATTGCGTTACGATAGCAAAATAGACTGTCCACTTAGCAGCCGCACTCCTCCAGTTAACAGTGCACTCCACACTTACAAGTTGACTTATTTCAAGCAGCCTGTGTTCCCTAAAATTAAGAAATTATGTCGCAATAGCAGTTTTTCGAATTGACTGTATGTAGTTGTTAAGTAAAATCGAATTATAGAAATTTTCATTAAATTTTATTTCGATGATTTTATTTTCTAGCAAATACTTGCTGTTAATAACAGTCCCGTCAATAGCACAGTGCTATTATTTCCCTTTTAACATTTCCCTGAAGATGAAAACAAAACAAAATGCAGACAAAATGTTGCGGCAAAAGAAAAAGACGCGCAAAAAGTAATGAACAAATTTAAATTCTGCGTGAAAAAATCAATTTTACCTGCAAAATAATACTGTGTGATAAAGGTAAGTAGTTCAGCCAGACAATGAAAGTGTATATATATTTTGTTAAAATGTCAAATTGAGAAGAAATTGTTTTGTGTTCCATTAAAGTTTATTTATGAATTATAATAGCACTAATATAGAGAAATTAACTGTATCACAAGCAATAGCATATAGAACATTAAGTATATAATTTAATTAAACTGGAAACAGTTCATTGTAGGTAAAATTCTCCAGGATTTTCGTGGCAATCGCCAGGAACTTAACCTCCAGTGCGCGAGCTATAGGCGCTATCACCTCATTCGTGAAGAGCTCAAAATTCTCATTGATCGTCTGATTGATAACATCGCCCAACACCTTGTCGCCATTGAAGAGATTCTCCAGACGCAGACGCCCTTTGCCAGTGCGTATCTTCAAGGCAAACTCCTTCACCTCAAAGTAGTCAATGTCGTTGACGTTCCTAACGTCGTATGTGATGCGCACATAAGCCACAAAGTTGGTAAAGTTACCGACAAAGGGCCCGTTGCCCTTGATGGGCAGTGCTAGTATATTGCCATTAATATCATATTGGCCCTCTCCCTGCAGCAGCGGTAAAAGCAGCTCGAAATCAAAGCGTCTATTCTGTGTGGAGGCGCGCATTTTGGTTATCTCAAAGTTCGACGCACCGTAGATGTTCAATTTTTTGGCCTTGACTGTAATGCCGCTGCTGCCGCCCTCGAGTATGTTCAGGTCACCAATGTAGAGTGGCTCCAAAGCGGGCACATTTATTTCCTTGATGCCCTTACCCAAGTATGGACGCAAATTATGCACACTCTGCTTTACGCACTTGGATAGCTCTGGATCGTTGCGATGACAGATCTTGATATAGTCCGCTAAAAAGAGAAGAGATAAAGTGTAAGATCCGGTAAGTATGTGAAGTTTATACAGCCTGTTCAGTTTACTCACGCATGTTTCCTGCACAGGCGTAGCCAAAGCAGCAGAGCAGAAGGGTGGCTGCAATTAATCTGGATTCCATTTTAAACTTGGGCTTGATTTAAGTCACCTGCAAAGAGTGAGTTGCATAGAGATAATGAGTTTGGGGCTATCATAAAATTCCTAGTAAACTTAACAACCTCGACTTCAGCTAAGGGCTCTGCTAATGTCCGATCATTATAGCTTTTGCAAATTCATGTTCATTACTCTTAAATTTATTGACGTCACATCAACAAAGTTGGTTTACTAATGGTTGACAATTTTATTAGTTTTAGACGCATTCACTAGTCAACACTTAAGTGCAACCCCCAACAATGCAATTCATATAATCATCCGCAAGTCGCTGATTATAGACGTTATGATTACAGCTTTGCAAGCCAATAAGTAGTAGGTATTTTGTCGTCGCAATTTGCATACGAAAGGCTGCTCTTGTTTAGATTTCTTTCTACCGACTAATAATATACTGACATTATTCATTATTGTCCATAAAAATTAAGTACAGAGTGTCTGGTCTGAAGAGCTAGTGAGTTGGGCTCGACAGGGGCCTAGCTGGGGCCGCCAGACGGGTCGCAGGTTGCGGATAGCGAACGGCCTCCTACCGGAGGTTAGCTGCGAATAAGCACGACCAACCGCAAATAAGCAGCCCCGGACAGCCAGCGGATGCGTGGCAGTAACCATGGCATTGACAAGGCGTTTGTGTTGCCGCCTTCAAAAGCATAGCTTCACACACACACACACACACACTCACTCCTGGGCTGAACTAAGGTGTCAGTCGACCCGTGCCGAGAGTCAGCCTGGCTGGGGGCCCAGGTTCAACAAAACTAGCCCAGTCTTGAACGGAGAGCTCAGGCAAGTGGCGACCGCCTGTTCTATGTAGCCTTGCCCGGGTACTGCGGATCTCTGCCCGAGTCGACTGATCGTTATCTCCGCCACTCGTGGGAACAAAACAAGATGAAATCAACTAAACACACCCTAAAACGGGAGTACGGTCCTCCCAATAAACGACCGAGAGAAACAACCAGTTTCGCCAAGGGAAGAGGAGCTCATTGGAGCATGAGCAACCGCTCAGCTGGCTCTAGCAAATCATCGGGCATCAGGCAAGTACCAACAATGCCTGGCCAACCCAGCGGCAGCCCGATTGTAAGCCGAAGACCAGCTAATTTTTCAAGGCCCGACCCATCAAAAGCTACCAAATTTGATGAATCCAAGGCCAAGCGCATATTAAAGCGTAATGCAATTGCACCGATTACGGAAGATCAGGCTTCGTCGAGGGAAGATTATCTGAAAATTCAAGAGGATATCGCATGGGCAAGAGCTGTGCTTCCAAACTTTGACTGCGGCTTTACGAGCCAGCGTGATGAGCCAGCAGATGTCGAGCCCCTGGTGGAGACTTTGATTGTGGAAGTTAAAAATACTACGCAGAAACGACCCCACGTACTAGAAGAGCCACCCAGAAGTTTAGATCCATTGGATGCAGATGATCAGATAAGCACCCATCAGCAAGTTGAGGCTTCTGCTTCGAATCGCGTCCGGTCGCATGAAACTCCCTTGAGACAATTTGCAAAAGTGGCAAGAGGACGCAAAATAATCGGCATCATCGACAACAGCCAGCCAGATGGTAAGATCCCCCGAAACCAATGGGGTTGGATTCAGGCCTCGATGGCTTCCGTTGCACTGGATGTATTGCGGAATAACCCAGGTCTGCCGCCATCGTGTACGGATATTGGCTGGTTTCAAGGAACCACAAAGCTAATTGCCTGCGACAATGATAGATCTGCCCTGCTTTACAAAGAGGCCATTAACAAGATTGGCGAAGTATACCCAGGCGCGCAGTTGGAGGTGATTGATGTGCAGGACATTCCGTCGCGTCCTTGGGCCACTGCTTGGCTACCAGAGACACCCTCAGAGTCCAGGGACATTCTGGAGCTGATGACCACGTTCAACCCCGAACTACCGACCAGTGACTGGAAGGTCATCAAAGCGGTCAGATTCAGGGAGGCTGCGATGGAGGTGATATTTCAAATCAGTCATGAATCAATCCTATACCTAACCAGGTGCGATGGCCAATTGAGCTATGGCTTCAATAAGATCCATATGAAGTACTACAGAACACCCTGCGAAGCGCTCTCGAACCTGGAAGCATTTGCAGCGGCTGTCGATCCGCCCAGCGATGATGAAATGGAAGCCAGGGACAGCCATTTAAATGAGGACATTAGCGGCTACTTATCATCAGAGTCTGACTGTGGAGGCAGTCCTCACAGCCTCTAGTAGGTAACCACCTACAACCAACCCAAAGTCAACTGCTAACTGGCCTAACCCAGGCCGAAATCTTTTGAGCCCGACTGCGACCATTCCACAGAACACATTATTATGGAAATCCTAGACACACGAAAGTTAAATAAATGAAGCCTGAAAACCTAACTGCTGGCTAAACCTTTTTATTTAACTTGTGGATTATTGGAAATTGTTCACTGTATCAAACAAAAATCGGGAATACTTTCAAGTAATTATAGTTTCTTCTTTTTTTTAACACATATTTCTCAGGCAACGCACTAAGTATTATTATTTTTTTTTATAGATTTTTAATTTAAAGTTTTTTTATCTCCAGAACTTTTGCGTCAGGAGTGTAAATAAATTAATTTAATTGTAAGTTTAGTGTGGTAAAATTTATATTTTAAACACTTTTTACTAACGTTTTTTATAAATTTGTTCGTGAAGACCGTTTTATCTGCTCGACTAGAGTGGTTTGTGTTTGTAGTTATAGTAACCCGTCTACAGATCGTACTGAATGCAAAATTGTTGAGTCGTTCGCGTTTTATAGCGAAAATTGACGCTTCGATTTACATGAGCGCGTCGCTGGCGAGCTTAGAACTGGGCAAACGTAGAACCCCAAAACACGTTGAGAATGCCCGGGGCCAAGGGAGAGACGGTGGCAGACATACGCTGGGGGTTAATAGTGAGAACGAGATGTTAAGCGGCTGCGGGTTAATCATAATAATAATCTTAATGATCGCATTCACACAAATGTGTCTTTGTGTTTGTTTGTGCTACCTGGCAATACCCCGCCTAAAAGGAGAAATAAAATATAAAAAAAACTGCAATATGGATTTTCAGTTAATACCGCGAATAGCCCCTTTTGGTAAGTGATAATCTGGTATGCCATTTAATAGATTGTTTTTATTAAAATTGTTGTTGTTTTAGGCTTTCTAGAACGCACTTTGGGCCGAGCGTGCAGTTGCGCAATTAGAAGATCTTTCAACAGGGGGCCGATCAACTCGTGTTGACAACCTGCTGGGTTTTTGTTTTTAAATTTGCATCGCCTGTCAACTGAATTTTATGTAATTTCACTGAAGCTTCTCTGGAAGGCGAGGCTATGACCAGAGGGTTGACATGGTTCACTGCGACAACTGATGGGCGTCCCGCGGAGTTGAGACTGTTATGGCTAAAAAAAAAAAAAGAACAACAACAACAAAATTGTTCGCCCACACGCAACTGGACGAGTTATTAGAATTAGATTATACTGATGTAAACGTTAAAGGAAATCTGTTCAGACCTTCGAGTTGAGTAATTCAAACACGAGCCGCTAAAATCGATTACGACAACGAACACGCTGGGATTAAGAAAGAACTGTTAACACTCTTTTCCATGATAATCACATCTACTTATATACAAGTAAGTTTTATTATGGCTCATACAACTTAAAGTTTCTCGAAAAGAATACGAGTTTTTATAAAAGTAGCATCATTTTACTTTCATCAATTTGCACTACATTTATATTCCATTTCGCCCTCTTCGTTTGTCTAAATGCCACAGTTTGGGCTCTAGGTATCGTTTTATGTGGTTGTTTTTCAGTTAAACGTTGTCTTTTTTTTTAATTCTGTTTATTTGCTCACAAATTAATGATTAATTTTCAGTTTAATTATAAAGCTCAAGCCATAATCATTATTTTTGAGCATTTAAATACTTTTAAAATTAATGATTATAGGCTGAGTTTTGTTTTTATTCGCTCAGAAATAAATTTCAATAGGGGCTAAATTAAAACATATCCTATGAAACTGCACAATGGACAAAAAAAAAATATTTAAAAATTTTGAAAAAATATCAAATTTAAAAAACCAAATTACTTTCAATAAAAAGAAAATTTAAATCAAGTGCATATGTATAGATTATCCAAAAATGAGCAAAGTAATATCAATTTTTGTTAAATGATTTTTTAAATCATTTCATACGATTGTGCTTGCTACCCATTTAAAATACCCCAATCCCTTGAACGTAAATCGTTTGCTTTCAAAAGCTTGCAATTGCCTAAATGTTTCTTTAGTTCCATTTTATGCCATTAACAATTATCTACATGCCGCATATCATTTTGTTGCTTTATTTTCAGATTGTTTAACATTTCTCCATAGTTTTTCATTCATTCATTCATATTGTCAAGACCTTCAATTTGCATGTCGACCCTCACATTACCGGGCGATCTAATGATAATGGTAAGTCAACGGTTAACCCGCAATTTACCTAATACCAAATTACCTATATAAAAATATAAGCATAAGCCGAGCTATTTCGTTTTGCGGCGTATATTAAATAAGCAGCAAGTGCATAGATTTCTCAGGTTAAATAAGGCACACTCATTTCCTAAATATGTTTCGTATAATTATTTTATTAGAGAGTTTGTGTTGTTTTTCTTTTTTTTGGGTGAATTTGTGTTTTGTTGCAATAAATTAGTGCTTAATATACTAGTACTCGTCGGACGTCTAAATTGAAAAGACTTAACTAGTTCAAGTTGATCCACTCGTCCAGAGGTATCTTGGCGAACAGGCGATCCATGAAGTTGCGTATGACGAGGGTCAATTTGGTGCGTAGCGCGGGTTTCATTTCCTTGAGCAGCTCCTGGGAGTTCGAGTTGATGAACAGATTGAGAGCGGCCTCTGTAGTAGGAAAATCCACTTTAGATCTGTATCTATTGGTCCTTTTTGAAAGATAAATACTCACGTATAACCGAGTTGCCGTTGGCTATGTTATCAACGCCCATTTGTATATCCTTGACATTGAAGTCCATTTTGACCGAGTCGGTGGTCAGATATGTGCGTCCGTCGGCGGCCTCATTGGCCATAGCCTTGAAGTATATCTTGGCCTTAACGCCCTCTATAAGACGAGGGGGTGTGGCCAGCACACGATTAGTTTACGCTTTAGTCAGTTAGACACACGCCCGCTGTCGCCAACTCACCGTACTCGCCCCAATAGTCGCCGGCACCGGAGGCCTTTACCAAGATCAGCACACCTGTGGATCGGTATTGGGCCTTGACGCGTATGCGGGGTATCTCGCACGTCAGCTGGAACTGCAGCGAGTCCAAGTCGGAGCTGCAAGTGACGGTTGACAATGGCAGTGATAATGACACAATGATGATATATCTGTTCAGGCTACGCATAAAACTGCAAGTTCATTGCTGGATGTGCTAATGTATTTGCATTATTTATTTTTTATTTAATTTTTCTAATTTTTATTTTAATTCAATGTCGCACTCGTGTGTGGCAACTAACTCCACCTCGACCTTCGTTTCGGGTTCACATGCGACACTTGACAGACTCGAGACGACAAAACTGGTGCAAACTACACAAATAACCTGTACACTCAGAGAAATATGCAGCTGCCAATTCTAGTTTGACTGGGAAAGAGTTCTTTATAAAAATAAGAGAAAAATTACCTGGTAAAAGAATTCGTTTAAGGGAAACGGCAAATGTCTTAGTTTGAATTCTATATTTATATTTTCTACTGAATCTACTTTCTTAAACATTGATTTTTCGTGCTCAGATTTAGTTGAAAAACACTTTTTACAATTGTTTTAAGCGAAACGACCTTAACAGCTTCTCAATGGACGTACAACATTTGTTGATTTCATTCTAAATCTGTATTTTAAACTGATAAATTTCACGTCTTTGAAACCTTTAACAAAAACTTATGCTCAGCTCAAGATATTTATAAACTTCTTCTTAAATGCCTGTTTTTTTCTCTGAGTGTAGAGCACAGACAGGCGGCTGCCAAACTGAACCCCCCCATGTCAAGCCAAAAAAACCGAATTCGAAATTGAATTCTAATTGAAACCGGCTGCTGGCTGTTTGGTTGGCCGGCAATAGGCTACACACAAATGCTTGACATAGAGAATCGCTTTGACCCACATTTTCTTGGCTATCGTCAGCTTTGGCACTTGTTTGGCTCTTTAGATGCTTTGCTATGTAAATGGTTCTAAAGACGTCGTACAGTCTTGTTAAATGCTTTTAAAGGGTATTCGAAATTTGTCGGGAGATGTGTAACGTCACAGAGGGATACCACACAGTATATATATATTCTTGATCGAGCTGAATCTCAAGATTTATCCAAACCAAACTTGAAAATTTCGAGAGTTGGGGAGTTGTTAGCTGGAGCTTCCTTTTGGAGTACGGAAAATTCAATTTCCAAGTGGGGAAAAACTGTGTTCAAAGTTTGCATGGGAGATCCGGGCTTGGCTGCCTCAGCGTCGAGCTAGCATGCGAGAGATCGCCGGTTCAAATATTTATTTAATTAATTTCTTTGCAAATGGCGAAAAGGCAATAACAAATTTACATGTGGTGCACCACATGCACAAAATTTACGGATCTAACGCTCGAGGAAAAAAATCTTTTTTTGTGAGCAGCGTGGCGGCAAATTTCCTCTAGTATTTCATACGTATGTATATGTGTACGGCAGACAGCAAGAGTATTTAGTGTTCGATAAACCGAATATAACTGCTCTTTCTTGCTCATAACTGGCACTTGGCTTATTGATGGGTGTCGTTTGTCGTTAACGGAAAATTGTCGTGTGCTTTTCGAGCCAAGTTGATTTGTGTATTGCTCGCGGCTAGGTCAAGGACTTAATGTTGCGCAATCTTTGAGCGGAGGCTGGTTCACAGCACGAGTCACACTTAGATAATGGCTGCCATGCAGAATATATGACACGAATGAATTATTTGTCAAGAGTTGAAAAAATGACTTCAATTCTAAGTATTCGCATGTGATTGCTATTTGTTGTGGCTGATTCTTAGTTTAGTCATTCTTACGTATCTCCTGCTTGTGATTGGCATTACTTAATCATTCCAACTAATCTTTTGCTTAGCGTTAAACAATTGAATATTCTATTACTATTAAGCTGTGATTGCCCGAGCGACAGTTCCACTAACTTACCCGCCCACGCACGCTGCAATAAAAATTACCACAACTTTAATTTATGAGCTATATATATATTTCCAATTAGTGGTAAATGTAAACCCGAAATGCCTAACCCATTGGGGGGCAATTACGCTCCAATGAAAAATCCCAGAAAATGCAAATGTTTAACGCAAATCGATTACTCACTTATTAAAGAGAGTAGCATTTAAGAGCTTGAGGCAGGTTTATAATGATAACTGGAAGTGTTCAACAGTTTTTTTTTTCATAGAGACAGAGACCAAAGAGACTAAGTTTACTCGCAATGCTAGCAAACGGCTTTTCAAGTCATAAAAATTGCATTAATAAAAAAATCTACGTGTTTCTCCATTGATGGAATGCTTGACTGGGCGTTTAGCAAATATATGTATATTCATATACATATACTAGACGATTATTTTGTGGCTAAAATAGACGGAAAACAAAATCAAATATTTGGATATGCAACTATGAAATGCCCTTACGTGAAGCACATTAAATAAGTGCAAAGCTAAGAAGGCTTGAGCGTTGTAAATGAACAATTAAAATGTATATACATTTCTTAGTTAAACAATGTATTAACTTCAGTTAAGCTGTGTAGGATGCCTAACAAAAAGAATTATAGCCAGTGCCAAGTAGTGTATTAGACTGAAACAAACAAGCACCAGGCTATTAAGGGTCAAAGCAATACTAAAAATACTTAATGCCCTCGATCACAGTACAAATAAGTGCGCTGTTGAGTGTGACCCTACTCTTGACTTAACTACTTAAATACATCAAACTGTGACTGGCTGACTCACTGGCTGATTGAGCATGTATGTACAGTCCAAATCATTTGAGTTGGGTGGGTGAAATTTTTACATTAGTTCCGTTTTGGGATGAAATTGAAGTTTTTGGTGGAATGCAGTCCCGGGGCCGGAAAATTCGCGGACTACAGTAATAATCGATATTTTGGCTTTAAGCGTGATATGTACAAAATCTTTGGGGACGTGTCTAGGCTATAAAAATGTGGGATTAAATTGAATATACCTACCGCACATTGGTAACAGTTATATTGCTAACGCCAAAGGCCTGAATGTTACGGAAAAGGGCGCGATAGCCATCCGGGCCGCTGCCCAGCACAATGCCGATTTCATCGATAACCACGGGCTCAATCTGTAGCGAGGGAGAGAGATAGAGAGAGGAAGGTAGAAAAATAGCATTAGCCCCAAATAAAGCCCGCCTAGGCTTACCTCGTAAATATCCAATTCGGGTATGCCCTTTTGTAGATAATGCACCAATTTGTTGCCGCTATCACGTAGACACTCGTTAATAGCTGCCTCCTCGCGAGGGCATTGCTGCAGATAGTAAGCTGCAAGTGAGAAAGATAAAGAAAGAGAGAGAGAGAGAGATATCTATAATTATTGCACTTGACAGTGTGACCAGCCCCAACTGTGAAGCATTTCCCAGTTCAACGCTTTTTTTTTTGTCTTTTTTGCACGTAACTCTCTTAGGTTAGCCACTTTTGCTGATTATCTTTTGTAAATACGTTTTCTGTTTTCTTTTTATTTTTTGTTATTTTAAGTTCAAACATTGCGCATCCGAGTGCAACGAAATTAATTGCAACACGGCTCGCAATGTTTGTGAATTGCTCAGTTCAAGTTCGCATAGTAAAGATCCACACGGGCGGATAAGATCAATCCCAGCGACAGGCATGAGCATGTTCAGCAATCAACTTGTTATTGCCTGGCTCTGGGCCTGTGAACAAAACTGCTGTGACAGCTTTATTGGCGGTTTCATTAACGTTCAGGGCAGCTGCCACCTGGCAAGTTGGGGGAATGAACTCAACTGCTACTGTGAGTGCCGCCACTTGTAGCATCACCATCAAGAAAAGCATCAGAGCTCCCCAGTATTTAAATTAGTCTGCTCAATGCTAGTTTATTATCTAATGCCATTACCTAACTTCATATGTTTACCATGTTTGCTTACGAACATAATCTCAAGTGTTTCTCGACTTGTGCGCAAATTATTTATCTATTTGCATTTAGTTGGATGGAGTATCTAGCTAGCTTCTTAAGACTTAATCAACTTTTGCTCGTGTTTATAATCGATGCCCTTTGAAACTGTTTTATTGTAGCGAAGAAAATCTACGACTGCATAAACATAGATCTCACACGAGCTAGATATTTTGAATGCAGGTTCTTGTACAGAAAATGTATTTAAAATTATCGTTAACTGCCTCTTTTCACAAGAATCGATAATTATCGATCAGCTATCAGCTATCTATATCGTTGGTTGTAATGGCTAGAGACCTCAAATTTGGTATTTAGGTTCTCGTATATTACAATCAGATCAAGAATTGTTCATTCTTTCAAAATCTTCCAGTGTGTCCCAAAATTGTGTATGTCATATTTAGGTCCTTAGACTTAAAACTACAGAAGTTATTCAAGAATAAAAAATCTTAAGCTTGTATCTAAAGAGGGGATCACTAACTATGTCCAGAAGAAGGTACGAATTTTTGTTATGGCCATTTGAAGCAGGGTATCTGCCAGTTGGTCACTCTCGACTAAAGCACTCTGGCTCGTTTAATAGTTAAGTTGAAGTATTTCAAAGTTTTGTTTGCTCTCATTATATAATAAAGCTGGAAGGCACGTCTTATTGCAATTTCATTACAAGAATAACATTTCTATGGCCTTCTTAAAATAGCCTACCTTATAGCTCATGATTGTTAAGCGCTTGCGGCAAAGTACTCTCAAAACAGTTTTTATTTCAAACATGCCAAATTATTATGAGTATCTATCTGAGAACTAAGATCATAAGCCCTTTTAAAACTCACTTCACAATTGGGGTTTTTTTTTATGCTCTGTTAACACAGCAAAGGATGAGACATCTCCGACCCCACAAAGTATAATATATTCTTGATTCGTGTTAACTATGGAAACTTTTCTCTGTTTTAAAGCTATCGTCATTTAAGTGCATACATATGTCGGAAAAGAGTAGATCGGATCGAGTATCATATAGCTGCCCCAGGAACGATCGATAGGAAATAAAGATCTTGAATAAAAACTTTTTTATGTCGATATCATTTGCAAATCTCCCATTTACTAGTTTCACTATGCTCCTTGTATATGGTCCAAATCTTATAGCATCGAACCACAATATGTTATATAGCTGCCCTTGGTACGATCTCATCACATATCTGTAAACCCGTAAGCCATAGTTCTACAAGGGTATTTAATTTTCGGTGTGCCGTTCTTTCTTGTCTTAGAGCTTGTTTTTGATATGGTAAATTGCGATTCCTGGAAGCGTACGTTAATATCTATCTCTGGCGCCAACTTTCGAAGTGGTGGACACGTTTTGGTCGGGTAATTAAAACCGAATCGAGCGCTACTTAAGACTAGTTAAAAGCGACGTGAGCGCTGTGGACGCCCCGCCCTTTAAGGACTGGAAAGCGTCGACGTAATCCGATAGAAAGCGTTAGACGCAAAGAGCACGCAATTTCTGGCAGTTTCCTAAGGTATTCGGCTATGGATATTTTTTTGGCATTACTTACGCTGTTGCTGGGCCCAAATGGCGCCCACTGTGGACAGCAGCAATATAATTCCAAATTTGTGGCACATAATTGGTTGTTGTTTTTGGTAGGTCTGCATGAAAGTACAAGTTAAAATAAATAGTTATCAACGTTGTTTCACTTTTAGTTTGGTTTCATAATTTATTAGCACGTGCTAATTTCTGGCAACTCGTTTTTCTTATGAGTAAGAGCGAAAGCGTTTTAGCAGAATTTTAGTTTTGCCGCACACGAAAAGCACAATGAAATATTCTGCGTATAGAAAATATATTTACAAATTTCACTCGACGCTCGAAATTCTGAAATTCTAGCGCTGGGCTCTCAGCTTGTATGTGGGTCAAAACGGACCAGTTCGCTGCGTTTGATTTTGTTTTTGTTGTGTTTGTTCTTTCTCGACTGTAGGAATTGCTTTCTTATAAAGGTAGCTGCTTGTTGTTGTTGCTGCTGCTGCTGTTGTCGTCGTCGGCTGTTGCCACTGGTTGCTTTCTTTGCGCTGACTGGCGTCCAACTTTCACGCGACTTGAGCGAGGAATGAGCCAACGCTGCATTGGACCAAGCCATTTAACCGAAAACCCAGCCAAAAGAAATGAACCCGCACGTTGAAAGCAGCGCCAAAGGCAGTGCAACGGGCTGAACAAAGGCCACTAAATGGGGCCACACCCACCAGACGCCGCCGTCACATGCAACTACGTCTGCCTAGGCAGGCGTATCTGTATCTGGGCTGGGCCCAGGCCTGGGCTTGGGCCTGGGCCTGGGCTGTACCGCTACTTGAAGGTTAAGTTCATGCCGTGAGCTCTTCGGTCGCTGGCCTTAAAAAAACAGCGTAATGAGTTGTGGCATGAATCATGCGCTTGATTTGCCCAGGGATTAGCTCTGCTTAATCCTGCGTGCCTTGCATTCAGCATGGTCCGATATATCACTTCTAGTTGGTAACTATTTGTGTGCCTCAAGAATAGCTGGTAATTTGTGCCCTTTTGTGGCCAATTGGGTGGCTCAAAACTTGCCTTTTAGAAAGGTCAAGTGCTGCCATTTGCCATTTAGCTCACGCTCTTAAGATTTGCATACGAACAATAACAGCAACAAAAGGTTCTTTCATTGAATAACAGAAAGGAATGGATATCTTCGCACGCCAAAGATTAAATACCCTAATGCAGCTGATCATTCTATGGCAGATGGACGATTACTTAAAAGTAGAGCAACGAGTTTGCAGAGAAAGAGACAGATGGGCAGACAGAGTTGGCTATATCGAATCGTCTGTTACACTGATCAAGAATATAGTCAAGTATTTTATGGGCTCGGAGATGTCTCCTGTTATGCGTTACTCATTTGATGACAAAGTTAGAAAACCCCCAACAAGGGTATACAAAAGTTTGTTACTGTATGTTTGTTTGTTTGTTTGTTTGTTTACTGTATGGCAATCAATCACACTTCTTTATGGCGAATTCCATTGACACGCCCCCAGCTTTAGAATTGCAATTTGCAAAAAGAAAAAAAAGGAACTTGCAAGAACTTTATGTCCATTCAAAGCAACAAATGATGCGTTGTGCATTTTAATAATCGAAATTTTTGGCAGTTTATTAAATTGTTTTTCCCTTTGTATTAAAATTGTGTAAAGTACAATACAAACATTATGTATAAAGCGTACAACACATATGCATAAAATAAAACGAAAATCGATTGTCAGGTTGAAAAATTGTTGCATACTTTTGAGCGCAGCCGAAAATGCAGGTGTTACAGTCGCGTTCCATATATTAGACCAAGTGCGAATAACAATTACAGGTTTTGTTGGCAACGGTCAAGGTCATTTTTATTGGTCATTGTGCTCATTGTGGCTTGTTTATCATATGTTGTTGAGAGTTTTCCTGTTGCCAGCCGATATCCTTGAATTCGTATATGTTTTGTCTACATAGCAAGGAGAAAAGTGCAAGAATATATTTAATAAAGGTTTAAATACTAATGTAGAATCAAGAAAAGAGTACCAAAATGCGTTTCATTTGACCTAGAAATCTACACTTCCTTGACTTTCTTGTTTATTAGAACTGTCTGCTTATATGGTAATCTATTTGTTTTAAAGTTCAGTAGCTTTTAGAAACTAGTTGTCACCGATAGTGAAACCGGCAGGTGCTAATAAAGCCAGAGCTAAATATTTAATTTCTAATAGTTAGTTGCAATCCATTAAAATCCAGTTTTATGGAACCCGTTTCCTTTAAGCTATAGCTGGATTTAAATAGAGAGAACAAAAAATTGTATAATGTGTCGCCAGTTCTTTATTAATTGGCACTTAAGGTCTCACGTAGTGACTCGACTGTTTATTCATTATAAGTATTTTTGTAATAATTAAGTAAATACTTTTGGTAATTTCTTGGAAACATTGTTCTGAAAGTGTTGATAAATGTTTTGTTTTAATATGCCATAGCCATTGGCAGTTAGAACAAAGCCGTCTAATTATTTAAATAACAATGCGAGTACTTTGGACAAAGGCTTGAAAAATGTTTTCCTGTACCATTTACTATTCATATATTTGCTCTGGGGCTCCTCTTTAAGTATTTCTCACTATTGTCGTATGGTTTTTGGTATGCGGGCACTCGAACACGAACTCGCATTTATTATACATATGCTGGAATCGACTTTAGTTTTGCGTGGATGGCCACTTGCCCGCTCTCCTCCGTACTTGTCACGGCCATTGTAAACAGTTTAAGATCGGCGACAGTCAAAGATCAGACAGTGCAAAGTTAAACTTGTGCGCTTCCCCCTGAGTTGATCGTTTAATTTGTTTACCAAAATATAATATATGAAGAATCTATTTATTTATAACCAGCCCACATATCTGGATTCCAGAACTTAAATGTAATTCTGAACTATGTTAACGAACACAAATATTTATGGTTACATACAGAACAGAAACTGGTTACGATAGGCAGCTGGAAAAAACCTTAGAGAATAATTTGTTATTTTCATATTAGAAACGGCAATTTATTTAATTATATAATTATAATGTGCTTAAGTATGTTATTAATTCTGAACTTTTATCTTACTTCTTTTTAATGTTTTCTACACATGACTTTGGCACAGAAATATAAATAGTTGAAAGATGATAAAAGATTACAAATTATAGATATTCAATTTGTTTGGTCAGGGTGCTCTTGTGGTTACTTATGCTGAGGTCAGTTGCTTATAGGGAAGGTTGCTCTGTTGGACAGTTGTCAATTGCGGGGTGTTTGTTGAGCCGTGACTGAACAGATTCAACAGACTATATATATACATATGTTGACCGTTAATTGCAACGGAGAATCTCCAAACTTAATGATTTGCACTTTGGCACATATCAAGAAAAAATTTAGAAAAATAATTAACATTTTATTCTAAACGAGTTGAAGACAGAAATTTACAGTCCATTACGAAAATTGAATAGCTTAATTACTATTTATGCCATTCGGCAAATGAGAATATAAAACAAACGAAAACAAGAGTGCTCTAGGCGAGGAGCACGACTATGAGATACCCTGTACCTAGCTGTCTATAATTAGCCGCTGAATAACTTTTAGGTTTATTGTTCGATCCTCATGGCATTTGAATAATGTGCGTAAGTACCACATATGTAGACTAAACCTTTCGAGTGGTTACATAAGCGCAATATACCCTGTCAGTCTTTATTGTTACAGGGTATAAGACAATTATCATAATTTTGGTAGACGCCGCAGCACAGAGTCACGCGAAGACTCCAACTGAAGAGTGAGGCGGAAAAGAGACCTTTAGACACCTTTACTAAACACCAGTTAGCAGTCAGTAAGTCACTTAGTCATTCAGTCAGTCACTCTGTCGCCGTCGCCGTCGCAGTCGCAGTCGACGTCGCTGCTAGCGGAGAGCTGATCTTTGCATTGAGCCGTCTCCTCTCTGAAGGGGGCTTTAAAATCAAGCCGCGACGATGCCAACGTTCACAGTTGTCGTTCTCAGCTGCGCGTTGTTGGTCGTCTGTCGCGAATCGAGTTGCATAAATTACATAATTATTACTTATTTCTTAATAATATTGTGATTGTTGTTGTGCGCAGCGTGTCGTGTGCTAATTGTTTCTATTTTGTATTACTAACAAATTAAAATGCTGAAATATTTGTGCATTGTAGCTGCTCTCATGCAGCTGATCTGCTTCACACAGGCCGAATCGCGTAAGTTCTAAAACGATCCAAATTGAGATACAGGCTAAGTGTGCGAAGCTCAGATAATTGCATATTGATATGTTTAATATGTGACGAGCTAAAGGGAAATAAGTGTCTAATCTCTGATTCTCTTTCAACTTGATTGAGCAACAAACAATTAAGTATATACATGATATGGTATATTTTATATGAAATTAGATAAATACAATTATTGGCGCAGTTTCCTCATAGATATAGAAGTTGTTTAAATTTGTGCTTTTTCGCATGATAAGATTATTGTTTTTTACAAAAGCAAGTATGTACTTTACGTTATCAATTGATGTCTAGCTCGAAGTACCGCGAAAATGTTTGTTCATTGATATTCTCTCTTTTTTTTTGACTTGTAAAGATCAATTATATTTAACATATAACAACATGTTACGCATGAGCTTTTATCTATGCTAAAAGTTCTAATATTCATGTAATATAGATTGTGTCTATATTAATTTAGAAAGCTGCACGCGTACAGCTCTGTTTATATGAAGTAGGCAGTAAAGTGCATTGTGATCTTTGCTTAGTTCCTTTCTATAGCCAAAAAAAAAAGTCCCATTCCATTAGTAAAGTTGGACAAGTGGGCTAATTAGTTTGAAAAATGTGGGTGTGCACAAGACGAGTTCACGATATTTGCAATTAACATTGACAGCTCTTCCCATCTGTCTATAGGTTTAATGCAAAAGTCAAATGTCAAGAGAAGCGCATATCGATCATAAATATTATGTACATTTTGTGTGGCTTACAGCTAGCGTGTGTTAATTGCCTGAAGCGACACCGTTTGAGGCACAAAAACTCGGGCAGGGGTACAATGTGCGGAAAAGCTCAGACAAAAATAAAAGACATACTTCCGCATCCACAAAAGACGCATTGAAAATGCAAACTATGAACCAAATCCATATTTAATGAACGCAACTTAAACACAAAAATAAATAAAACAAGCATTTTGTTCAAGTTTCCGTTGAATAACCTTCAACTTGAATTTTATGCTGAGCTGCAGTCGCGCCGCTAATGATCAGCAGCTGAATATAAACCATATTTAATGATATAGCAATGATCTGTGACGGTCGTGCAGCACATAATATCACATTAAATAATGGCAGACAGGTTCTTGAGCGTTGCATTTTAAACACCTTGGCTTCGCGGCCTTGCCGGAGATCTCGCACTTGGTCTTGGCCAGGCCTGAACTTGAATTCAAGTTGGCCGATACTGGCCAGAGTCGTTGAACTCTACACGAATTGAAAACATTAACGGAAACTGAAATCGAAATTGATTTTTGTTTAAACAACTAAGTGACAAATATTTTAATGCTTCTTCTTGTTTGCTCAACAGCTGCGTACATTAAACAATGCCGTCGCGACGATCCCAAGCTCGTGGACTGCTTCAGTGCTGCCCTGGAGCACCTGAAGCCCTATCTGGCCAGCGGCATACCAGAGATAGAGGTGGGTAGCCCTTCGGCCTGTACCATGTGGCATGCCCCATGCGCACATTTGCATTGCCAAACGAGTTGCAGTTGCATAAGGCACAAAATGGCAAATGCCAAATGCGGCGCTTGCGCAACGTTTCGCCAGTTGCCAGTTGCATGTGGCAGCTGCCACTCAAGTGCGGAAATTGTCTGTCTCGATTCGGTTTGCGATTGCAACAATTGTGGCACATTCATCGACTTTTCCTAACTGCCTCTCCCTCTTCTTTGCAGCTGCCGTCCGTGGAGCCCTTCAAGATGGACACGCTGGCTCTGCAGCTGACCGAAGGACCGCAGGGCTATAAGATAACGCTGAAGAATATGGAGGCCTTTGGCGCCAGCAACTATGAGGTGAAATCGTTAAAGCTCGGCGAGAATGGCGGTGAGCCCTTCAAGGCGCGCATTTTCATGCCAAAGCTGAAGATCGAGGCCAACTACACCAGCGCCGGCGTCCTGCTGATCATACCCGCCTCCGGCGGTGGCGATTTCCATGCCGTATTCAATGGCGTCACCGCCGATCTGACCGGCAAGACGTCCGCACGCGGCAAGTACTTGCACGTGGACTCGCTCAGCATAGTCCTGGATGTGGACAAGGTTACCATGAGCATCTCGCGCGCCTTCAACAACAATCGTATTCTGCGTAAGTGGCATGTAGATGCATCCTTAAAAGCTCTTATTTTTCTAAACATTTTCTGTTATATTTTTAGTGGAGGCTACCAATCTCTTCCTGCGCGACAACTCACAAATTGTCCTGGAGGCAATGCAGGCGCAGCTCCAGAAGAAGTTGGCCAACGAATTTGGCAAACTGGCCAATCAACTGCTCAAGCACGTTCCTATCGACCAGTTCTACGAGAATTAGTCAACCTATGATAAGGACTCTTAATTTTAAGTTTGGTTTTTAATTAATTGTAAAATACAAGTTATTGCTATGAACAAAGTATTAAACAATTTCCTTACATACTGTAAACAACTGACTTTACTCATCTGCCCTCTATATTTCCCTTCTTGGGGGTACGGGCAAACGGGTTTGTAATCGAAACAAAACTGGTAACTAGGCTGGGTCGCGAGATTTTACCATAAATTCAGCTGAAATACCAGGCGAACAGAAATGCACAGCAGGCAGACAAGCGATTTTCAAATGAAAATGTTAAGCTGCTGTTAACTAACATGCCTGCTACATCGACTGTTAAGTCGGCTGTCGAGGAGCAAATGCAAAATTAAGCTAAAATACCAGGCGAACAGAAATGCACAGAAGGTCGACAAAAAATTAGCGAAGAAAAAAATGTGTTGCATATACTCAAGGGGCACCGTTGGCATTCGTTGGCTGGCCACATTTGAACGAAAATTTGGCTGAAATACCAGGCGAACAGAAATGCCCAGCAGGTAGACAAGCGATTTTCAAATGAAAATGTTAAGCTGCTGTTAACTAACATGCCTGCTACATCGACTGTTAAGTCGGCTGTTGAGGAGCAAATGCAAAATTAAGCTAAAATACCAGGCGAACAGAAATGCACAGAAGGTCGACAAAAAATTAGCGAAGAAAAAAATGTGTTGCATACACTCAAGGGGCACCGTTGGCATTCGTTGGCTGGCCACATTTGAACGAAAATTTGGCTGAAATACCAGGCGAACAGAAATGCCCAGCAGGTAGACAATCGATTTTCAAATGAAAACGTTAAGCTGCTGTTAACTTACATGCCTGCTACATTGACTGTTAGGCTGTTAGGGGCACTTGCAAAATTCAGCTAAAACACCAGGCGAACAGAAATGCACAGACGGTCACCAACATTTTTTCGAATGAAAAATTTTGTTGCATACGCGCAAGGTTCGAAAATGTTAGTCTGCTGTTGACTAACATTAATGTTAGCTAGGCAGCGGTTAAGCAGCAGCCGCTGCTAATGTTAAAGGGGTGCTGCAAATACGGCTGTTAAAATCTTATAACTTAAATATCTCCGCTATTTTTCGTCCGATATCGGAGTGATATAACTCTTTCGACTCGTACGGACTAGGAACTTACGAATTAGCAATCCAAAGGACAAAATTCGTGTAAGCATCTGAAAAAAAATATAAAATAAAAGATCCGCCTGGTCGTTTTTTTAATGTTTCTTTTTATTAAATATGTAGAAGTATTTAGTTTTACAATTGTTCATCTTTAGTTATGTTCGTACACCTATGTACATACGAGTGGCTAATTAGGTTTTCCTTTTCATTTAATTGAATTCGAGTTGTTTTTGGGTGTTGTTGTTGTGGCATTAATGGGGGCATTAAAAATAAGTAGAAAGCAACAACCAATCCTAAGTCGTACGGTTCTAGTATTGGTCGAAAGTGCTCCAAATCTGCAGTTGGAGTAAGTGTAAGTATTAATCACTAACTATAAATAGCTATGCAACATTTAATAAAATGCTAACTAAAAATGTGAATTATCTATAAATTAAAAAAAAAACAATTCGCAAACTGCAATTTTTGAGAAAATTAAATTATTTGCCCAACAAGAGGTTAAATGGCCAAAATGCAAATCTAAAGATGTTATTTTCGTTTTTGTAAAACTAGGAATAAAGCTAATCAAAATGGAACTATTCCTGCCAAATGTGCAATTATACCTTTCACTTACCCCCCAATTGCAAACATATTTGCCTTGTACGAGTACTCTGTATATACAGTTTTATATATGGAGTTGTGTTGCTGATTTAGCTGTTGTTTCTCTACAAGTTTGTTGTTGTAATCCATTGTTATCATATTCCTATTTCATATCGAGAATTGCTCATCCAGAACAAGTTTCAAGTAAAAATCTATATAGTTATACATACATTTCATTTCTACAATGGAAAAATTCTACTATTTGAAATTATTTCTTGGGGGTTATTTTTGTATTATTTGTGAATTTGTTATGTATATCTTTTTGTTATGCTTTTAGTATTAAATTTGGTTTTTCTTTTTTATTATTTTAGTGAATTTTGATAATGGGTAATTTTGTTAAAATGTTTGGCCTGGAAAAAGTGCAGCTTGCCAAGGCTTATAAAAAAATATGTCCGTTTACTTACTGGCTCATATAAAAGTTGATCATTCTTGGGTATATCATTATATGTATGTCATAGACAGCTAGACTGTTTATATAAAAAATGCGCCGTATAAAATGCCTTAAACTTTGCGCTGTCTTTTGGTTTTTCATCTAGTTTTGGTTTTGTTGGAATGGTTATAGGTTAGTTATATATATATATATATATATTATATATAGTACGCTATCCATTAAATGTATGTCATATTAATATGAATTTTGATTTCAGATTTGTTGTCATCGCAGCCTTCTATTGAAGCCAATTGGTTGGAACTTGAACGTGAACATGAATGAGTTTAAGAATCGTGATAGAACAGAAGAACAATTGGAACAACCAATCGAATTTTGGAATTAAAACGATTCCATTTCCGCTACAAAATAAATTGTGTTCATTTTTTTTTTATTTTTTCTCACAATGAAATAAGCATTAAATATAATTTGTATAATAAACATAAGAATTGTTTTTTCCATTGTAATGCATAATTAAATAAAATGCTCGAGAGCTCGAATGCTATCCACGAATTTGTTAATTGTTTTTTTGATTTTTGTTTTTCTTTATATATAGACTCGTACGTAACTTGTGCCGATTGCGCGCTGTTTACAAAACTAAAGGTTCCTCGGTGTGTATGTATGTGTATGTGTGTGTGTGGTGTGGTGTGTCTGTGTGTGTGTGTAACTACAAAATATAATTATTTATGCTTTATAAGTATGTACGTGTATGTATAATATAAATTTATATATATATTTATATGTATAATTTATAGTTCTTACTTGACATCTGCCTTATAGCGTTTGCCTGTCCGTCCTCCCATGCTCACATCCTTGCTATCATTCTATGCTTTTTACAACAAATTACAAATGGGTTTTTCCTTTTTTTTCAGTGTATGCTTTAGCTAAGTCCTTAGCTTAGTTTACAATCTTTAGCTGTCGAAAAATTTTACAAATTTCTACTGCTCGCATGTATAGTATATATATAATGTATATTTCTTTAGGATTTAGTTAAATATGGTAATATTATTATTCAACGCAAGTTTAGTATGCACTTGTATTCGAGTGGCAAAATAAAATGTACAATTTAAAAAGTTTGTTATTTTTGTCTGCTTTTTGGCAGATTTGAAATTTGTTTTTGCGTTTTGCGAATCTAGCGGCCTTTCGAACTACCAGCAAAGTATTTTTATATAAAAACCAATTTCAGACAAATCCTTTTTACTTTGTGTTCATTTTTAAACTACGCTTTGCTTAAGTCATAGATGTTTCTTTTTGTATGCATTTTTATATAAGTTAAGTTACAATTGTTTACATTTGTTTTTTTTTTGCATTTAATTTTGTAAATTGTTTTTTGTCGGTTTACTCGAAAGTGTTTCACATGCGTGCAAAATGTTTTTACTGTAAAAACTAGCAATATATTTCTATATATATTGAGTATATGTATACACATACACATATTTTTATATTCATGTAGATAGCGCTAGTTGCGTTTGAAATTTCACTGTCCTGCTGGTTCTTCTTCTTCTTCTTTAATCTCTACACACATTTTATTTTACATATACAAATACATCGTATATCATATATAAGTATTTAAAATCTGCTTTGACTGCAAGTCATAATCGAGTGTAATACATATATAAATATGCACATATATACTTGCCTCTGTGTATGTGTGTGTGTGGGTGTTTTATATAAGAGCTTGTCTTAGGCTAACTACTACAGCTATGCAGCTTAACGCATGTGTAAGTGTGTGTGAGTGTGTGTTATACAATACTTCTTTAACTATGCAGAACTTGAGAATCTAAATACAGAGTTTTTGTTGAATTATGAATTATATTAATTAAAATTAATCAGTGCATTGCGCTCTGTAGACAGGCAGTTGATTAGTAAATAACTAAAAATATAAATAATCAAAATATACCCAAAAATACACAACTATAATACGAAAATTATTGCTGCGCCAACGTTTGAAATGCGCTCGGGGCATATGCATGCTCTCTGTGTGTGTGTGTGTGTGTGTATTTGGGAGTGTGTGGGAGAGTGTAAAGTCTGAAATTTACACAAAATTACATATGCTCAATGCTGGATTTTCATATATATACAAAAACACGTGTGTGTAAAAAAATATGTGTTAAACAATTTTAGTTTGCATTACAAATTTTGTGTGCTTAAAGAGCAAAACCGACAAAAAATAAACAAGTTAAATAAAATTATGCACAAATAAGGAATTTAAATTCGTTTTTTCAGTGTCGAATAAGGCGTCGAGAAATATTCTAAATGTATATATCAAAATGTACAAAAATTCTGACTTTTTACAACATTTTTGTGTGTGTGTGTTACATACATACAATACAAGCTTGGCAATTTACAAGTGTGTGTGCGTGTCGGTGTGTGTGTGTGTGTGTGTTCTAGCACAACGAATGCATTTCAAGCTGCGCAGTTTATATATCTTTAAAAAAATTAAAATACAACTAAAACAGCGAGCGTCAACATGGCTGCTGCCAGCGGCTTCACAACTGTAAGCAGATAGCGCGCAAGCAGTGCAACAGTGCAGCACTGCTTGCACGCACACTGCTTTCCGCACAGCAGCCGCGAGAGCTCAGCACGTGACGAGTTTTTACATAGAGAGAAATATTTATAATATTATTTATATGCATTATAAGAAAGGTGGGCTAACTAACAATGACTTAAAAGTGGATTTCGAATATATTTGCATTTATGGTATTAATTAATTTGTTTTACATTTGTAGGTTCTGGTTGAGAGTGAGTTGCTTGTTAAAAAAATATATCTATATATCTTTGAAAAATCGTTATAACTAAAAGAAACTTAAAAGAGAAATCATAAATCAGTAATCAGTTAAATCTTAGTGGCTAAACAGAAAAAGAGTTCGTTTCGACGGCCCGAAGAAGCGCGTTTCTACAATTCTATATATATAAATACAATGCGTGTATATGTGTGTGTGTGAAAGTGTGTCTGTGTGAGTGTGTGTGTGGGGGGCGCTTAAAACGAAACAATTTACAAAATACAAATATGAATGTATATATATATATAGTATGTATATAGACATATGTATAGAGCATGCTTTAATTGCTACAATGCATGCGTATTTTCTTTATATGTGTATATATATATATATGTAAATGTATGTGAGTGTGTGTCTTCTTTGAATTTGGGTATGTGTGTGTGTGTTTTTTTTTAACAATATTTTGTTTTTGTTTACAAGCAATTTACAAACAAATGTTCGATTAAAATTAATGAGAATTTTACAAAACAGTTTTGAATTTTACAAGTGAACAAATTGACAAAAAAAATAAATTTAATAATTATTACATTGTTTTACATGGTTTCAGTTTTTGTTTTTTTTTGTTGTTTGTTTTTTTTTGTACAAAATTTTACATAGCGCAAAAGCGACGTGAAATTGTTGCAAAACGCAACGCTAAAGAGTTCATAATTGTGTGTGTGTGTGTGTGTGTGTTGGTGTGCGTAAGTGTGTGTGTGTGTGTGTGTGCTGCTGGCTTTTATATAACGAAGTTCTTTACACATATTGAATTTGTTTGCTCTTTAGCCTACATGCTACATTTAAGTTGTTCATTATGTTGTATTGTATATTTTATAATATTTATATATATATATATATTTATATGTATGTTTGAAATGGTTGCAGTTAAATTCTATGCTTACTTTCTTCTTCTTCATGTGCTCTTCAATCTGTTCTGTTTCGCAACGGAACGTCACGCGCTTTTGTTTAAATAATCAAATTTACAGTCGACTTGCTTAAACATTTACAAATTATTTTGTTTTTCTTTTTTTTTTCTTGAAAAGTTGTTACATCGATAATGTACGCAAACATGATTTTCTTTAGTTTTTCCATTTTCTTTGCTCGATTTTTTATTTCGATAGCTTTTCTTTTCACATATTTTCTGTGACGCAACATTTACAAATAAAAAAAAAATTGATCGCGCAGAATTTCGCGCACTTGTTGCTTTTATAGAGTTTGCGTTTCTCTCAGTGTATGCTTGTGTGTGTGTCAGTGTGTGTTAGTATTACGCACTTTACAAAAGCGTTTAACGATCATATTTTGTTTCTTTTTCTTTTGTGTTTTGTTACAATTGAATATACAATTTATCGATTGCTCCACAAGTTGGAGTCGATCTCCGAGACCCGTTCGTGGGCTGAATTTAAATCATTTTTGTTTTGTTTTGTTGTGTGTCTGCAGTTTTGTTGTTGTTCTGCGTTTTGTTTATAAATAGATTACATTAGATTTATTTTTATTATAATTAGTATTATTATTATTATGTATATTTTTTTTATAATATTTATAGTAAGCATTCGCTTTGCTTTTAATGCTCTCTCTCCTTCATCCAAATACTAAAAACTAAAATTCGATAACGCGCCTCGCAATTCGACACCTTACAACACTCCATTGGCTGTTGTGGGCGGCCCGATGGGGCCGAGCCCGCCGACCACCACAGTGCCGGACGACTCCGAGCTGGCTGGCGATGTGGGCTCGGCCATCGAGATGCCGCCATTCTCCTGCACGGCACAAATGCTGGGCGATGCAATGCTGTTGGTGGTGGTTGTGGTAACTGCGCCGGCGGCCACCATCGACGTGGAGGAGGGCGCGCCACTCGCTCCGGTTCCGGCTGCAGCGCTGTTTGCTGTGGTTGTGGTTGCTGTGCTGGCACCGCTGGCGATGCCAGCGCTGGCCGTGGCAGCGGCTATGGGATTGGTTATCTTCATGTAGTACTTCTCCAGCTTGGCATTGATGTGCTTGCCGTAGGTGTATTTGCGCAAGGCGGCCATGTGGGGTCGTATCTTGGTCATCAGCTTCTTCAGCTGCGTCGGCTCCGAGACGTCAATCATCTTCTGCACCACATAGTTGGCATACTGATCCTTCATCATGACGTGCAAGGCACTGCAGGGTGGGAGAGAGAGAGAGAGAGAGTTGGTTCCAATTGATTGGTAGGGTATTCTATTTCGGATACTCACTTGTCATTGAATGTGCACACCTCATCGATGAGGCCGGTGCGCTCGCCGCGCGTGGCATGTGTCACACACTTCTCCACCACGTTCGAGGCGAACTTGTGCTGTGATAACACGAGCACCTTGCCGCGCACACTATTAATCAGTATCGATTTGTCCTCCTGTTTGCCGTGCTCTGCAATAGAAATGAGAAAGGGGATCGTTAACACTATCAACATTTAAAACTACGCCAAGAAATGCATTCTAAACATTTATAACATGGGCGGGCTTATCGTAAATATTTATCAGCCAGGATATTATTTTGTTTACGATTTGACCTCAAAAACAGTTCTCCTTTATAATTAACAATGCAATTTTTTTAAAATTATTTTTTTCCTTTTGAAGTTTAATATATTGTCCTAAAAATCGAAGACATCTAAGCAAACGAAGTTCGATCTGCTCGATTCAGAAACATGTTCGAGCTGCAAGTGCATGTCGAACGGCTCAAACCGAACACATTTGAGTCTCAGCTAGTTCGAACGAAATAATTGTTCGAGAATCAGAAACTGAACCGATTTCTACGATGAATGCCGTTTTGGTCATGGTTGGTCAAAAAATTGTTATTATTTAAATAAATAATTTGCAAATATGTCATCTCGAATTGTTTTGTCCTTGTTAAACTCACCTAGAACATGTTGTATGACATAGTTGCCATATTGGTCTTGGATCAAGTTCTCGGTGTGCTCATGCAGTTCATCCAAAATGGGCGTGGTCTGCTCGGCAGTGCAGTGCTCGAGGATGCGTTGAATGACCCGGCAGCCGTAGGGATGTGTGCTCAGCGAATAGACCTGACCCTTGAACGCATTGATGACAAATTGCAGGGCAACGGGATCGACGCATTCGATGCACTTCTGTACGACATGGTTGCCATTCTGGTCCTTGACACACTTGAGGACGTGTCCGTCCAGCTCGTGAACGATCTCCTGTTGCTGCTCGGGCGAGATGCTCTCGAGCGCCTTCTGGATCACGCGACAGCCGTACATCTGGAGCGCCAGCTGCAGCACATGACCCTTGACTTGCATGCCCAGCGTGTTCTTTTGCTCCGGAGTGCCGAATTCAAAGAACTTCTGTATGACATAGTTGCCAAAGACGTCCGTCATCAGGCTGTAGGCGGCGCCCAGTATCTCATTGAAGACCATCTGCTTCTCGGCGGCTGTGGCACGTTCCAGTTTTTGTTGGATGAACCGCGAGCCGTGCTGATCCTGCGAGAACTCGACAATGTGATTGGTCAGATCGCGCAGCTGCAAGTTCGGATAGCGCTGATTCCTGAAATCCTCCAGCAGTCGTGATCTGCCCGGCTGTGGCGCACCAGCTGCCCCAGCAGCGGCAGCTGCCACAGCAGCTGCGGCGGCCGCCTGCCGCGAATTCGCCACGGCAGCGGCCACGGCCGCGGGCGTGGTGCCCGGCAGGGCCAGGTGATTCGAGAAGAGCGAACTGTTCGAGCCAAACATATTGTTGGCCGCAGCCGCAACGGCCGCTGCCGCTGACGCCGCCGGCAGACCCACTGCCATCTGCTGGCGCTGGCGCGACTCGGCACCAGGCGCACGATTGCCGCCCATCAGGCACGACTGAGCCGTCGGCGGCGGTGTCAGCGGTGCGCCCAACGGACTGGCCGAGGCATTTACCGCCGCTGCGCCAAGCGATCCATACGCGCTCGCATTCGACATGGCGCCGGGCCACTTAGCGCGTGCTGCGGCCGCAGCTGCTGCTGCAGCGGCTTGAGCCACGCTGCTGTTGACCGCATTCGCGGCGGCGGCGGCGGCGACGCTGCTTGTGGTGTAGTCCATGGCCGAGGGGCTGAAGGCGGATGTGGTGCGATCGAACGAGTCGCGACGACCGGTCAACGAGTTTGTGTTCAATGCCAGGCCTGTGGAGGAGAGGAGCAGATGAAAAATACTTAAATACTGTGTAGGATATGTAAAGCAGATAGATAAAGAGATCGTGATACAGAGAGAGTAGAGAGCTGGAACGGATCTTAGTATTAAGACTATAAGATCAGGTTCGAGCTTGGTATTTATATATTTGAACTAAGCTCTGAGCCGAAAGGAGGAAATTGGATTTTCGCTGTGAGCTGAAACCATTTCTAATGTTCGAAATGGTCAACCAGATATATTTCAGTGTTGTAAAATGCTAAAGCCCCACCAACAGCTTAACTATAACTATGCTCTTTTCATATTAAACAACCACTAAAAAAAGGCAATTGCAATGGATGGCAGCAAAGCTGAAGCCAATTTCCAACAGCTTGTCCATTCGATGTCTCAATTTACTAGCTGAGCAAATCCAAGTGGGTCAACAGAAAGCGACAGAGAGATACATTCCACAGAGAGAGAGAGAGAGAGAGAGAGAGCACAACTTAAGGCAGAGTATGCGCTATTTTGTAATTAATCGAGTTACGGTCGGGCTAGTGTAGGGTGCTCGTAAACTTAATTGCCTACTTTTAGGGCGCAGCTGTGGCTCAGTTTGATGCGGCTCAGTAACGAGAAAGGGGGAGAGAGGGGAAGAAGGGCAGAGATAGCTGCCCACTTACATGTTTAACTAGCGGGGAGTAAGTGTAGTACTCGTAATGTCAACCATTAAGGAAGCACATATGCGCTCCAAGAGTCACATAGCAAAGCTCTAGGGATATGTAAAAGGATATAGAGAGAAAGAGAGAGAGAGAGACACACACATACACAGGGGAGACGCTTTAAGCTCATATAACAACAGAGGCAAGAGTAGATGGTGGCGGGAGTGCTGCCGACTTGATGGATGCTGTAATATGTCACTGGCATTGATTTCCAGAGCAGAGGAGCAGAGCTAGAGGGAATGCCCAGGGGCAGAATTTATAGGCTAAATGAAAAAAAGTGAAAGTTTTGCTCCTGCCAGAATGCAATCCCGTTTACAACCGACAACTTACAACTTGAGCCGCGGCGCAGGCAACTTTGCGTCCTAATGAATTCGTTGCCTGCCGTCTGTTGCACATGCCCCAAAAAGTATGCAGCAGTAAATGCTTGCGGCAAACCATGCAACACGCAACTTAGCCATACGGCGCCTGGAGCAAGGCGTCAACTGCGAAAATTAATTGCACAAATTTCTATAAATTTGCCCTTGGCGTGGGCTTCAAAAGAGCCATAAAAATAGCAAGCGGCAGCGATTGCCGCCTCCTAATGAGAGGCATACATATATATATATATATATATATTTAGCTATAAAGTTCAGCAAGTTTTGCAGTCTAAACGAAGCGCTAGAGAATTACAAAGATTATATCTAAAATGGCGTGAAAATTGGTAAAGTTTAAGAACTTGCGCTATAAAGAGTTAAGCGGATGTTAGAAGCTAGAAATATAATTATATTTGTTTAACAGTGTTTCCAAAATAATTCAGTGTTGGAGAAGGGCGTAGACGTGAAGTGAGTGCTATAGAGTGTTGTAAGTTGTGCTAATTAAAGCCAAGGTTTTATTTGAGTAAAGATTAAAATGCTATGTGATCCTTGCATCAGTTTAATGTAATGTTGTGAAATATAAGTGTTGTAATTGTCTAATGACATCCTGAATTAATTTACGAAAAGCTCAAAACATATTTCAAACAAATTGTTTTGAATGACAAGTGAATTTTTAGTCAATTATATACAATGTTGTAAAATTTAAATAGAAATTCTTGTTCACTATTAAAACTCGACAATTTAAATATCCTCTTAAATGCTTTCTCACTTTCGCGTTTTCTCCTTTTGCTTTTCTGCATTTCAAGACAAAATTCTAATTACAACAACAAGAAGCGAGTGAAGGAAATGTAAATTCCATAGTGTTGCCATGCAGCCAGTGTTGTAAAATACAATGCTTAATAAATGACATCAACATTTGAGCGAACCGCCGACGCGTCTGGCACAAACTTTTAATTTCTGCATTTAAATTGCAACTAATTTGGCGCACTTCAGAGACGCGACTGCTAAATTCCATTTCAAATGCAGGCAATGAACATGCCAGGGCAGCAGTGAAGGGGTGGAGGGAGGGGGGGGGGGAGTAGTTGGGTTGTGTTGGTTAAAAGGCGGGCTGGAATGGATTATGTAGTACAAACAATTTGCGTCAATGAAAGTGTCGAGTGGGCGGCCAGCAAAAGAGTGTGAACCAGGCAGAAGGTGGGAGCTGGAGTGAACACCTCTTCTGGCTGGATGTTTGCCAGTCTCTGTTTATTTTATTTGCTCTGCCCCAGCCACGCCCCCGTTCAGTATTTGGTGTGCTGCGTGGCAGTTGCAACAATTTAAAAGGGAATTATTCATGCAATTTGCGTGCGTGGGGGTATAGAGAGAGACAGAGTGGGATGGGAGAGAAAGAGACAGGCAAGTCGAGTATCGACAGTCGAAAACAGTCGTAATAATTAAGAGCGGCAACTACCTATCTTCTGCAGTCGCCCCGCTTGGACCACAGTCCCAACATCTAATGCTTCGGCCCATGTCTGACACTGCTCGCTGCCCTCCCCACGCCCACACTTACACACTCCCCCGTCTGTCTATCTCTCTGGTGGGCGAGTGTGTTGCCTTTGCAAGGACACTTTGTCAAATGAAACTGCAGCATGCCACACACAACACACACACACACACACATATGTTGGGGGCATTAAAAAGACGCCCCCGTTTATTGCAGGCGACATTTTGTGGTTTTTGCACACGTTCCACATATGAGCAGAGACAGATGCCACCTCATAGACACGCCCACATCCACCAGATGCCGCTGCTCAGCCTAATGTAATCATTTTATGAATTATAAATACACACACGTGTGCCGACGCGCACACACACACACACACACAGGAACTAAAAAAGAAAACGCATTAAGTAAAATGTCTCGAGTTATTTAAATGCCCGGAAACTATTGCAAGTGCGACTAAGGAGCTGGCAAGTTTGTAAACGTCCTGAAGTATGCTATGAAAAAAAGACTCAAAACAGTGTTGAGCGCGAGCTACACAAAAAAGTAATTAGTGTTGGACAAGCGCGCATAAAAACTCCAGCTGAGTTGTGGCATGTAAAGCTGTTACGCAAGACAACAATTTGAATGCTACTCGAGAGATATCATTTCATCCTACAGAGTTGGAACAATAGGGCAAAGAGTGTACTCCAAATATATATGTTTACACATACATATATATAATAGAAAATCCTCTCAAATCTAGCATATATCACAGCTGTATATGAATTTGTAAACGATGATACGCTAACAGATCTGTTGTCATCTCTTTCGGCTGCACAAAAAAACTTGGGTGTTCGCTCTAGGCAGCTTTCACTGTATTTAGAGTTCACATATTGCAACAGGAGCCCTCAATATGATCAGTTTTCAGCTGAATTTTGCTGATCTATTTGTAGTGCTCGATAAATGGATATTCAAGCAATCGATAAGAAAGTCGCTGGTTCGAATCCTCGGCTAGGGCAATACATTTACATTTACATACATCCTTAACCCTCGGTTAAGTTTAACTGACTTAAGTGTGCCACACGTGCGTCACACCCCCCACTTCTGGACGCCCCCCGACGCCCTCCTACTGCGTGCCATTGAGTGACGCCTGACAATCAGTCAAAAATCAATTAAGTGCATTTGTCATTGCGCTCTTCTTGACATGCATTGGATCCCAACCAGTCCAATTCAAACCAAACCCAGCCGATTGCGAATTGTATGTCAGCGTGTGTCTCGAGCCGCTGCTCTTGAGCAACCCACACACACCCAAACACACACCCGCGCACACACACACATGCTGCAGCACAACTCAATTGCAATTAGCACTAAAGCAAGTGAGTCGCTTCTCAATTTCATAGCTTCCTCCCTCCACCTGCAGCATCCTCTTACGAAATGGCAGGCTCGTTTACCGAGTAACCCCACGCACCCCGCCTTGTAGCCCGCACAAATCCTCCACTCATTACCGTAGTGCTGCAATCGATGCGCCAAGACAACAATTGTAAACCTCATAGCCAAGTCACGAGTCACAGGCACAGGCACAGGCACAGCCAAGGGCTTGGCATTCGCCCCCTTTAACCAGCCCTGCCACATGCCACCCTCCCCCACACCCTTAAAGCCCAAAGCCATGTTCTGCTGCCTGGACTCCTGGCCTGCGTGCAATGTCAAAAAGCTTTTTAATGGAGATTATATTGTTTTAAGTGGCTGCGCAGCGGCTCAACCCAACCCAGGCCCCTTTTGAGTCTGTGCCCAGACAAGCTGCAATTACAAACGTTAATGCGCACACACATATGAAACACAGGGGAGGGGAGGGCAGGGAGGCAAAGCGCACACAACTTGACTTTGCAACCGCCAAACCATTTGGCCGTGCCTTGCAACAATGAGGAGGGCCGGCGGACGGGCGGGGGCGCGGGTTGTGCACAGTTGTCGGAAGGGCTTCGCCGGGCTGACTTTGGGTTTGCCTTTGCCTCTTTGCATTTGCCTGGCAGCCTGGCCATGCCCACAAATTATTATGTACACCTTTCACATGTTGGCAACATGTGATTGCATTTGGGGGAAAGTGAAAGCCAGCAACAACAGCAACACAAGAGACAAAGCCAATGCCAAAACCACTTTACGTAAACTCTCGCTTGCATGCTCCTTTCCGCTCACCCCCCCACTCTTACCCACTCTCGTGTATTGCACAGGGCGCACATTGTTGCTGCTGGTGTTGTTATTGTTATCCCTGTTGTTGTTATCCTGCCTGCTGCTGGCTTTTGTGCAAATGAATTCGTTTATTTTGTAAAATGTCAATTGCTGTTGGGCCACAGACGAGCTGCAGCAGCATCTGGAATTGCGTGGCGCGCGGGTGGTCGAGGAGGGAGCGAGTGGCAAGGAAGCAATGGCAGCTTTTGAATGATTTTGTGCCACATGCAGCAGCAGCAGCAGCAGCAACAGCAGCAACTTGTTTGACACTTGCCGCAAAGGCGAACAGCTACTGTATGTAGCATTGCGAGAGGGAGGTGGAGAGAGAGAGAGAAAGAGGGGTAGACTAGGCGACTGCTGCACTTTGCGCTTAATGAAATTCCCAATGACGTGTACAACATGGCGTATGCGTAACGCTGTTATGTAAGCGACACGCTCCAAACACAATTGGATAGACACAAGCATTAGTTAAAGTAAATACAATTTAGTAAAGTATTATAAATAATTAAGCATGCGGAATAGCTATACATATTACAAAAGAGCTAGTCCTGACTGAATGGTGATCAAGCTGAAACACAAGCTACGCCTTTGAGCAGAAACTGAGCACTAAGACAAAGCCATGGAATATTTGAAAAAGGGGCGTCAAAGTTTGTATGAAAACCATCAACAACAACGCAGCCCAATAAGTGTGCTTTACAAAAGTGCCATCAGGCGCTTGCGTGTCTTAAATGTCTGAGCGTCGAACTAGCAAACGAAAAGTTGCCGGTTCAAACTTCACACTAATTAAAAATTTTGATATTTGTTTGTTTAATTTGATTTTAGTGATTATAGCTGACCACAGGGTAGTTTTTTAGTATGCATATACAAAATACTATTATTCATTAAATACCTAAATCAGTTACAGCAATTACAGGGTATTTTTCTATATCAGGCCGCACAACCTAATTTTCAAAGGCTCGATAAGATAAATGGGATTCGCTAAGATATCTGGTAGAAAACCAGAAAGTCTGATATATGCCAACCTGCATCCAAACTGAGAGCTAAGATTGCCTATTGACTCGGCTTTGAAAGCCGATAAAGTTTATATGCACATACTTCGTGACACGCATTATAATGCCCACTTGCCTGCTTATTACAGGGTATACCGCATGCATAATAAGTGAGAATTGTAGTCATACGTCAAGGGAGATGCGTCAGCGAAATACGGAAACACAACAAAAAAAGAACATTTCGAGGAAAAATGAGGAAAAATCTTCATTTAACGTCCTACATGAAGGAAAATTAATTAACGAATTAATGTGCAAGTTGAGCCATTAACCGGTTAAGTGAGTTAACGGTGGAAAATGTTGAAAATGTGTTTGCGGCAAACGGGGAATTGAGAAATGGAAATTGGAATTCAAAATGGAGTTTTAATTTTCTCCCGCTCATTAAGCACCATTCCGCGTGGTCAAATTGATTTTTCCTTCAACTCGCAATGCGCTCGCTTCGTAACCAATAATTGAATAAACGCTTAAATGCCGCGACTCTCAAGTTTGTGCAACACAAATATCGTCGAGCTGAATTTGTGGGCGCCACAATGCCGGGTAACATTATCCGAATAAAAAAACTATTCTACAGCTGGAAAATTATAACTTTTCATTGCTTCGACCGAGCAACATTTTCAGCAGCTTTTGTATAATAGAATATGCCAGGAGAGAGTCGGGGCGAAGGCGGAGTTGTGGCAGCGCCTGCAGACAGTCACAAAATGGTTTGTTTGAGCGCAAAAGGGGTGGTGGTTGGTGGTTGGTGGGTGCCTATGTACGAAATGCTATACGAGTAAACTCCTGCGAAAGTGTAAACTTTCATTGCCTGACTGCCGTTATTAATTATAATTTGAAATTCTATAAATTTACAACAATTGCCAGCAACAGCAGCAGCAACAAAGCCAACAACAACAACAAATACAAATACAGCTTTTTGCAGAGGCCGTCAACTTTTTGCGTTGCCAAGTTTCAAGCTTCTGGTTACCAAGCCACGCCCCCGCCGCCGCCCACGGCCCACCCCAACAACAGACCCAATTCCTTTAGCTCATATTGCAAATGTTATTTTTGAGCACAAAAACTAAACAGAAAATACACTCAACACTTGCACACACACACGGACGCACACAAGCACACGCACACTCACACAGATATGTATATGTATACAAGAGTGTTGCGCGTGTTGTGTTTATGCCCTGTTAGTTTACATGAATTCAGAATACATAAACATAGTTGCTACCAAAAAATAACTAAAAGTGCGCTCTACTTGAAAGTGCTCGACTAGGGGATACCCTGCACCCTAACTAGAATAGCTTAACTGAACAATATACATAAAGATTTTTAAAGGTCAGTAAAGAGAGAGAGACAGAGAAGGAGGGAGAGTGAGAGAGAGAGGGAGGGAGAGAGAGGAAAAGGGAGAGAGAGAAAGGGAAGAGAGAGAGGGAGAAAGAGACTACACATATCGATAAACGATGACAATATGCAAAATGTGACTTGTCTAATTGCGCAATAAGCCTAAACACGATATTCGCACACATAAACGAATGTTTTGTATCATTTGTAAAGTGAAGTTTCTTTTTGGCGCTTTACAGTCAAGTCGAGCACTTTCACCCACACACATTTACACACACATATACACACTCTTATATTGCATGATTCAGTCGACGGCTGACAGAGTTAGTTGCATGGTAAGGATAACACACACGTTGTTGCAGCTCCAGTTGTTGTTGTTGTTGTTGTTGCTACTGCTACTGTTGCAGCATTTGGGCAATAATAACATTTTGCGTGCTTGCATGCGATTGCTTTCAGTCTGTTTTCTTTTTCTGTTATTGTTTTCCCTCCTCTTTTTTTTTAGTGTGCATTAGATATTTATGAAAAGCAAGAAAATCTACTGACAAAAACAGTTGGCGTTTCGCTAATTTGGTCTCTGGGACAGCACAAACTGTTCTTCATGCCCTGTAAAGCAGGCTTTACTAAAGCTTGTAGATAAGTGGATCAGTAGATACAGTTAAGTGGGGCTTATGATAAGCGAAAGGTGCAAGAAATAGTCAGGCCGAGTCTACATTGAAGTATTAATAATTAATTATTTTAAATGGATTAGCCTGAGATTCGAACCGGAACCTTCACTTAAATAGCATCAATATTTAAAATTTAAATATAAAATAATTTATATAATTTGTATGATATTCTGAACATTTATTTTATATATTTTTTACAGTTTTGGAAAGTACCGTAAAAAGCTGACGCCTCTGTGCCGTTTCTTGAGATATTCCCAAATCCCTTACAACATAATCCATTGATATTGTAAAGTAGACAATCGAAAGAGTTATCATTTTTATCCTTAAATCTCTTTTCGCCAATTGTAATCTCTATGTTTATCACTTCTTTTGCCACACAACTAATATGCCTCACAATAGCATGTGTAGCGCACACACAGACACGCAAAATAATAGAAATGAAATTTGAAATTATAAATTGCATTATATTGTTATGGCATGAATAATATGCTGACAAGTTGTAGAGGAGGAGGAGGAGGCGGAGGAGGGACCTGAATAGCGCCCCAAGCCAGAAATGCGTCAAGTGAAAGTCTAGCTGAACGTTTCGTTATAATTGCTATATACACATAGATAAAATATAGTATGGTTTGGTGTTTTCTTTATATGTATATCTGCCGCGCTCTGCGAGCTGTGGGCTATGTTATGGAATGTTAGATAGGTAAATGGCCTGAGACCCGTGTGGGATAATGGCTAGATATATCTATTTAAGCTTATTTATACATAAACAATTTACAAATTGAGTTTCTGTGAGTTGGACTTGGATATGATCTGGGTGGATTATGGCTTACCTCCGACACTGGAACCGTTCTGCTGTGAGTAGAGATTCTGTTGGGCCGTCTGCGGCTGCGGTTGATACAGCTGTGGGCCCTGGGGCGGCGGCGGACCGGCACGTGCTGCGCCCGGTGGCACCGCCAACACGGGGGCGGGGCTAACCAGACGCATGGGCGTGCCGGTGCGTGGTCCCATCACGAGCGAGCCGCTCTGATCGAAGAAGGCCGGTATGACCTTGAGGAGTTCATCGATTTCGATATCGATTTCGATTTTTATACAGTTTTTTTTTACAGGGTTAGCATTTGATTGTTGGTTTTTGTATTTTAAGGTTATGAAGCATTTGTTTTTGATGTAGAAAAAGAAAAGAAGAGAAAAATACAACGATTTAGGTCAAGTTGTAGGTTAACTATACAAATATATATATATATATATATATATATATATATATATATATATATATGTATATATATGTAATGTAAATGTGTTTATATATATATTGAACGTAAAATGCGTTAAATGTGTACAAACAATTTACACAGAATTTTACAATTTCCCCCCTTCCACATATATGTACAATTGATGCTACTCTGTCTTCGTTAAAGCCCCTGCCCGGAACGTGTGGCTCACCTGATACGGCTGATTCTCGGCGCCCTGCTGCGAGGGCGTCAGGGGGCGGCGGGGCTGTGTGCCCTGCTGTGGTATCAGATTCGGATACATGCCCCACGGCGCGGCAACGCCATAATATGGGGCCATTTGAGCGGCAGAAATCATGCTCAGATACGGCGTCGCCTCCTGTCCGGGATTGATGACATACGGGGCCGCCTGCTGTGCTGCATATGCCGCATTCTGTTGCGCCTGTTGTGCGGCCAAAAACTGTTGCGACGCAGCCGCCATTTGCATCTGTTGCTGCTGCTGCTGCTGCTGCGAGGCCTGCATTGAGCCATTGGGTGGTGCTCCACCGGCTGCGGCCGCTGCACTTGCTGCCGATGTGGCCGCAGCGGCCGCAGCCGCTAGACCTGGATTCTGTGAGCGAAAAAGTTGCTGCAAGCGCGGGAGAGGGAGAGAGTGAGAGAGAATTATATAATTAGTTAATCGTTCAGGACTTTTGTAAGAGATGTCCAAGTGTTCGGGCTAATGCTGTAAGTACTGTTCATTATTTGGGAAAAGTTCGCAATTTGGTTACGTAATGTAAAGGAAGACATCTCTGATTCCAAATGTATATAATAAACCTAGATATTTGATCAGTGTTATCAATTAGCTTGTTTAATTTCGGCATCTGAAATTAGTTTTAAATTAGATTTAAGCTATCGTTAATATGTTTATTAGCCTAGTTTCAGCGTCTGATCTACATATTCGAATTATTGTTTTTTTACATTTTATTTATTTACACTCTGTCTTAAGACATTAAGTTAATTTAGTTAAAATGAATTATTTAGCTAGGTGTATACTTATTTGAGTTCCTCTGCTCCACTGCTTAAACAAGTCCATTAACAAAAAATAAATTTCCTTGGTCATTAAAACAACTTCCAGCTCATTTTCAATTAAAGTATGAAAAATGTCTTGCATTTTCCCGACTTTTCATGTCAACTTTAAGACTCGAGTTGTATCTTCTTTCAGTTGTCCTTGTGCTACGAGTCATGTTATCGTTTGCAAATGCTGTTGTCACCCACACACAAGGTACCCTAATGCCAATTGGGTCTGGTCTGGTTTATTTTCCAAGAAAATCTGTGTCGCATAATAGGACGCAACAGTCGTGTCATATTGCATTTTCTCGTAACAGGTCCTTTAATAACTAAGCCGTTGCGAGGCAGCCGCTGTTCGTGTTGTTCTAGCAGTGGAAACATGATCAAGTGTTCTCAATTGGAAAATTAAATCAAATCCAATCAAATCAGCATGTGATATCCACTCTCAGCGCACTGGGGAAGCAGGGAAACCAGAATACCTTTATATGCCGAGTATGCAGGAAAAGTTGGGGAGAGGAAAAAAAAAACAACATGGCAACGCATGAGTGACTGATTTTCTCCTTTTTTTCCCTTTTTTTTATCCTGCAATGTCTGCTGCAGTGTTGTCATATCAGTGCCAACAACAACAACAACAAGACCCACTCAAAGCTCGAGAAGAGGCATAGAAAAAGCTGTGCGTAAAAGGTGGAAAAAAGTGTGGCACTTGTGTGTGTATGTGTGTGCGTGTGTGTGATTTACAGCGTGGTTTACAGTGGCTTTAAGTGGCGCAATTTAAAATTGGGGCAGCTGCACAGCAGTTGCAACTAATGAAAAGCCACTTGACAAGCTGGCATGACCAATTGCAGACGGCACTTCAAATCGAAAAATCATCGAAACGCTTTGTGCAAAAAAACAGTGTTGGTAAATAGTTCCAAAGCGCAGACTGTACTTCAAAAAAAAAGAAGCAGTTAAGCTTTAGCAGGCCAAGAGCTGTTTGAACTAACAAAGGACCCGGTACAAGAGATGTGTAAAACTAATTTGGTTTAAAAATTCATAAGCTCGATTTTAACGTTTGGCTGTTTGGCCGTGTGGCATTGCGAATACCTTTTGATGTGTTCGGCCATAACCTCACAAAGTGCCGTCTTTTTTTATTTTAGCATCTTCCATTGGGGAGTTCTCTGTCAATTGCTTACACGCGAGCATTGCGAGTATTGAAGTAAAACAAAGCGCAAAGTACACAGAGTATAGCATCAATTTGTTTTAGGCAACAGCAGGAACAGTGGGAAGCAGGGACAGTGGGGAGCAGCTGCTGTGGGGAGCAGCGAAATGAGCAGCCAGAAGCGGGAGGAATGAGGAATCAATGTGAATTATTGATGAATGGCGCAGCGGCAGTCGCAGAATAAAAACGGAAACGAAACTGAAATAATAATACACAGGCACACTCTCGCAACACTCACACACACACACACACACACACTTACGCACACTTGAGCACGCAGCGATATAAAGGCAAACATCAGGCTGCATACGTTGAGGCGCGTGATGCGAAACTCTCTTTCCCGGCATAAAATAATAATCATCCAGCAAATAAACGCTGAAATCTGAACCTTGCCCCGCAACCTACCCTCCCCCTCCCGCACACGCCAGCACTTTGACGCCGTTATTAAAAGCGAAATTGCAAATACACAACAAAAGCAAAAGGAAAAAAAGCAAAGAAGAAGAAAGTAAAGAATAAATATTAAAAAATTTCAGGCGAATTGCTTTTGATTCTAGGGTCGCCAAGTTACGCAAGTTGGCAGCACTCTGGCAACGTCAGCTCTCGCTCTTGCACAGTGTGACCAGTTACACAATTGCTGATTATATGCAGCACTGTCTACAGTCCTTACCTTCCAACCCTCTGCAGCTAATGCTACTGACATATTACACCATGTTCTCCCTCTTTCCCCTCCTTCTTTCTCTCTCTTTCTTTCTAGTTCTTGTGATTTATGCAAATCGTCGTCCAGTGCGTAATTTACAATGCACAAACACATCACAAAACGCATCAACTTTATCGGGTTGCGAGCGTATTATGTGGCCTATATATTATAAAGCCATACTTTAGCGGCCATATAATTAGAATACTTCTGTTTTTATAAAGCCCAGCATTTAGTAAAACTTAATTTTGTATATTATTTAAAGTTAATGTATAAATATATATAAATAATTAGAATACTTTTTATTTAAGACCGTTCCTAATTACATGGCCAGCACTGTAGCATAAAGCAGCAATACTTCATTATTCAGCAGTTGATTTATATTTATATAGCTGAAGCGTGTCCCTGTTTGGTTAGTTCGTTTTTGCGCACTGAAAGTGCTGTCAACTCTGGCCAGAGAAGTATCAACAAGTTTCTCGCTGCTCGTTTGCGTGGCTTCCTTTGCATGCCCTTGTAATTTGTGAGCGAGCCCCTGCTACCCCCTGGGCTGGACATTTTTTTCTTGCTATATTTTTATTTCATTTCATTTGCGCATTACATTACATTTGCCCAGGTCCCGACTTAATAAGCTCCCAGGTGTACAATTTTGAGCGAGTCGCTCGACTCGTAATGGAAATTATAGCTGATGTCATACACAGGGGAGCCCCACCCGCTTCCACGCCTCGAGTGAAAGTGAGTCAACTACCGGCGCAGCCTGCCACGTCCACTGCAACCCAACCCTAGCATTTGCTACCCGCGTTTACTTGTTGCAAGTGGGTCGTCGCATAACAACAACAAAAAACTTTGGAGTCTCTTAATGTTGTTTTTCCACTATTTGCCTGAGTGGGTTAGTTGTTGTTGCTGCTGCCCGAGGCGCAGCAGGTGGAGTTGGCCCAACTGCTAGTTGATTTATAATTATGGGACAGGGAGCGCACGACTACCATGAAAACAACTCCAACTCGAATACAACTACAAATGCCATGCCATTTCCATTTCCATTTCCCTTTCCCTTTCAAGTTTCAAGTGTGCTACAAAAAAGTTCTTTTCGCCGCATTTTATTGCATTCCTTTTGGCTAATTGACACAGTTTTTATGCGTACTCAAGTTTGAATCTCAGTTCGAGATTATATTTTAATTACGCTTATTGAATCTTTGTTGCTTAACTGATTGGAGTACAGTAAAGTTTCCAATTAACATCAATCAAGTACCCTGTAAGCACATACTATTGAGCGTGCTTGAACCTAGCATCTAATTTCGTAATCGCAAAATTAAAATGTGTTTACTTTAAATTTATAAAAAAAAACGTTTTTAGTTAAAAGGGGAAAAGAAACAGGTTCACAACGGAAGAACGAGATGTTAAGAAGCGCCTCTCGCCTTATTCTTGCTAGTTTAGCTTTCTTCATAATTTCTTTGGAAGACTCTTCGAAAGGGAAAACCAACAAAAATAAAACTAATTGAAATTTGAGTTAATAAAGGCCTTAATGTAATTTTGACCAATTTAGAGACACACACACAAACATCCACACACAAAACCTCACTTAGGGCAAGCGAAATGTTTTCAGGGATAAACAACGCACGAAATTTTTTATTTAACAATAAAAAATATGCTCGACAAAAATTGCGTGATTTTTCGGTTGTTGGCTGCAGGTGTGCCATATGTCATTGTACATGGGCGAGTGGTATGGGCAATTTAATTGAATTTCTGGCGCAAAGTAATTCAATCAGCTGCGTAAAGCGTTGCCTGAAATTCTCCCTCTCTGCGCCCCCGTCTCTTACTGTGTGGGCAGTTAGGGCATTTAAAAAGCTATTCTAGCGAAATAAAACACACATGTACTCAAAGGGGGAGACAGAGAGAGAGAGAGAGAGAGAGTACGGGAAGGAGGAGAGTGGGAGAACGTGCCAACTAATTGACTTTCTAATAGTTTCACAAATAGTTTGCTGCGAGAATTTGCTGAGAATCATGTCGAGACAATCGAAAGTTTTTTCGGGCAGCGCTCACACAAATCTTAGCGCAGAAAAGTTTTTCCCAACTTGCACAATTTTTTTTGTTGGCAACTTTTGGACTAACTCCCCCCCCGCCACCACGCTCAGCACACTTGCAACTTGTCTGTTACGGCAAATAGTTTTAATGGGCGGCGGTTTTTAACGGCAACTTTGCCTGGAATCTGCGTGAAGACACAGACCAATTAGTGGGAGAGAACGAGAGAGAGGGAGTGTTACGTTAAGAGCCTTCTCTCTCTCTCACTCTCGCCCTCATGACTGGACCAACTCCGTCTGGGCAATTTGCAAGCCAATTAAATTTGACTGCTTTTTGGCGCGCAATGTTTTTGTGTAAGAAAATACAAGCTGCATAAATAAACACTTTTAAGCTGTGCCACGCCTACCGAACATCACCCACAGCCCACCGCCCAACACCCAACTGAATATCGCGCGCTACTTTGTAATTTCGTGATTGCGCATTTATGGCTTCATTTTGAGCACTTTTATGTGCCGACCGCCCCCTCCTCAGGAGGAGCAGGTTTCTTTCTTCTCTTTTGTGAGCAGCTCGCATGCAGGGGGTGGTAAGGGGCTGGCGGTGGCCAGGGGGGACAGCCGCTTTTTCGGGTAATTTGCAGCGTCCTTTGAACCTGCGCTTATCGGACCCTCAGCTCAGACCGACATCGTCGGCCATATTTTACTTAAATGTCCTGTTCATGTAAATGTTGTGGTTCCTCCTCTCATCCCCTCTCTCTCTCTCTGTCTCTCACTCTGACTCATCTGTCTTGCCTTGCTTTTTTTACCTGCCTTCCCACTTCAATTTCTATAGTCCATATATCAAATGGGTATTTACATTTTCACACACACACGCACACACACTCAGAATGAGAGCGTGAAATTAAGGTCATATTTACTCAACGCTCTCAATTCTCTCCACCTCTTTCTCTGTCTCAACACTCATTAAATAAGTCAACAAACGCAGCGGGCAAACAATAAACAAAATGTGAGAAAATAAGAAAAAAAAAACTGCGTAATTTCATTAAGAAAATAAAATTAAATATGAGAAGCACGCAAGACGAGGAAATTGGCACTCGGTACTCCAGTTCGGAAGTGGAGCCCACTCAGTTGGAACTGCTGAAACGCTTCGAATGGATCATTAAACTTTGAAAAGTCAGTTACTCAAGGCTGAGCTGAACGACTGTGAGCTAGCTCTTGGTTTCAGCTGTTGCTGGGAACTAGTTCTTTAGAAGAATTCGAAGTCGGTTTAGAAAAGTTCCAAGCATAAAGTTGCTCAGCTTTGACCTAGTTCTTTAGTCTTTCATTTGCCTTTCCTGATTCCTAGATTTCTTGTAATTTAAAATACTTTTGTAGCTTTTGGTTCCAGTTCCAGTGTATATTTTAAAGCTTGTGAACTAGTTCCCTAGAGTTGGTATAGATTCGTTTTGACTCTTGAGTCTTGCTCTTTTAAACTAGTTCTCAGGAGTTTGTTTTGATTCTTAAGACTAGCTCTCTTGAACTAGTTTATAAGTTCTTTCACTGTCTTTTGCCGATTGACAACATTTGAGTTGACATCGTAAATGATTTAAGGTCTGTGAACTAGTTCCCCGGAGTTTTTATAGCTTCGTTTTGGCACTTTAGCCTTCACTTACTATCTTACGGTTTTTTCACTAATTTTTACTGATTAAATACGTTTGCATTTCAGGCTCTAATCGCGGTTAAGGCTGTGAACTAGTTCTCTCGCTAGCTGTAACTGATAAGTTACAGTTAGACTCTTAAGTCTAGCTCTTTTGAGCTGGTTCACTAGTTATTTAGTCCATGCTGCTGCTTTCTGGAGCTCACTTTACTATTTGTACGTTGTTTTTGTCTTTTTGGCTAGGTTTTAGCTTTTATTTTCTTCAATCTCTCCGAGTATCACTTGCCCAGCTGCGCAATAGCAACTCATTCAATCGGCAAACTGTGAACGGGGCACTCAGTCGGTGCCGCTGCTCCAGTTAGCCATCCTTTGGAGCACTTAGCCAAGTTTGGAGTGGCCACTCGCCGGTGACTCGGCAACTACTTCAACTGCGCTTTAATTAAATATCAATTACGCAGTGAGCTAAACTCTCCGCTGCCAGCTGAAAAGCAATCAATTAAGTATGCTTAGTTGTGTCCAATCAGCAAGACCACCCCCCCCTCCCCTCCACACCCCTTGGCGGACCGCTGTCTATCAATTGGAATAAAAAGGCGAGAGTGCAGTGCAAATATTTATAATCGACGCCAAGGCGCAGGCAAATTGAATGTCCTAGAGCCGAGGCACCCAACTCAACCACAACCCCTCACCCACAGCCCCCCCTTCGGGCCATCCGTTAATGAACGACACATGGCGACGGCAAACAGTGGACAGTGGCGGGCGTGGGCGGGGTGTTGCACAAACGACTTGTAAACAAAATTAATGCCACAAAACAACAAACATTAGCGCACTTTTCGTGCCGCATTGCGTGGCTCATTAGGCGTGGCGCCGAAGGGCAACACAATTTCGGAGGAGCGAACTGAGAACCACGGAACCAATGAACCAGTGAACCACTGAACCAGCGAACCACCATTCACCACGTCTGGCACGCGGCAATCGCTGCTGTGTTGGGCGAGCATTAAACCGAATTACTTAATGACCGCACGCGTGTGCTTTTGATGCCTACTTTTAGGCGCTGCCACGCCCACTTGTACACACACATACACACACATTTATATATACACGCACAGGGGTCAGCTTTCTTTAATTTGAGTTCGAGTTTGGGATTTACTTTGCCTGCTTTATGGCTCTCTGTGCTTGATTGCTGTTTGTATATTGCTTTTTAATTCGACTCAAATGTGACTCACGCTGCAGAGAGGTAGAGAAAGAGAGAGAGAAAGAGAGAGGGAAAGAGAGAGACAGATAAGGAGAGAGTGAGCTGCAGTTGTGGCTTGCATTTAACTCGTGTAGTTTACAGTTTGTAGTTTCTATTTACGCCTCAACTTTGCCACATATTTCATGGCTCGGGCGCCAGTTGGTTCTCACTCGAACTTTTTTACAACTCGCTGACAAAGTCATGTTTTTTACAGTCTTTCGCATTTTACTGCACATAACTCGTAAACTTAATGCAGACCAAATGATGGCAGCGGCAATGGTAAACACGCATTTCTCACATAATTTTTTTATTTTTATTTTGCAGTTAACTTTCAGGTGCAAAATAAGGTATTGGGTCAAGAGGAAAATATTTTCAATGAAAATATATTTGGACTAGTTTTAAAGACAAAAACAAAGAAAAGACACGGCTTGCAGGCAGCTGAAATTCAAGAAGTTGCTGGTTCGAACCCCAGAAAAAGTTTAATAACAATACTAAAACTAAAGATCTGGTAAACTAAACAATTTAAAGGGAAACAATCTAAAGTTTCTTTTATTAAGAATGGGTTCGTTAATAAAGCTTTTAGCTAATTGCTATTTTAATATCTCAATTTGTAGAAAGTAATTAAATTTTTATAAATTACGAAACTAGTTCACTTTAAATATACATGCAATTTCTTGCCATACTTAATTAGCTAACCAAATGGTCAGCCAGCAGCAGCTGCAATTAGACGGCTATTCGCCCATTTGGCGGGCAATTTAAAGCCACTGGCACTAAACAAGGCAACTAGACGAGGTTACGGGTGGGCGGGGGGCGGGTAAAGGCGCACTGTCGCACTCATATACGAGCAGGCCGTGCATAGTATACGTATGTGGGTTTAATTTTATTTTTTGTTTTGCTGCATGGCTTTGGCCAAGGAACCCCACTAAACGGCAGAAGACGACGCGTCGCACAGACAAACTGCTGGCAAATGGAGGCGAGTTGCACAGTCACAGTTGCCACTTCTATATGCCACTTAATGTGTAGTAGAAGCACACACACATACACTTACACACACGCGCGATATGCAATCTAAATAGCCATGCATTAAAAATGTATGTGCGGCGAGCCAAGCAAAAACTGTTGCCTACTTTTGCGGGCGAATACACATATATAGAGGCCCGGCCACGCGGGGCGGCCAAAACGTTGACAAATAAAGGAAACCTCTGTCGGCTGCGCCTTACGCCTGCCGCCTGTCGCCTGTTGTTGCCGTTGAGGAAATCAGGCTATCGATTTTTGGCAAGCTTTGCGCATTTGCTGCTGTTTGTTTAGCACTAAGCACACACATACACACACGCACACACACACAGCGGGGGCACATTGAAAAAAGCACATAAAATGTTGTAGGCAGCTGCCATGTCCTTGGCACAAGGACCTTCTTAAAGCGCCGAGCGCACAGTCGGCCAAATTGAAAACTGTCAACGTGCTCGGCATCGAGGGCCCTATATGCAAATGTCCGCGCGCGCCTGTCACTCAACTGCCTGACAGCCTGTCTAAGGATATCTAAGGCATGGTCCGAGTATTTAATTTGCGTAGAGTAACTAATTTGCGAGCAATTAGTGTGCGCACACAAACAAATAGAGAGGGGGGATGGGAGTAAGCGCGACAGCTGAATTGCAACTGAATTTGTAATGAATAATTTCAGGCAATTTGAAAACTTAATTAGGCCAACAATTGAAATTGATAACAGCCATAAAATTGTCAAATCAAATGAATAACTTGTCAATTAACCAAGTTACAAGGTGAGTTGGGCTAATAACAATTAACAAATGCCAGCACAGAGGGGAGGGGGGGGGGGGGCTGAGGGTGTGCTCAGGTAATTGTGGGGCAATCAAATGCCAAGCTCAGGTACTTGCAGCAGGTGGGAGACATTGGGCAGACGGCACTGTTTTGCAGAGAAATAATCCAATTGGCAGCAATTCGATTAATGTTTATAGCTATTTGCTAGCTATTTAAACCTAAACATTAAATATATAAATTCTTGGATATTGCTCATAATTGTTAATTCGACAATTTAGCTGCATGCTGAAGTGTGTTGAAGACAGTTGCGTATTAAAATAAAACGCTTGAAAAAACCCTTGAATACGGCTCGTCTTTTGCCTAAGCCCTTTCCCTCCTTTTACCTTTTGCCAGATATATATTTAAAGTTTTCTGATCGATTTTTTTATAAGCTGCAAACATCATCAATTAAATTTCTGGCTATATATAAAAATATCCTCAAGTATTTCCACAGAGTGTTTCTTTACTGTTTGCCCGCCAATTACCCGGGCTGCGCCCCGCCCCCTGCGCACGCAGAGCAATCAAATCAAACAAATTGTTGACTAAATTCCAGAGAAATAAATAAATAAAAAGCAGCCCAGAACATTAAGTCAAGCACACGCACATTTGGCTACTGCCCCCTAACTTCCAGACCCCCCCCCCCCTCTTTTACCAACAGCAGCTGAAATTACCATAGCTAAATGCAAAGCAGGCGCTGTGTGTGTGTGTGTGTGTGTGTGTGGAGTGGGCGTGGCAACAGCGACACCAACTAAATAGTCACACAAGCACTCCTTAAAAAATAAGTATAAAAATAGATTCGTGGATATACGTGAGAGTCAATATATGAAAAAAGTTGCCTAGTTGCTAAATAAATAAATTGTTAAAATATGCAACAACAATAAATAAAACAAAAACAACAACAATTGCTGCCTGCAAGTGAGTGTGTTGAAATTTGGCCATAAATCACATTTTTAGCGGGCCAAGCAAAAGTTTCGCGTGACAAAAATCAACTAATGTGGTTAATAAAATGCCTCCCACCCCTGTAAGACTACCCCCACAGCAGGCTAGCTGAAAAAAGAAGCCAAAAAGTAGCTAAAAAAAAAAAGAAACAACCTGCAAAGTGCGAACGTTCAGCTGCCGCTGCAGCGCGGCGGGCTGAGGGGCGAGTTGCGCGCTGAGGCGTGTTGCAAGTTTATGAAAAGTTAAACAGAACTTAAGCAACAAACGAGGCAGCCAAATGCTAAGAGGGCTGGCGGGGGGTGTCAAAGAGAGAGAGAGAGAGAGAGAGAGAGAGGTGGGGGGGACTGTTTGTTGGTGTTGATGTAAATCACTTTCAGCGCTTGGCGCACAACTTTTTGCCCGCTGCGGGTTGCCTCAAAATTTATGCAAATGTGTTGGTTGTTCTCATTGTTGGCGGCTACCTGCCCCTAGGTGGCTTTTGTTAGAGCGCCACCTGGCGTTGGCAATTGTCGTTGACATTTTCACCTGCTTTTTGGCACTATTTAGCTCACTTTTCACTTCTTTCGAGCAACTTTTTGAGCTGGTTAAATTGTTTTTAATAGCATATTTTCTCAACACTTTCTTAGGCAGTCAACCCAAACCCAAACAGACACCCCCCCCCCCCCCAACCCATCAGGGGTGACGGGTGGTAGCTGTTGGGGCCACTCCGTTGTGTGATTGGCAGTTTCTGTGTTTAGTTTTGTGCACATTCTCTGTTGATTTATGTAGCCTCGCGTTTGATAAGTTTCTGACATTTATGACCCAAGGGGGTGGGGAAAGGGTGTCAGGGGTGTCACGGGTGTAGTTAGCGCCGTATTGAACTTGTTTGCCGACTTTCCCAGAGATAACGTGACAGTTAATCGATGAATATTGAAATGCTTTCTATTTGGTTTTATGATTGCCAGCTGACAGCAAAGAGGTAGGCCGGGGAGGGGGCGTGAGCATGGTGTTTTATTTGAGGTTTGTTGTGATTGTGTCGAAATGGTCGCGCGAGTACAGTCACGGCGATGATTGTGGTGTGCACGCAATGAAAACTTAATTCACTTGGGGTAGTTTCATTCCAAAACAAACAATTCGAGAAGGTCAAGTTAAAGGCGGAAGTGCGAGAGGTTAAAAGCTAAGAACTATGTTGACTGTGGCAAATGCCAAGGGAATTATTTAGAGTCGGAGAGTATTTAAATAGTATTTTTTCGAAAGAAAATTCAACTCAATTTAAAGCTAGTTGGCACTATGGCATGTAAGGGTATGGCAAGTTAACTTGGCTTTAAGAAACAAAATTATTTTCTTTAAGTTTTTAGTATTTTTGGAATACCCTAGTATTCTTCTAAGGAAATCTCTGCCTAGTTATGAAAAGATAACTTGTCTGTAAGAATCAGAGATAGCTTCTTACATTTTTAAATATTTCTCTAGTATTTTCTGTTAGCCCCCGATATTTGTTGTGTTTTCTGTATTCCCCTAGGAATTAGCTTTGATTCAAAAGACTTCTTTCAGATCTATCGCATATTTCTAGTCTATATTCAATATATTTGCGACACATTCTTTTATCTTTTCGAGAAGTTCATGACTCTAAACTGGAAAATCCCATGTGTTGGCTATTGAATGAAACTCTCCAGACTAAATTTGGTACAATTTAACAGTATTTCTGCGAAATCCATTCAAAACACAGCAATTATGGAGACGGGAGTGGGAGAGGTGGGGGTTCCACTAAAAAATCTCTTTCCAGAGCACACATATGATATACCATTTTTGTCGGTGCATTGTAATCTGGCGGATAGCGTCAAATGTAGCTGGAAATTATGGCGAGTGAATGTCATAAACTTTGATTTCCTGCTGCGTCGGAATAGAACGACACGAAAAATGGCGGCCACAGCAGTTACAGTTATAACGGTTAAAACCCGGTTATAGCCGCAATTTTTATGTCTGGCTAACACGCACGATTCTCATGAACAGCACGCGGGGGCGGAGGCAGAGGCGGAGGCAGAGGCGAAGGCGGGGCCAGTGCTCGTTGAAATGGCCGTCTAAATCGACTGCGACTACTATTTAATTTATAAAATGCCCACACACAAAACACATTTCACGTACACACAAAAGTGAAAAACAAAAAAAAAACAAAAACAATATAAATGGAAAAAGGAAATCTTTTTTTTATGGCTCGCTTCGGTTAGAGCTTGAAAAATGTTGCAAAATGCGGCGAATAAAATGTTGGCTGCAACTACTAAAACAAAAAATGGGCGGCATAAAAAATATCTATTAAATGCCTGACGCTAGCATATGATGGAATTTTCATGTTTCTGAAATAGTCTGATGTACAACAAGAGAATGCAAGCCAACCTCCCGAATCTCTCTCCTCGTCGCTTCGTATGCGTCATGTGTTAGTGCATTTTTTTCCAATAGAATTTTCATGGATTTCCATGCGGTTTTACAGCCGAGAGAAGCTGCAAAGCTTGTTACATTTTTAATTTATCAACAATATGCAAAACGTTGCGGAAATTCTGGGTAACCGTTATGCAAACGAATCCCTTTAACAGTACTTACAGCATGAACAGTTACGGGTTTATTATTTTTCATATCGGGCCATCAACTTACCTAGAAAGAGAAAGAGCAGAAAAATGGTGGATTAATTTTAGGCGAGAGCAACAGAGTGCATAAAATGTATGAAAAAGTGCTTAAAGTTAGTTTAGTTACAGACACTGTTCTACATGCTCACTATAAAGTAAAGTAGGATATAAATCCTACAACATGGCTTATCAATTCACAGCTTTATGTCTATTCTCCATGGTCACCTTTAGATATAGGCGATATTTTTATTTCTAATACATTGCCCTAACAAGTTCTCCACGTTCAGTTTACAGATAGGCCTGCAACTTTTAAAGCACACTGCAGGCGTCCTCCATAGTCACATTAATTAAGTGAAATACCCAAATGAATAATGCGTTGTTCTTATACATTTGTTATAATTGCAAAACTAAGAAAAAACCTCTCTTCTACTGAGCTCCCGCAGGATAATATCTGGCTTAAAACATACAAATTACCTCACGCAGTCGAACCTTAACCCCAACCTCGCAGCGTGCTCAACAGTTGAACTATTTGTCTATATTTCTCGAAATAACTCATGGAAATGCAACAAATTGCAACAGAATCCAAACAAACTGTGTCACAAAGTCAACAAATTTGTTGGCTGGCAAGAAGTGTGGCAGCTGGCTGTCAAATGTGTGTGCAGCAAAAGTTGCAGTTGACAGCACACAAGAAGTAGTAGAAGAAGAAGAACGAACAGATATCATCGTGATGAAGACTGTTGCATGCGTACTATAAAAATCATAAAGTTAATAAAAATTCGACACCTTTCAGAATGTTTATATATTGCCACACACACACACATACAGAGACACATACACACCCGCACACTAATCAACACGCACAATTTTCAATTGTTTTGCCAAGCATGAAATTGCGCATACGCCGCGTGTGCCGCAACGCTTAGCAATTAATTAACGGCGCTTGTTAGCCGAGTTTAGTTCATAATTTGCCATGTTTACTTTTGTTTAATATTTAATAATTATATATTTTTTGCTATAATTATTATTGTTTTAGTTGTTGTTGTTGTTGCTGAACCCAACGAACCATTCGATGTGAAAGTAGGAAATTTATTTGTGTTCAACTTTTGTAATATTTATAATTATTGCGATGATTATTCGCATATAATTTGATTTGTTGCAAGTGCTGTAAGCCACGCCCTACTGTGGCAGCTGCCGCCTCTCACACAGGCAATAATCATGTGCAGTCCATGTGCTGCTTAGAGGGCCCAAATGCAATCAACACTAATACATGCAAAGACCACACACATAGACAGACAAAGCCCCAGGCTTATATATGTGGCATCGGCCGCAGCGTAATCAAAACTTATGTCTCTGGTCAGCTTGGTTCAGCTTTGGTCAGCTCGTTCAATTTTAATGGCCAACAAAATACATTTTGGCAGCAGCCACAGGACATTGCACTCTCGCTCTCCCTCTCTCTCTCTCTAGCTCTCTCTCTATCTGCTGTGTTGATAATAGTGTTAATTATGCGCCTGTCAATATGCCAAACGCTGCACAGCCTAAAATATGTTGCATGCAACTGCAGAGGCAGCCAGGCTATCTGGCTGGCTGGCTTTTTCCAAGGACCTGCTGTCTGTGCCAGCCTCAACAGCTGCGCACACTAATTGAAGTTCGTATCAAAACATTTCTGCAAATCAAAAGAGCTGCATGCGAGACCCCACTTCAACCTTCCGGTTGAGAAATTTTTGCAGCTGTTTTACTGCAGGCCACAAATTGCATCTGAACAGCAGCAAAAGGCAAATAAACAATGAACCTTATTTGAGACTCGATACGTACAGGTTTTAATCAAAGTTCAAAGTTAAGCAATTAATCTGAAGGCGCTGCTTGGGCAGGCTGGCAAGTGGGCGGGGTTGGAGTTGGCCGGACTGGGCAATTGCCAAGCTAAGCGCATTATAATTTGCATCACATTGTAACGAAATAAGCCTTCAAGGGTTTTTGCTTGTCTGAACCAACTGAACGCAAATCGAAATCGAAATGAAATGAAGAATGAATTAGTTGCCCTAGGACAATTTTTGAGAAGGCTCAAATGAGTGCAATCAAAAATAAATAAATAGTGAAGAGAGAAGGGGAGAGAGAGAGAGATAGTTGATGGAGGTGCGAGCAGGCAAATAGGTTTTATTTAATGCAATTGAATCTTAATAGAAAGCTGATTAGCAATGAATTTGGCTTGGCATAATGCGCATAGACTTACTTCATTAAATGCCAATAACTTCAAGTATCAAAGAAACTTTAGTTACAGCATTTAGTAAATCGACACAATATTTATATACAAGAGCAGAAAACCAGATACAGATAGATAGATAAACTTACGGAGATCTTGCTATAGAAACTTTGCGCAAAGAACTTTATATCTGACCTAGAAAAAGAGAGAGGAAGGAAAGACACATGAAGACAAGGGCAAAACCGTTCTGCTAGAGTTCTACCATAATTTCGTTTTGAGAACTTTGTTCGATGCTTATTAGAAGACCTGTATTTAGAGGTTACTTTAAAGAGAAAGGAAGTTCTTCACTTGTCTTTTCTTTTAATTTAAAAGAGCGATGGAGAGTGAGATGTAACAAGTTTAGCTTTGCTCCTAGTCTAAAAACAAGCCCAACAAGAGCTTCTATATCAAAATTATACTATACTCTGCGGGATGTTATTTTCATTTTCTGTGGGTTTTGTTATAAATTCATAGCTGTGCTTAGGCGCAACTGTTTGATGTATTTTATATCATTTTCTAGAACGTATAGCTCGAAGAGGCGCATACATATTTGAGTTGGGTATAGAGTACATTAATGCCAGACATTGTTATCGTTGTTGCTGCTGATGCACACAACAAAAACAGTCGCCATTTTGTATTGTTGTCGGTTATAAAATGCAATTTATGGCAAATAGAAGTTTATAGACATATGCGTATGTATGAGGGGTATGCGGGTGTACGGGTGTGTGTGTGTGTGTGTGGACTGTTGGTTTTGGATTTGTGTAAAACAAATTTCAAAATTGTTTGATCTTTGACATTTGGCAGCTGACAGCGCCCCAATATAATATACTCAATGCATATACGGGCTTTGCGCTGTATATGCCCAAAGTTTATTAACAACAACAACAACAAGTACACGAAGAAGAACGTAAACCAATTTGCTGCTTGCGGAATTTGTTGCTAGTTTGACTAATGCAATCAAATTCATTTATGCTAATTATATATTAAATGCGACTATCAATGAAAATGTTACCAAATGCGCTAGTGTAAAATGTTATTTAATTGTAATTTCAATATAAAAACGAAATTTCGACGAGCGGTCGTGGGCGCGGTTGGTATGCTCTAATATTTTATTTTTAATGCAAATGCAGCGCAAAGTGGGGTCAATAGAGTTAATTTGTTGTTGTTGTTGTTGTTGCTAATTGCACATGACAACAAATTGAGATTTGCGATACGATTTCCATATTGTTAATATGCCATATTTAAACAATAAATAATGCATACATAAACAAAAACATTTTATTAAAAATAATAAAACTAACGCCTGGGTATTGTTTTTTAAATCCTAACTATTCATTTTCTGCATAATTAATTAAAGAAAAAAATTATCTTTAAAAATTGATTAAACTAGAACATTAATTTTATGTGCCTAAATAAATTTGAACTCACTTCCCTTTTCACAGAGATCAGAGCAACGAGATGGGGAGCACTTCGAGATACGTATTTGAGTAGAGAGATCCGACAGATCCAAAGAGGGAATTGGCTTTAGGAAAATTGAATCTAGAATCTTAGATCTCGAAAAAAAAAATCTCAAAAAATTGAGTTGAATAATCCTTATTAAGTTTTTCTTAAGTTAAGCAAGTCCTTATTAATTGTATATATATTTTGTTATTTCGCAATCAAGAATAATGTAACCAAAGCCCATTAACCCACATTCGTCTAGATACAACTCTGCGCGGAAAGAGTCTCTTGCCTTTACCCAACACTGTCAGTTAGTGTTGAGTGAATAGCTACAATCATTAACAGCTGACCTGCAGCTGATTTGATATGTAAGAACCATTGCACATTACTGAATGTGACAGTCGGTTACAATTATAAATTACTTTGTTTAAGCTTTTAAATCTGTTTTCCATTTAATCTCTGCTTAATTTACCATATCATCATAATGTTATCCCCTCTCCCCACACCAATGCACACTTCTCCCATTCATTTGGCTAACTATATCACGCGTCATTTGCTTTAAATGTTTTAAAAAGGCAAAAAAAGAACTACTGAAAAAACAAATCCCATTGCATTTGACATCATTAACATTTCTGGCACGCACACACACACACACATACTGACTCTCACACCCAGACACACATACTGACGAAAACACACACACACACACATACTCAAACACACACACACACACATATACTCACACACACACACACACACACATACACTGAAAGCTGCGCTTTGTTCTGGCTGCCGCCTAATTTACATGCAGCGGGCAATGGCAAAATATTTATGCACAATTAAATCAAGTAAAAGGCAAGGAATAAATTTGCAGACGTGGCTGCCACACACACAGTCAAACACACGCACACACACATTAAGCAGCTGGCCATTTGGCTGTGCTATGGAAAAAAAGAAATGCAAATGACATTTAAACCAAAATGCAAAACGACCCAAAAAAAAAGAGCTGCACATGTGATTGTGACTCTTCCTCTTGGCCCTTCCATCTACCCCTTCTCAACCGTCATATATACACTCCACTTATTTTTCACAATGAGCCACGCAGTTGACCCACATTTGACATCTCTTTCACTCTCATTCCCTCACAGGCTCTCTCCTTCTCAGCTACCATAAATTGGTGCTCGAGTTTTCTTCTCTTCTTCCTGATTTGCGGCGATTTCGCGTTGAGTCCCTGGGCTTAATGTGCATTAAAAGCATGTGTTCCATGTTATTGTTGTTCTTCTTGTTGTTGTTATTATTATCTCCATGTTGTTGCTGATGTTGTTGTTGTTGCTGCATTGCGCTAATTAAGTGGCATTATGTGTGCCCTGGAGCTTTCGGTTAGCATTTCCCTCATTTCAAGCTTTTTTCCGCTTTGTTCATTTCTTCTTTTCCCTATTCATATTTTTACCTTGGAATTTTTCTTGTTGTTCTAAGAATTTCATAATTTCCCTTTGGAATTTTCCAGCTAGAGTGCGCTTTGGCACATATTGCGTATCGCTGCGGGTTTTGTGCGTCAGCTCGTAAAACATTCTAATGAAAATTAATATGGGCCCCAGAAGAAGATGGAGAAATTCGCGATTTGTTGCGCCTTAGGCTTTTAAAGTCCAAATGAAATTGGTTTATAGAATAGTTTTTGTTAAATACGAATAGCTTTTTGTAATAAATATAATAAAAACCTTTCTTTTGCTTTTTATTTATAGCAGCCCGAAAACGTATGCTATGATTGTTTAAAAGCCATCAACTGTTTTTTTTTGGAATATGCAAATTAAATGCGCTGACAAATTACGCAAATTAGTCGTAAAAATACTTGCACATACACTCGCACACATACGCACACACCAATAATATGAAAATATCTAAGGCTGCAGCAGGAACAGCAACAAATTTTCCCAACGCATTTAAATTGCAATTTTCGTGGCAATTGTTGTTGTTGTTGTTGTTATTGCCAGCATTTGCATGCCAATTGGCAACAAATTAAAATAGCCCAAGCTAAAAATAAAATCGCATTTAATGACAACATACACAGGCAGTCACACACATGCATAGATACACACATGCGTACATAGCCGTAGTTAGGAAAATGTGTTGGCCCTCTTGTTGGTTGGGTTATTTCTGTTCGGGCCGGGCTCTAATGCAGCAAGCACAATATAAGCGTCAATAGGTTAACAATGGCGACATAGCCAAATCTAACTCCGCAACCCCCCACCACACCACCCCTCCGCCCAGTCTGTTGCCACTTTTGTTTGCCCCCCAAATGAGCCACCAAAATGCGTTGAATTTTCGTCGCGTTGCAAAACTAACGAGCAACATTGTTTAATGATGACAACTATTAGATGCGATAATGCAACGCAGCTGGAGATGTCAGGCAGAAGCCGGAGAGAAAGGGTCAGAGAAGACAGAAGCAGGCACAGCTAGAGTAAGTCAGGGGGAGAGACGGAGAGAGACACACTGTGAGAGGCATCAAAATAGACGTCCTGCGTTGCCTGTTATTGTGCTGCCAAAAGGAATATCCCAACCAGAATGAAACTTAAAAAAATGTGCATGCCAATGATACATGGGCATCTAACAACAACAACAATAACAACAGCAACAAGAACAGCAACCACAACAGCAACAACAATAGCTAAAACCAACGACGGCCGGCTACAACTGAAATTTTTCAACGCACATACATTGTACACCATGGCACAGTGGTACAATGTGCCTTTTCTGGCATTCAAATGTTCTAAGTACAAATGTTAATATTTCATTTTAAAAATAATATTCTTAGCGTTTATTTTACAACAAATTTAAAATTGTTTAAACATTAAGTTTAACAGTGGCTAAAAATAATTTTAGCCCTCAGTTGCTAGTACTTTTTATTTGTATATAATTTGTACTTGAAATAAAAACATAAAAAATAATTTAAAAAATAATATAAAGGCTTGAAATAATTTGAAGTAGAATATTAAGAAGTGAATATTAAGCTTATGATTCTGCACAGTTTTTCTCTTATTGGGCACTTTTTCCCTTTTAATTAAAAAGAAAATTTATATTTCCTCAAGTCACAGTTGGAAATTCATTACATTGGGGCTTACAGTCTTGAAAAGTTTTGATTCTCCAATCTTTTCAACTTGATTTCCCACTTTACTAAATTTTCAAACTTTTTTCTATAAATTTCTTTTTGTCTTCTTTTACGTTTTTATTTACTCAAGTGCTTTCAAGTCGATTTCTACTGCCCTTGCACCACTGTGGGACTAGTGTCTAACGCTTTGGATGTATGCATGTTTATAATGTATGCGCTTGGCTGTCTGGGCGTGTCAAATGTGGGCGTTGACAGCAGCTACAGCAGCAGCAACAACAACAATGACGACAACACTGATGACGTGCGGTTGTCATTAGAGCTGCTGGCGAGTCGGAGACTGTTGTTGATGACGTTGTTGGTAGCGCCCCTTTAGCACCCCGGCCAGCCACATACCCTACACCCTTGGCCCAACTCCCAAAGCCAGGCCTAATGCTCCATATGCAATCCCATTTGCAGCGCTGACCACTGCGCTTCCTCTGTTGTTTTGTATGGGTTGTCGCCGTCCCCGTCGCTGTTGCTGTTCCTCTTGCTGTTGGTGGTTGTTGATGTTGTTGTCATTCGGTGTTTCTGTCGTCGTCGTCGTCGTCATCATTGTAGCTGCGTTTCGTTACTGGAGCTGCGCCAAGTGAGGACCGCACAGCGACCGAAATGCATACAACATGAACAATGCGTGGAACTGTAAGGCTTGTGGCAATGGTGGGCGACAACCCTGGTCAAGCTGGTGTCCGACCTTTTATTAGGCGTTGATTTCATGTCTACATCGGCCCGTCTGCTTTAATTGTAGGTTGCAGCAACATAGAGAAATTATGCGCAGGCTGTTGCACATTGGGGCGATACGAATTTCTTTCTGTATCAACCCTACAATAGAGTTGTGTTCTGTTGCAAGGGTTGCCAAGGCACGCGATGCGTGCGCATAATTGGCACCCGGCATTAGCTGCAGGGCGGCATCAATTTTACATTTCTTTCAATTTTATTAATTTCCGTTCTGTTATAGCTAAGCTTTTGACTGCATGGAGTGTGTTAGGGCTGGGGTTAGACAGAAAATCGAATCTCAAATGGATTCGGTTTAAAAAGTTAAATTGAAACGTTAGGTTCGAACCAATGATTTCTATACTCTTTTATTCTTTACTCAAATAAATTACAGGGAGTCCGTGTTAATAACAACACATTAAATGAAAAACATAAACATAGAGAATTTGATTTGAACCGGCGGCTTCCCGTTTGCTAGTTCGACGTTCATCCGCCTTAGCTGCGCAGGCTTATGACGCCACGGCACTTTGGGGTCGACTCTCCCAAAACTCAGTTAATCAATCTTCCCAAACTCCTTTATTCATTCCGGATTAATACTACTATAACTTTAAAGTTGAGAATTCCATAATTGAAACACGGCCAGTATTCTGCTTTATCCCCTGATCCCTTAATACGCTTTCCCTTGTGGTTTTGATTACCCTAGCTTTAGTCCCTAGATTGCAATATTTTTTTGTTTTCCTTCCTTTCCATTGAACTGGCGTCCGCTTTCAACTCTAATGATTTACATATTGTGGGCCAAACAAATTGCATTCTTTTTTATTCAAATCCCAAGCCCGAACTCTCCATAACATGAATACATTTTAGGCATCTATTGGTCCACTCTAACCTCCACCCTGCCCTCCGTAATGGCATTTTGATGACATTTTTTGCATGCAAAAATGTTGCCAATGTTGCAAATATTTTGTTTTATGCATTGCAACATATTGACAGTAGGCAACCCTCGCCACTCAGCCGCATCCAGACCCACACTGCCGGCGCTTAGCTCTCAATTATCCTGGCAATTAGTGTGACCATGTAAATAGATTGGGTAATTTGATGGGAAAGAGTGACCATTCGCTTTCCCATTTAATAGCTGATTTTCAAAGCTATTAAATGTTCGAGCCAAAGGCGGACAGGGAGGTGGGTGACAGGGTGGCAGGGTTGCCACAACTCAAAAAGTGAGTTATCATGCGAGCACTTTTCTAATTACGATTTCGGGTGCAGCATCTCTTTGGGTGGGCGGAGTGTGCCAGACAGGATGGACCAGAGCCAGGACAACATTAGCCCGGACAGATTTCCCTGCAGGCCAAAGGCTTTATATTGTTGCTGTTGTTGTTGCTTCTGTTATGGATGCAACTTTAAATTGCTTTCCCAGTGAGTTTTTCTAGCAGCTCCGTTCTCTCTCTCTCTCTCTCTCTCTCTCCCTTTTTGCGTCTCTCTAAATCTCCCTGACAATGCAGACGAGCCTCTGACTTGTCTCTTCGCTCTTTTCTCGTTCCTGTGGGAATCGCATCAGTGCTCTGATTGCGCATCGCTTCAAAATTTCACAGAGGCGAGCCCCAAAATGCCTGAGTGCGTAATGCGTTTTCCGGCACTAGCCCCATGGGAGGGGGGTGGGGGGAGGGGTTGGTTGTGTTGTTGCCACGTCTGACGATATGGTGATAAAGTGCAGACATTTGACAAATTAACTGCTTTGCGTCGGAAATGTTGTTGCAACATTCGACAGGAGCAACAACAAATTCGCTGTTCCCTACATAGCAGCTGCCCCCTCCCCACCTTCCCGCTTTCACCATCACCATATCAAACAGAAGCCAAACGCGACGCACGCTCTGATTGATTTATGAAGCCAGACAAGGATGTGCGCGTTGAACCCCAAAGGTGTTAGACTACAGATAAGCGAGTATCAACCAATAAATACTATTAAATTAAAGCTAAAGACAAATGAAAAATAAAAAGTATCTTACTTGATTCTGACTCAAAGCAAGCGAAAGCACGTCGTCACTTACCTAAAAATAGAGAGAGAGAGAGAAATCAAGATTAAAAAAAGATTTCAATTAAATAATCAGATTATTATTAAAGCAAAAAATTATGAGAAATCAATTAAAATATATTGATTTTAATAGTAAACAATGTTTTTCGAAGAAACGTTAACGAATGCGACACATAACAGAATTGCAAAAACAAATCCGCCTTTGAGAGAGGCAATGCAAGAGAAAGATAGAGAGCGAGAGCATCAAGTAGGTTGTTTTCTAAAGAGTTACTGCGAAAAGCAAACGATTTTCTTTAGGTAAAACGTTTACGAAAGCGACACAGAGAAGAATTAACAAACAGCTCTGTTTACAGACAATGCAGCATTAGAGATTATTAAATGGCAAGGCACATATCTACTGAAGGTTCTTTAAGGCTAAAATTTAATATAAAGCATGGTAACGAAAGTCACAAACACATAGAAAACAGCAGACTAAGGCCATAATATAATGTGTGGCGACAATAAGAAATTGTAGCATAGCATATTAAGTCGTAAAATGCACGCTTACCACACGCACACGTACTTGGGGTAGAAGAACATAAAACTATTGAAATTGCTTTATAAACAGCAGGGCGGAGGTTGGGGCAGCGCTATAATTTCAAGACAAATGCCAAAGCCGCAAAAACTGTTTCCCAAAATATCAAAGCAGGTGGAGATCGTGCGGAGAAGGGGTCGGCTGTGCGTGAGTGACCTTGGACCTAGCGCTGGCCGAAATTACAGTCACAGCACAAACTTTGACACATCTCAAAGCGGGGGCGACAGCGAGCAGAGCGCGATGTGGTAGACAAAAGCTCTTTGGGGCCACACACCTGAGCGAGGTGGGCGAGAGAAAGAGAGTGCGGGAGGGTCACACAAGATCCTGTTGGCTACTGTCGCGTCACGAACTTACATAAAAATCAACAGTTTATGGCCAACGCATGTCCTTGAGTGGCAAAAGTGGCAGCAGCAGCAGCCTCAGCAGGCGAGAAGAACTGCCCCCACAATCAGTCCCACAGGACATGGCAAAAGTTTTCGTCTGGCTTGCAGCGCAGGTCCTCTGCCAAATGTCTTGCCATCTATTTGCATTTTCTATTTATTTCTTTATCCCTTTGGCAAGCCGAATCGGCGGCACTTGAGTTTGGCAGCCATTAGTGGCACGTCCTTGTCCCTGTCGCCCTGTCGCCCTCTCTCCCTGTTGCCCCTTCTTCCTAGTTCCGCCTGCGCGTTGTTTATTTTTTCTGCTGTCCCCGAGTCCTGGCCTGGCTTGGCCTGTTTGTATCTTCCACTTTGGCACTCATATTTTATTAAGTAGCAAAGTTGACAGGGGATTTGAGGCCTGGACCTCGCCCCCGCTACATGCTCGCCCTTAGGAGTATATCCAAGTGAAACTGTCATTTTGTAAAGTAAATATTGGTAATTTTTATTGAGGACTTTGCTTGATTCTCCCCATTTTGCCCGCCGGGCTTAGCCATACTAAGAAAAAGAACTTTTGGCAAATTACAAACATTTAGTTCGAGATGGAAAACCTGAATTCGAACCCAAATCAAGGCAGAGAGCATTAAGCATTAAGCGAAAGTGATTGCAGCCAGAGAATTAGAAACACATTTCCTTTTTTTTTCATTTTACACAACCCCTCCATTGCAGGCCGACCACCCCCTCGAACATATTGTTAGGCAACGCATCGTTGGGCCCAAAAATTGTGTGTGTTCGAAAATCCAGCAGACCGTAAGAGACAACATAAGCGATAACAAGTATTTTTGGGCGGTTGCTAACGGGATTTGGAAGCAACCTCCCCCGTGGCGAGAGGGAGGGGAGGAAAGACAACCCTTGAGAGAGCTTACTTTAACCTCTAAATGTAACCATGGTTAAGTCAGGTGTTGCTGCATGCCACACACAGGCAAATTGCCAATGGCTAAGTGAATTTTGTGCAGGGCAACAAAAAGTGTTGCATACTTTGGGGTGTCTTTCAGCTAAAAGCTGTACAGTTACGTTACTAGCTAGCGAAAGATCACCGGTTCAAATACCGCACTAATTGCGGGTATTGCTTTCTGTTTGTTTAATTTCCTTATGCTTATGCTACAGAATTATGTCCTCCTGGGCATATGTTGATATTTGGTTTACCCCAAGCGAGTTTCAATTTAACTGACGTCTTTTTGGCTTAAATTGTCAATAGATTTATAAATCAATAGAACTTCGTCTCTTTTGATATAATATTTTTTCGCATGCTCTGGTATTCATAAAGATTTCAAGTGCTTTTGGCACACATCATTTAACTCGGGCCGGTTCTCGGCTCTCAAGTTCAGGCAAACCTGTTCAAACAGCTGCCTTTCAATTTCAATCAGCACACAATTCAACGCTAATAGCTTTTCCAGTTAGGAAGCAGGAAATTTGCAAGAGGTTTGGGGCTTTTGCTATTTACTTTTCACACAAATTGTTATAAAATATTTAAAAATCATGCTCGAAGCGGCTCTGTAGCCGAATCGAGCCTTGAAAGCGAGCGTCGGGTCGGGGTAATTTTTTTGCCCAACAAAAAAGAGAAAAGAGAAGGAAATAAAAATAAAATGTAAAGATTTTCAGGCAGCAGCATTTCAACAGCTTCCGTTTTAGATGGTGCGCCTCTTAAATATGCACACACACAGCTTCAATTTCATACGTATGTGTGTGTGTGTGCCCCCGGAGAATTGAGGCCCATAACAATGCACACATGCATATATACACTCTACATACGTTGTTGCTGGCATACGCATGAATATTTAAATTCCAGTGAAAATAAATTGCACAAAATATTCATTTCAATTTCATTTTTGTTATCTCGCAATTTATTCCCTTGCAATGCATTTTTTATATCCCCATATTTACTATATAAACCCATTTACATACAAAATTCTATATCAGATGCATCTGTGTATCTATAATATAACTTGCAACAGCTTTATCAGCTTTTTGTTTCGTTTCCATTGTTTCTCCAATTTAGTTTTTAATGGTGTCAGTTTAGTCAAGCTCTTGTAATATCTAAATTTCTTGACAGTCGTTCCAGGTCAAGTGGGATTATCTAAACAGATGAAAGCTTTTTATGTTCCAATTTCAGTGTTTTACTTGATTTTGTAAATTCTAAAAATCCTTTTCTTTTGTTTATATGCTTAAAATATTATGTATAAAAGAGCCGCTACGCTACAGTTTAATGTTCCATTCCAGTTGCTCCTCCGTTTTGTAGCACACACATGACAATTGTCAATGGCTTAGATATAAATCTGGATGTGATACCCAATATCTTTCCAATTCCATTTTATAGGCTAAAAGACACATGGAATTAACCCATTTTAAAAGCCTGTTTACATATGACACTTGATTAATAAATGTGTCACGTTTCATTTGCATCGTTTCACACTGTGAAATGGGGCAAATTAGGCACGAGAGCCATCAATTCGGGTGGCTTTCCTGACAAATTCGGCTTAGCTCATTTGTAAAATGTGTAAATCTTTATTGTTCTCGTGTCACATTTTTGACGCATTGGGGCAAAACAATAAAATAAAACATACGTTTTATTCTCTTTGGGGGCGGGGCTGGGTCCGTGGCACGTCTCAGTCATTTCCATGCGATTAGCATGCCCAAAAATTGGCACTAAACTGTTATAAATGGCCTGACAACTTTCTATTTTTTTCCATTTTGCAATTCTTTGTGGCGAACATTTTCGATTCGCCGCAAAATGGCGACGCGCCAAAGTAACGGAAGACAGGAGAAAAAAAATGAAGTCGCCGTCAGACGCAGCCGCTTTTTGCTTATTTTTTTGGCTAGTGAAAAACAGCTTCCGGCGTCTTTTTATGCGCCACCCTCGCAAGCAAACCTGAGCAAAGTCTGCAGTTGAAACAAATTTAATTTTCTACTTTTTAGCGGCTGCCAGACAAATAGAAACAAGCCGCAAAAGCCGTCAAGAGACGCCTGCGGCTGACGCGCAGCGCGCCGGCTGCTTTTGGCTTTATTTTTATTTTTTTCAAATTTCCTTTAGCCGTTTTAAAGTTGACTCTTTATATGTTTTTTTTTTTATATATTTTGCCCACAACTAGTAAAAACTTTTAGATAATTACATTTGGCGGCGGCGGCTGTTGCTTTGGCAGCTAAGTCAAAAGTACACAACAACAAAATATGAAAAGACCCAGAAGGAGCTTTTGGATGTACGCAAAGCCGAAAATGAAATACACTGCAAAGTGTTAACGAAAGTTATATGTCATATGTCATATGATGCTGAGGTAAGAGAGTATTTAGCTTTACTTTATAAAGTAAATATATATATAGATAAACATGATCAGGAAGACGAGCTGAGTAAATCTAGCCACATCCATCTGTTCCTCTTCTTTAATTTGTAAATTATCGATAAATATCGCTTTTCAGACATGGTTTTTAGGCATCGAATCAGATCAAATTGAATTTAGTGGTGTATATACATGTTCCTTACAGCCTGGCAAAAGTCTTTCTCGTATTGCAAAACATTTCATATTTAAACTTGAAGATCCGCCCGAGGCAGGGAATTAAAAGCGGCACTTGTGCTGTCAATATCTGGTTTCTTCTTATTTTTTGAGTGCCTGTTTAACTTAAATTTATTTTTTTTAAGCTTCCACTTAGAAGCTTATGTGTGCGCTGACTTCTGGTGTTGACTGTAAACTAATTTCGTGATGGGCGCCCAAAAGTATGCAAATTCGTTGGCAGCGTCTTTTGATGTGCTTTTTAATCATATAGTAAGAGGGGGCTTAACTAACAAATTGTTGGAAAAGTGCTCGGGAGAGGGAAGGGGGAGGGGGCGGTTGCAATTATGTGTAGCACAATCAATCGAGCGGCCATTTTGTAATATCCGGTTTAAAATGTAATATGCGAAAAGTTGATGGGAATTCAAAGAAACGAACAAAATAAAGAAAAGACCACCCACACATGTGCATAGCTTAATTGCTTTTTACGACCCTATGTATAAATATATATACACAAGATGTGGGTCTATAACTATTCTTCTAGGTATACATAATTGCCTTCTGCCTGTTGACAAAAGGCCGAGGCAGACAAAGGGAGCGGCGGCAGCTGCCAGTGACAGCTAAAGAAAATGTGGAAAATGTGAGTGATAAGAAGGAGAATAGATATTTATAGCCAAGATAAATAGAAATAGAACGGGAAAATGCCACCTGGAGTGGAGCGGGGGGTAGGGCGAGGGGACTGAAGCTAGGCAAATGTGGTCGAGAACAATTACACTTTTAAGCAGGCAACGACCCGAGAGATGAAATGGGAGAAAGACTTGGAGAAACGATGAAAATGCATGTAAATGAAAATAAAGATGAGAATCCAAAGTTGATAACCAGTTGCAAGTTGCTGACACATGCCACAAACGGAGCAACACACACACAGACACACACGGGACTCCAGCTAAGCAGGCAGCACAATAGCGACAACAATAGAAAGAGAGTGAAAGAGAGTGGAGTAGAGAGAAAGAGAGAAAGAGGGGGCTTGCAGACTATTACCATTGTTGGCAGCAGCCGCAACAGTTCACATGGCTCATTTTCAACGGTCAAAGGAAGCAGGATATACAGGATATATACAACAGCAACAGCAGGATATGCCAGGGCAGTTTTTTATGCTGCGCGTCTTTTGGGGCAGCTACGCACACACACACACACATACAGACGCACGCACACACATAAATCTGCTGCATGAATGAAATATGGCAAATGTCATTTAACATGACAACTTGATGATAATAATAACAATAACAACAATAGGGGCCAGGAGTGAGGAGCGGGTATACCAAAAATCTTGAACAGAACGTCACACGGGCAGCTCCTTTGTTCACATAGACAGCGGGGTGACAAGGGGGTGGTGGCTTGGCATGTGACAAGGAGCAAACAGAAAAGGTGAAACGACAATAAACTAAAGCTTACGAAAAGAAAGGGCGACTAAAGATTGAAAACCCAAGATAGAGAAATAAGCAGAAAAAAAATATGTTTAGATAAGCACTAAAAGACCAGAGATTAGACGAAAGTCCAGATTAAGCACAGGGGAAGAGGATTACGTAATGAATGAAGCTTGCAGAGAACAGCATATTGAGAGTCAAGTACGCCTAAGACATATAATATATATAGGAAAGTTGAGTTCAATAAGAGGAAGAAGGCCGTTCAGAGCGCCCCATTGCTGCGGGAGACATGTATACATCATGAAATATCAATATCAGAACCCAAGCGCCTCGAGCACTTCATTAAGCGCACAAATCATTAGATTCGGCATAGCTATCAGTTACCTGTTTGAGGAGCTGGGGCATTCGAATCAAGTTCTGTCGAAGAACGTATGTGAATGCGGTCAGTGCGTTTGTCATTCCAGCTGGTTTCTCTCTCTCTCTCTCTCTCTTTTCTCTCGCTCCCACTCAAAAAGCCACAAAAGCACATTTAGTGTAAACCGAGTCGACCGCAAGGCAATTTCTATGCGTGCAGCAGTCGGGCACCGAGAGTGCGGGACAGAGAGAGCTAGATACAATGGGAGACAGCGGGTGAGAGACGGCGACATGCATTAGCAGCCGCTGCCACACACGCATACGCATGTCGGTTGCAGGCAGAGCCAAAGCTAATGTTGCACGAAGCACAGCCGGAAATGTGGTTACATAATCTAGAGAGAGAGAGAGAGAGAGAGGGCAAGAGACAGCGAGAGTGAGAGAGCGTGCTTTATACGTAGGCCGTGAAAACCTTTGCCTACTTCTTGGAACATTATTAATTTTGATCCATTTCGCAATGTGACGGAATTTTTGTGCCATGCAAATCGAGAGCCTGATGGAAAATGCCGAATCGATGCGGTGGAAATTTTGCAAATTCTTATGAATATTTATAAATGTGCGAAATTCAATGGAAATGTGCCCGAAAATATTTCCCGAAAAGCATAAAGAAAAACACAACTGATATCGAAGCCGAAAGCAAAGCTGTTCAAAACAAAAGCATTTAAAAGTTTTGATTTTTGCTGGGAATTGTTGATGCTGGGCTAGTGGGGCTTCTGTGTGGGTGGCCAGCTCGTAAGGTACTGAAACAGGGACTCAAACAAGAAGCTAACAACAATTCAACATCCGCTGCAAAAAAACCGCAATGAAATTTCCGGAAGTTGTGCATAAAATGGGCTATGCATACGGAAATCATCAACCCCATGGCTGAGCACGAATCATGGCAGGGCTGGCGAAAGCGGCAGTGAGCGGCAGGAGTGGGGCATGCTGCAGCTTGCCCATTATGGTGAAAAGGGGCGTGTTGGCAGAGGGCTGCACTGACCAGCAGAAACAATGAAATAACGCCAAATGAAATGCCAAAAACAATGCGAACGGCTGGTTGCCAACTTCCGGCGAGCGGAGAATGCAATGCTGAAGCCACAGAGAGAGAGAGAGAGAGGGAGAGAAGCATAATAATGATACAGGGAGAGAGGGGGAGGGAAAGGGGCTTGCTGCTGCTGCTGCTGCTGTTCATGATGACCTTCAGTTCGCTGCTGCTGCTGCTGCTCAGTTGACCAGAAAGGAGCTGCGAGTGTCCTGGCCAGGGTCGGGAGTCGAGGGTCATTTTGATGGTGTATTTTTTTGTTGCTTTTATTGTTTCACATTTCTGTGAAATTTAGACGCGTGGCTGAACTTGGTTCATGACTCATTTGATTTCAATGGCAACTGTTCATTTGGCAGTGAAAGTATTCAAGAATCGAACAATAGAACCAACACGGCGGCTCAACGTTGCGACACAATTGCCCAACAGATTAGGCCAACGATTTATCGATAAATGTGTCCGACAATAAGGCGGAAGTGTTGGAAAACGTTGTGCGTGGAGTGTTAGGTGTGTTGCAAGCCCTATTTGCATATGAATTGCTTTCGAAATACGCTACCCAATTGAATTTCGACATGATTCTATAAATTATGAAATATTTGTCTTGATTGAATGACTGATTGATTGATCGACTGATTGATGATCGACGATGATCGAAGACTCTTTTAAATTAATTACGCCACGATTGTATAATTTTAACGTTAAAAACTGTTTGTCTTGATTGACTGACTGACTGATTGATTGATTGGGCGACGGGCTGGTTGATAATAAACGCTGAACAATTACTCCCCATTAATTTATATCCTAATCCTAATATAAGACCGTTTGCACTGACTGACTGATTGATTGAAGAACTAACTGACTGATGAGCGACGCAAAGCGAACAACATTTTACATGAACATGACAAGCAAATATAATGTAAATTATAATGTGCATATATTCCTGGTCCCACTGTGCGCAGCTGTTGAGCTGATCTAATCATAAGAGATATAAATATGCAAGTTGAGGGTCATTCCCAAGTTCGCAGCTGGCAAAGAGCAAAAACCAAATGCCGCAGCCCCCGTCCAATGATGAGCTTTCAGTTTTAAGCGCTTTACCAGTTGGTTGCGCTGCATTCCGCAAATGTAATGCGCTTTGCGCAAGGGGGGCTAGGAGGAGGAAGCGGAAATACAAGGGGGCTGGCAGCGGAAGTTCTGGGCAACTAGGCAGCTAACCGAGTGATTCTAGAGTAGAGTTTGCAATTGAAACTAAACACAGAGAGCGAAACAGACAAAGAGAGAGAGAGAGAGAGAGGGAGAGAGAGAGTGAGAGCCAGAGAGACAGTTGCTAGGGATTAGGATTGAAGGATTTGTTAGACAGGAAGACTGCAAGGACAGTGGGACAGGCTAACTGACAGACACAATGGGCCACAGGACATGGCACATAAATGTTTAATAACTCAAGCAGAAAATTAATTTTTATGTAAAACATTTTTGAAAAGGCCAAAAGACAAACGATGAATGATGAACGACGAACAAAAGCCCGCAAACAACATATTTTACATAATTCTCTTCGAAAAGTTTAAACTTGATAAACAATTTCATTTGAAGCAGATGCTTAACAGCAGCTACAACAACAACTACAACGACAAAAACAACAACAAATTGTAATAAAAGTAATAAATTTCGCTTTCATGTTGCGCACCGTTGGGGACGCTGCCTCGTTTTTCTTGCTTTACGCCTTCAATGCAAAAACTTTGCTGCCACTTTACACACACAATAGCCGCACACACACACACACACACACACACTCGCACGCACACACATAAACATGACGCAACAAAGGTGCGTTGTCGTATAACCTGAAGCCAATGCGCTGCGCAGCAAAGTATGCTATGATTTTTTTACCATATACCCTACACGCTGAAACAGGCATTTCAGTTATTTCAGCGAGTTGGTTAATTACTACAGAACTGCAATAAATATTAGATATAATCTACTTAAATGTATACATAATAAAGGCTTTAAAATCTTCCCTTTAATATTGAGGATCTACACATTAGGCACATGTAGTCCTTGCCTTAACATCAATGAAGCAAAACTTTCCAAAATATCGTAGTGTCCATATTTTCGCGATACACTTCTCTTTTTTATTGTTCTTTATTCTCTCAGGGTAAGTTTGGCTTCATCTTTGCCAGGGCAATGTTTAGAGGCGTTTAGGAGTGCGTTTAGGTTGTTGTTGTTGGACCGTTGGCAGCAACGTGCAGCTTTTGTTTAAATTTCAATCAAAAACAAATTTTCAAAGCTGCTTACGAGCAGCGTTAGAGAAAAGCAGAGAGGGGCCGTGGGCAGAGAGTGGGGCACATGCAGAGAAAGCTGTGGCATGTTGCATGCCTAAGGGGGAGGCGGGGCGGGCGAACTCACGGTCTAAAGGCATCAAGTAGCAGAACGGACTGCAACAAGTTAGCAATACATGAGGGCTAACTTGGTTATGCCAAGAAAAAGAGGCAGAAAGAGCGAGCGTTGTCCCCTCACGCAGAGAGAGCGAGAGCGGTAGAGAGTGAGCAAATGCACAGCATAAAAGTGCCGCTGGTGAATCAACAACAAGACACGCCCACTGCAATTCACTTTTCCCCTGCCAGGGGCGGCGTAGGGGCGCAACCAGTAGGGTCTACAAAAAGGAACCACTGTGTCTTATGTTTAACTACAATTTGCCGCTGGGGCATGCATACACACACACACATACACATACGCACACACATCCAAGCGAAGAGAGAAAATGCAACATGGTGCAAAAATATAATTAGAAATATGAAGCAAGGCAGCAGTCTTTTAGGGAAGTGCGGGGTTAGTCTGGGGTTACGAAAGGGTCTTTAATAATGATTTGTTTTTAAGGTTCATTTGCCTTGGCTCGGGCGAAGCTGGGCTCAATTCTAGCTCTAGCTGCAGCAGTAGCTGAGGCATGAAGTGCAGTGTAAATGTCTTGACTTCTTGTGTTTGTTGAGCCCTTAAGCGTTTACCATGTGGCACGTAGGCAGGCGAGATTGGGGGCGGAGATGGGCGTGTTTTGGCCAGGCAGCTGCAACTCTGGAGAGGTGTGTCTGTGTGTGTGTATGTATGTATGTGTGTGCGTCTAGTTAGGTTTTTGTGGTCGCCTTGTGCCTGGGCCATAATGAAATGCTCGTCCAGAGTCTGTGTTGTTTATGCAAAAATTGTATATTTTTGAACCTAAATGTTACACCAGACACTCACGCACAGACACACATACATACATATACACACACACACAGGTGCACGACACAAAGGTACACAGTTACAAAGTGCTCTCTATTTTTAATTAATTAAGAGTTTCGCCCCAAGAGCAGGCAGCAAAATGTACAAAATTCAGGCCAAAACTACAGTGCACATTGCCTAAGGGCAACCACACATGAACATATTTAAGGTGTTTATTAAAAAATAATTTAATAAATCTGAAATGAATGCGAAATGTAACAATTTAAAGCAAGTCTTCAGCGATATCTTTTTGATTAAATCTTTCACAGAGCAACTGAGGAGCTATTTAAAATAAACTGAGTTATTTCACTGTAAATCAAATTGGATTTCTCTTTCGCTGGGGTGGTGCACATTGAAGCCCTGTTCTCGCACAGCCTCTCAAACACATAATAACAGAGGCGCACGCAAAAATAAATTAGCTATAAAATCCGAGCAGTTAAAAGCCTACCTCAGGGCTCACTTTCCTAAAGCTACCCCCGCTCCGACACCCGCAGCGCACGCCGCCCGCAGAAAACTTTTACTAATTGCGTAATAATCTCATTACATTTAAAAATACATTTACAACAGCATTTATACCTGCCCCAAGGCCAGAAAACGTTACAGAGGAGCGGCAAAGGGCAAATGCTGAAGGAAGGAGGGAATAAAAGAAACAGCAGCAACAACAAACAGAAAATCCCAATTGAAAGAAAGGAGACGGCATTCAGTCAAGAAGAGCACAAAACTCAGGAACAAGACAGCCGCCCGGAAGCGTTGATAAATGATAGACCCCCGCCCAATCCACGTCTCTGCGTGGAAATAAATCTACACATAAAAAGAAGAAGAGGAGCGCACAAGAAGCTGCCGAGTCTTCACAGACAATGACAAAAAGGCACTAAAAACTGTCAAAATTGCGTCAGCTTATGAATACGAAATGCTCAGAGCCGGCAAATTAAAGCATGACAAAAGTTTTACAAAACCGAATCCTTGAACAAGGCTCCCACCCAACCAGAACCAGAACCAGACCAACAACAACAAAACCCTCCCTCCTTTCGCTGCAGCAGCGGACCTGAAAGCGAAACGCATATCGCCAGATCCCGCTTTGGCTTTCATAATGAGTAAAATGTCACAAGTTGACGCAAGTAAATATTTAAATGTCAGATTTCTATATGAGAAAACATCAGCCCCTCACCCGAAAATATTCTTTACCCCAAGCGCCCTCACCCAAATAGACAACAACGAGCCGCAGTACAAAACCCCAGACAAGAGCAAAATATGTCTCATAATTTTGGTTGTTGTGCAAAATTCATTCTAAACAGAAGAAATTCCTGCTGACTGCCTGTCATTCCCCTCGATTTCCACTCTTTTCTTCTCCATCTCTCTCTCTCTCTTTTACTCTCTCTCACCCACTCTCCCGCTCTGTCTTGCTCTTTGTTCAGTTCAGCCCAAAGATATGCGGGCCTCAAGCTGAAAACACATTTAAAGCACTGCCTTTGCATGTGGGTGAGGGTGGAGGAGGAGAAAATAACTACCCCAACCTAACCGCACTTCCTTTGCACTTGTAAGGAATCTCTTTCCCCCTCTCCCTCTCATGCATGCAAAATATGCTCGACCGCCGTTTGACATTTACAAATGACAAACATTTGACAAACAAAATGTCCTTTGTCAGTGTGTCCTGCGCGTGTGACAGGAGCATTGTCGTAAGCGCTTAATGTGGGCGCAACAACTGCGCTGGAGGCGTGGCATATTTGATGTAGAACCCGCAGCAGCAACTTGCAGCAAGTCTGTGCGTTATTACCTCAAAATGCGTCAAACAACAGTAGCAACAAAGAACAATTAAAATACAAGAAACTTGAGGAAATGACACAGAGTGAGGGGCTGATGAAGATAAAAGAGCGAGGCATCTATAAATACTGGGCAATTAAATGAGTTTAATGAATAAGGAGGAGGGAATAAAAAACAAAAGGCTTGAGTACACAGATTTGAAAACTTTTCGCGATATTCAAGAGAATTGCTTTTAATGGCATTTTAAATGGGTTCTGATAGCAAAAACAAGCATCAGCTGTAAAACGTTTACGTATGAGGAACAAAAAGAAATGCACGAATTCAATGTAAGCTCCCAAGAGCGTGAAAGAGAGAGAGAAAGACAGACTGAAGCATCAGCTGTAAAACAATTACGAATGAAGCACAAAAGGGAAGGCACCAAACTGGCATATGGTCGCGAAAGCGTAAAAGAGAGAGAGAGAGGGTGTAGCATCAGCTGTAAAACGTATGCGTATGAGGCAGAACGAGGACCGAAAAAAGGGAATGTGTACTCTTGAAAGTAAGATAGTGAACGCGTATGCGAGTTACAATATAATATCCGTTGATTAGAAACTCTCTTAATACATTAAGGTAATTTAATAAACAATATACAATAAATGGAAAATATAAATAAGTTTATAGAAAACTGTGCAGTTACTCTTTAAATAACGACAAATTAAAGCTTTTCATTCCTTACATCAATGAGTATTCTAAGAGCCATAAACTATCTATATGCGCACAATAGCTGTTATCGAATGCTCTGAATCTAGAGTAGTTACAGCTTGTTGTTGTGCCCGTTAAGCTTAATTTACTGTAGTTAGTTCACGTAGCGCCACTTAGGGGCGGGGTTGAACATCAACAACATTTCTGACTGAACGTAATACACCTGGCCGGCGCGCTAACAAGCAGCGGGACATTACTTTTAATAAACTCTAGGCCAACAGATAGGCCGCCGCTTCCATGTGCGGCTATTGTCCTGTGCGCGTGTGTCCTGGGTGTGGCCAGCACGCACCTACGCAGTCAGCTCGGGGTCTGGGGGTGGGGCGGAGTCTCTTGCTATATTTACAGACGGGCCCAAAAGTGCTTGCACTCTCCACAGTATGTCGGCCTTTTTTCTGTTAGCCAGGAGCTTCGTGTAAATATTTGGCTTTAATAGAATTAAATGATGAAGAAGCGCATACTCAGAAAAAAAAGGAAAATTGTTTGCCACCCTCGCTAACAAGGGGCTGGAGGCAGGGTCTACACTTAAATTAATAAAGTAAATAATAAGCATTACGTGAGGAACAGGACACAGCTCGGCCAGGTGGACAGGACAGGACAGGACAGGACACGGCCGCGTTGAAAGTGAATTAAACGTCATTTATGTGGCTTAAAAAACTGCGCGCCGAAAATATGTTTTTTGGTTGTACTTCTTTTATGCTTTGAATACAGCTTTTAAGTTCCCATTTTTTGCAGGACTTTTTGGTGCTACGCTTTTTTGATTAATTTATGGTCCTTGGCCGGGGAGTGGGGATTTGAGCTAACAATATTTTGTGGCTCTTAGCGTCAAGCACATTGCAGCAGTTAGCGCCTAATCCAGCTCAATAGGGCTCAGCTGCCAAGGCAGCCGCCAGGATGAAGTCGACACACAGGACATACACAGGACACACCCAGGATATACGGCGACTGCCTGAGCTGAGCGCGTTTGCGGCTGGGCTTAAGGGCGCTGCGCAAAGCTCTTTGATTGAATTGGAGAATTGGAAATTGGGAACTGGCAATGAACATAATTATGCGGCTGCTGTCAAGTGGCCGCGCACTTTATTTAAATGCGATCCCGGGATTAGGCGATTAGCCGCCCAATGTCCTTTTGCGGCTCGAACTTAAAGCTAACTTACGCAATATTCGGGCCAAATGTAGGCGACGCCTTTCGCAGGACTTGAACTTACCTAAAAAGAAAAGAAGCAGAAAATACAAATTTAATTTAAATTAATTTCAACAACAATCGAGACAAGTGACAGGATAAGCCTGAGGGTCGGTTGGACAAGGCGCGGCAGATGATAGACGACATTGTCATTATGTCAAAATCTTCGAAATAAATTGCCTTTTCTTTTGCTCAATTTTAAAGGCCCTACTTAAAAATCCATTAAAAATTAGCATGAATCCATAAAAGGGACAGCAAATGAGTAAAAGATTTCGAAAGAGTTGCACAACGCAGTCGAGATGCCCTTTAGATGATTGTGAACGAGAGCTTGAAAGCAATAAATGAGTGGACCATATAAAATCACTATTAATATAATCTAAAAGCTAATTAAAATATTTATAATAAAATTAAATTAATTACTAGATTTATTATTTACTTGGGTAAATGCTTCTCAAGTCAAAAGTTGTTATCAATACTTAAGTAATTGAAGAAGTAATTAAATTTAATATTACATAATTAAAAAAGTTGTTTAATATTTCAAAGTATTTAATAAAAATAATTTAGTTATTTACCTAAATATAGAATTATTTTGGTAATTAGACACAAAATGTCAATGATATATAATTAATTATTTAAATACAGAAGTAATACTTAAATATTTTTATACCTTTTTGTAAAGTATTTATAAAATAATTTTATTATTTATCTAAGTAATTAAAGAATCAATTACTTTAGTCAATTAACGATACATTACAAGGTAATTAAATATTTAATGGTAAGATTCACTGAAGTATTTAAGTAATAAATTATAACAAATGATTATTAGTTTTAGGTGGAATTCATATTCAATGACTTAAGTAATTAAAAGCTTTAAAAAAAACCTATTAAATGGTAATTAAGTAATTGACCTATGTAGTTACTTGAGATTTATAAATTGTAGCAGTTTCTCTTTTTAAATTAAACCATACTATTTATAATAAGTCCCCGCTCTTACTTCGACATACTGTAAAAATTTGCCACAGGCTCATTTAAAGCGTAGATATAAATTCGGTTTTATTTTGTTTTCCTTTCATGAAATTGACAAGAAGCTGTCATTAATTTGCATCAAATCAATTTCTCTTCGACAGCTGCCCTGCCCAGCCCGGCCCTGTTTTGTTGCCTTGGCCTAGGCGCAGGCGACATAAAAATGCAAATTTTGTTGCTGTTGGCTTTAAAAAAAAGGAAAAGGACAAGGACATGATCGAGGGCGAAGCAGGAAAAGGAACTCAACTGCCACAGCTTGACACGAGCAGAGACGCTTTTCGCATATGTGACATGGCAACAAAAATTGCTAAAATATTATTACAAGTAATAGGCACAAGGAGCAACAACAACCATTTGTGGCAAGGGCAGACTTGAGGTGGGGGGACCAACGAAAAGGGTGTTGAAATTGATGCCAGTGGCAGGCAGACAGGCAGCCAGGCAGCTGGCTTGATGATGGGGATGATGTGGATGATGCCTGGCTATATCAATAGGCATATCAATACAGCCGACACACGCACACACACACTTCTGAGCCCCTTACCCTTCTCAGCCCCTAGCCTGCGGTTAGACGTGCCCGAAATACATTAAAAGTTAGACAGCAAACAGGGACAGGGTCTGGGACAGGGGCAGGGGGTGCACACTTCGGGGCATTTTCTATACAAACAAATTGCTGCGTACGCGACTTGAAAGCCAAAAATTGATTGATGTTACTTTGCGTAGTCTGCTTTTAGGCCAAGTTAGTTAGAGAGCGGCAAAGAGGGGAGCAGGGTTAGGCTGAAGAAGAAAGCTGGCTCTAATGCGATTTTGAGTGCTCATTGTTGGCCATTAGTTGGAGTTGTAGAGAAAGCCAAGTTTCGCATGTGTTTCTCATCCTCTCTCTCTCTCGCTCTCTGTTATGGCCCAACGCCTTGAGAAATGCGCATTTAATTGAGTGTGCGGCGGGGCGAAGTAGGAGGTGGTGCTGGTAGGGTATAATTGAATAACTGTCAGCACTTTAATTAGAGCGTAAAAAATTGCAATTGCAATGACATATAATTGCAATTGCGCAGCAGCAGCTGCAACGTCATTTGTTGGCAACGCATTTAGCTCGACCTTATTTGAGAGAGAAAGCGAGAGACACACCGAGAGCGGGAGATGGAGAAGAGAGGGGCCTGCTATATAGAGAAGACATGTATTTATGATATTTATTGAAATCCGCATCTGCATCTGTATCTGCATCTGCATCTGCTCGTTATGTGTAGCTGCTTTGGCCACAATTTCTATCCAATTAAAGCGCAACGAATTGTCTAACCTTTTGTGTAATAATTTCACATTTACAGCGACAGAGACAGAGACAGCGACAGAGAGACAGAAAAATGGACAGGGAAAAAACAAAAATTAAATCCAATTAAAACCAAATAAAACTTGCAAACAAACTTTTGTGTTTAGTTTCAATTTACAGAAAATTTTAACAACTGTTTTAAATTTCAAATTGGGAGAAATGCATTTGTGCTATTTTAATTCTGCAATTTGGAAAACAGGTAATGACAGCTCTTTAATTAGTGTGCAACGCTTTACTCAAATAGTTTCAAACTATTTAATTTGTAGCCAATTACCTTTCCAACCACCAAAAGTAAATATATTAAATGTGGAATTTTAAGCAATGCAAATTGATTAAATTAGGAATAGAAATAGTTCTATGTAAACAGTTCTAAAGAGCATCAAGTAATAAAGTGACCCTGGAGGTTAAAATATGCATATCTAAAAGAACGATGTAGCAATGGAGGACATACATTACAGTCGAGTCAATCATATCATATATGAACTTAATATAAATTTATGGCATAATGTGACCATGGAGGACATTTTAACGGCATGTATTTGACGTTAGATTAGTATGCAAGAGAGATGAAAGATGACCGACAAATACTTAAGTTGTAGCAATAACATTTTATGCTCAATGCAGATCAAACTGATTTTACAATGGCAACAGCGAGATAAACAATATATAATGCAGGTTTAAAGAAAAATGCGCACATGGAGGAGAAATGGTAATGATATGTTCAATTACATAAAAAGCATAGTGATAAAGTTATCATAGAGGAAAAGAAGTAAGTCAGGCTAAAAGTAAACCAATGCAATTGGCAAATCGCATGATAAACTGTGAAAAAAATGTTCTACTGTAATCAAAAGTATGTTCATTTAATGACTAAATACGATGAACGTATAAAGAAAATGTAATGAAGTGCTTAAACAATAGATTATAGGTAGATGGTTGATAATATCAGGACAGAGAAAATAATATGAACATGAACACGAAATGAATAGACGAATAGAATTCGTATAGTACCACAAGTCTATATAAAATGTATAAACAAGCAAATGTTCGACATTTTCTGCAAAGACAGAGCCAAGAAAGCTTGACCCTTAATTGCCAAGTACAATAATATGATAGATAGCAAGACAAAACTCTAAGAGAATCCCATCTTAGCTGCACTTGCACAGATCATGCCGAAACATAAACTCGGCATGTTCAATGAAGCCACAAAATGCCGTCATTCTTAACGCCATTTCGGAAAATAATAAAGAGAAAACACATGTAAGTGTAAAGATATGCATTTATGTTCATTTATATAGGTAATATGCGCAGCAATCAGACCAAAAGGGGCGTGTCGCAGCGCCTACGCATTTCAGGCCATAAAAATCGTTTGGCAAAATCGCATTTGCCATGTTGCGCCCGCAAAGTATGCAACATTTATTTTTAATGCCAGTTAACAAAAAAAACTCTCGAATAGGAAAAAACAAGAATTTTAGCCCGTTTTATGCATATTTGGCACATATAAATTTTTACGCGTTTAGAATATCAATTTTGTAGATGCGATTTGGCCATAAATGCGGCACGAAAAACAACTAAGGCATAAATTCATGGCATATTTGCGTCTCTCCCTCTGGCTCTTCCTCTATCTGTCTCTTTGTCTCTTTTTTTTAGTTTGACTGCACTGTTTGCTGTGGCATTTAAAAATTCATTTCGTTGTTTGTTGATTTTCCTTGTTGCTTGTTGTTTTTGTTGCTGTTGCGTTTGTGACATGTTTTCCTGCGGTTTGCGAACGTTTTTTAGCGCGCTCTATTTGGTTATTTGCTTTGTTTTTGTTGTTGTAAGTTGGACATGTTGCGGTTTTTGTTTGTTAAATTAAATTATGCGGTTTTGCACACACACACACACACACACACCTAGAGACTGCACATATATATTAAGCAAACAGCAAACTAATGAAAATTCAATTGCAAAATACAATTACGTTGTTTACCCTGCTGGCCGCTAGATGTCGCAGCAATTGCCTGTTTCCGTTACTGAACACTACTATTTTTAATGTTTTGTTTTTTAACTTTTTGCCATTTTCCTCTAATTAAAATGAAATATAAAACAAGTTTCATTCTCATTCCCTTTGACAATTCGCATTTCGCGGAATTCGTTGGCCCGAGCGTTTATGTTCTTTGTTTTTGTGGCGCTTTTTATGGTCCTTTACAACACTAAGAACTAAAGCCCGGTACGACAATTTTTCACAATTTCTCCCTCTCGCTCTCTCTCGCGCTCATGAGCTTTGTGCTAGGCGTTGGGGCAAAAGTTTTTTGCATGGCACTTAAAAAATTTATAAAGTGCTTTGAGCAGACTGCCCCACAGCAGCGGCAGCGGCAGCTGCACCGCAGCCCCTGCTCTTTGCTCTGGCAATGAAGTGCAAATTGCAGCATAAAGTGTTGGCCATGCTGCCTTGTTCACTGCCACGCCCAACCCGCCACGCCTACACGCTTCCGTTTCTCGACTTTTGCTGCTTTGTCACAAGAGCAAAAAAACATAAGAAAAAATAAACTGAAAATCTCCAAAAGCGCCCATGAAACAAGTCACTGCCAGTAACAGTTACTAGAAAGAGCACCTCTCTTCCTCTTTCTCCTTCTCTCCTCCTCGCTTTCTCTCTCTCTCTCTCTCTGAGTCGTCTCTCCCAATTTAACTCGCAGTTTTTTTGTGTTTTTGGCAAACTTTTTTGCCTGCCTGCGCCTCGCCTCTTGGCTAAGTTTCGCCGAGCCGCCCCTGCCACGCCTCTTCACCTACGTCGCGCACTTTTAATTGTTTCGAGTTTTTTGCATTTTCCTTTTTTCCTCGTTTTTTCTCGTTTTTCACTTATCTCGCGCGCAGTTTTCTAGTGCAATTTGTTTCCGGCGACGCCTTGAAGTATGCAACGCTTTTTATATACAGTCCAGCTAGCTCTATCCCGCTCGCCCTCTCTCCCTCTCTCTTTTCCTCTCCCTCCATCTCTTTCTCTTCCCGCACTGTTTCGACTCTCGCACACAGCCATAAATCTTGCAATTATCGCACATATTTAAACGGACAGTCAATAATTAAAAATCTGTTTGCCATAAATGAAGTGCTGAGAAATGAGAGAAAATGTTTTTACGGGTGTGTGCTTGTGTGCGATAATTTATATTTATAAAAAGGTATGAAATACGTATTGAATAAATATACCCTATACTAAACATACTGTTGAAGAATAAATAATCAAAATTCAAGAGAAATTGAAACAATATTATTTTTATATTTTTAATGCCCACAAACATAAACTAATTACAAAAAAAAGGAATTCACTCTTAAAACAACAACTGACTAAGCCATAAAAAGACGCTAAAAAACACAATAATTTATGGTATTTTATAGATAACGCCCGTAAAGTTTTTGTTTGGTTCTTATGTTTGCTTGCCAAATATTTGGACGGGATTTTGATTGGCAAAATCCACTCACATCATTTATTTGTAAATAATCGAAACTTTTGCTTGGCTGGATTTTTATCTGGCCATCGCTTTTGGCCATTTGCTGTGGCCGTCAATATTGCTGCGTTTGTGTTAAATAATTTTTTAATAATGCAAAAAAACACGCTGAATAAATATGAATATGCATGTGGACCATACTATACCATATATATGCATATTTGTATATTGCATAAATGGATAATATGCCAGCTGACATGAGCCACTGTTGACTCAAGGGTGCAAGGGCAATTAATTGTGATCCAATATTTTTGCATACACGCACATATTTATTTTATGACCTGGCGACCTGCTGCTGCGTACTGTGCCTTATCAGTGGCAGCGAGTGGCAGGCAAAACGAAACACAACCAAAAGCATGGGATGCGACCCGCAGAAGACTTTAAAATTTAATAAAAAAATCAACCTGAAAACCTGGCTGTATGCCATAAAAAACGTAAGAAATAGCGGTACAGGTAATGCTAGATATGAAAATAAACTTTGCCATAGAGCTCTGCAAAGGGAGGGGCGGTATGAGGCTTTCATCATTTTGTTAGCGGAAATTTGCCGAAAAAGGTTAAGTTGTAATATTTCGTCACCTTTTGCCCATGCAGAGAAAAAACACGGAACTGGGAGCAGGACTTGGGGCAAGGGGGGTTGAGGTTGGGAAGCGAGTCAAGGCAAAAGCTGTGCATAATTTAACGCATGCAGCTGCCAGACAGAAGAACGCCTGAACCCAACGAGTGGCCCGTAATATATGCCATACATACAATACACACACAAACACACACACACCAAAAATATGCTATTACCATAAATGATGTGTGTGTGTGTGTGTGTGAGGGCACCGGAAGTCACTTTAACGATGCGCGAGCAAGTAATAAAAACAGAAAAAATATATAAGTGTACACACAGGGCAAGAAGTAACGGGAAGAGCCAACAAAATGGCGCACATTTGTCTTGTTTTCACACACATCTCGGTGTGCGTGCGTGTGTGTGTGTATGGGTTGTTAATGCGCACAATGAGACAAGCTAGACACACAAATGCAAATATAAAACAATACACACACACTTGCACACACAGACAGACAGAGTACCTGTTCGCATTGCTAACTCTACCTGAACAGCCCCCTCACCGCCCGCTCACAAACAAATCCAAGCTGCGAACGTGAAGTCTCTGGCCAAAAGCAATGCTGAGATTGCCGCCCAGCAACAACAAGAAACAAAAGCAACAATGAAGGCAATTCAACTGTGTGGGAGTGTGTGTGTGTGTGTGTGTGATTAAGTATACCTGTGTGTGTGTGTGTGTGGATATGACCAAAGTTGGAGGCGGATTGCTGTCAGGCAACAGTTGTGTTAATTCGCTGCCTTACAGGGTATTTAAGCAATCTCTTATATAAATCTAAAAAATAGATTACAAAACAATCGATAACTTAGATATCGATAATGATAGCACAAAAAATATCGAAAATAGTTTGTTAAATTTTTGAAGGCAGAATAACAAGAAGGTGCCTGGTTCGAATCTCTTAGTTGGAACTCCATATTGCCCAGAGATATATATAGAAGAAGGCTGAAAATTGGTATATATAACATTTATTAACATAAATTATTAATAATAGAAAAATAATAATAATCGCTACACTCTTCATACACGCCCGAAAGGGCATTCACTAGTCTATCATGCCTGATCAGCTTGATCTAATATTTGATTAAGGATGTTGGACAATGTTTGCTTTTCTCTGGTGCCGGACTTGATGCTGCGTCGTCGTCTGGCGGCTGGTTCTAGTTGCTGTCTGTTTGCACAGCGGAAGCAAAAACGGCAGAAAAAAAAGAATTTGAAAAAAGAAAACGAAGCATGACAAAAAAATACAGGAAAAATACCTGGAAAAGGCATTGCAATTGGATCATTTTGGCTCAACTGCTGTTTGCAGTCCAAAGGGACTGGACAGCATATCTTTTGAGAGCACAGGTTGATGTTGTTGTTGTTTTTGCACAGGAGCTGTTTGTTCAGTTGCGAGTTTTGGGCTTGGGTGTTTAGGCAAATGTTTGTCGTGAAGAACTGAAACAGAAATTCGCTGACTGGTTGGCATTTATGGTGCACAAGTAAAATTATGAGCCATGAGTTGGAAAACAACAGCAACAACAAGAACGACGATGACGACGACGATGTTGAGGAAGAGCGGGGGGAGTACATGCGCAGACTAAGGGGAAAGGTGCATGTGAGACCATGAGACTAGGCAGCAATTGCCAGAGGTAAAAGCGCAGGAGATGAGAAAATATGACAGCCAGACATGCAGAAAACTGTAACATATGTAGCCCAAAGACAAAGAGAGACGGAGCGAGAGAGAGAGAGAGATGGTCGCTGCCAAAGGGAGTTGCTGCCGCTGCAGCATGTTGCAAGCTGCCTGCCGCAGATGAAGAGAAATGTGCAGCTTATGCAATGGAACAAGTGCAACACATGCGAAATGCGAATTGAGAAATTTGCCACAATAGCAGCAGCTGCCAGCGTTGCCGCCGTCGCCGTCCTGGCAAATTTTCATAGCCTTTTAGTCCTTAGACAAACGTGCAGCAGCAGCAGCAACAGCGGCAGCAAAGGCCTTGAGAAAAAGAAGGAACAGGAGGCTGATGCTGTTGATGCTCTGCCATATCATTGCGGCTGCCTGCTGTCCGCCGTCTGGCGCCTGCCGTTCCCCTCTCTGCAACTGTGATAAAGCGGAAATTGCTGTTTTTCTTTTTATTCCAGCTAGCTTTTCTTCATTTGCACAACAAACACGAAAAGAAACGAACGCAACGGAAATGAAATCAAAATGCAAAAATGGCGCATTTATCAGTACTTGTTTCCGCAAATATTTGAAACGATAGACACACACACACACATGCATACACAGCCAAACATAAAATACAATATCAAAACAGTTTAAGGGTCAGTTGGGAGCTGGAAAGGAATAATTACAAAACTAATAAGATAATAATTACTGGAAAAAAAAATACATTTTTTAAATTAAATCCGTTCAAAGTTTAAATCTAATATATAATATATAAGTGATAACAAATAATATATAATATAAAATACATAATATAACAGTTTATCTATATTTAATTAAAATAAAAGAAAACTTAATGTTAGCATAAAGCACGGATAAAAACATTTTCAAAATGATATTATTGTCAAAATTTTAATAAAAAAAATATTAATAATAATAATAAAAACAATAATAAATAAAAATTATAATAACAATAAATATTAACATTAAAATATATATAATAACAATGAAAGTGTGTAAAAGTTTTGAAGGAGCCTTCCCTAACAGGCCACTTATCACTCAACTAGAGCTCTTTTGCTGGCCACAATATCTAAGCAAAAGCTACCAAGTGCTAGTAAGGTAAGCTAGATGATATCCCATCCTACCACCCCCTCCTCGCGCCTTCATGCTTATGGACACCCTGAAAATGAATCGTTTTTGGCGGTTCTCATGTGGGTACTCCAGCAAATTGGAGGCGGGGCGACTTGGTGCTGGGATTTGGCTCTGCCCGGGCTCAGTTACAGAAATTTGTTTGCGGTCTATTCTGCAGCTGGCAGGCGGCAAAAGGCAAAAGGCGGAGAAAGCCGTTGCAAATGTTTGCGGTTATTTTTGGGGAGGTTTTCAATTCTGATTTTGTTCTTTATTTTTTTTGGTGCTGGCCCATCCAAAGTCTAGACATTGCCATTTCCGCTTAACGTGACTGCTGTCCGAACTGTTTTGCGGCGTGGCCCAAGTCAAGAAATGTTGTGAACAGGCTGGGGACAGCGGCTGCCAACCTCATCATCAACATTGTCATCAACCAGTTTGACATTTGCATATTGGCGACAAAAAAATAGCAGAGAATTAAGCTCTAAAAAATAACAAAGGAAAACCCTAGCTCTAGCCTTTTGTTAATGATTATTTCTTCTATATATAAAGCTATATTTAATATTTTGTGTTTTTTTTCTACTTTTCTTTTAATGTGCTCCTTTTACAGTCGCACTCTGCTGGGCTTCTAATTAATTTCAGTTTTTGTGGCTAATTTGGGGCCTTGCCTTTTTGCCCACAAAAATATGCTTTGGATTTTCCGACTGTACTTTTTAGACTAAAGTTGCTTTGTTGACATTAAAATCCAATTTACAACATTGCAAATGTAATAAATATAACAGAGCAAACGTAAAGTGCATTTGCCACAAGCTAGAGTTAAGTGCACTAGCCGACTATCACATACCCTGTACATAACTCAAAACTCGTACAAAGCGATCCTTGAGATATTTTTGATATATATAATATTTGTCTTGAATTGTAGGACAAACAAGCATACCCAATTTTATATATATATTGGCAGGACATTTTCAATCTCCAATACGGATACAATTTTGTCTCAGTACTCAAACATAGACATACCAAGTATCAGGACTCTAGCTGCACTTATACCTGAGTTCACATAGAAAAGATATTTTTAGTTGTTACCAATTTCGGGGCAATGTGAGCGCAAATGAAAGCTCTGATGCATAAATACTCTTTGTGTAGTACTTAAAAATGTGCACATAAAATTTCATATCTCTCGCTCCATTAGTGCCCGAGTTCACATAGAGCAGAACTGAGGTTTGCAGCTCAGCTTAGCCTTTTTCGAACTGTAGGGTATTAAAAGGCACTTTCCATGCATATGAATGCTGCCCAGGCTAAGCAAATGGTTTACAAAATGAAAACTTAACGCACTGCCACGCCCCTTGTTTATATCATAAACTCCCCCCGTTGTTTTCAAGTGCAACGCAACAAAAGCTAACACAGGCAAGTTTTCTATTCGCGCTCCCTATGCATGCCTAGGGCAGGGCACTGACGGAGGGCGGGGGAGGGGGGTGCATTCCATGCATAGGAATATTATTGCCAATTTTACAATGTTTACAATTGGCCAGGGAGAAAGAGAGAGCGAGGCAGTCCTAAAGAGTGAGAGGGAGGGAGCGAGAAAGCGAGCCGAGCGAAAACAAATTCGATTCAAAATTGAATTTTTATTGAATGTTGGCGGCAAACGAGAACAAAAACCAAAACCCTACTCGAGTGGGAATCCCCCAACTTGTCGTCGTCGTCGGCGGCGGCGGCGGCTTGTTGTGCATTTGATTTTCCCATTGCCACATTTGCTTTGACACATTTTTTTGTTTCAGTGTAGGACAGCAAATGCCATTTTCTCAGCAAAAAAAAGTGATGCCAGCTTGAATTAAAATGCACACAGCTCTCTCCCTCTCTCTCTCTCTCTCTATAGATGTATATAGTTCATGATAGTTTGTGCTTTTGTGTTCTTTTGTTGCTTACAGCTAGTTGAGTTTTTTTTTTATCGCACCGGAAATGTTATAGAAATTGCGCTTATCAGAGACAGAAAAAAAAACAATAAAACTGCTGCCGAGGCCTCTGACCGACTTTTGCTGGCAGTTTTATGTTTCGCAATAATTAAAATGCCGACTCTGTCTGCCAGTTAGACTTATATATATAAATATATATGGTATGTGCAAGTCATATGATATAAGCACAGATAGCAAAAGTTAAACGGAAGTTAAAAGGCAACTTAGCTGCATGGCAATTTATTTATTGTGCGGCTTTCTAGGCCCAGGGATCATTTCAACTTACCTGCAATGAAGAGAGAGAGTGGAAAAAATACATTTAATTAAACGAAGTTATTTTAATGATTTTTTAGAATGCTTTGCAAATCTCAGGATCTTTTAAAGAATTCCTGGAAATATTAAGTATGCAAGCAACTCAGCTTACATAGAGGGCAAAATAAAAATAAAAAAACCAACAAGAAATAAAATTGATTTACGTAAAAATAACATTTTATAGCAAAGATTGCATTAAGTTCAATAGAAATCATTAATTTGTCACAACATTTGTGACGGATTTATTATGCAGCTGTTTAAAAAAAAGGTGCTCTTCAAAGGCCCTATAACTAAGGCTCGAGTGAAAGTTGATAAGTTTAACAAATGCCCAGCGTTAAGAGGCTCAGTTGTAAGAGCTCTCAGAGACCAAGACTAAGACCTCTGCCACTTGGCATGGGGGGCGTGGCTAAGCTTGTAATTGCATTTGGTGCGACGACGCTGACAGGCGGCTAGATGAAAAATAATTAAAAGCAATGACAACTTGGTTTTACTTTCTCAGAGGCGTGTCTCCATGGGGGGAAGCACACACACATACACACGCATATATACATACAGAAAAACAAATCCCCAAACACGTCGCTCACATTTCAATTTACGCATGAAAATGTCATTTCCGACAAGGCACGAACGAAGGCAGGTTCGAAATTTGCATGCAGGAATGTTAAGGGAAATACAAGCAAAAAAAAAAAAATAATAAAAAATAAGTCACAAGAACCAGAAGCTGCCTGGCCTATGCCCAACTACGTCAAGTACCGCCCACCTCCCCACAGCCCCCAGAGCTCTGGCGATATCTTCTGGCTGTCCCCTCTGACTGTTTCCTCGGGCTGTCTTTCTATTTGTCTCTTGCCGCGTTACGCACGCCAAAAGTGTAATAAAATTAAGAATTCCAAAGCTGCCGTGACAAATTCTTCTTCTTTTTTCTTCTTTTTTTTTCATAGTCAATGAATGGCGCATGGACAAGCGAAGCAAGTGGGGGAAGAGAGGGGCGTGGCAGTCAGTGAATGAGTGAAGCATTACTGACAGCTCACGACAGCGACGACGACGTTGAGTGCCAATTTTGCGCCAAGAAAACTCTCATAGTTTCTAGACTGGGGGCGTCTAAGAACCGACTCCCAAACGATGGAAGTACCGAGTATATTAAGCCATAAAATTAGTGCGGCCGCGTGCAGCAAAGAGGAAGAGGTGGAAAGGCGGGGAAATGAGTGAGTGGGGAGTGCCGCTGCGTACGTGAGCGGCATTAGCCAAACGAGCAGCTCGAGATGAAATTTGTTTACTTCTAATATATATATATAAATCGCATAATTAGGGCACAGCAACAGGAATTATAATTTGAGTTGAGCATCATAAGATTAAAGAGCCTGTGCCAGAATGTATGGACAATTAGAGCAGGCGCTCAATTGAACTAGAGCTATGCTTAAGAACTTAACATATCTCAGGATCTCTTTGAGTTCCAGCTGGAATATTTGGGATGCAGCTTAGCATAGATGCAGACAACACAAGTAAGCCAAAGAACTTAACATATCTCAGGAACTTTTTGAGTTCCAGTTGGGAGATATGGTATGCAACAAAGCCTAGACACAGGTAATATGCTTAAGAAGTTGATATATCTCAGGATCTTTTTGAGTTTTAGCTGGGAGCTTTAGTATGCAGCTTGGCATAGCTACTGACCGCACAAATTAACTTCAAAATCTATACGACTGTTACTATTTTTTTGGATCTTTTTGATTGAGCATGCTAAAAATTGGCAAACAAACTGGTTCGACGCCCATCTAGGCATTAAATCTGTTGTGAATTTTCAGTTGAGTATTCGAGCTGTCACAAGGCGTATTTCGCAAAATCTGCCAACAAGAAGCGGCACAACTAATCCAGTGGGTTAGGCACAGACATCAGTCAGTTAGACAAATTAGTATGCAAGAGACAAGAAGACGACAGACAGATGTTTGTTGTAAAGTTATGAGCGGCTGATTGACTGACTGAATGACAGACTTATACGAGCCGACAAATTAATGAGTTTGTTATCATTATCATAAAATGATGAGCGCATGATGCTTATGAATAATATTAAAAGTACAAGAAAGGGGCGCGAGTTGTGCTCAAGAGCAGCGCAGAGAATATGTTAATCAGGTCATCTGAGATTTTTGATTCCGAAATTATGCAATCGACGGCACGTAGATGAACATGATGATGATGATGATGATGACGGCTAGTTGTAAGGTCTTGATTTTTGCAGCCCACACAACATTTGTCAATTTAAATGAGCCATAAGCACATTTCGCCAATTTTTATGATTAATTAAGTGTCTACATTAATTGCAGTCGAACATGAAGCCAAGCAACAGCCGAACAACATCTAAGCAACAAGCTGACCGACGCCCCACCCCCTGACTTGCCCCAACCGCGCTTCGAGTCCCACTGTTGCCCCAGCAATTTGCTGCCAGGTTGCGCGCATTGGCCAGAACAAATTGCAAAGCAATCGCCAGGGCAAAAAAAAAGACCAGATGCCTATTTGCAGATTATGAGGGATGTGAGTATCTCTGCGAGAAAATACGTGAGGGGAACATCGAGCATGAGGCGGGCAGATACTCATAAATGTGTGGGAGTAAAAGTATCGCTGTATATGCACTCGAAGAAAATCGCTGCTGCAAGTTCTATTCTGAGCGTCGGACTAGTAGCGGGGAAGTCGCTGGTTCAACTTAAGCATTTTTATATTTACTTTTAATTCTTGTTATAATTTCTTAGTATTCACAATGAAAAATAAGTAATTATCAATTTAAGACCAATTAGTGAGCTCTAGTGGACAATATTTCTATTGGATCTCAGCCCTTCATCATGCAGTTTTTCGCTGAGTGCATGAGCAGATACTCATATGAATGTGATATATGCTATCATTTTTGGAATACTCGACGATGCATGTGTGCTGTTCATGTTGGCAACTTTAAAAGCCAGAAACTCAGTGGTCTGTTGCTAACGTTAGCCAGGTTAACACACACACACACCCACACACACACACACTCATATCGCTTGCATAGTTTGTCGAGTGGCCGAAACTTTATTTCTGGTTTCGTTTTTATCAGACAGTTGTGGCCTTTGACTCTGCCCCTCTTGCTTTTGACTGGTCTGCAAATGCAGTTAGTTTTCCTGGCCAAACATTTTGGAGCTTAGCCAAATGTTGTTAACTTCATTAAATTGTACACAATCTGAAGATGGCTTTAAGCCAGTGCCTTGACTGAGCTGAGCCTAATTAAGTGCAACATAATAAATCAACAAATGTATGCGGCCACGTTCAAAGCTTATTAATAGGCGCGGCACGGCATTTGCAATGGACAAAATTACGAATAAAACAGAACCCAATGAAAGAAATACGCAGCAAAATAAATAAACATGACAGATAAAATACAAGACAGCCGGCAGTAGCAGAAATTACGCCGAAAAAAAGCAAAAAACAAATGTTTATTAACTCGCAATTTAATCATCATAATCAACATCCCAAAAGATCATTAACAGAGCTAATCATTAACAACGCACGTAGCGAGCCGCACGTAAATAACAGAAGCTGTAAAGAGCATTCCATATGTTGCACGCTTTTTCTTTGCGCATAACTCAGGATCTTTCTGAGCTAGAAAGCTGAAATTTTTATCGTATATCACACGCAAGATCTACTACAAGTACTTGCATCAAATTTTGTGGGGTTCGTTAAGGCAAACGAAAGATGTGCTAATATATACATATATATTTAAAAAAGCAGCTTGTCATATGCAAAATATGTTGCTTTTTGGCAAACAGACAACTGACAGCTGCATAAACATATCAAAAATTGCGTCTACGCGAAATTCCTTACAATGTAATTAATATGAATGTAATTTTTAAAGGCTTCAGCGGCAGCCCAGTCCAAGCACAATGAATAATAATTATTTGCTAGGCATTGACAACAACGCATTCTCAATGACAAAATGTAATACTGACAGCTGCAGAGAGCGCCCAAAAACTGGGTAAGGAATTTGTTGGGCATAAATAGAGAGGTTGGCATGGGTATGGGATGGGGCATATTTAAGGCCAAATGACAAGCCAACTATTTGCAAAGCTCATATAAATTATGACAATTATGACGGAGAGAGAGAGAGAGAGCGTGCTTGTGGGGGAGCGTTCATTTGAGATAGAGAGAGTGAGAGAGCGAGTCCCAAGTCGAGTCATACGGCACGGTTGCTTATTATAATTAGCTACGAAATTGCACATGACTGCAATAAATGTTTCAATTATTTATAATCTCATCCACGTGAGCGTATGTGTGTGTGTGTTGTGGCTAGTTAAGCCCCTCAGCACTTGCGAGAGAGCCCCCCTGCCACCCCTTCTGGGGCTATTGCGCATTAATTACCTTCAATTACAAATTACAAATTACAATATGAAAGTTGCACAAAGTGTTTGGCGAATTCAAAAAAATAAAACGCTTACATAAATCAATTTAATTAAGCTTTAGATTTAAGCAATTAAAGCCGTCAAGAGGAGACATGTTAATGCGGGTCTGCTGCGGCAGCTTCTTCTAAGGTCAGTTCATAGTGTTTTCATGTGCCAAGCAAATTAAACTGCCTTAAAAACTTTTAATGAGCAGCGATTTATTAAGTGCCTCCCCAGCCACAAGCTCCATGGGATGGGAAGTCTTCAAAATGGCCAAAAAAAGAAACACTTAAATCCCCCGCAGCCCCTGCCCATGCCGCTGGCTCCACAAAAAATATATCGATCCATTTGCGCCAACCATAAATAAATTGTGCATAATTTATCTTTCAACAGCATTTGTTTAACATAAATAAAAACAAAGCGAGCGAAAAAAAGGTTAACCAATAATAATGTAGAGAAATGTGAACGACTTGCGGATAGCCTGTAAGCAAAACGAACACACACGAGATCCTTCATAATTCTAACTCTAGCATAACATAAATTAAATCGAAATCGAAGTTTTCTAAGTGACCGAGCTAACTGTGTGCTCTACATAAAATCTGGGGTAAAAATGATTTGGAAATTAATACGAAAAGCTCCAAACCAAATTTCACAACTCTAGCTCTAATATTTCTCGATATAACTGTTAAGATATTGATAGAGATGGAGAGATGGAGAAATTCACTCAGCTTTTGTTGCTCTTTAAAACTGTTTCAAAGATATACTGAGTTTACCTTCCTCTTTAGCTATTTATTTCCACAGGGGATAGAAAAACATTGAAAACCAAATTAAACAAGAATTTTAGAGCAGCTAAAAACATGAATTCATTATTTGGCTCTAATGATGAGCAATGAGCAAACAGACATTCAGTCAGTTAGAGAGATAAATAGCTGGATAGATGGGTGAATAGATGGATGACAGGGCGCGAAAGAGGGGGGCGGTAATGGTAATGAGCTGTGTGTTGATTTGATGTACCGCAACACGAAACACAGCAAATATTTGTTTATTGTTAGTTTTTTTCCTCTTTGGCCCCTGCTTCTTTTTACGTAGTTGTTGTTGTTGTACGCACAAATTACGCAAAAATTAAATTGCAATTAACTGGAAATTATATCGGTAATTATGCATATGAAAGTCATAAACAAATAAGCAACATTTATTGCGCATTGGCAAACAGAGCAAACAAAATTGTTGAAAGTTTCTCTGACGGCGCATACTTTATTCAAACGTACTGCAGTTGAATGGGTTTGGAAATCGAACTAAAGCTGCCTTAGTGAACCGGAATTAGCTAGATATATTTTGCCCATTTGGCTCTTTCCTACTGAAGCTTCCTTTTGGATCAAAATTGGGCACTTATACGCCTTAAAGAAGTGGTTAAAAAGTGGTTAAAATGTTTATAAAAAACATGAAGAAAAACGAAGTGTGCTTTGCGACAGTGACGTCACAAGCCTGCGTTCCTCAGGAGAGTGAGCATCGAACTAGCAGGCGAAAAGTCGCTGGTTCAATTGTAGCAGTAGTCGTGAATTTTTATATTTTAATGTGTGAAAGCGATTCAAGCGATTCTGTAAATTAAGTTGAAGCTGTTGAGATATACAAAAACAATAATAGGACCCCAGAGATGTTCCTTTTCGCCTACTCAAGGACTGGTAATCTATATAATTAAATAATTCTAATTTTTATAGAAAAGCTAACACATTGTCTGGGTTGAACTCTTTTGCTAAAACACATTTAAATATTATATTATATTGTTATAAATTAAAAGCTTAACAGTTGAGTTAATTTATGCATAGTACTTAATATGTCGGTCAATTAAAAACAGATGCCATTACGAACAGTTGGGCAGATGTTTTATAGAATTAAAAAATAAAAGAGAAAAAGTTTAATGAACCCTATGAATAAATGTATTTATAATATGTGTGAACATTTCATGAATACAACTTGAAAAAAAAAACAAAACAGCGCGAAGGCGCAATTGCCCCAACACACTTAACAACAACAGCAAAACTAACTATATGAATATTCAGTTTTCAGCTGTTTTCCGAGTGTAAAACAAATATATTTTTAATTTACAGGGAAAATGAGAACAAGTTTGAAACGCATTTATGATATAAGGAAAATATTTTGGTAAAAATCGCGCACAAAAAGTAAACTGTGAACTAAGGCAAAAACAAAGAAAAATCTCATGTGCTGTAAAATGTGTGGGAAAAGTTTTCTGTTTTTCTTTTCTTTTTGTATTTGGCAATTGTCGCGTTTACAGGAAGAAGCAGAGCAGCGACAACAACTAAGCGAAACCAACTGAGGCGCAACGAAAATGCTAATTAATGTGATTATGTTGCCTTTTGAATTGTTAAACAATTGTTTAGCGATTAGTCAGGCGTCAAGAAGGGGGTAAATGGCGTGTTGAGGGGCCAGGGGTTGCGCCGCACGATGATAAATTGTTGTAAAAGTGCAGCAGCAAACGGGGCGCCAATTTGATGCCAAAAGTTTTGCCATCAAGCGAGAGCAGCAAGTGAAAAGTTGCAAAAATTACACATACGCCGCGTGTGTTAGGCAGGAAGAAGGCAGGCGGAAGGCAGTCGCTGAAGTAGCGCAAGTTTAAAGCTTTTGACAAGCGTCGAAAGCGCGTGCCACAAGCTACACACCTACACGCACACACACCTACACGCACACACACCTACACACACACGCACAGCCAACATTTTCACCTGGCAAAACCCGTTAAACTGCCGCAGAATGTGATTTTCTTTCGTACATTTTTTTTTTGGCTCCGCTCTGCTGATAAGTGCAGACAATCGCCACGCCCAGTCGCCCAGTCGCCCACACAGGAAGCCACCTAGTTGCCTGGCTAAACTGACAGCTATAGAGACATTAATGTGACGAGGGTTTAAGGAGTTGGGGTTCGGCTGGGAGTATTCAGGAGGTGGGGGTCTTGCTCTCAGCACGAAAAAGTTGCGGAAAATTACATCACGGGTTGAGCAGCAAAAAATATATAAGAAAAAAACAATTTCTTGGGAATGCCAAAGCTTAAATACCCTTGCAGATAAGTTTGAAATCTATGCCTCATCATGTTTTCATAACAAAAACTAGGACTTATTGTTATAGAATTTCGATAGTTATATTGCTTATGTGCGCGGAGTTCGAAACTTGGTCACGTTTAGGTCAAACTAGTTCTGATATTGAGGTTAGAACCAGCATCCTCTAAATAAATATCAAATCTAACCCAAGCAGCTTGACAGCTAAAAAACTAAGAAACTAGTTTCTGCATATCGATTGCTGTTTATTAGTATTACATGTAGGTATACTCTATGAATTCAGAGATGTCTTCTTCCAAGCGTTACATAGCTTGAGACAAATGTTTCATACCCTATCCTAGGGTATAAATACGAAATCACTTCATGTCTGTGGCTGGCAAAAAAAAGCTGAAAAACTCGGCAAAAAAAGGTGCTAAAATCTGTGCATGCTATACACACCCCAGCAGTCCCCGCTACCCCCCTCCCATCCACACCCTTCCACGCACAACCAAAAATCGAACCCCTGCGGAGCTGTTTGCGCGGCGCGTATCACATGATACCGAATGTGGCGTGTGGCAAGAGCGTGGTGAGAGCTGGGGAGTGCGGCAAAGGGGCAGCTGCGGCTGTCACTTTAAGTTGCACGTCATATGCTCAAGATTTATACAGTTACGTGTCCGACATTTGCACGAGCTGCACTAAAAATCAGGTAGCTACCGCAAATAGAGGTTAGTTTAGATAAGCGGCAACAGCCGCATTGTTTGCTTAAAAATTAGTCAAAAGCAGCTCTTAAATTTGATTATGGAGATTAAAAAAGAAACACCTTAGAAAGATTGTCGAGATTGCCTACAGAGCCATGCAGGTAGTAATAGATTTTTTTTATAAATACAGCTGCAGAGAATGGCAACTGATTTGGTGAACTTGAGAGTCAGGTAAGGTCATGAGTTGTGCTTACTATGAAGAGCTTAGAAGCTAAACAAAAAGTTTCTAAATTTTGGATAATTGGCATAACAGAAACATTTTTCTAAATTTCGGCAAAAACCTTTTTATTTCTTAGAAACTTTTAGAAAATCTTTTCTGATTTATAGTAAAGAGAATTCTGATATTTTAGAAAAGTGACTAATTAACCACAAATCGTTATCGATAACCGATAGACAATATATATAAATATTGTTATCGATCTGGTTAGTAATAATCTTTAACAATATTTTACACATCGAATAAATTCGAAAAGGTTATCGATAGCATATATTTGAACTGCTTACGATAGTTTTAATACTATCGATAGTATCGATTTCTGTAATTATATATTCTTTATGTTGAAAGCATGCATACACAATCGAGATCAATATTGCTATCGAAATATTAATTCTAGAGTTTCTAGTTAAAAGCCATCACTCACAAAATAAATTACCTAGATCATTATCAATAATGTATTTTTCTCATAAAATTTATAAGTTTTTGATAACATTAGTTAGTTATCGATAACATATATTTGAACTAGATTGGATAATTTCCATTGCCGCTATTGATAATATCGATATATATATATATATATATATATATATATATATATATATATATATCTTTTCTGTTCTCTAGGTTATTAATAGATAATTGGTGTAGAGTCAATATTGACAGTACAATTAACTGCGACATTGCTGCAATGAAAAGATAAAGTCGAACTATGTGAACAGCAACAAAATAAAAAGGCCGCACTCACAAATTGAAGAGAGCACTTGAAGTGCCGATAAGAATGTTTTGTCACCTTTCCCACTCTGCCTCTTTCAATGAAATTAACTTTTGGTGTACGAGTCGAGATTTCCTTAACAACAATATTTGTTGACTTTTTCTATGACGGCGATGGCTCAATTATTGATTTTGTATTGTGTCGTTGTTGTTCCTCTTCTTCTTTTCGTCGAAAGGTAAATAGAAAATAGAACACCTCAATGCGAATGAAATGAGTAGTCTATAATTGATTTGTAGCCGGAAGAGCTCTCGGCGCAACAACTGAACTGACAATGGCAATCAATTTCCATTATTGTGAGGTTGGCTAATTGAAAGTTGTTGAGATCTGGTCGCACCGTACGGTGCGTTATCGCAGATGGCGAGCGCTTGATTTCAGGGCAAGCGGTCTGTCCGTCTGTCTGTCTGTCTTTCCGACTGTCTGCGTTCCCATTTCCTGTAGTTATCGTACCCATATCAAATGTTTTTCCTTTTCATTTTTCCTGTCTTCTTGTAATGAAAAACTTTGGCCAGTCGGTCTATCATAAATAATTCAATTTTACAGCATACTTTTCGGTGGAAACAAGAATTACAAGACCACGAACAAGAGGGCGGGAGTTGCAGCGAAAAAATAGAGAAGAGAAATGAAAACAAACCACAAAATGCGAGTTGGCAAACGTAACGAATGCTAAAGTTCACACAGTTGTGCTTCACTACACAAATATATTAAATTTCGATTTGGGCGAACTCCGACTTCGACTCGAACCCAAATCCGATACTGAATCCATGGGCACGTGCGTTAACCTTTGACATATGAGCTGGCTGGCAACCATCAAACATATTTTATGTATTAAGGATATGCGCGAGAGAGACAGAGAGAGAATGAGAGAAAGGAGGGGGGAGATCTAAAGGACCCTTTGCACACAGCGAGACAGCGTACAAAACGCCCACGCTGACATGGATATAAAAAAAACCAAAGGAAAAATAATACATAAAAAATACAGCATTGCCAAAATACAAAGGGGCAAGTGGGTGTGAGGAGGGCGGGGAGCTGTTCGGGAGGGTGTGGCAACAAAAATCACGTTACAGCACTGTCAGAGGACGACACCACACGCCGCGCACATATCAAAGTTGCCCCCAGAGAGAGAGAGAGAGAGAGAGAGAGAGCGAGACGCAACCCTCGCTCTCTTCCTCTGCCTCCTCTCTGGGGAAATCAAAACAGATCAAAATGTCATCTTTAAGAGCTTAAATTTGTATAAAATTGCCGCTCATAAAACCCAAAAGCTGAGCTAAGCAGCCGCCGTCGCACAAAGGTGTCGCACTGTCTGGCAACTCCCCTCGAACAACAGCCTGCCTTTCACCAGTCTGGCAAGGTGTCATCGCTTATAATAACAATATAAACACATGGTTTAGTTAGCTTCCCCGCCCTCCGCCGGCCCTTCTCACTCTTCCGCACTGCTGTCAGTTGATTGCATTGTAAATGCTCTTCAAGCCACATAAAACTCAACGAGTTGACTTCTTTTCTTCTTCTTCTTCTGCCTCTTCGACGAGAAAGTGTCAGCAAGAGCTTAGGATTGTCAATGGGGCATACAACAGCTGAGATTTGCTGAGTGAAAGGCACAAGTTGTGCTTAGACTAAATGACAGTGAATGCGGCGCTTTGTTACACTTTTTTCTGCTCAATCGAAACTCTAGAAATTTACATAGTTAAATAAGTTTATAAACTCAATTTCAGATAATCCGATTTCAAATAATTGTTGGATTTGACAAAAATTTGGTAAGTGCACACATTGTTCAATTATCTATTGATTAAAAATAATTTTTAGCGCTTCACCAAAGAGCTGTGCATTAAATTTGAAAATGAAAAAAACAACTGCACCCACAAAACAAAAAAAACAAAAAACTGCCAAACGGTTTTGCCACCGCAATTTGCACTTTGGCACGTCTGGCCAGACGACGACCAGACCACAAAACAGAACTTTGTCTGGCTAATATGTGTCGTTAGATCTTAAAAAAAAAAAACGTTGGGAAAACTGTGTCTGCAAAGCAAACGAAAAACTCGAATCGATATCGAATCGAACTTTAACAAACCAAAAAAAACATTTTAAAAGCTATAAAAAGCAGTTCAACGCGTTTCATTTAATTGAGCTTGACTAAGAGAGCGAGATAGAGAGGGAGAGAGAGAGAGAGAGACTAACTCAGTCTTAAGAGACCTAGAGAAATTCAAAACCAACAACCGAAAGACTCAATAAACACAAACGTCAAATGAAAATATGCGAATGTCTATTGAAACGAGTGAAATTTTAGATCCCCATTGAGCATAACCCTCTACCCCTCCCCCTCCCCCCACACACACATACACATTCAGCAAATCCATTTGGCATATGAGCACGCTCACAAAGACAGCAGCTTGCATCTGGTCTCAAGCATAATAAGCCCAAAGCAAATGCTTTGATTTTCCAACAAGAGGCGACTGCACAAATTGGAAGGTTTTTCATTTCAGTCGCAGACCCAAGCTCAAGTCGCTGTCCGGGGCGGAGCGGAGCGGACCGGACCGGACGACGGCACGACTGAGTGTGCGAGGGTGACAAAACCTAATAAAATTTAATTAAACTCAATCAAAATCCATTTAAGGCGCACAAAAAGCAAACGAACCAGCGCCAACAGACCGACCTATTCGTATATGTGCCCAAAGCAAGTGGGCGGCGAGGGGCACTGGCGGGGTGTGTGTGGGGGCGGGGCCGCACTTGTGGGTGCATTTGCAAGTGGAGCGCTTTAATTGAATTTTCAGTGCGATCTCTTAACATCGTGAACTGCACAAAAACGGAAATGAAAATGATGTCATTTATTTGTTTAAGGGGTTTTTCTCTTTTTTTTTTTGGTTGACATTTGTCATAAGCAACTACACAGGCAGAGCGAGAGACAGAAAGAGAGAGAGAGAGAGAGGGAGAGGAAAGCAGCGGTGAAATTAATTGAAATACAGGCGGGCCTGCACCTGTTGACGGACAAAAGCTGATTAGCTTGCAGCCGCCGAGCGGAATTCAATTAACAATTGCAGCAATTGCAATAAACGAAACGATTTCTCAACCAATCCAAGCTATACATATACGTACATGTGTGTACACTCAACAAAACGAGGGGGTTAGAAATAAAAGAAATCCACTTTTAAAACCTGGTTTTATTATAAAGATCTTTGATCCATTTTAAAATTCTATGGATATCATATCTAAATGTCTACCTCTTGCACCAACTGCATTTGCATAGAACTTGAGCTATCTTTTCTCTCAGTGTACACTTCTCACAGATATATATAAATATATTCATAAATGGATGATTTCCACTGTCATGTTGTACAATAAGCCGGCCCTCAGTGTCTGTGGATCTGTTTGTTTGCTTAATTTAATTTACCGAACACAATGTTGAGGGATGTTGATGACGATGTTGATAACAGTGAGCAGAGGGGAGTGTGGAGGGGGGGAGTGTGGAGGGGGGGAGGGTCAGATGTGATAGAGGGTGATGGAAGAGGTCAATTTACTTGTTAGCGCACAAATCAAAGCGCTGTGAATGCAAATGGGGGTAAAGTGGCGACTACAAACTAAACATATATACATATACATATATGTATATAGATAAAGATGTGTGCGATGCCAGTAGGAACACCCCTCAGAGAAGTGGCCTTTTGAATTATGGCAGCTACTCGCAACTGAATTATGTAGCAAGGGGGCAGGACAGGGTGTGAGGGGGGTTGTTATTTCTATTGGCTAACATTTGTGTTCAAGTTCTATTCTAGTTTTAAGTGGCTGTCAAATTAGGTTGTCCGGCTACTCCGGCTACTAAAATATTTGTTGGAATAATAAACAGGGGCAGGAAAAAAACAAACACATGCCAAATGCAGGCTAAGCATGTGTGGGCATACGTGTGTATAAGAAATGCCTACATATATCTATATATATTTATATAGATATATATATGCATACATGTCTCGCGTCTAGTTATTTTGAACAATGTGTAAATTGCTTTCCATGCATATTTTCATTTTTCTCGCTTGCCAAATATATTTGATATGCTGCTTTTCTCGTTCAAAACTAAAGATACCCCAAATATTTGCCGCAAGCTAGCTAGCGTAGGAAAAAAAATATTTTTTCCAAATTATAAAAATACATTTTTACCTCAACGCAGCCGACGTTGGCAGCGCTGCCAGCGTGCAGGTGTGCGCCCATATATTTTTAGTCGCAGTCGCTGTCGCAGTCGCTGTCGACGTCGCAGTCGGCTTGCTGCGCACCACTCGACTGCTTATTATAATTTTTTGTGGCTTTCAGATATAGCTAGATATATTTTCGTATATTTTTCTTTTGCTTTTGCTTTCGACTGTTTAGTGAGTAATTAACAAGCTACAAAGAAAGGCCAAAAACAGCCAGAAAATATATTGCAGCTGGCAAAACTGAGTGAAGAGGGCTGCCTCCTCGCCAATCCCTGCTGCTGCTTTTGGGTTGGGTGGCTTTTTTTTCGCAGGGCATCCAAAAGACAGCGTGCAGAACGAAACGCCATTTCACTTAACTAGACATTAATAATATGCCTTCCACTGAAGAACCACAGAGCCGAGAGCCCCATTTATAAAGCAGCCAGCAGCAGAAAGGCATATGGCGAAACAAAACAAAGAAAAAAAAATAGTAAAATAAAAATTAATAATAATAATTATAAATACAATAAGTACTGTACACACATCGTATTGGTGCATATTGTTAACTAAATTTAGCTCAAGGCAAGTTTTGTCGGTTTGCGCTACTTGAGCTTATTTATTTATTTCAGTTCAGCTCATTTCTTGGTTATTTTTTGTTACCCTACAGTTGAGTTGTTAAAAAGGGTATGATATTTTTGTTTGAGTGTGTGTAACAGGAAGAAGGAGGGAGCCTCTATGAGGCCATCAAGTGCATAAACTCTTGATCGTCACGAAGGCAGAGTCCATCTTATAAGAGCTACAGCAATTCCCACTAAGAATTTGACAAAGATCGGACTACAAGCAGCGATGCCTCGAACTTAGTTCCCACTAAAGAAAATCTTACCATCTACGAGATCATTTGTATGTATATCTTGATCAGCAGAACGAACTAAGTCCATTTTATAAGAGCTAGAAATATGCGAATTATTGAGTTATTGGATTCTTTTCCGATTGCCACTCAAAATTTAATAATGATCGGAGACCGATACGAGTCTTAAAATTAGTTGGCACTAAAGACAAATGAAGTTTTATAGCTGAATGCATCTCTTATGAGCTAGAGAGACTAGACTTTTTTACTTTTTGGTTACGTTACTTAGTTCCCCATAAAATGTTAATAAAGATTAGACTATGAGCACCAATGCGAATCACAAACTTACTTAAGGAATATAAAATCTCATTGTAAAAATTAAATAAATAGAATTTGATTTTCTACAAAATGTTTTTATAAAAAGGTTTGTCAGTTATCCATATTAATGTATTAATCCCCAGGGTATTTTAACTGCGGCAATGCGCATATATTTATTATCTTTTTTTTTCAACTCTGTTAAAGTAATAAGCGACTAAGTGGAATGCAATTCATGATAATGCATATTATGTCAATTGATATGAGGTCAATTAACTTTTGCTACCGCCTTTTAAAAGCTTTAGTTTAAAAAATGACACTGAAACAAAAGCTGGAGTAGCAAACGGAATAACATTTTGTTGGCTTAACTGGGTTAGGAGCTAAACGAGTTCTCGACTGACGTCAAGCGAATCGCGTCAAATCGCGTCCGTCAAAGATTCACAAATCCGCAAGAAAAACACAAAAGCCCAGAGAAATGTGGATGCTGACTAAAAACTAGTTTCAACATTAAATTGTTGTTGTGTTTATCAGCTAATGGAACTAGTTCCAGCAACAATTGAGATAAAAATACTTGTGCCTTAGTTTTGAGTAGAGTCAAAGACGCGCAGCGGAGGGGCACAGCTGAGGCTTTTCTTTCGGGTCGCTTGTAAATGGAAACTTACCTGAAAAACAAAAATAGAGAAAAGGAAAAAACGCACGTTAGATATTAAAAGTTTACGAAAAAGAGAACAATATTTCGTTAGTTCAAAAATGCAATAAAAACACGAAAATTTATGAAAAATTTATCAAGAAATAAACAGGTCGGCAGCGAGGGGCATGGGAAAGGAAGGGGGGCTGGGGGAGCAAAGCAGATAGATAGACAAGTGGTACAAGAATTTATGGCTATAAAAATGTTTATTGCTTGTGCTTTTACGCTGTACACATGCGGGGCAGGGGGGCGGGGGGCAAGTTGAACTAAAATTTGTGGCAGCTACAGCGCGCTGTATCTAACCCCCCCTGACTCACACCCCTGTCCTTCTGCGCAAGTAGCTGTGCGAGTTCTTTGGGCAACATTTGACAGGTAGTCCAAGGGGAGTTGCCGCCACTTTGCTGTCACTTTGAATAATGCGTCCCCTCATAAATTGTTTTTGCGTGTGAAATGTAGAAACACCCCCTCTCCGCTGTCCTTACCTCGCTGTCCCTTCCGTTTTCCATTCATTTCTAATTAGCTGCAAGCTAGCTGTTTCGCGCGTTTTTCAACACTTTTCATGAAAATTTCATTTCCAGCCGCCATTTGATGAGAGTATCCAATAAGCATGAGAGGGCGGGGAAAGCCGGGTGCGGGAAACAAGATCAGAAAAAGAAAAAACTCAAATGAAAAAGGCAGCTCAGCGTTCGGTTTAATCCTTCAAACGTTGATGACAACTGCTTCCAACTGCTGATGACGCGTTCGGAGCTGCCAACTTGGCTAAAAGGAGGGATGCCGCGAAAAGCAAAAGGATTCCGCCAGACAAACAACAACAAAAACAACAGATGGCAGATGAGAAAAAGAGTCGAGGAAAATTTATTCAAAAAATTTGTAATATCCAATCAGTTCAGCACGAGGTTAAGATACAAAGTTGTTACAGCCCTTATAATACAGGGAAACTAATGGATATATATCAAATTCTAGACAGAAATAATGTTAATATATATTTTTATATATTTTTATTTTCAGCCCAATTCAACTGCAACAAAGTCGCTCGCTTAACTGATATGCTTGCACTCGGTTAAGGCAACAACAGCAACAGCAACAACTAGCAACAATGTTGCCAGCCAGCGCATTGTATATGAATATATATATATACATATATATATTTTAATCAAAATTCTCTTAAATAATTAAAATGCAAATTGTGGGAGCATAAAATAACAACAACAAACAAATAACGCGCGCTGCGGCAGACGATGACACGCAAGGACGACAAAGCAACAAAGGACAACACAGCCACAAGCCGAATGATATGACAACAGGCAGCAGCAACAACAATAACACATAACAACAACAACAGCAACTGTAAATAATAATCAAGCTGATGACGTTCATCATGATGATCACAATGCTGATGAGTATAATGTTTGCCGCTGAGGACGACGACTTTGACAGTTCTTTGTGGTTTTTCGCTCAGCTCTGACGGACAGACGGGCGACAGGCAGAACGGCAACTGATAAGAAGGGAGAGAAAGAACACAACAAAAACAGCAACAAGCACAACAACAGTTGCCTTAAAGTGTTAACGATTATGATGATGCCGATAATGATGTTGCTGATGATGACTTCTTGCAGCTTTTGCAAAAGGGTTAAAAGGGGAGACGCAGATAAAATACCCTCGCACAAATGTGGGATATATGTAGTTCGTATTATTAAACAAACTACAGTAAAAGCTCCGTTAAACGAACAGCCACTGTCAAGGTATGTTGGTATGTATGGAAAGACAAACGGAAATTATACGAAATTTGTCGGATTATTGGAGCTTTACACTTATGTAAGCTGTTCGTTGTGGGAGCTTTCACTGTACACAGCTTTCCGATATGGTCAATATTTGGTTAATATTTAGATTGATACTGTCTTGAAAACAAAGTAAAGCTCATAAGCGCTGAGTCTAGTTAAACTTGTAAAACAAAGAAGTTGTTTTTAGAATAAACGTAACCTATTATTCCCAAAAAGTCAAATGCTGATAAGATTTTGCTCATTTATAAGAATCATAAAACTTACGAATTTTGGTTAACACATCTTGAAAAAGTTAAATTTTAAACGATCATGCCTATGAGAACCATAAGATATAGTTGTTTGTTCAGAGATATATGTATACTAAAATATAAAATAAAATTTACTCAAATATACCAAAAATACCAATCTAGCACAGTTTCATCAGGCTAGCTTCGAGATTGGCTATAGCGACATGTCTGTTGATGCTGATCACGAATATATGCATATATATATATATATATATATATATACCTTAAAAGGAATCACCGTGCGTGACAAAACTTAAGAGCTGCTAAATAAATATATCACATGGCAGCTGCACGAGCGCAACCCATAACCCGCTGCAAATTGGCCCCCATCCAGATGCTGTCCCTGGTAATGAAGTTTGTGCACACACACACACACATGACACAAGCTTTGCATGCAAAAAAGGGTTGCTTCTGCTTTGCCAGTCCGAACCCTTTCACCCGCCTCCCTTCGCCCTCTCACATAAAGGAGCGGTACAGCCAAAGTGCGAGCGGCACGTGTGCTCTTCAATGGAGTCCCACGCGCTCTCTCTCTTTTCTGCCCCTTCCTGTACCCCTGCCCGCCCCTTAGCCGGAGTCGATAAGGTCTGCGAATGTTGTGTTCATTAAGCTGCTTATTATGTTTGCACTTAAAAATTCATATGTGACTATGGCAGCAAATTGTGTGTGTCCCGCAAATTTTTAGTTGCCCTTGCTGCCGTCTCTCTCACTCGCCCACTCTCTCTCACTTTCTCGCTCTTTTAGTGTGTCCTTCAAAGTTGAAATTATTAGCATACTTAAGGGCTGGGCTTTAAGGATTTGAAAATGTAATTAGGACAATGGGACACATGTCGCCTTTTTATAGTTATTTTGCATTGTAATTAGGGTTTAATTTGCCTTCCCCTTATTGTTGCTCTACTTCCTCTTCTACCTGCTTCTTATATTGCTGTAAGGACATGTGCTGTACGCCCGCCCATCATTTCATTATATTATAAACCTCACTTTTTAAATAAATATTAAATTAAGCCCATGAAATTTATATTCTCACATTTATCAGGGCAGGGGCTTAGGATTCCAGCAGTGGGCGGGGTGCACTTGCCAAGTGAAATGTTTGCGGTTAGCTGTGAAAGAAGCTGTCTAAAATAAAGCGCAAAACTGTCGACCGCAAAACATTTCGTTAGTCTTATCAAGTGGTTACGCTACCAGCAAGTGATTCCTCTATGTGAAATGCGCTAATTTGAGAAGGGTGAAACCTAAACCCCAAATGAGTTTAACAAGCGTTTAGTTTTAGGAAATATTCATTTTAACTGTTTGATTTGTTGTATTCCAGCTTCAAAAGCAAGCTTTAGTAATCGTAAGAGCTCTGCTATTGATAGCATTCACTAGAACAGGGAGAAACTTTAAGTTAAACGATGCCGCAAGCGAGCTAAGTTAGGAATTTGTATTAGAGTCAGCACTGTTGCTGTCTGCGATTTGGTGGGTTGGAACCCTAGAAGATAGTTGATATTTATTTAGATGTAGCTGTGCTATCTATAAGTTGAACTGCACGCAGGGAGAAACTTTAAAGTGGCGTGAAAACATAGTAGGTGAGACTTTACGAGAAGATTCTGCTAACTTATGTATTCCTTTGCGATTCTAGATGCAAATAAGGATAGTTGTGATATCGATAAAATGCTTGTATATCGATATTTAGAACTTAAGTAGTTCAGATTTGAGTCACAATTGTTCAGATTCGGGTAACAGCCATACTTTAACAGCAACAGTTCAAGAGCTTACTTTAACAGCGTCAGTTTAACATTTTCTTGCACATTCCGGTTCGCATCTCTACAGACTATTTCAGCTAATAAACGAAGCTTCTTCCTCCTTCTTGCTCTTCCTTTCTCTATCTATACTTCTCCCACATAAATCACTATCGTCCTTACAGCATTTACCTTTAACTGAGTGCCTGCCAACAATTTTCCACTGCACGGCTCACTGAACCTCGACTCCGCATACCAAAAGTGGCTTTCAATTCAACAAGAAAAGAGAAAACAAACAGCAACAAAAATGTCGAGAAAAATAAAGAATAAAAGCGAGAAGGAAAAATGTAAAGGCGCAAAAATGATGAGCGCAATAATATTAATGTTCATAACCGAGGAACAACGGAATGGAACAAATGCCAAACAATGAGTGTAAAGTGTATTTAAAGTCTGGCAAGGACAAAGGACGCGAGGCAGAGAAATGAGAAGCAGCAGCCGCAGCTGCCGAGGGTTGTCTGATAGACGCAAACAGAAGTGAGAAGAAAGAGAAAGGAAGCGCGGAAAACAGGGAACAGGGAGAATAAAACACTAGACACGACCAACGGGTGAGGGGTGTAGGGAGGGAGGCAAAGTTTATTTAAGCGAAAATGTAATTTTATGCTTTTTAATTGAGCGAATATGCGTGTAACATGTGCAGGGCGTAAAGTTGGGGGAAAGACAACGTCTGATGACACAGTGGAGTGTCAAAAAACGGAGAGGGTACGGGGGGGAGGGTTGGGCGCATGGCGAATGTTTGTTTGGGGGGCGTGTCGCTGCGGCTGGGCGTCAAGTTGATGAGTTTGCGATGCATTCGAGCGTCACATGAATACAAAGTAAGCGCTGGACACGGCGCTGAGAGAGGCTCTGATGCTAACCTGCTGATGCTGCACATTAACTGGCCCAGTATCAAGGGGGGTGGGGGTTGGGGGCTGCTAATGTATTTAAGCAACTAAAAGTGGCTGAGACAGCAGATAGGAGTGGGCGGGGGAGCAGAAGCTAGCGCACTTTGTTGCCCTGGACCTGGTAACTCGCTTGCTTGATGAAAAGCAATAAAAATGCAACATTATTAATCATCATCAATCAATGTCATCCATCAAAAATGCGGCAAGTCGAGGCGACGCATCGTTTATGAAGCTTCTTTTGTACTGCTTCTTCTGCTGCTGCTGCTCTGCCCTGTCCCATTATCATCATCAACGGCTCTTTTCTACATCTAGTTCCGCCCTCAGGCGAAGCTGCCAGACGGGCTGGAGACAATGCAAAAGGTGCAGAGACGAGGGCGTGGGGACTAATGGGCGTGCCAGTGAGAGCTATGACACTTTAATAGTTTTCGAGACACATTTGCATTTAAATGGAGAGCCTAACAGATGCTGTTATTAACATAATGCATGCTATGTTAACTGGCTAGCATTGAATGTCTCATTTGTTCAGCTTAACAGCGCTTAACTGTATTCCTTGAATAACATGAGCATAAAGGCGCGACTCCAACATTAAAATTGTATGCTTAACAAACTGCTCCACATTAACAGATTCCACTTAAAAGTTTCATGTTTACACCAGATGTCTTCAGCCAGCTCACCATACAGCTAATATACTCGATAAAAATCATTTGGAAATAGCAAAAACACATTCTCTTAACAGCTTTAACCTAACAGCATTCCATAACAGAGTACATAAATACCCTTACTTTAAGAAACACGTACTGTTAAGATGTGTCTCTTAAAGTTGGTATAATAAAGTGCTTTGTTATGTAGAGCTGCTAGGCCACAGCTGTTTACAACACTAACATTAGAGTAACTTTACACACATTAACAGTTACCGTTCAATAGACTTGACAAAATGTAAATGTTATGCTTATCTCATTTTGAACCGGTATTAATTAGTTATAAGTTTCACAGAACATCCGTTTCTTCTTTTTCTAAGTTTTATTGACACACATTAAGCAGCTCATTAAACTCGAATTTATCAACGACAGCTTAAAATCAATAATAGAATTCAATAAATTTAATCAATTCACACGAATTCGAATACTAATCTTGTTAGTTCAAAATAAAAGTCAAACTGAATAAAGAGACGAATCAGACCACGTTTTGTTGTGCTGAACTTGACCCTAGACATAAGCATTTGAGCATCAGCAAAATATCTTAGATTTTATTAGAGAGGGGCTCTATTGGAGCACACTTAAAACTATTTTGCGTCTTAGCTTTAAATCGCCTTCTATGCATATGAATAGAATAATCTTGTTTAGATTTTTGCACAACTTAGAGCCGAGTTGCCAGCCAGCAAAAAGATCAATTGAATGGGTTTACAATATGCAGACACTATAAATATAACACGAGTGTTGGGCCAATAAACTATTAAAAAGTCGCAAAAGGTGGCGCTGCTGTGCAAAAGTTTTCTATCAAGTTTCTGTAACCGAAACGAAAACTGAAACAGAACACAAAATGCAGTAACTGTAAATTTGTTTCCAAGTAAAACAAAACAAAAGACGCAATGCAAGAAACAAACAGGTAAAGAACAAGACACGACACAACACGAATTGGGCAACTGGCAAGTCGACTGGGTTCGAGAGGGGTCCAGAGGGGCGAAGCGGCCAGCTAAAGTAGGTAGCTGACTGAGGAGGGACGAGTACTTCAAGTATTTTGTATGTCAATTGCTATTCAAGAAGTCACGACAAAGAAGAAGCAGCGGAGGAAGAAGAAGATGATAGCAGCTCGTTGTGGGTGCTGGCAGAGCGCTGCAGCAAGGGGTGTGCGAAGAGAGGGGCGGGAGCAAAGTGCCGCCAAGTTTATAAGCTCAGTTTTTTTTTTTTGGAAGTCAAGAAGTTTTCAAAGCAGCGGGCAAAGTCGACGCTTGGAGGGGGGCGGGAGACACAACGGTAACTCAGTTTGTTAATTAAATTCACGTTGGGGAAAAAGTAAAAAAAATAAAATAAAGAAAAAAGGTGAATAAATTTTATATATGCAAGTAACGAAAAGGGTGTCATGATGTAATCTTTGCAGAGCGTGTGCCAAGTTCAAGAAGAAGAAGCCGGCCACAATCTTCACTTGTCGTCTTCGACTGGGCGGTTTGTCAGGTCCGCTCATGTGTTAATTAACGCATAATTTATGCGCTTTGGTCTTACCTCAATCTTGTGTTTACACTATTTTTGCCCTGCCCCCGTCTCAAATTAACATTTTTTGCCGTGTTCTTTGAGCCTTTCTTTCTTTCGCTTGGACATTGACTTTCTTGACCAAGTTCATTGACTTTGGCTTTTGCGCGTTCTGTTTTTTCCATTGAGTCTTGTTGCAGCTCGACTTTCATTTAGTTGCCGCTTTTTGCTTAATTTTATTGATTGCTTTCCAAATGATATTCATTGCGGATTTTTTCGGCGCTTTCCATGCAGTGTTGGAAAACCTTTCTAAAGTGACAGGCAGCTCATGTGATTGGCAGCTATTTTTTCGGGGGTTCGAACTATTGACCCTAATCTAGTTTCGCAAAAAAGTGAACGAGTGACCTTTTTAAATGGAGATTGTAATGGGGTTTTTCTTGCTCAAAAAGTGCAATAGACTTTTACGCACTTTCCATAGCAACTTTGTTCCACTCAGTAGGGATTGTGCCTGCTTTCAATCAGGCAAGAAAGCTCGTTTGTTTCTACCCCATTTCGTTCCATACACATTCAAATTCACCTCTTCATCATTTTTAATATAAGGCAGATTCTCACTGCGGAATGATTAATCACTTTCCAAAATAAGAAAAATTCTTTTTTAACTTGTTCTCAGTTTTTTCCATGTTAAATCATAGCAGTTACATTTATTAGTGCTTGCGCCTGCCTTCAATTAGGTAAATAAGAAAATTTTTGTATATTTTGGTCGATCTCTATAATAAGTCCATTTGTTTCGATTCCTTTTTGTTCCACACCCCTCCAATTTCCATCCTCCATTTTATATTGGGTAACTTCTAAATTAGAAATACTTGACCACTCAACTAAGAAAAGGCAAGTAAGAAAATAATTTAATTTTTTGGTTGAACTCCACATTAAGCCCGTTTGTGTTCAATTTCATTTCGTTCCATACACATGCAACTTGGTTTCTGCCTCTTTTTAACATTAGGCAACTGTTTACATTCAATTATTTCCATTTTGAACAGATAACAGTTCCATACCATAATGTTTATGTTTCCCCAGTTCAAAACTTTTCATTTGCTTCTAGGCGAGTAGTTTCTAATTTTCTCGCAGCACATTTTAACCTGAAAATCTGGGCTAGTCCGCACACACGTACTTTCCTTGACATGCCAACACCCTTCTATTCAAAAACTCTTTGCTCATTAGTTCGCACAGTTCTCATCATTCATTAGCCGCACGTTTCTGGCGGCCAAACAAAAAAATACGAATAAATAAAAACCTGACTCACATATTTTGCCAAAGCTCACGAAGAAAGCAACAAAAAGAAGAAACTAAACAAAAAAGAGCAAAGAAACCGCAACACAACAAAATAAATTACAAGAAAGAAGAAAAATAAACATAAACATATGCTAACCCAGTTTTTTATTGTCACGTCGAATGAAACTCATTTAAAACTGGCAAAAATTTGAATTTTATTTGAATAAAGTAAATTATTTACCCAAATTCAAGTAATATTTTATATATGTACTATGTAGTTTCTCTAATTTTCCATCTTCAACACAATTTCTACAACAATCTGTCTGCTGAAATCCCCGCTGATTGACTGTCGCGACAGACCAAACGGAACCTACCTCCGTGTTTATCTCTTTGGTCCAAACTAAAAACAAGTTGCCTAATACGCCCACTAGCTGACCGCATTCGGCAGAGTGAGAGAGAAATAGAGAGGGAGAGGGTGGAGTGGAGTGCGCTTCATTGGGTCAGAGATCTACCTGGTGAAAATTCCAAGAGGCCAGCGCGAAATATTGTCTGTTAAATGAGCGACACTTATTTTTGTGTAGCTTTTCATTTTTCTTTTTCAACTTTTCTCGGTTTTTCTTTTCATTTTGCTGTCGCGCCGCTTTTCACACTTTGCCTGTTGACACTTGCTTGATAAATTTGTTTTTGGCTTGTAAGAGGAGGGGGAACGGGTGTTAGGCGAGTGGAAAAGGGGGCGGAGGCGTTACTAGGGCACATGTCAAATGGATTTGTTGGCAATTCTACGGGAAATGTGTGTGACTAATAATGAGATGAAACAGATAGGCAAAAACAAAAACAAAAGATAATTTAGATGGAAAATAAGAAAATTCTATTAGAATCTAAAAAGCTATTACCTATAAACATAGCTTATATAAATTGTCTATAATTAGAAAATGGACATGATTCAAATAGATTTAAGAAATTATTTAATGACGCATTCAATATAAGCAGATAAAATTATTAAAGAGATAATTTAATGACAGCTTTAATAGTCTTTGGATCAGGAAATATTTTAGGGATAGATAATTAGATTAAACATGAGATATATTTAAAGTATAATTATTTTCACTTCAATAATCTAATGCTCAGGGAATATTTTAGCGAAATTTGATGCAGAGTTAAGTCAAGTAAGAGATAAAGATATAAAGTGTCTGCAGTTCCCTATATCCAAAATAATATATGTATATAGATAACTTTATATTTGATAGAGGATTCTGGGGGTATCCTTAAATTAAGAAAAAAAAGATATAGATGTAGATATATCAGAATAATATTTATAGATAACTTAATATTTGGATTCTGGATTCGGGAATTATTGTACTCTGCAATGTACTCTGAAGTAAAAGAAAATACAGATGCATATAGAATGTAATACTCAAAGAGTTTAGGAAAAACAAATATGCTTATTTTCAAGTTCTTCAGTGCAGAAAACATTAATGATTTTAATTTCCATCAATGTTCCATAATATTTTTCTTTCTTTCAATTGATATTATTTGTATCTAGTTCTACTTAAGGAGTTTCATCCTGCATTCCTTCTAATTACAGGGTCAATGAACTTTCCTCTTGCTTCTACATTAGCTGTAGGTCAGTTTTTTAGCTTTGTGGCTAAGCTCACTTGTTGTAGCCTCCACTCGAAAGCCTTGTTTATTCCCAAAATGTGGGTCTGTCCAACCGATTGTCAGCTGCGTGAGAAGCTCCTCTGACTGGCAGTTTCAATTTGCACTAACTTTAACTACAGGTCAAAATAGCAAATGCGCTGGCAAGAGAGAAAGAGCGGGGGGAGAGAGAGGAGGGCTTTAGCTTGGGTTAAGCAGAGCAAAACAATTTATATAAAGCGCTGTGGCAGAAAAAAAGCCCAAGTGACGCCTTTCTTAAGGTATTAAGGTCAAACGCGTTAAACCAAAACCAAAACAACAAAACGACAAAACAGGTAATACAAACAGGCAGCAAGAGCAGCAGCAGATTTGCAGCAGCATCAGCAGCAGCAGCAGCAACCGCAAAGAGCACAAAGCCATGAAAAACAGCAGCAAAAAAAGTGGAAGATAAATAAAAATAAACCTCAGAACTCAGGCCGAGAACATTGCCAAGTAACGGTAAAGCAAGAGAGTCCAGAGAATTGGGTCAGGCACAGCGAAATGTGCAACGTCAATAATTGGCCAAGAGAGAGAGCAAGAGGGAGACAGAGAGAAAGAGAGAACTTGCCTTAAATGAAAAGAAAGTTAAGAACAGCGACTCGAAACAGTGGCAACTCTTTGCCTGGGCTTTACCGTTATGTTGACCGCCTTGATTAACGGTACTGCTGCAGAACATTAACCCCTTACCCAACACTTGCCACTTGCCTCTCATGTGCCCGCGGAACCGGTTATATTTCGCTTTGATCGCCTCTGCAAAACAGAGTTGACACGCATTTCGCAAAAGAAAAAAAGAAATTATGCCTTGAGTCGAAACTTCCCGCGGATTCGGATTGAACATAAAAAAAAACTGGTTTTCAATCAGTTCTTTAGTTGAAGCCCACCTCTGGAGCTTTATAACTGACAAGGCCCTACGAAATCAGGTCCAAGCACAGCTTTAATAGCCACATTATTTCAATAGCCAAACAGATAACAATTTATTTGAAATTTAAATCGAGCTGAAATTGAGTTGAAACATTTGGTTCAATGCGCTGTCAATCTTTCAATTCGATACAATGTCTTTAATCAGTCATTAGCCAATATTAATGTTCATTAACCGTTTCAAATCTAATATTTAGCATAATTTTTGCAATTTTGTTTTTTTTTTGTATTCTAAAACCGCAGCCAGAAACCGGAAATTGCTCAATTGGCAAACGAAAAACATAACCAAAAACCAAACTTGGACGCTTCCGTTTGATTGCCCAAAGCAAATGTTATAAATATTTCGTTGCAGTTCGTTCTCTTCTTCTTTTGCTGGTATTTTTTGTTGTTTATTTTGATCGCAACTTTAATTAAATCATTTGATTTGCGCACGAACAACGTTCACAACAAAATTAGCAAATTTTTAGATTCAAAGCCGCAAAAAAGAATAAGCAGAAAAAGCAAAAAAAAAAAATACGCAGCTAAACTAACTAAAATTTATAACAATAAATTTACCGAGTGGCGCAACTGAAGTTGGTTAAAAGCTCCATTGTTTGCAGCTTTATAAAATAAACATTTATAAACGCCTTTTAACACGTTTTGCAACACTTATCGCATCAGCTTTGATTGTTATTGAATTGTATTTCAATTGCCTGTTCAATTTATTAATTGAAGTCTTTTTTTCATGCGTTCATTAACTGTTATTCAATTGGCTTCTTCTTTCAACTTCAATTCAATCACACTTTCAATTTGCATTTTTTCTTTATATCATTTCATTATTTTCAATAGTCACAACTTTCTTTCATATTCAATGCTTTTTTATTCATATCTTTCTTTATTGTAAGCTCCAACAAAGATTTGATGCTGCATTTCAATTCCTTTTTAAGTCAATTATATGTTTTCAAAGGCACTTTCTTATTTATTTCACTTTCGATTCAAGTCCTCAATAACCAATAAGTGCCTGATGCCTTTGCATAAAATGTAATTAAATCTATTTTTCAATTCAATATTGAACAATTCAATTTCTGTCAACTTTCAATTTTAAATCAATTTGAACTCAGCTTCAACTTAAATATTAATTAAATTTTAGTTTTCAATTCAATTTTAAAATAATTTGATTACAATTTGAAATCAATTTCAACATCATTTTAACGTTCAATTCAATTTTCCATACAAATGTAATTCAATCTATATTTAAAATCAGTTTCAATTTTCATTTTCAATTCAATTTTTATTTAAAAAAAAATTTCTACCTGTTTTCAATTTAAGCTCAACTCAAATTCAATTCAGTTTCAACCTAGTCTTTAATCAGATTTAATTCAGTTCTAACCCTGTTCCACTCAGCTTCAACATCAATTTCAATTCAATTTTAAATTTCAATTCAACTAATACTACTATTTATAATAAAATTCTATTCATTTTAACGCACTTCAACTATTCTCTTTGCTTTCCCATTCAATCTTTCTTCAATTCAATTCTACTTAAATTCATCTTTCAATTAGCTTGAAGCACACCACGTGACACATTTAAAATTCACATTTTTCCTTTTCTTTTATTTTTGATGTTTTGGGTTTAGTTTATGATCTTGACATTTTCCTTACTGGTAGAACTTGCTATGCAGACAGCCAGACAGCCAGATCGGAATATAACGATTTCGGACTTGAATAGTAGGCTAGGCTCGAGCAGGCTAGACCAGTCGCTAGTTAATTAATTTGTTTTATGACTGGCGGGCTGGGCTGCGTTTGTGTGGGTTCTATGTGATATTCTTTATAGATAAATAGATAAAGCCACATTGCAAATGAATAAATGCTTTCAATAATCGCTGCTCAAATAGTTTGACATTTTAATTTAATTATACAAAGCTGTCATAATGTCGAAATTATTTCATTTTGATGAGTTTTGCACTCACTCGCTTGTTTATATTATTATATAGTATATTTATTTAGGAATGTCAAAAAAATTCTTAGACAATAGCTGTCAGACCTGTTTCCAAATCCAAATTCAAATCAAAAAAAAATGTGTGCGCATATATTCTAATTAAATTAACAACTTGTTTTATTGCCCTAAAATCATTCTTCATACATTTTTAAAGAGTTGTATGTGTAAGCTTTTTGCAGCTGAACTAAATGATATTAAATGTATTTATTATGCAAATTTCTGTTAGGCTTAGGTAGACCTTTTTTTGTTGGCTACCTTTTTTCCAATGCAAATGGAAAAGAGTTCTGATTCATTTTCAATGAATTATAAATGTGTTTGTATGAAATACCCAAAGCTAAAACCTAATCGTTGTCTGATCTAATAAATTAAACAATTTACTAGCTCGCCAAAAATAAACGCAATACAAAAAAAGACAAAAAACTGATGACTAAGTTAAAAATAAAATAAAAATAAAAAAAGAATGATATATATATATTAATAAACGCTACCTCACAGTTATATATGCTCAATTTGTTGATTTCGGTAATCAGAGCGAGTGACTAATGAATTCCCAAGACAACTTAAGATATTGCCTGGTTCACCTGCCAGAAACTTGGCCCACATTGAGAATTTGTGTATATGTTTCGAGTGTTTTTAATGGGCTGCCAGCTAAAATAAAACGCTATCCAAGCAAATGGTTTTCTAATAGTTTATATCTCCACACACACACACACACACGGACACACACTTTAGCCCCACTTTGACCTAATGACGCAAACGGATGACCATCTAGAGATTTGTTTACAGTAAAATAACCAATACAGATTCCCATTATTATATAACACAGAATGTGAACACTTTACGCGTTTGGTTAGTAAATAAAATATGGAGCCATGTGCGAAAATTCATGCGCTCGTTTTACCAACAACAGAAAAACCTCCTCCATTAATAGCGTGTGTTCATTTAGAAGAGGGTGGGGCATCCGTATATACATATACATATTTTTATATATATCTTGTTTCTCTAGCCTAAACAAATTACGTACATTGTCACCTACCTGCAAAGAGAGAGAAATACAAAAAATGTGTTAGAAATGTGAATAATTTATTGAATATCTTATCAATAGAATCTTAAATACTTGAGCAATATTTTGTATATGTAACTGTGTATTTTAATACTTTAAATTGTATAAATCAATTCTGTCGAGTAGTTCTCGAGAAACTTAGGAACTAGCAGAACTTGGGTATGCTTTTTTTAAGAACTTTAGAAAATTTCAAAAAAACAATACTAAAACTGCTTTTTTAAATAAAGGAAAACGATTTTCAGCTCGGAAAAGTTTTCTGATAGTATCCATGAAGCATGAACAAACACTACTTTAAATTCTGTTGAGCAGTTCCTCTGTTGTTTGGGAACTTAGTAAAGTAGGGATTGCATTTTATGAAAAGTAAAGATATTTGAGATTACAATTAAAATTATTTGGGATCAAAATTGATACAAAAAACTGCTTTGGACAATCTTAATTTGCGTATACAGGAATTCGCTTGGAATTCACAACAAACCACAGTCTATGAACCGCTTTTGTAGCCCTTTTCGGGGTGTAACTTTAAGGCGGGTTACACAAAGAGTTTGGCTGGCAGGCTTATTAAATCGCTTGGCATTGTCGACAGTTCCGCGTTGATAGACAGACTCTGGGTGGCAAACAAAGGGGCTTTGGTTCTGGCTCTTTGCGAGTGGTGAGTGGAGTGGGGAGGAGCGGCGAGAGCCTGGCAAACTAGTTAAGCCACAGGGGATAACCGAAAAATCCGCATCAAAAGCGCTGCTCATAAATCACGAGGCCTCTTTCAAAAACAAAGGCCAACTGCGACACAGAAAACCAAAACAGGGCAACAAGCTGCGCGGCCAGGGCAGAGGGGAGGAGCAGGTCAAGAGAGGGGAGGGAGTAGGGGGGGTCAACTGCTGGTCGTGTCGCATAGCCTCATAAATATTGACGCGTTTCGTGTGCCGAAAATTGTCGCGCGCGGTTTTTCTCGTTGGGTTATTAAAAAATTCATGGCTTGTAAAATTCCGAAAATACAGGAATATGAAATATTTAAAATGCCTATAAAAGACAAGAAGGAGATCCAAAGCCAACCAATTGGCTGACAGGCAGGCAAAGCGGCTTAAACACACAATCACACAGAGAGAGGGAAAGAGAGAAAGAGTGAGATTTTTGGCCCCTGGCCTTTTGACCGCAAAGGTCAGGGAAGGAAAGGGGCGCTCGGTTGGAGTTTTCTGGTCATTGGGCTTTTCCATTTTCATTGCCTGCGTTTGACTGGCGGCCACTCGAAAAATATCATTTACATATCCAGAACGCATCCTTGGCGCCAGCCTCTGCCGCCCGCTGCCTGCCGCCCGCTTCAAATATGCAGGCAAAGCTTTTACATTTTTTATAAACCAAAAAAAAGGGCGAAGTTTGGTTTTTCTTTTATATTTTTTCTCATATGTCGCATTTTTTTTATTTATTTATTTATGCCTTATGCCTCAGTTATTGCGCTGACCACGCGTTGCCCCACTGCTGCCCTTTAAAGACAGCCCCCCTCATACCACCCACCACCCACGCCCTTGCATTGCCGCCCTTTGAACCCTTTGATTTCTGGTATTTTGCTTATTGTTTTTTTACTATTGTTGAATTTAACGCGTAAATTAAATTAAATGAAATTTTCTTGTTGCAATATTCAATTTTTTTCTCCTTTATCCCCCCACCCCCTCGCCGGCTGTATTAACATTTCATTTAATTTCAATTTTTAAATTGTAAAACAAATATTTCACATATTTTATTTCAGCTTTGAATTTTCATTAAAATAAATGTCTGATTTTTTTTATTTTTGTATTTTTTATTTTTAACTTCAAAGTGCAATTTTCACATATTTTTTAAAGGGATTTTCTGTTTGTAATTTGTTTTTGTGTTTATTTTGGCGCAGACCTCTGCACAAATAGATATTAACAGACCACAACAACAACATCATTTAATGGCACATCTGTGAGTTTTTCTCTTCGATTTTTCTTGGGGGTTTTGTTTATGTTTTAATTACGTTTATGCGGTTGATTTATGTAGATGCAAAAGCAGCAGGCGGTAGGCAGGGGCGGCGTGCGGTGTGAGGGAATTGTTGCCTGCCCATAAGCTGCCAGCTGTGTGTGTGTGTATGGGTGTGGGTGTGTCTTGGCCAATGTTTAGCTAATGGCCAGGCCCAAGGCATTTGGCCTTGAGCAGCGCAACAAGCAGACAAATGGAGGAAAAATAAATGGAACTCCGAAGAGGAGGGGGAGGGGGCTGTGCGGGTTCTGAGTTCAAGGCATAATTTGTTTACCTTGTGCAGCTTTTGCATTTATTGTGCACTCTTGGGACAGTTCTTGCTTTTAGACCCGCCATTTGTAATACTTTTGCCATCTTTCTTTACCTTTTGGCCCGCATATTTTCCTTCTCCCATTGCCATGATAAATGACTCGCATGCATTCTATATGACCGAAGCAGTCATTCATCTATTCGAACACAATCTAACCCCAGCATCTATCTAACCATCCATCTATCTATCTAACTTTGGCCCTTTTTGTATTTTCTGGTGGCCAACAATATGGCAAATATGGCAAAAGAGTTTCTATACAATACGCATCTCCGTCTCCCTCTCCCCATCTCTCTCTCTCTCTCTCTCTCGCTGTCCAGTTTGGAGCTTCTATCTAATATGACCATCGAAAAGTTTTGTTCTTCTTGTTGTTATTGCAACTTGTCAGTTTCGGCGCAAAGACCATCAATTTACTTAGCTTTATTATGTGCACACGCAGTGGGGAGTAGCACACCACGCCCCCTCTAAATATTACAAGGCCCCTTTTTTAGGAGGGGTTATACGCTCCATTTTCGATGGGCGCTTGGCCCTTTTGTTTACGCTTTGCACGCAATGCATAAAAGCGAACAACAACAACAAAAAAAGGAGCAAAAATATATCGGAAAATCGTTTCCTATGCAAGTGTCGTAGTGGCATGCAACACCGCCACCCCCAGCCCCAGACCCATCCCCTCTCGCTCTTGCAGAGGCAGCTAAAAACAATGGCTAGGCAGCTGCAGCGGCAACAAAATGTATCTTGACACTTCATCGTTAGCCAAAAAGTAGCGCAACGTAGCCAACAAAAGACAAAAAGAACAAGGCGTGGCAGGCACATGATGACACGGGCCAGGGGCAGGGGCAGGGGCTTGGGCAGGGCCAAGGGAGGCAAGTGCCTGCATTTTCGCGCTTGGCGTTAAATTCCCCTGACAGCTATAAAATTGCATTTGAGAGTAGCGCAAAAAAAAGTGCCACAAAAACGCAGAAGACAGCACAGAAAATAAAAACGCAGATACATTGTATCTATGTATCTAATAAATAGTTATTACCAATACAACAACACACAAAATTGATATTCCCCCATGCGCAGACAGTAGCAGGGACAAGGGCAAGGGCGGGGCGGGGCGGGGCGGAGGCAGGGTGTGTGGCAGAGCAAAAGTGCGACATCATTATATAAATTGTGTGTGGTTGAGGCAACATAGAACGCAGCATCATATGTTTTGTATCTAACAGATACGTGTGAGTGTCGAGGCTGGAGCTTGAAGTGATTTCACACACATGTTTTTTCCACACACACACAAGCACACGCACACCCCAACCGTCAACACAAACATAACCACGGGAAATGTTTCACAGCTGTGCAGCAGAAACGCTAAAGAAAGGCAAAAGTATATCAACGCGCAGCTATTTGTCAAAGTAGACAAGTGAGGGGCGGTGCGGGAGCGGTGTTTGGGGCGCTTTAGGGTTGTCCAGGCATTTAAGCAAACAAACAGAAAACGGCACGTGACAAATTCCAGATACTTGCAGGCGAGCGTGTATCTTAGAGATACAACTAGTTGAGTTTTTAGCTGAAGCCCAGGATTGCCAGGCAAAAGCAATTTCCTGCGCTCGCTCTCGCTCTCGTTCTCCCTCTCTCACACTCTCTCTTTCTGTTCCACTCTCTTTGCTGTTGATGGCATGCGGCAACTGTCACACATGTTGACAGGACAACAGTTTGAGGCCTGCCTGGACGCCAGCTGATAGCAAGCGTGGCACGTGTTGCAGCCACGTGAGCGACTCGAGGGCAGGGTGGCAACCCTCGACTGTATTTTTTCTTTGCATATATACATTTTTTTTGTTGCCTGCTTCTTTCACTTATGCAGAGATTACACGCTTGTCAGATCGAGCCCAAAGCCGCCCATTTGCTATGCATATCAAGTTGATGGCCAAAGGGGTTAACGGCCTGTGGTGGTGAGCGGGGGAGGCTGGCAAAGACGGAAAGGGTAGTGTATCAGATATGCTATAGCAATAAACAGCTACAAATTCGCTACAGACGCATATATGCAACTTATGCCATATCTAAAGCAATTTTTTTTATAATTCAGAAAGAGTTTTAGCTGCAGCTGCTTTAAGTCAAATTTTAGAAAATTCAAAGAAAAGCTCTAATCATTAAAAATAATTATCAAGTTTCCAATATTTCCACGTTTTAAGTAGCTTGCGACATTTGGCTGTCACAAAAGCATCGCACAGCTTCGTAAGCTGACAAAGACACGCAGAGATTTTTTCTCAGAAGTGTGTCAGGTGAAATTGTCATAATTCTTATATGAGCAGTTACCTGACACGCAACGCAACGCCATGAAATTGAAATGCGCAGTACATTAGCCATGGCCAACTTTCACCCACATTCGAGTGGTTTGTATCTTTAAGTAATGCGTTTCGTCTCTTCTATGCGCAACTCTGACAATGCATTTAGTTCATTTATTATACAGAGAGCTTTCCCATTCTTCATTATTATTATTAGACTTTTAACCCAGTTGCAGTTCTAAGCTACATTTTCCACTTCCTCATTTCTCTGTGCGTGTGTGTGTCACAAAGGGCGGCAGCAACAACAATTAACATTTTCAATTGCAATTGCTCGTGCGAAACAGTTAAATTGCACAGCGCATTTCCGCCGCATACAAAACATTTTCATTTCCAGGCCATAAAACGAAAAAAAAAAAACAAAATAAAGCAGAAACCGACTATTTGCTACCCTGTAAGCACTTTTGTTATTCCCTAGTTTTTCATCTCAGCATGAAAGTTGGCCAAATATTTGCAGTCTTAAGCAGTCTGAAGATAAAATACTTCAGAAGGTATTCGAGAACATATGTACATAACAAATACTCTAACCCTTATAGTTCCTGAGCTCACATAGACTGAATATTTGAGGTCTTAAGAGAATTTTATTTTCAGAAGGTTTAGAAGAACCCACATCCCGAATGTTCTTATGTTAACCCACATAGTTACCGAGTTCACATACTGTTGCATATTACCTCAATGAACTTCCTTTTAAATTTACTTACTTACTTACATTACTTTATGCATATCTCTAAAATAATATAGACGGTATTTTGGAAACTGCAAATTCTCTGCAGCCCTTTGCACTTGCGAATTATTTAAGCAAATTATGCGCACAGCTACTTCATCATCCAAGTAATAAGAGCTGAGCAAGAGTCCATGTAATATAGCCCAACACTGGCAGGCGAGCCCTAAGCCGAAACCCACCCTCCCTTCCCCTCTGACAGCACTGTCCCGGCACCTATATCAAACGGCTGGTAAATTTTCATTCGCATTCATAATCCCCTAAAGAGCAAAGGCACAAAATGAGCAAAAAAAACTTTGCATATCAGTTTGCAGGGCTTTTGAGGGGCTGGGTAGGTGTTGTGACTGAGTTAGAGTTAGGGGCTGGGTTAGGGGTAAGGGTTGGGGGTAGCTTTGGCAATTTGGTGAAAATTTGTTTGGCATAAATTGTAATTCAAGTTGAGCAGTTGCACTTGAACACTTTTTGGGCACTAAACTGAAAACTCGGGATACAATTAAGATTATGAGGCATTTAGAGTGCGCACTGAGGGCGGTTAGTATATAAAAGGGGCATGGTTGGTATTTATGGTGCAGAAAATATGAGTTGAAGCTTGGCAATTTGTGTAGATAGCGAATAACCGGAATCAAGATTCAAATAGCTTAGGCCCGCTTTTCAGATTACATTTTCTTAACATCAGTGTTTATTAGGGGAACTGTTGACTGAAGAGTTCTGTTAATGCTATAAATGTTAACATTTCATACTAAAGTTGGCTATTTAACTGCATTTAACATAAACGTTAACGTTAACATTAACGTTCACATATAATTTAACAATATTAACAATATCATTAGCGTTAGCATTCGCATTTACATTAATACAGGGTTTACATAAACGTTAATAATAACATAAGCATTTATATTAACATAGAGTTAACAGAAACGTTAAAATTAACTATATCATTTACATATAGTTTACATAAACATGAACAATAATATTAATATTAACATTAATATTATCATTGACATTAACATTAACATTCACATTGAAATTAACATTACGATTACCATAACCACAACCACTCTGCTTGCAATTTAAGCAAGCGCTTAAAGCATCTTGAGACGCACTTGAAACATTTGTTCTGTCTCCCTTTCCAGCCACACTTCATAGTGCCAGGCACATGTAGCTGTCAATTGTGTGCACTTACCACCCAGAGACTGAACCACTGCACCACAGAAGACTGTTAACTGGCCAACACTGTTGAGGCATTTGCATACGCCGTCAGTTGGCTCAACACCAACAACTAGTTGCAATTAACTTGAGCAGCGCAATCTGCAGACACAAAAACATGCACACATCTGCCTGATGCACAGGTACCACTATCTATATAGAAGCTTTGCACAGTGCCAACCACAATCGAATCACACAAATGCTAAACTCACTTTAGGTGCTGGCTGTCGTTATCAGTTTAGTTGGCCAGCACCACCCGGCACCACCCGGCAACACCCGGCAACACCCAGCAGCATCTAGCACATTGCAACACACATCGACATCATTCAAATGGCTAACAAATTGCGCTGTCGAATGCAATATTTTTGCTTTTAGCCATAATACCTTTTACATATGCTACGACAGCCGCCAGGGCAAAGTATTTTAAGCAGCCTCCTTCTGCGCCAGCTCCCCCCTCCATCTCTCCCCGCTCTCCTGGCGAGGTAAGTAAGTTGCATGCAACGCATGCTGCCAGCTCTTGGGCGAGCTTGTTAGCATGAAATGTGTCTGCCTCAGCTTTGGTCTCGGTCTTCGTCTGTCTCCGTCTCGTTCTCGGGCCTCTCTCTCTCTGGCTGTGTCTTCTGCTCTGCTTTCTCGCCTCGCCACAGATACCAGAGATGCCAGAGTGATAAATCCTTGCGGCTTTTTATTTCCACAGCAGCGTCGCCGTCGTCGTCCTAGTGTGGGTGTGACATGCTCTATAGCCACGCCCCTGACCGCCTTGTCTGAGCATTGCATTACAAGCATAATAATTCTTACTGACAGCTCACGACGAGCTGTTACTGGTCTCCCGATACGGTTCCGGGCTCTTCTTTTATGGCGTTCATCTAACAGAACCCACAACATTTGCTTATGCCCTCACCTTAGGGCACATTCGTTTGCTGACAAAATATGTAACAACTCGTAGAGACAATTGTAGAGCCTAGCTGGTGGGGAATAGCCGGTTGAGAAAATAAAGCAATGGGCATTTGTCAACGGCTGAAGCAGCTTTTGCTTGCATCGGTCGAAACAGGTGAATGATTGATTGAATGATGACCATCGCATAGCCCAAGCCGTAAAAGATACGAAGCTTAATTTTTAACAGTATTAATCTATTTGTGATTGTGGATAGCAGATGCAGTTTTGCTTTAATCGGACGAAACATGTGAATGATTGAGTGATTGACTGAATGATGATTGTCAATAGCAGAAGCAGTAGCTTTTGCCAGTATCCGACGAATCTATCAACTGATTGAGTGATTGACTGATTGATGACAGTCGTACAGTCCAAACTGTAAAAGCTAAGAAGCTTAATTGTTTACAGTAATCTTATGAGCTATGTAAATGAAAGGAAACCAGTTTTGAAATTAAATTATTTAAAACGTTTCTGACTCTTATAAGACACAAATTTAAAATATTAAGATGAATTTATTTGAGCGTGCAAAATACGAGAAAGGGTATTGCAACGTCGTAAACACTTATGCGTTTGTTCTATCTCATCCTTTTTCCTGATTTCCTTTCGCATTTCTTAGCACTTAGCGCCCAATTAAAGCAAAAGTTTCATTTCATTTTCGTTTCGCATCCTTTTTTACATTTGGGTCTAACCCACAAAAATTTACGCCTCGTTTATTTCAATTTAAGTGCAGACAATTTAAAAAAAAAAAGAGTACATTTTATACATGTTTATGTATTTATTATATATGTGTTTGTGTGTAAATGTGCAAATACTGCGGCATTTTATGCAGGCAGCTCGCGGCATTTTCAACTCCAAAGCGCAAATTAACGGCTCCGTTTGGAGCGACCCTCAACACCCACTTACACACACACACTCACACACACACGCACGTACATTGGCTTTGGCATAAAAATGTATTTTATCGTTGGCCAGGAAACAGTTTTGCGGCAGCCGGAAATGTTTCCACTTCCACTTTATTGTGGCTTATTCTTATTCCTCTTTTGTATCTGCTGCTCTAGCTATCTCTTTCCATATTCTCTCTCTCTCTCTCTCTCTCTCTCTCTCTCTCTCTCTTGCGCACTCTGATAAAGAGTTTTCAGCATTCCACACCGCAAAGCACAAAGTGCATTACATATTTCACTAATTAAAATAATGGAAAATACAATATTTGTAATTATTTACAACGAATTTGTACTCTATTTTCTCTCTCTCTCTCTCTCTCTCTCTCTCTCTCCTTCTATCTCTTTTCAGCGTTTTAGCTGGAGTGGGGGGAGCGGTTATCTGGGTGATTGTGACATGAACCAATGCTTTAGTGGGTAATTTGGGCATAAATCTCTTGGCTGAAGAGCGCGGGGCGGGGCGGTGGGGAAGGGCGGGTCGAGGACAGCGACTGCAGTTGACAGTCGTCTCATCATTTAGCATAATGAGGTCGAGAGCTGGTTAAATTAAGAGCTGGTTTCTAGGGTTCGTCCGGGGACGAATGGGGGTTACTTTTGTTAAGGTATCTCGTTGTTCGAAAAAAAAAACACATTTAAATTGCGAAAAATATTGATTTCAAATTGGGAACTGAAAAACACAAATATATATTGAGATATTTGGTTACAATTACGGACATTTTATAAATTAATTTAATGCAATCAACACGTGTCCCTAAAATCTCAAAACATATTAATTTACGCATTACCTAATTATTATAAAATATTTATTTTTAAGCTTTAATTAAAGCGCTTGTTATTCTTTAATTAATTTGCCAACAAAAATGTATTTATTTTATTTAATATATTTTTTCATATTTGAGAACAGCTTTAATCTCCAGTCTATTTCATTGAGATCTTAAAGAAATTTATCACACATTAATTACTTGTCATTTTTATCTTATTTAGAGCTCAATTATATTATTTTAATTTATTTACAACTCATTAATATTTCACGCTTAATCACACTTTTGACCTCGCCGCGAAGTGCGAATAAGCTTATTTTAAGTGCAATCAACTTTTAATAATACATATTTAAATATGTGACCCCTGCATGGAGAACAAAAAAGAACCTGAAACCAGTTGGGACTAAGAGAGAGAGAGAGGTGCGGGCAGCGAGAGAGAGCAAACAAGTTTGATCTGTATTTCAAGTGCTGACAATTGACTTACTGACTCTCAGCTGCTGGCCGCATGCACTTCAAGAAATATATTCGGAGAAGTCGTAATATCACACATGAAGACACACAAATGTAATAGAGACACATAAGGCTAAGAGGCAACATTACTTGAGAGAAAGGGAGAGAGCGAGAGAGGGGAACACATATTCAAATGACATGGGCCAAAGAACTTTAAGCCAACAGCTGCTGACCCCCGTCTCTGCCTCTGCCTCTCTACCGCCTCGCTGCTGACTTCATTCAGTTGTCTTGGCCACATTTTTTTATTTAAGCCCGAGTCGGCACACATTGCCCTGGGTCATTGACATGTGGGCTACCACACACGCTTCTGCTTATAAGTTATGCAGAGAAAAAAATAAAAAATAAATGTAATTTGAGTTGACAACAAACAAAAAATCGTGTAAAATAAAAGAAATGGAACACAAAATCTTAAACTGAAACAAACTGATGACAACATATTTTTTCATTTTCTTGAGAGGCTTTTTTTGGGGCCTATCTATTTGTCCATCAATTTGTTTACTGGATCTTTTTTTGTTAAATATTTGCGGCAAATTGTTGTTACACTTCATTGATAGAAATGATTTTTCGATTTGCTGCGTAAATAATGTTCAGTCCACATATCATTATATATAGCTGTGTGATTCACGAACTAGCCCGAGAAGTGAGCTGTGATGTAAGATCCGAATTTGACAAAAGAAATTCTTTGGAATGTCTTTTTAATCTCTTTATGATATCATGCGTACTTTTTTCTAGTTTTTCTTTGTTGAACTGATAAACGAAAGTCGCGTATCTGTAAACGGCATCAGATAACAACAATATTATTTTAAATTAATTTCTTCCTCATTTGAAGAATCTGTATTGCTTGTCAGAGCAGCGTTGCCAAAAAGTTTTTAATTGTTGCAATATCGAGGAATATTTGAAATATTTTTCTACTATTTAACATATCTATTAGCTATTAAAAAGTGTTGCCAGATTGTTTTTAAAATTTCATTGTAACATTTCAAGCATATTTTTCAAATATTAAATGCGTCTATTAGTCAAAGATGATTGCCAGATTGTTTTTCAAATGTCATTGTTAAATATTCCAACAATATTTTAAAATCATTTTAAAGAATCTATTATATATTAAAACACGTTTCCAGATAGTTTTCAAAATTTTAATACTACATTTTTCAGGGACATTTAAATTTTTTCCCAAGATTTCACATATTTATAAGTGATCAGAGTCTTGCCAGATAGTTTTTAAAATTTGACACATTAGATATCAACGAGCGTTGCCGGATAGTTTTTAAAATTCTATTGTTACATTTTATATATATTTTTTTCTCATTAAACTATAATTAAGAGCATTGTCAGAATTTTCATTGATACATTTTCCAGGAATACTTGAAATATTTTTGTCAACATTGAACACATTTAGTTGCTATTAAAAAGAGTTGCCAGATTGTTCTTTTTTATTGAGATAAAGTACCTGAATATCTATTATCTTTTTCCCTTAATATTTTATATACTTTTATTAAAGCTCCAAAATACCTACAACTTCAATATTTCTAGACTATTGTTAACTTATTTTCATTCTGAATTTTAAGTTTTAAGGTTGTGGCATTCATAGAAGTTTCAGTTTATTATTCCCATAAAACAGGGGGCCCATAAAACGCGTGTCCTTTCGCCCAGTCACACGCTAAAACCCATCAAAATCGCAGCCAAAAATGAAATTTGAACTTTAGCATATGGTAAATGCCGAAAAAAAGAACCGAATGATATAAAATGGCAAAGCAAGCGGCATGGCATATTATAAAATAAAAATAAAAATAATAATATATAATAAATATGCCCCAGCATCAACGAAATTTTCTGCACATTTGAGCAGAAAATTATCGATTTTATATGCAGCCGGACACAAAATGCAACACAGCGAGACTGGCAAATAGAGAGCTACAGGCTGAACCAGAACCAGAACCGAACCAAAAGGAAAGGGAACAGGGGAACGGGGTGGCAGGGGTAGTCACAGACAGTTTTTGTATTGGAACTGAACCGAAATGATGCCCAGCATTTGATGAAAGCGGCAAAAAATAGTCTACATCATGGTTTCATTCAAATGTTTATAGACAGGGAAATATATTTAGAGAGAGCGAGATATATATTTGGGCAGAGGCACGCTAAGGTTAAAGGGAAGGCTGTTTAAAGCGGGCGGGAGGGGGGTCCTGCTACTTTGCTTACTTTCCATTCAAATATTTTGATGTGTGTACACAGCGCGACTTGTGCTGCGGGTGGGATGGGGTTAAAGGGTGGGTGAGGGGTGGGGGTGAGGCAAGGGGCGAGAGGAGGTGCGTTTGAATTGGTATTTGCTGCCTTGTTCGCTGGGCTTTGCTGTTGTCCGCGCATCTCTCAACTGTCGCTCTGTGGTTCAATAAACTTGCGCGTGAATTTTCTATTTCACTTGATTTTTTGTACCCACCCGTGTTTTTTTATAACCGTTTCGTTTAATGTTCAACATGTTTTACAATATGCCAGAGACAGCAACAGCAACAGCAACAGCAAAAGCAACAACAGCAACAAAAAGGGACTGCGCCCAAATGTACGATTGGAGCTGGCGCGGCGGGGCAAGTGCGGCATGCAGCACAGGGGCGTGGCGCTGCGTTTTATGTGTCAAACATTCTGTAAGTGAAGTGGGCGCCAAGAGCAGGGCATACAAAAGAGGGGGCGGGGAGTAACGAGGCGCAGCGAGCCGCATGAAACAGGCTGTCTGTTTCCCAGCGGAATTTTTGCGTTTTTGTTTTGAAGAGCTGCCGCTATATATATATATATATATATATATATGGGTTTTGCCAATGTGAGGGGTGCGGGGTACGGTTGCGGGAGCGGGTGGCAAGGGTTGTATGCTTTAGGTGTCTAGTTGATAGATTGTTGAAATGCAAACGTTGCCAGCACAGGCAAGAGCTCTGGGATTGGCCAGAGTCCATATCGCATTTGCCTAGAAAAATACTATACACTTTTTTTTTTCATTTGAATGGGGCGTGAACTTGAAGATGAGGTGAAAATGCGTTGATAAAAAATATTGGTTACAAGAAGAAGATACTTGACATATTCATACCCTTTGCATGCGCTTTTTCAGCAGTTACATATTAACTTGATCAAAACTCAGTTTGTAATAGTGGGACTATATCTATATCTATATCTATATCTATATCTATATCTATATCTATATCTATATCTATATCTATATCTATATCTATATCTATATCTATATCTACCAATTTCCCTTCAACTTACGCAAAATCTGTAAGTAGCTGTTAAAAATGCTTCTACACTGCGGAAAAACGTTTACGAATGCGGCACAAAGAGGAATTGCAAAGTGTTGTGCTCTTTAGAGAGTGAATTAAGTTTCTAACAAATATTAATTCAAATCAACGTTTTTAGACCTCTTAAAGATACCTCAACGTATACTTGAATATATAATTTATGCTTCCTTATTTCAGCTCCTTATTCCTTAAACGTTTTTTGAACATTTCTTCAAAGCAATGACAGGCAGCTTCTCATATTTTTTTCTGTTTTTGCATAAGAATCCTCCATCTCGACATCCCCACCTGGGTTCTATCGCGCACATCGCATCAATTGCCACTTTGGTTTGACCTTTTTTGGCTGCTAATTTGCTGTCATTTTGTTATGTGCGGCCACTTTGGGGCTTGACATCTGTGCCCCGTGCCACTCTTTCATACCCCCACACCCCCGTCCATGCATTATATATCGATCAAAATTCAATTTGTGCCGCTTTTTTGACAACGTTTAAAGTAGGAAAAACGTTCGAAAAAAGCGAAGCGTACAAAAAAATTAACTTTAATTGAAAAAGTTTGCGACGCACTTTTCGTTGTCGTTTTTTTTTAAATTTTGTTAGCCAATTTCCATGTTTTTTTTTGTTGTTGTTGAGGGGAGGGAGTTGGGCTGAGTGCTGGCAAAAAGAGATTCAAAATGTGACTTATGTGAGAGACCCAAAAAGAGAGTCGAAGAAGAAGAGAGAGAGAAGGGGGGTGAGACAGAGAGAGGAGCCTCGAGCGGTTTTTAATTAGCCTAATTTTTGCTCCTGCTCTCCCTCTCTCTACCTCTTTCTCTGTCTAAGGTTGAGTTTTTCTCTCTCCAATGTGTAAGTCAAGTATTTGGTTGTCACTTTACGTCATTCATGTGTCACCTTCTTGACTTGAATTGGACCCAACAGATTTGAGTCGTATTAAATCCAGTTGATTAGGCAAACTGCTGAGAAACCGCATGAAAAAAGGGTATAAATATTTCAGGTTTAGTTGAATAAATATGGCAAATGAGTTCCAAAGGACATACTCTCTTTACGTTAGATTTAGTATACAACCGCTGAGAAAACGCATGAAAAGGGTATGAATATTTCAGGCTTAGTTATATAAATGTGAAAAATCTGCTTAGAATGATAAACTGAATCCAGATGAAGATTAGATACTTCATAATTTCATTTTCTCTATATGCTATATTACTTTTTTACGCATGAATAAGGGTAGAAATATTTCAGGTTTAGTTTTATAAATATGGAAAGTCTGCTTCGAAGGTTAAAGTGGCTGTAGATGAAGTATCTACGCTCTATAACATCATTTTGTCTAAATTCTATATAGTTTTATTTGATTCAGGCTGGCTATTCAAGCCAAGCTGCTGAGAAAGCGCATGAATAAGGGTATGCATATTTCAGGTTGAGTTTCATAAACGTTAGCAATATATTTGACTGCTCTATAGATGAAGTTCTCTGATGTCCCATAGCTTCTTTTGCTTTATATCAAACTGATTTTTGTTCCTTAAGAAATAGATCTTTTTGTTTGCCGTGGGCGACTTCCTCGTGCCGTTCACTGGGGAAATTGCCTTTTAGCTAACTTGCGAGCTGCTCTCTGTTGGTTCCGCTTTATAGTTGAGTTCTGTTTGCGCCACTTAGTGTCAACTTAAGTTCACTTCAGTTCCATTCCGTTCCATTCCACATAACTAATGCCCTTTGAGGCACACAGCGCACCACTGTCCATCAAAAAACTGAAGGCCCCCTCCTTAATGCAGCGGCCCTGGACTTTAGTTTTTCTTGAACAACACACAAATTGTGTTTGAGTTGAGAGAGCAAAGAGAAAAAACTGCAATTGAAAGCAGAAGATAATCAAGTTGCAAGTTCCATGTTGCAAGTTGCACGTTGCAAGTTTCATGGTTAGCTTTGAGGGCCATAAACGCAAGCTGTTTTACCCCTGTTACCAACCCACCCATGAACAATCAATTTGTTCTGGACACTTCTCTGGCTCTAACACATGTTGTTAATAACTCTCTATTCTACCCCCCGCCCACCCCATTGCCCTCTTTCATGAAATTGCAGCACGTGCCACACCCCAAGGCGAGTCATAATTAAGGCAAAAGTTTGGATTTTTCGCAAACGTTGACAGAAAATTAATTAAAAAAGTGCAACTGCGATTCGAATTGCGATTGCGATTGAGAGTTAAGTTCATTAAAGTTGGCCGAAGAAATAGCCAAGGTCCAGACTCCAGACTCCCAGGACTTAGACATAATTACGGGCCAGGTGTGTGTGTGTGTGTGCGAAAAACTTAAAATTTTCTTTGTCTGCAGCGAAATGCATTTGGCAAGTGCATTTAATTGGATTTAACCAACTTTGAAGAAGTTTATGGCTACAGCCAGGTGAGCGAGAAGAAGAAGAGCTGGCTGTATATATTTATGGGGCATAAAGTGCATTGGCTTTTAATTAAGCTGTCTGAGAGGAGGGCAAACCTATGGGTTTTGCAATGTGAAGCTGTGTTTCGAGTCGATAATGTTTATGGATAACAATCGAAAGAGCTTCTATTTATCGATAATAATCGAATGGGCTCTTATTCATTATCTATTAGTATCTATGCATGTAAATATATAGACAAGTTAAGAAGAGAAACGATTGAACTTTAACCGCACTGCGCTTTTATTAACCATTTAAGGCATACCTCTAATTTAAGCAATGTAAGAAAATAATTCGATATCTTCGATAGGTTTAGGAGTACGCTCTAAATGTGAGCCCAAATGGAGATTTCTTCAACAAATTAGCATATATATCAGACTTGCTGGAATTGCTTGTATAATTCGCGCCAATTACAGACAGATGCAAAGCTTTATAAAGCTTTATAAAGCATATAAAAAATTCAAATTTGAGCCAGCGACTTCTCTCCTTTGTCAGACCCCTCAAACATACGCGTTTGCGAAGCACATGTTTGCCTTTTTTTTTTTTTTTTACAAATTTTGACCAACATTTTTCCACATTTGAAGGTCGCATTTGTCAAAACACCTTTCAACTTCTGTAAATATGACTGTTTTTTTGGACTTACGGCTGTATGTTGAACAGCGATCCCTCAAGACTAACTCTTATACATAAAATAAGTAAGTAAATTGATTAAAGCTGCTTGAAATTATATAGCATTCGATACTACTATTCAGAGTGTACCAAACTTTAACTTAAATTCATAAACAAAATTCCAGAAACAGCTTCCTTTCTTCATTTTGCTTGATATCTCAGCTTATCAAACTCTTGCCATACATTTCCGCGCACAACTACTCCTTTAAGAAACTTTTCACTCAGCTGTGCTCCAGTTTTCACCTGACCAAAAACTGAACTAAAGACAACAACAAAATGTAGGAAAATCTGCGAGTAATCCGCTGTAACTCAGGCATTCTTTGGCCAATCCCATGCCAAAACATAGCTGCACATTCAGCTAAGCATGAACTCGTTAAAGCAACGAGGAAAGAAATCACATTTTCCTCACACACACACACACGCGCGCGCAAGCATGTTGTGCTACCTAATTTGCAGCAATTTTCACCGCATCCAACAGCAGCAGCAAAATATATTCTCTCCCGTATTAAAATGAATAAAAACGAAGAGGGGCAAAAAAAAAGAGACCGTCTTAAACCCCCTCGCAAACCCCTCTCCATAACAGAAAAATTCTGCAATTTTGCACGCAGCGCGCGGCGGCGAACATAAAAATAAATATTAAAAATAAATTAGAGCTACCTGCGGCTTTTATTAACTTTTAATTTATGAAAAGCGCAGGAAAAACTCACAGCTGCGCGAAAACCCCACACGAATGCGAGTGCCAATGCGAACGCATATGGAAAAACGAATCAGCAAACAAGAAAAAAAAATAAAATGCAACATAAGCGGAAAGACAAACACACAGCAAAGCAGAAATCTCAACAAAATGCAGTCGGTTGTTAGGTTCATGCAAAAAGATACAAGGTAGAGATAGACATAGATTCCCAGATAAAGATACACAGCTGCTCGGGTCGCACTTCAGTGCACACTAAATTGATATTAGTTTTGGAAAAAGAATATGAACTAAACGAAGAAGAACACGTATTGAATAGTCGGACATAATTAAAATGCTATTAAATACCTATATTGTTATACGGTTATAAATATTAACAGTTTACGAATGCCGCACAGAGAAGAATGGTGAAAGCAAGAGATAAGGCCAGACACTGCGAAAGGATAAAAAGTATATTGTCTCTTAGCAGGCAGTAAAAAGTTTGCGAATTCCGCACAAAACAGAATTGCAAAACCAAGCGCTCGTATAAGAGAAAAGTTTACGAATGCCGCACAAAAGAGGTAAACGCAAGTAAAGTAATTAGCCTCTTAGCTGGCAGCAAAATGGTTACGAACGTCGTACAAAGAAAACAATCGCTCTTCGTTCTTGACGAATGCTGCACATAAAAACTTTAAGCATATTGAACAACAAATACTCGCGAAAAGAAAAGTAAATGGATTAAATACCTACTCTAAGCACAATATTCTCATATATCAGATTTTCATAACACAAAACATAATGCACTCGCTTCTTCTCTATTTCTCCCTGTGGTGAAGGTCATCTCGTTCAAAAGGTCAACACCTAAGAAGTGCACACACAGTACTTTTGACTTTGTCTTTGGCCTCGTTGGAAGACGGTTTGCCATATATTTTGTGTTTGAACTCATGATCATGAGTTGCGCTAATTTCATAGAAAGTTGCGTGGTTTAATTGATGGTAGACAGACTCAGGCCATTCATGAAGACAACACAACTAGCAAAAACAATGCGACTGCAGCGATGCATAGCAAAAAGTGGGAGTCAAAAGCCCAGAGGAGACAACCTACCTCCAATTTGCAGTTGCAGTTGCATAAAGCGAATCCGTCCAGGCCCAAGAGGAGCCACTCGAGTTGCGTCAGTGGAGCAGAAACAAGAAGGCGAGCCGGCTACTTGCGAGGCGGGCGCGGGTCGGCCAAGTCTGACAAACTGAAGAGAGGCCTCGAGCGTCCATGAGACAATTTGTGCAACATGTTAATGGGGCAGCAGAGGGTGCCGAAGGGGCAGGAGCGGTGGCAAGGACTTTGTAGGCGAAAAGAGCAGCGCAAAAACCAAGTGAGGACCACACAAACAGCGAGGGTTGCGGTGAAGAGGGGGCCCAAAGAGACAACACAAACAACAAGAACAGCAAATTTCTCAATGACATTTAGAAAGAGGCAAAAACTAGCGCCAGCTGAGGGTAAGAGGGGGAGAAGGAGGCTGAGAGAATCTCAGCTTAAGCAAAAATCGTGGCTGGTTTTAGTCAGATTTGGCTTTTGCGATTTTCCTCGATTTTCTTATTTTTTTTTTTTTTTTTTTTTTTTTGCTGCACACACATTTCTTATTATTATTTTGAAAAGCCTCTCGCAAGTAGCCTGAAGCGCTTTTCAGTGTTTAACTTGTGTAAAGTTTGCCCAGTTGTACAACTGGTTGGACAGCCAGGCGCTCAGTCCGTCAGTCAGTCAGTCGACGAGTCATTTAAAGGGGGCAGGGAGCGGGAGGCGCTGTCTAGTGACAGCTGTCGCTCGGCATTTTGTGGTCTTTTGGAAAACAGGTCAACTAAACAAAGAAAGAGTTAGATTTAGAAAGAGAAAGCACGAGCTATCGCAAAAAATGTACAGAGGTATGGCAAATAGTATTTAGAGTTTTTCTTTCTTATTGAAGTTTAAGGCAATAATCAACTTGGAAAGTTGATCAACTTGTAAATGACTGGAGAAATGGGCGAGAGAAAACATATGGCTATGGTTGGACATTTTTGGAATAAATGTGGTTTACTTACGAGCAAAATATAATTGCTGATTTTAAAGAAATTGAATGTGTATGAAGCAGAAATTACTTTTTATGCGAGAACTTATTATATGAGAAAAAGTAGAAGTAGTTCAACTAAAGATTCGCGTAGATTCATATAGGAAAAACGTTTAACATTTTCAGTTTCCCCTTTGAATTACTTTTTTGTGAATAATTGTATCGATTAAATAGATTTATGTTAAAGACTTGCTATTAAATTAGATGCATTTATTTTACTTTGTATTCCCAATTTAAATTTAAATTCAAAATGTATATATCAGGTATATACTAAGTATATTATAACTGAATACTAAAAGAAATAGTAAGAACTATTTATGAATTTAAAGCTCAACATTCACATAGTCATTAAAACAATATTTCTGGTTTTTTTTCAAGGACAATATTTCTAGCTTTCTCTGAAGAATATTTTTTTTTTAATCCAAAGCGAGTTTTTCATGTTTTATTTGCTTCTTTTGCTGTGGTAATTGATAAAAACCTTCTCAATGAGTGAATTCTTTGAAATCATTTTTCCTACTCTTCCCACAATTCTGCTATCAATTTAATATAGTTTTCTGAGGAGTTGCTCCGTCTACTCAGGGCTTCATATTACAGATCATTCCACGTATTCAACATATATTTACAGCTATCAACTGCTCTTATTGGGGCCAGAAGCAACAACAACAACAACCATATGAAAAGCGATACCACGATTTGACAATGGCATTTCCCGCAGCATCGAGTCGCATCGATGTCAGGTCACAATTCTCCGGCTGTGACAATTCCCCGTGTGTGTGTGAGTGAGTGTATGTGTGAGTGTATATGTGTATGTGTGTGCTGTGTGTCTGTTGTGTGTGTGTTTGTAACCCGAGCAGCAGTTAGCGCACACATAACGTATACGTAATGTAATGCAGCTGCAATTGTTGAAGGGGAAATATGGCTGCAGGGCAATTGTTACACTGAGCGAAAAGAATCAACAACTTGTACTCAATTGCAGTAAAAATACAAACAAATCAAATACATAAGTATTGTTGCACTTAATTCAAGCCAAGTCTAGCTTACTTTTGTAATAAAATTAAGCAAAATTTGTTATAAGAAATAGAATATGAAACATACCTAAACTTACTTTTAGATGACGTTTTTTCGTTCAGTGTTGGTTATATTTCTGTTAAGCGCTTAGTTCTGCTTACATTTACAGCATAATATACTCTCTGAAAACACACACACACACACACACGCACACCATTAACAATTTGTTAACATTTAACTTAACTCTCGCATCCTAGTTTATCATGACGCAATCTTTCAATATCAAATTCTCACTGTCCCTCACTCTTGCTCTCTATCTCTATCTTTCTCAATATATCTCTCTCTCACCTCCGCTGCAAATTCAGAATCCATTAATGCTTTTGGCTTTGTTGCAGCTTAATGAACTGTGCATATGAGTGCCTTCTCTCTCTCCCTATCTCTCTTTCTCTCTCCCTCTCTCTCTTTCTCTCTCCCTGTCTCTCTTTGCCGTCTCTTTCTGCTAGCTGTTGCTTTATGCCTCAGCCTCAGCCGCATTTTGCATGCATTTTTCAAGCGCATAAATCACTCAATTGGAAACTGTGCACACACACACACACACCGTCCCCCCTCCTCTGCCATAAAGCCACCCTCCCCTCCTGCCCCTGCCCTCCCTTAAAAGCATAATTCATAAGCTGCTTAAGCCTCTGGTCATAAATTTACTGCACACACATTAATTAGGCCGCCGCCACATCCCCAAAGGTACTCCCCCTACCTATATCTACCTCTGATCCTACCTGCACCCCACCCCTCCCCCACCAGCCCCTTATCCACTCGTAATCCCTGCTTGCACCTCTTTCTGGCTGGAAAAAGCGCAACTCTTCTAATAGAGCCAGCCGCTCGCTGGGCAGGCATCGGCATCAGCTTCAGCTACGGCTTCAGCTGTGGCTGTTTCTGGTTGCATCCCGACCCGAGATGAATAATGGATGCTCATTAGTCTTGGGCCCGAGATTGGGGGGAACCTACTCGTGAATACCACGCGAAATAGTCTAGCGAAATCAGGCAACTAGCTAACCAGTTGGTCAGCGATAAAATGCTTCCAATTGGAAATCGAGTTTTGTTTTTGTTGTTGTTGGTTATAATCAAAAAAAAGCTGGGCAACAATTACAGCTTGGCCAGATCTGATAGTATATATAAGTATATATGTATATATATACGTTGTATAAAAGGGATTTTGGCAGATAATCAATCAAATTGTCAATCAATCAATGCAAACTAACAACAAGCAGAGAGGGACACAAAAAGAAAAGCACACGCAATCAATGTGAAAATGTTTGAAAACGAAATTGAAATGGACAACAAAATTGTGAACCATGGTCGGAGGCGGGGAGGTAGGGGTGTGTGTGTAACCAGAGGAAAAACTAATAGCAAAAACAAAAATGAACGGAAATAATTAGAAATATGCGTTTGGCAAAATAAAAGGAATTTCCAACAGGAAGGAATTACTTCATATCGAAGGAAGATCGTCAAATAGAAATCGAAATATAAATGGAAATAAAAGAAGAACTTTTAATGGAAAATTAGAAGAAGAAATACAGTTCCTAGAGATATTTTAGAAAATACTGAGAGTAAATTAAATACTGTCTCATATATAAAATAAGACAAATATAACTTGTTTTAAGACATATAGAAAATACACAGTAAGAGGCAATAAAGTTCAAGAAGCATTCAAAGCCTTTCATGGGCTTTAAGTTTTTATTAAAGTTTGCGTTATAAAAACATAAATATTTTTCGAATTCGAAATAGTATCTGACTAGAAATTCCGTTTTGTTCAAAGCTAAAATTAAGCCAACAAAATTGCAATAAAATTCAATATGTTCATGAATTTAACGTAACGCAAAGAAAGTGCATTTAGAATTTAGAATTTGAAAGCTTTCGAACATGCGTATAAGAAAATTGAATAATTACCCTGCATATTATACTAAATACTATAATACTTTAAAATACTATAAAATACTTAAAAATATTTTAATTTACAGTTCAACAAGTGTTAAGAATGAACAAAGAAAAACCTGTTAAATATTGCAACAGACATATTCAAGGCTAAAAACTCGAAAAACTCAAGAATTCGCCAATGCACAAAGAGCTCAGCTATTTGAAATTATTCAGACCAAGTGATTTATTTTATAGGGAATTCTGTGACAGAGTCAAAGGGAATACGCTCAAGAGTTGCTTATCGCAAATTTTAGACGGAAAAGGGCAATAGGGAATAGGGGAAGGCAAGATAAAGTAGAGAATGGAAAATAATACATTTAAGCATTATAATGCAATACAATACTATGTCATACTTTATAGTACAGTAGTCGCACGCATAAGGGAACCCTTCCATTGAAGAGTTTATTATAATTTAGCGAAATATTATTTGAAATGAAAAATAATATAAACTTTTTATTAAAGATTTTTTTGTCCTTTTTTGTATTTTTTTAATTAAAAAAACGATTACAAATTCTTCAAATCCCTAACTGTTTAAAAATAGAATATTTTAAAGCAAAAAGTTTTTGAAAAAAAGGAATTATGATGCAAGGCATCAGATGGGAAAAGATTTCTGGATATTTACTTAGTTTCAATTTTTCTCTATCCTATTCCATATTTTATTAAAAAGTTACAATCTTTCTCCGCTCTTTCATTTTATTCTATTGTATACTATTATATATATTTTAATATATTTTATTCTATTCTGTTTTCTGGGTTTTAAAAAGGTTATATTTTTTCTATCTATTCTATTCTATTCTATTCTTTTCTTTTCTTTTCTTTTCTTTTCTATTCAATTCTATTCAATTCTATTCTATTCTATTCTATTCTATTCTATTCTATTCTATTCTTTACTATTCTATATTCTAGATTTTCAAAAAGTTCCAGTTTTTCTCCCTTTTACTCTCTTATCGTCTCGTCTCTCTTGTTCTCTTCTCTGCTCTTTGCACCTCTTCTCTCCTTTTCTCTCCTCTTCTCTTCTCGTCCTTATCTTATCTTCTATTCTCTTCCCGTCTTGTGTATCCTCTCTGAATTTTTTTTTATTCTTAATAATTTTTAATATAATAATAATTCTATACTTAGAATTGGGTTTCAGAACACGTTTGTTTTCGTAATGTCTGTAAGATTCTCTATCTTTTTTTTTTGTTTTTGGACACTTACAATATGCTCCTTTAGCTCCTTGCGTATTGGTCCCAGCCATTGATGTAATCCAATGTAACGTTTTTGCACCATTTTCAGGGCGGGGGCACCCTGGGCGTAGGGCCCGCCCAGAAGGGCGCTGGCAGTTTCTAAAACCACCATTTTGTTGTAATCGCTTGTGGTGCCGATTATTTTTGTTGTTGTTGCTTTTGGCACACACAACCACACACACTTAGAAGCACGCACACGCACGCTCTCCGTTGAATTTTATCCGGGCTGTCGATAAGAGCTAAAGCCCCTATATAATATATATATGTATATATATATATATATATATTATATTTTCTGATATTATATTTAAATATGTATATTTTTCTCTTTCAGAGCTATAAAAAAACAGCTTTGTTATCAATTTTGAGCTGAGTTTCAAGAAAAAGTTGGAACTTTGGTTTCTGATTTCTGTTTTGTGAGTTTTTATTGTAATGCATTAAACATTATAATTGTGTATATATATGTATTGGTCGAAAACTGTTGATTCAGTTTTTTTTTTTCTTTTATATTTTGACGAAATTGAAATTTCGTATATTTTTGTTGTTGTTTTTGAGTTTTGGGTCGCGTTTCAATTAAATTTTAAGCCGCATTCGACAGACGTGCCTCGCTGGCCGCAAGAGCGATATATGAGACGAGATGCTGCCCGACTCAATGTACAGATATATATATGCATATACGTATATATATAAGCTGCAACTTTAATCCTCACACGTTGATGTTCATGATGTTGGAATCCTTGAAATCAATTAAATGACACGCACCACAGAAGACAGCAATAAATGTGGGAATATCTCTAATATTTCTTTAAGATTTGCTTGCCTTAAATTATTTTTTATTTATTTTTTAATAGGCACTAAAATTGGTTTTTTTTTTTGGTACAATATTGCAACAATCTATTTGTTAATATTATTGCACTTTCAAAACACATGAAAATTTTTCTGCACACTTTGCACAATAGTAATAATAATAATTTATAATAATTTGTTATAATTATAATAATAACACGGGAAATGTGTATTTGATCTGCTTCACACGACAAAACGTTTACGTTTAACGGATATGCGAGTAGACGAGTACGAAACGGAAACGGCAGAACGAACCGCAGTGTTCAAAGTTCCATCGCGAACTGATTTTCCCGTCTGCGTACGATTTGCGCCGAGCCGAAGAAACGACAGCGCAAAGCGTACGAGCGAATGAGCGTAGAGGAGAGTTCGTCGCCGCACGAAATGCAGCGCAAGCGAAACGGCCAATCTGGCACAGTGGGCACAGTGCATGGCAAGTGCAAACATTTTTATGTAAGAATTTAAATGACACCTAATCAATTTTTAAGCGAAATACACAAAATATGCATAAAAGAAACAAATAACAAAATGATCCCACAGTTCAGCTATTAAATAAAAACTCGTATAGTTTTGCTCTACTGTGCTGCTGTGTAGAAGAGCGAGCGAGAGCGCGGCCAACTTGTGTAGAGTTTGCTCAGCGCAGCCGACAAACACTTGTTGTTGACGTTCTGTGAGGCGGCAAAGCCGAGCGCACCCCAAAAACAAAATCAAAAACGGCATGTTTGAGAGAGTGAGAGAGCGAGAGAAAACTGTTGCGCGCAATGTGTACTCTTATACTCTTATACTGGTCAGTACGAAAGGCATTGCCAGTTGTGTGTAAAGAAAAAGCGCAGTTATCTTTTGTAGAATATCTCCACACTTTTTCGGCATGCAGTAGGCATGAGTGAATGCTTGCGTATGTGTGTGTGTGTGCGTGCGCGTGTGTGTGTGCTTGCATTTGTTATGCTGCAAAGCGCATTGTTTGTGGCTGCTTCCGCCAAATGTTGCTAAAAGTTAACAGGTTGCCTAAAGATTTACAGTTTGGGGTGAGAGAGAATAGGCAACTGAAGAAGAACGGAAATATAAATGAAACCTAGCTGGAACATAAGTGCTGAACAGCTTGATGCTTCAATTAGATAGAAATGGAAATGGAAATCTTTACTTGAATACTTACATATGTAGCTTAATTAATAATTCTTTAAGCTTCTTCGAAAATCTGTGGGTTCTCTCATTGCATTCAATCATATAAATTTCTGAAGGAGTTCTTTTTCGATATTTAAAAAAATTACCCTAATTTAATTAAATAACATTCGATAACTGTTTATATTCGAACGACATATATTTCTTCATTTATAACAGTCAAGCAATATAGCATTTCTTACACCTGATTCTTATTTGGAAAGCTCATTAATTATACGAAACTAGATGACAAGTCCGCGCACGCCTTCGAAGAATTTTAATGATGATAATAATAAATGAAATAAAACAAAAACGAACACGAGCATACAAGAAAAAAAAACCTCAAGCTGTCCGTCTGCTAGGTAGATTATGATTATTATTAGGTAACGTTGAACCCATGTGGAGTTTGTTGACTTCTGGCAACAAAGTGTGACTAAACAAATTAAGTCGAGAACTAGGCGGGCAAAAAGAAATAAAATAAAAAATACAAAAATGAGAACTGAAACTAAAACCAGAGCGCGAAACGGACGAGCAGCAAGACAAAAATCTTATAAGGCACCAAAAAAGAAACAACAAGGCATTAAATTACATATTAGGCCTGGACTCCACCTGGGCTACACATATCAGAGTAGTGTCAAGAGAAGGCAGATAATAAAAACAACAACCACAACAACTGCGATTTCATGCACGAGAACATGAAATTGAAGTGCAATCTCATAAGCTGGTAAATTGTCTGTGCGCGCATAGCCAAGAAAATGATGGAAAATCATCGGCTACAACAACAACGACAGCACGAACATAATCTGGAATGCATTACAAGCCCATGAGAGGAAGAGAGTAGGAAGAGTTCACTTACTTCTAACGGTAACAGCGGAAGAGTCGCGCGCGCTGTTCAACAAGTTGCCATAAACATGTTGCAGCAACATTGCATCAGTAATTAATGCTGCTGCTCTACACGTGTTGCTATGTACGCATGGGTGCCTGTGTGTGTGTTCCTGTGTTTCGTTTTTAGCGCACAAGTTCAATGCACGCCAATCACATGAGAAATTAGCACAAAAGCAACAGCCAACAACAAGAAACAACAACAACTGAAACTTATGCAAACTAAGACAGCGCGGCTAAGCATAAGAAAAAGAGAGCGCAAGCGTCGCTGCTACCACTGCTGCTGCTGCGGCCGCTCTCTCAGCTCACCTCGACAATGACATTCAAAAAAGCTGCAAGTCAAGCTTAGAGGTTGGAGCAAGAGCTAAGCGCAGCCCATCTCGCTCTAACGCACTGCTCGTACTTAGGCCATGCGATTGTGTTCCCGTCAAACAGCTTTGAGTTCGTTCACCGCACGCGACGAGCAGCGCGCTGTTCGCGAGCGTGTGCGAGTGTGTGCGTGCGTGTATATGTGTGCTTGGCCTAAAATTTTTCAGTGCCGGCCACGACCTGCCTAACTGCACAACAAGTTTGACTCGGCGCATGAGCAAGACAGATACAGGCAGGGGCAGCGAGAGAGAGAGACTGCTTGTAACGATCAAGTCAAGATGTTAATCTCGCTGCCGCAGAGTCGCTCGCTCGTTAGTGGCGCTCTTTACATGCAGCGACAGCTTGTACCCCGCCCCTCCTATCCTCTTCTTTTAGGCCCTGCAATTAGCTGCAGCGCTGGTTAAATTAATTTAAAATTAGTGCGCGTCTTTGTCAATTTGTCGCCAGCTCATTTATTTTGCACCACTGTGCCATCAATTTTTATTTTGCGGTACAGTCAATGAGCTATATGTTTGATCGATAACGATAAGTGCAGCATGCGGTATTCATGCAATTTAACTGCCTTTTTTCTGTTTTTTTTCTCCTTTTTGCAATTTCAATTCCCATTTGCAAAACAGCTGTGTGGAGTGTCCAACCAGACATGAGGCAATGAAGTTTCAAGTGTGAGCCAATGTGTGTGTGTGATAATGTAGAACTGGCACAGGGTTGTCAGGCACTTGAATGATGCTGTCATACACGTTGCATCAAACTATTTTTTAACCCGTTATATATATAACACATTGGACTGGGAATTGATTACAATTGTTGAGCTTGGGCTTTGTAGACTTTTGCTATACCCTGCTTAAGCTACAAGTTTGTCATGCCAAAATTCGATAGCTTATCAATCTTTATATGAAGTGTAGTATGCATGTTTGGCTTCTTGGAAGAGAATTGATTGGCAAATGAACTCCATTTTTATCGAAAATAATTCTTAAAATATGCTTTTAACTCTTCCAACTTTAACTATAACACCTGTATAACCTTTGTACACTAATTTCTAGCAATTACAACGAAATTTAACAATTATTTCTTACTAAAATATATTTAATATTCCATTTAGTTACATTAATTCTATGCATAAAAAATCACTTTCACTTCTTCCCAGTATTCACGGTGAAACTGTCTACTTAATTTTTCCACTTTACAAATAACATATTACATATAAACACATTTGCCATAAATCTTTTGTTTATTCAAACCCAATTTGAGAGTATAATTTTTCAATAGCTTTACAGTTAGTTATGGCACATATATACATACATATGTATCGCTTGTTGCTTTCCACCTTGTCATGCCCCTCTGCACCAGAGTTGCCACTCCGCTGAACTGTGCCACAAGCTAAAACAATTCACATGTTGTCTTCCATTTCTATTTTATTTCCTTTTTTTTCGTTGACTTCTAGTACATCCATCACGGATCTAAATTGAATTTATAATAGTCGACAACGCAACCCCATGACCAACCCCCCCCACCTCCCTATTTAGACCCACTCACATATAAGCACTCACACACACACTCGCACAGCGATTGAAAGTCAATTGGATTCGTTGCACGAGGAGTACGAGAGGCCAACACAGCAATTGGCAGAAATTTTCATTCATTTCAGAGGGCACAAAAATGTGACGAAAATTAATTAAAAATCAATTTGAATTTGATTGTTGAGCGATGCCCCCAGCCCCTCCCTCCCCACCCCTCAACCCAACTCGACCCACAACTACCTCTCCAGATCTTGCATATACATATATTCGTTTACTATTTGTGTTTTTGTCGTTGAAATTTAATTGACATTTGCACAATGTTTGAGGTTTACTTATTTTTCAGCCTTTTTTTTTGCTGTTTGAATTAAAAAACCCGCCAGACCCAATCGAATGCAATTTTTTCTTTCCTCTTTTTTGCTGCCATTTGTTTACATATTTTGTTTTTTATATATTTTTCAATTATTCACAAAACGTTGCAGTTGATTCCATGTGTTGTCATCTGCTTTGCGTTAAGAATAAAAACAAATTTATAATTGAATTATGCGCAAGATAAATAAATTCACTTGTGAATTGCGAAATTGCATATTTATTTATTTATTTTGGAATTCAATTTAATTCAATTGGCCATTTTGACGCGCATGAAATGTAGCTTAAAAAATTAAATTAGCTGCTGAAAGGTATTAACAATTTATTGAAGCCTGGCAACGCCGCAACGCGCCTGCTAACAGGGTTGCCAAAGCACGTAAAGGGAGGAAAAAAACTAAAACCAATTCATTTGCCAAAAATGTTGCCAACTGGAAGGCAGCCAGCGGATCAGTGTCAACAATGCAAATGAATGAAATGAATGACAAGGCAGAAGCGTAACAGATAAATACACAAGCAGAAGCAAAACTAAAAAATATAAATAAATAAAAGCGCGACAAGATGACAATGAAAAGTCGCGTCGCAATGCAAAACCTTCTTTTTTTTGTGGGTCGTTTTCATTCAATTTCAATTGACACACAAAAAATTGTGTCAACAAAACGACGCGACGGGAATATTAAAAAAAGGAGTGATAATAAACAAAACAAGGCATTGCCAGAGACAAAAAGAAAACAACAAAAGTGTTGCCACACCTTGTCAAGTTTGGAGCTTGAAGAGATTTTGAATAAGTTTAAATTAGTTAAATAACTGTTGAATTGCATTTTACTGTATACAAAAGATTCTATAAAACTCTTTAAAATAAATAAATTGAAATAATTGGTGACTCTTTTAGGGTTGCCAACACTTTCTACAACACAAAAACAGCGCAGCTGTTGCTTTTTTTGAACACAGTTTCATTTTGATAATGAATCAGAATTTAATTTTGTTTTACTAAAACCTTTTTAATCCCCGAATTTGGCTTTATTTAGCACAAAGAAAACAGCTAAAAGTCATTTGAAAAGTACAGTCACGCGTAATTGGACTGAAAAGTAAAGTCGCAGCTTGACTTTTCTGTTGCCACACATTAAACTATAGCTATAAGGTACTCCTTATTAAAATTGTAGGGATATTCCCCGAAGTACATACCCAGTAAGAATTCTTCGTTTAATATGGAAATAATTGAACGTACCTGCAAAGATAGAAAGAAAAATATTTTTTAATACAAAATTTCATAGATAACGAATTATTTTAATTTGTTACAGATTTAAGAGCAAAATAAAGCTCAGCTTCTGTTCTCTCACTTATTATCTTGCTCATTATATTATCTTTTGCTCTTTACACTTTTTTTCAGCTGTTCTTTAAGTTCATTAAAAATTACAACGCACTTAAAAAATTTGCTCACTTATGCCTCATTTAACCAAATTAAAAGTAAACACGAGGCAAAATTACCAGCGCGCAACGCTCAGAGAATGTTACGAGAAAAGCGCAGAGAACAAAGAAAATTTCTGTGATTGTGTGTGTGTGTGTTTGTGTTTGTGGGCATGCAGATTTAATCAGCAAGCGAAGGCGAAACGGAAAAATTACATTACCGCAAAAAGTATGCAATGGAACGTTATGAAAACGGGTAAACACAGAAAGGCGAAAAGTGAAAGTGACACGCAAAAAAGCCAACAATAACAATGTGGGCGCTGACTACACGGTTGATAAAGATTATGTTTGATAGGCAGACTGACGATGTGAGAGATATCTAAAGACAATAATAATATAATATAAACAAGCGACAACTCTGGTGATAACTTTGTAATATGGACCATCAGATAGCATGGTTATTTGCTTGGATGAAAAATCGAATAATCATAGTACTTATCCTGCTCATGAGATTAGCTATTCTTGAAAGGCAGACTGGCGATGTGAGAGAAATCTAAATCTAAAATCTGGCAACTCTACAGGATGGGACATTAGATACTGTAATAGGAATAAAGATTATGTTTGAAAGGCAGACTGATGATATGAAAATATAACATAAAATAATATATGATACAACTTTGGTGGCAACACTTTAGGATGGAGCATCAGATATATTATAAGCTTGAGTGAAAAGTCGAATAATCATAGTACATGGGATAAATAATTTGTTTGATAGGCAAACATCATTGTCAGATCTCTATCTATGTTATAACAGTGTTGCCAGCTTGAGATAAGAAAACGATTGTAATATCGGAAAAGATGTTTGTAATATCGATAGGAAGAGGATGTCGATGTAGACTGTGGGGTTAGTCTGTGGATAGCTTAAAAAGAGGACGTTTCGAGGCTAATAAAGAAGTGAAATAAAAAAACAATAAATACTACTTAAAAACATAGGACATAGATTATTGTATGCTAAGATAAATACTGACAACTCTTTAAAATTGGATATGAAACATGTAGGAAAGACATTTGTATATGCTTGGACAAAGACTGAAAAAACTCAACACAAAAACACTATATGTCTTCTTTTTTTTTTTATTTTTATCGATCGAATCCCTTATGAGTGATTCATCTATTTATATTTTTCGCTTCAAGTACGTGTTTTATTAGAATCTGATTAGCCGCAAACAATCTCGAGCGACCTGCTGACGTCATGCGAGTGCTGTCAACTGGACCGTCACAAACCATTGACCCACACACAGAACAAGAGGTGCTCTTGGTCACCAGAATGCCGAAGGGCTGAAACTGTGCAAATCTCACATATTTAGCTGACTCAACCAATCAAACAAGCCACAGCAAGTGCTTTAGAGTATGCGACTAGAGATACCCTGCCTTTATAATAATTGTTGCTAAAATATAATATTCTCATAGAGTATTTCTCAAGAGTTACAAGTGACTAAAATATATTCCCCGGCATTACCTGGCTCATATAGAAAATGTGAAAAATTCAATGGTATCGGAATTTGCACCAACTTCAGAAAGATACAAAGCTTCTATTAAATGAAATAAGTAAACATTAAAATTTTTCATTTTCCGGGTTTTAACGGGCGTCTTCACTCTTGTCGGTCCGACGCTGAGCCACGCTGCTGTTTTTTTTTTAATTTTTCATACAAACTTTGAGCACAGTCATCCCCCAAATAAAAAAAATATCTCAAAGCTTGCTATCGATCCAAAAGAAGGCTCCCTAACTCTTGCGGGCTGATCCGCATTCAGACTGCGCAAGCTTTTCATGTATATGTATGTATCTATGCATTATTTTTATCTAGAGCTTGCCATTAAAATGATGTATAATATATTCCTTTATGTTGTCATCCCGGTTTGTTGTATGCCTTTTCCATTATATTGGCAACAAAATAGCTCAGAAACTATTTCTATTTTCTGTGTATGCCTTGTTGCATAAGGCTCACCATTAAAGCGTCATATTATATGCTTACAGGGTATCAAGTTGCCAGCATATCAGGTTTCCAAAATGTTCTCTTGCCTTTTCTAAATATTATTATAGAAGGAATGGGCTTAGAACTGAGGCGGATGCCTTTCGACTTTAATAACTTTAAGCAGCTACGGTCAATTTAATTTTCATGGCAGATGCACAGCGGAGACAGGACAGGAAGGGACAGGCCAGGCCAGGACAGGCCAGGCCAGGACAAGCCAGGACAGTCAGCAGTAAGTAAACGGCAAAAGGAGTAAAATATAAACACACATACACACACCGAGTCACATATCCTGCCAGTCGGGCGACAATTTGTGCGAGCATATGGACTATGAGCACAAGTGAGCGTGTGGGGGGTGAAGGTGGGGGCAGATAGGAAAAGGAAACTTGAAAGGAAAACTTGATTATAAAGCGATGACTTCACACATTGCCGAACGGACAAACCGAAGGACACAGGACCTATAATTTTCATGCTGCTGCGCAAAAAGAAGACAAAATAAAACAAGCAAGAATGCTCCACGCGGCGGAGCCAGGCAGGAAGATACCCTCAATCCGCTGCAAAACATTCCAGCTTCCTTATATAACTGCGGCGCTTGTTGTCCGTTCTTTGTGATACTTTAGGGGCTTAAATATGGCATAGAAATGTACGTAAATTCGAAAAACCAAAGTTATATCTCGATATATAGACTTTCTACGATCTCGGGCGGGAACGGGGGCGGTAACCAAGAAGTAAAATATTCTTTATCTGTGTGTACTATATGAGAGACCACATGCCGAGTTTTGGGGTAAATAACTTTTATAATCTTCGAGTTATTCTTGAGCAACAATGTTACAAAATAATGGGCTTGTTCAGCGTGTGGTTTATATTTTAAATGTAAAGTCTCTAGCTTAATAAGTTTCCGAAATGATAGCTAGCTCGACCCAGCTCTTGCCTGTCACATACATTTGCACATAAACACAATACCCCTTATTCTCATTTTCAATAGGGTATAAAAACCGAACATAGATAAAGAAAAGGGATAGCCACTGGACAGCATAGGACAGGACACGCCGCTTGCTGCAAGGACATTGTGCAAACAGAGGCGTGTGCTCTGCATGGGCGTAGTAATTTAATACTTTTCTAATATGTAGTTGTCTCTAACTGCCAGCCCGTTCTCTAACACCCCCGCTCCCACCCCCTCTGTCTATATATCCATCTCTCTGCAGCTGTCTCTTTCCGCTTGCGTGTGACTTTTCAGAAGAATTTTAATAGAATTGGTAAGCTGAGCGCTCTCTTAGTGCTTCGTCTGCTGCGTGTTTAGATGCCTAAAAGTAGGCAGTGGATATTTTTTGGGGAGAAAATATGCTATTTGCTCGTTCCTTAAGCCAGCATATGGTGGCGGAAGTGGGTCATCTGAGTGGTTCAGAGTAGCGCTTTATGAAAGGTTAAACAAGTGCCGGCCAAAGGCTGGCACAGCAGTCGGGAGCCAACAAGCCGCAAAAAGTTGCTATGCTTAAGTTAAGTGCGCTATGAAGCAGAGTCAATAAAAAAAATGGCATATGCAGAGCATCTGGGAAATTTGAGCATATGGACTCGATGAGCTTGATGGTATTTAAAAAACCAGTAAACATGGTGAATACTCCCATTACGATTTATAGCCTTTTTAATATTGAGCATTCACTTGGAGCAAAACGTTTACGAACACAGCACAATGAGAGAAACGATGAAAAGCAAGGCTATCTATTCTAGGAAGCTTGAATGCTCTCAGAGCAAAAATAAAAGGAATATGAGAAAAGCAAAGATTTTCCGATTCGTTTAAAAAGGGAAACGAAAAGAGAAGCGAAAACTCATAATGCAGTAAGAGAGAGAGAGAGAGAGAGAGAGAGAGAGAAAGAGAGAGAGAGAGAAAGAGAGAGAGAGAGAGAGAGAGAGAGAGAGAGAGAGAGAGAGAGAGAGCGAAGGATAGGAAGAATATAAAGAACAAAAGAAAATATAAAGAGAGAAGAAGCAATTTAAATTAAATTTGAGCCTTCAAAATATTTACGAATGAGCTACAAAGAAGAGAGCAAAAGCTCTCTCGTAAGAGAGAGAGGGAGAAAGAGATTGACAGAAAGAGAGAGACAGAAAGAGAGAGAGTGAAGGATAAGAAGAATATAAAGAAAGAATGAAAATATAAAGAGAGAAGAAGCAATATAAATTAAATTTGGGCCTTCAAAAGATTTACGAATGAGATACAAAGAAGAGAGAAAAAGCTCATAAACAAGTAACTACAGAGAAAGAAATTAAGAAAAGAGTTACATTTAGGGAAAAAGAGGTAGAAAGCACGCAGGAAAATACAAGAAGCAGAAAAATTAAGGGAAAACTCTCCCACCACACAAAGACGTCAGTAGCTGGCGATGATCAACTCCCGCTTTTTACTCCATTAAAAAAATAATTTCCAAACTGTGTACACCCAAGTCATACGCCATTAGCTTCATATTTGCACTGCATTTAGAGAATCAGCAAAAACAGTGTTGTAAGACTCCCCAATGCTTAAGCAATAATTAATTTTAACTGCTTCACTGATATAACCAAAATAGACAGCGCCCCTAACACCTTGTTAAACCCCAAATAGAAAACTAAAAAAAAAAAACAAAAAAAGGGTCGCGACTTTTTTGGAGAATGAAATATAGAGTAGTAGGGTGGCCTGCCCAAAGCTTTTAGCATACATATTAGAATAGAGTTTACACGTAAGCGTACTTCATTATTAACCCGGCGAGTGTGTCGCATGCACAAACATGACAAACTTCCCCAGAGAGCGAGAAAAACCCTATACCAGAGAGAAGGGGGTATTCACGGAGAGCGAGAGAGAGAAAAAAATAAATACATTAAAATGCCAGCGGGTAAAATGAAGATACAAACAAACGCATTAATACGTGACGCTGAAACATTATTAGAAAATGTGTCTCGACGTCGGTTACTTGCCACAGCACGAAGGGCACTCAGTTACGGGGGGAGGGGAAAGGGGGGAGGGGGCAGATTGTTGTACGTGCGTCTATGTTGTGAGGGGATTGGGTTGGGAGAGGGGACTGCCTGCTGCTGTTGCCTGTGCAATATATTTTAGAATTTTTGCACTTGCAGGCGTCGGCTGCTGCGGGTTCCGGCTGCGGGTGCTCCAACTCGAGCTTTGGAGTTCAGGTTTTGGGGTTCTCACAGTTTTTGGGTTTGCCAGTTGGTTTTGTAGCTACCATTTGGCTGGCTGGCTGGCTGGCTTTTGCCGCTGTCATGTCTGCGCGTACTTTTAATATGAATTTAGTCCTTTAAGTCCTGCCTGCCTGCCTGACTGTCTGCTCGAGAGTTGCGCCCGTTTCTGCTGGGTTCACCATTCTTCAGGCAGCTTTGTTGCACTTGGCGGTTTTGGTGCACGTTTGTTCAATATGTCAATATTACATGGCGTTGGCCATTCCTGAGTGGCATTACTTTACGCTGTGCGTCCTTCGTGCGCAGAGCAGATCCTGCTTGTAAGTGACTTAATCAAATAACTTTGCATTGCCACCAACACTTTGCTATTGCCCCTCCCCTCGACACTCGTCCCTCTGCTAGCTGCGAAAACTGTTTTCGCTGTGCTTTGCTTTGGTTTCTCTGCTTGCACTTTTCCCATTTTCTTTACGGCGTGTTTTGTGCGCCATTAAACATCGACTTTATTTTTGCTTTTCTTTCAGTTTTCTTCTTTTTTTTTTTTTTTTTTTTTTTTTTGGCAAATTGTCACTTTGTGCAACTTGTTTTTGTTGCTGGCAAATGACACGTAGCACCCGACATGACATTAACTAGAATTCGAGATCGTGAGTGTTAGCTAAAGATGAAGATTTTTCTTTGGTTTGCCAATAAACCCATTAGCGACTCCTTCACATAAAATGAAGATTGAAAAAGCATGAGTGTGTGTGCCAGACAGAGGAAAAGAGAGACAAAGAGTGAGAGAGAGAGTGAGATAGAAAGGGAGATAAAAAATCGAGAGAGAGAGAGAGAGAGAGAGAGTGAGGAGCGGGAGAGAGAAGAAAATAGTGCGTAAGAGGATAAGAGTGTGTGAGAGGAAGAGAGTGTATGAGGGGAAAAAAGTGGCAAAGAGGAAGTGTGTGAGAAAGGGAGAGAGAGTATTAGATTAGGAGTTTAAGAGAGAGGGTATGAGATCTGAAAGAGGGACGAGACAGCGTGAATGACCGCCTATGAGAGAGGGGTAGTGTATCCCTCCATTAAAATGAAATCTTTCACATACGACTTTTCAGCTGGGGACGTAACTCAAACAAACATCGTATCTATTCAAAGTATTTCGACATCTTGTAATATCACAAATTACACGAACGACTAAAAACATTTTGAAGCCACATTTAAATGCCAGTACCAGCACGTTGCACAAAGTCTACTCAAAGGATTTCAGCAAAAAAGTGTTGCGCATTAATTCACTTTATGCTGTCAGAAATTCACTTTACAACACTATGTGAATTACCTGCCAACACAGGCAGACACAACAACTACAACAACGGCAACAAAAACAATCTAAACTGTACAACGTGGAAAAATTCATCAAGCGCAAAATAACATTGCATACTTTATGGCGCATTATGAAAACACACGCACCAAGTGTGTAGGGGGGCGGGTTAGGGAGGGGTTTAAGGAGTAAAGGGGGGTTAGTTGAAAGCAATGCGCAGAGAAATTTGCGCCACATTTGCACAAAAACGTTTTAGAAAATGTGCGCAACATGACAAGCGCCAGCGCCCCTTACCGCCCCTTCCAGTTTACTCCCCCTCACCACCCCCCCCCCCCTATAGACGTCAACTGACTGATAAACACACACACAAAACGCGAGGCACACTCACACACACACACACTTGAAACTATTAAAAACATGCAAAATATGAGCTGGCAGTTAACCCGGCAGTCAGTGTGACCCAACATTTATGCAGATAGCGCGGATGCTCATGATGACGATGATGATAATAAAGAGCATGATGATGTTAATGAGAATAAGGATGACGCAACTGATGACGGGTATTTCTTCCAAGCAGAGGTAGTGCGCAACTCATAGACTTACACACGAAGAAAACAACAGTAGATCGACCTTATTCCGTTTATATCTAATGCAAATGTTTAACTCCTTCAACAAACTTAAAAGTTGCAAAAATATATTTATAATATATATTTATATACATAATCAAATAAACAAACAATTATTCATTTTATAGTAAAGTATATAATAGTACATTTGTATAAACTTTTTTGGCAAGTGTATTTCGCTGACAGGACGCTCGTGCAGCGCAACAATTCTGGCGCCTGTCTGACGAGGCTGACGTCAAGCGAGTGCCCCCTGCCTCGCCCTACACCCGCCCACTTACTCACTGACAGGCTCTTGTTGAATATTTTGCCATATGGCAGCATAATGATAATAAACTCCAAAAGATAAACTCGTATACAACAGCGACCGCAGAGCGACAGAGAGGAGGGAGAGCAGAAAGAGCAGGGGGACGGCGCAACAGGCAGTCGAGGCGCAGGAGGTTACGGTTACGCTCACGGTTGATGGGTCGAGGCAGGGGCCACAAGTGTCGTCACTCTGTCGGCAACGGGCGAGACGCCGACATCAGAAGCTGTCATCTTGTCTTATCTGCAACAGGGCCAGGAGCAGCGTCATCCCTAGCCAACGGGGGACACATCCCCGCACTGAGTGACAAAGCTAGTTATTTTCTTTAAATTTGCAGTCTGTTGCAGTTGAACGGATGAAGATGCAGTCAAAGGAGCAGCAGCTGCCAGCAGGGGCAAGCAGAGTGGATGGGGAGGGGGAGGGAGAGGGGGAAGCGAGAGAGAGGGAAGGGAGGGAGAGAGAGGCGGCGAGAGAGAGAGAGAGAGCGGGGGCAACTGCGACTGACGGTCGCGAAAGAGTTTCTAATTTTTGCAGTCCAATTTTATTAGGGGTCAAGAAAATTGTTAAGAAATATCTAGATAGAATCTATACGAACATGAAATGGCCTTTTATTTGTCCAACTAAGTCGAAATTATTTATATTTTACTATATTTAACAACTCGCGCTGATAAAAGTTGCTAAGCAAGAGTAACAGAAGATTAGCTGTAAATAAAAGACATATAACACAAAAAATAAACTAAAAAAAAATTTAAAACAACTATATTTAACTATTGTTTTTGATAGGACCAAGAAAATTGACAAGGATTAGGGAATACAATAAAAAACAGGAAATGATACGTATAATTATTATATCAAACAGCCTTTCACTTGCATTCAACCAAGTCAAAAATTAATATATTTTGTATTTAATATATTTTGTATTTTTATTAGAGGCCAAAATATATATTTCTCTGCAGAATAATAATACAAATACTCTTTCACTTGAAACTAACCAAGTCCAAATTGACTACATTCTTGTATTATATCCAAAAGAGCTCTAGGAAATGGCCTAAGACGAAATATAATGTAGAAAAAATAATTAGAAAAATATATGCGAATATTAATACCTTTCCACTTGAATTTAACTGAGTCTTAATCAACTATATATTTCTTTACAAAAAATTACAGCAACCATTTATTACCCCTACATAAGGTTGAGAAAATTGCTTAGGATAAAATATAATGAGGAATAACTAAAAAATACTATATAAGAATTTAAGTATCGGTTATGTCTGCATTTTCTCGAGGAAATCCTAACGTTGTCTTTGCTTCTACCTTCCGGAATACACTTGAAGTTATTCAAACTCTTTAATGTTTTTTACTTATAGGAATACAAAATCTATCTATCTATCTTGAGTCATTGTAGTACTTCGATTTTCTCAATAATATGGGCTGATCTTAACTTTATCTTTGCTTCTTCCCTTTGGGATAAGTTTTGCTTCATTTAGAAACACAAAATCTAAATTGATACTTCGACTTCCTTTATAACTTAAGAAAATGCCTGCTTTGTCTTTGCGACCTCGCTTTGGGCTAAGGCTTAAGCAAATCATGACGAGATTTGTTCATGATTTCCACATATATAAATAACAAAATCCGATTTCCTTGACTTGTATAATTATCATTTTATAACAGATGCCAGAAAGTTCCCTTCCTGCACAAAATATCATCAACCTTTTCCATCTATGTCCCCGCTAACTAGCCGCAAATTAAATTAAAAATGTGTCGCACAATCTTATTGCCATTTTTAAGAATAACGAATTATCCCCGCTCTCAGTAGGTGGTCACACACACACACGCACACTCCCGAGAGCCGATACTGACCCCCCCCCTCCCCCTGCCCTTTCTGCTTTTGCTCATTTGTTGGCCAAATCCAATGCCACACCCCAGCTTCGATAGCCTGGCGGCAAATTAAGCGCAAGGCTAACGCTGAGCTGACGTCGTCGCTTTTTGCCATCCTCCACCGCCCCTGCTCCTGATCCCTGCTCCCGCTCCATTGCATACCCCCAGGCGTTATATGTAATTGCATTTTTTAGTTTTAATGGAGCGTACAGAACCCGGAACGGAACGGAATGGAATGGAATGGAACTTCGAGCTGTATACAGCTCACTGCGAATGTAATTAATTTGTAACGTCTGATGACCAGCTTAATGGAAAATACAGCACAGCAGCAGCAAGGGCCGAGGGGACGGGGTTGAGTTTTGGGCAATGTCTTTCATTTGCTCGCCCGCTGCGTGCAGCTGACAGCGTGACAAAGTGACTAACCGACTCACCGACTGCAGCGACTGGCAGCTGAGATTTGCTTTTAATAGTTTTATAATTGTATTTGATATGATTTAGCAGAAAGCAAAAGGAGTATATACCCTTTGGTGGTAGTCGCTGCACGGCTGACGCTGGGCGACTCGAAATTGTGTTTAATTGTGGATAAAGCTGAGACACTTTACTACAATATTTTATTTTAATTAAATATATTAAAAGTTTGAGCCATAGAACAAGTTGGCAGCACCAAAAAAGAAAAAGAGAAAAAAAGAAAAAAGAGAAGTTGCCAGCACTAAATTATCTAAGAAGTTGAATGTTGTTGACAGAACAAGAAAATCGGAGTTGGCAGCACTTTTCTAAACAAGTAGGCAGCACCTAAGAAGCACACGTATAAAGAGCACCGCTAGAGTTACTCTTGCAAAATTGGCAGCACTTTTTTGAGCAGGTTGACAGCATTAAAAAAGCACTCAAATTAAGAGCACACGTACATTTTTTTTTAGTTGACAGCACCAAAAGGAAACTTTCATAAGCACTGGCAGTTTTATTTTTTACTGGCAGCACTTTTCTAAACAAGAGTTTTACTAACTACGATACATTTTCTAAATATTCTTTAGTCTCATTAAAAGTCTAAACATGTTGGCTAAACCAAAACATAATATAAGTAAGCCGCTTTTTCAAAGCAAGTTGACAGCCCCAAAGAATATTGCAGCATTGGCATCACCAATAAGAGAAATTGGGAGCTTTCTCTGAGAATTTGAATGATGTTCCTTTAAACAGTTTGGCAGAACCAGAAGAACAAATTCGTCATCTTGCTTTCCTTATGCAAGCAAGTTGGAAGTACTTATCCCCAAGTAAAAGCATGTACTTGCTTTCTTTGCATATAGAAGCCTAAGCAAGTTTTGTACTGAATAAATAATACCCTGCAATTGCCTACTTTTCCCAACTAATTCTCTATGCAAGTGCTGACCTAGGCACTTGCTTCAACTTTAATTACAAAACTCTCCAGTAATCCAGTTGGAAAACCAACCAGAGACCAACAAAAAAAAAAGAGAAGAGAAGAAGAGAACTCAAACTAAGGTCAACATCAAAGTTGCAAAAAGGGAGAAGAGCGAACAAAATTTTGTGATTGTGATTGTGACAGTGGCTGCGACTGCTGTCTGCTCAGGTTGCCCATTTCCTGTCTGCTTTTGGGTAACACACACCAAACACACACAGACACACTCACCCACACAGACACACACACAGAGGAGACGGCACACACATGTCTAACAATTTGTAAAAACAACACTCGACTTGAACTTTAAGTAAACAAGTAGCGAAAACTACATAAATGAGTTTGCTAAAAACTCGCAAACACACACGACAAAAAAATGAGAGAGAAAAAATCCAAAAAGCCGCCGCCGCCGACTCAGTGTGAATGACACAGCACAGAGTCACTGTCAAGGGGGGGCGTGCAGGGGGTTCCCTAAAGGTTCCATGTCCAGACACATTCACGTTCTCACACCAAAGTGTGCTGGACGACATGATGAGCGAAGGGCAGCGCACACTGGATTCTACTTTTATGCGGTGACACTTGTGGACCTCAGTCTCCCCTTCTGCCCCTCCTTGGCCCACAGCCATGCGCTAGCCACGCTCATGATATCAAAAAAACTTTGCCGACAAACGGCACAAGCAAAAAAGAGATAAGTTAAAACAAAAAAAAGGTACATAGAAAAAAGAGAGCAGTGATGAGGTGTGAAAAATAGCATGAGACTGTGCGACCAAAGCAAAGTAATGTGTGTATCGAGGTGACAAATCAAGAGCTGATGAGAATTGACTCGCCAAGAAACTGGTTTTCAGCCTCTCCAGGTTCCAATTATTTGCGAGCATTTTCACGCCATAATTTGATTGATGTGCTGAATAATTACAAATACTGCCTATAAATATCTTCTTTCCCTACTTTTATCTTACAGTCTTTAGTGGCACTTCTTATCAAAGATCTAACGCGGCTCCATACGCAGTCATTGTTCAGGAGTTAACATAAAAGAGCAGCAAGGGGGGAAAAACTTGGGTTTGAGGAACATTTCGTATACTCTTCATAATTCCAATGTTTCCTCTTGGCGAAAAGTCTTAAAAATGTATAATAATGTATTTTTCTCAATCTACCTAGCTACTATATCAATTAATGTTATTTTTCCACTTTGTTCCACTTTGCTAATAGGTTTCGCATTTATTTTCATTTCATTTGTTCCAAGATTAATTATTCGTCTTTCATGCTATTTGACTGCATCACAACAAAATTGCTTTATTTTGTTCCAGATGCAAAAAACCCGTTCCATTTCCATTTAGTTACAAAAAATTTTAAATAATAAAATTCATTTCCATTTCAGTCCAAAACAAAACCTTTTTATAACATTCCACGCTAATACATTAATTATCAATAGAAATCAGCTTTATGTTCCGATTTCACTTTGTTTCAGAACAACATATTGCCCTCAGAAACGCATTTAATTTATATATATTTCCATTTTATAGCTAAATATTGTTCTCTCCTTCTGCAAAAACTAGAAAAACTTGTCACTCTTAAAAATTGACTGAAACTCTTGACCAATTCCATGGACCCCTTTGAAGAGCCAGTGTATAAGTAAATAAATATTCTTGCCTCATTACGATATCGCTTGAAACTCATCTAATGTGACTTTTGTCCACGCCGCAAGGCGCAACCGAGTGGAAAATGCGCGACGACGTTGACAACTCATGAGCGTCAAATTTGATCAAACCGACACGACAACTGAGGGGACATAATGGGTTAAAATTTAAGCGTCGCGCCAATGGCTGGTTCGGTCCGGGTTAGTTCGTTGAATGCAAATTTGCACGTGTTTTGTGGAAATGCCTCGGAAATAATGTCGACGTCTATTAGGAACATGGCGCGTTAATGGGGCAATCACTGAACGGCAGTTGCGAACAGTGCAAACTTGCAAAGCACAATTCAAGTCCAGAGACTGTGCGATGAAAATGAGGAAGAGAAAGGAGTCGAGAAGAATTGGAAATTAATAAAGTGACAAACATATAAATGGTTAAAGACTATGGAGAAGAAAAACGTGAAAATTCTTGACGAAGAATTTCTAGAAATATATCTTTTGAACCTTAATAAAGTATCTCAGAAGTATTTCAAGAAATATATCTTTGATATATTAAAAAGTATCTTAGAATTTTGAGGAGAAAACCTGAACCTCCTCAAGAATTGAATTTTAAGAAATATATCTCTGGAATATTATACAAGTATCTCAGAATGTTGATGGGAAAACCCTGAAAAGTCTTTGAGAAAATACGATTTGATTAACAGACGAAGAATTTTTTTTTGAAATATTTTAAATGTACCTTAGAGATACAAGAGTAAATATAAGAATCAAATGGTTCTCTTAAATTCCTTTTATAATTTCTTTTATTTTATTTTTATTTTTACCTTAAGAAACATTCTCCAAATCTCAACAGCTAACTGTAATAAGCCCCTCATTTAAAGCGTATTTAACTTAACTATTCACACATAATAATTTATTTATAACATGAAATTATGCCATGACTGACGTAATCGTCGCCGTGTATAAATCGACATAAACATAAACATTTCTCCGGCCGAAAGCATATTCTTTTCTTCTCCATGATGAGGTCATGACAATAGATTTTGTCAACAGTTTAACACTCTGGTAAACATGTGTCTGGCTGCCAGGAGAAATTAATAGCCTTTTCTTTGTTTGAGCGGAGCCATTAGTATAATTTCCAAGCACACAATTTCTATGATAGATATTCATAAATTTTTATATTATTAATTAAATTAATCAAATACACATTAGCGGCACGCACAACGCCGGACCCGGTTCTCGTTGGGTCAGACGAATCGAAGCAAATCGAATCAACTTTGGGCACTCATTAGAGTGCGGCCAAAACAAAGGGGGACGGAACAGAGGAGCAGAGGGGTGGAGTGACAGAGGAGCAGAGAGGCTGGGGGGCTGCGTCATTTATTAAATTGCCAATGATTTCTTTATTCGTTCAATGAACTTGCCACAATAAATGGCAAAAGGCTAATCAAATCAAAGCGATATTAATAATCGCCAATTAAAATGCTAATCGAAATAATAGTTGTTGGGCGACGGGGAACGTGCGGAATGAAACACGCATAAAAACTCTTGCGTCTGTGGCTTGGCGAAACCAAGACACAAAAAGAAAATTCAAGCCATGAAAAACCAGAATTCCTCAGAAGAAAAAAAACGTAGAAAAAGAAACAAAAATCTTGTTAGCTGACATCATTTAAAGAACTCGAGAGCCTCTAAAAAGACAACCAGTCCCAGAGATATACGAGCATTTGAATGTATTTATGGAGATCATGTCTAGAAAATGCCTGTTTGGCATTGCAAATCTCAGCGGAGCTGCCAACCAGGAAGCGAAAAAAAAAGAAATAGAACCAACTTGTGGCAGTTGCAACTCCAGTTGGGAAGAGTTGCAAAGTTGCAAGCGAAACATTTAGTTACCACAGTTGACAAAGGAGGTGAAAGTTGCGCATGGAGCTTGAAAAGAGCTTGAACCCAGACGGTTAGAGCCAAGAAAATGTAACATAGAAATGGAGCATTTTTATATATGTAACGAATAGTTGTGGACAGCTTGTTTATATATAGAACAAATCTGGGTGTAGGATATATACTATAGAATAAATTAGAACTAGTTGTGAATTTTAAAATAAAGCTTGTCAATAGTTCAAATTAAAATCATAGGCAGAAATATTACGTTCATTCTTCACCATTTTATATCCAAAATAATTCACCCAAAAACTACTCTTTTATTCGTTTGAACGATTTGTTTACCCAGAATTAAATACAGAATTCATTTAATATTGGAAACACGTCTGGTCACTCTGGCATTAACTAGAGTTGCAAAATTGATTATTATCGATTGTAATTATTCAACTGGCAAAGTTTTGTGCTATTTCTTTCTCTTTTCTTTTCATCCAACTGCAAATGCAACTTGTTTTTCATCCATTTTTTCTGCACTCATCGTATACGCAAATTGTTTGTTAGACAAACAGCAAAAAAAAAAAAAGAAAAATGAACAAGAGGAAGGAAAAGAAGAAAAAAAAACTGGATTTGCTTCAAGAGCAAAAACTGTGCTACAAATGAGACACGAGAGAAATGGATGTTGTTATATTACTGTTAAATGCTGATACATAACGGTATTCTCTTAATGATGGCTAATAACTCGACAATGACAACAACAGCAACAAGAACAACAACGAAAACAACAGAAACTACTTATAGGCCCCGAAGAATTTTGTAGGCATTTTCTCAATAGCCTGTTCAAAATAATTGGCCAGCAACAACAAAGCAACAAAAGAGAGGCGAACAAACTTTTGCCGCCGGACATGACAGAAAAACAGCAACAACAACTACAACAAATGTAACACAATATAACAACAACAGCAACAAGTACAAGAACAATAGCAACAAGTTGGCAAAGACAGGAAGCCATAGGAAACATTGTCAGCTACACCCAACGTGACATCATCAAAATAATAAAATAGAAAGCCTGCGAGCAGTGTGCACGACTATGAGATACCCTATATGGGTGGGAAAAGCGACGAATAATTACACTTTTAAGCGCACTCGTAAGACTAGTGAAATATGCATATCAAAGAATCAGAGATGAGTTAAATACTAAAATGACTAAAAAATACCCTGTATTTAATTAAAAATTAGCTAAAAAGCTGAGCTCTGAAAACATAACGTGAAAATGATTTTATTTCATCAAAAAAAAACGGCAAGCCTAAAGCAGCTGCTCTGAAATGACAGAACAAGCTAGATTTTCACGACTATGAGTTACCATGTGCTTGGCAAAATATAAACCAAAGGCCTTGATTGGGCAGAAAAGCTTAGAGAACGTGTAAGCTACATATAACTAACATAACTATACGAAACCTCTGTTTGGCTAAAGCAAGCTAAGAAGCTGAATTGTACAAAAAAAACTGAATAAGTGTCTTAAGTCAACCAATATTCAAGGAACACTCAAAATGCAAATGTAACTATAAAACACCATGCACTTTGACATCCTTAAAACCGTAAAAATGTGTTTTATAGTGAACGTCTTATAGAGCGAAATTCAATACTTAAAAAGCACGACCTGCATAAAAATTTTAGTATACCCGCCTAACCATTGGTTAACAGGGTATTAACAACTATTCTACACATTTGTGAGGTAATTCGACGACTGGGCAGCGCGTTTGGCTTTCACGATTGCAATTAAAGGGCGTATGAGAAGACAGCGTAAAAGAGAGAGTGGGAAGCGAGCGAAGAGAGATAGAGAGAGAGTGTGTGTGAAAGAGACTTAAGCAAGCAACCAACTGGCCGGCAGATGCCAATGACCCAGGGGCGTAACTGATGATGACCATTACCAACGACATTACCATTAACATTAGCCATTGCGATGATGATGAGGCGCAATAAAAGCGTTTAAAATAATGGTAAAAAGCCAAATGCTAACATAAACAACAATTAAAACTAAACGCAAATGCGTAACGAAACAACAACAGAGCGAGACGGGGCGACATCAAACAATGAGCTTGCAAAATAAAAAGAAAACAAAAAAAACTAAAATGTAAAACAACAACAAACTCAAGCTTTACGTGCGAGTAGATACACACAGAGACAAAGCACAAGACAATGACCCAGAGCAAAGAGAGCGGCAATAGCAACAACACTTGAAGAAGAGTCATTAGCATGAGCTTGAACTAGTTGCGCAGGCAACATGTTGACAGAGCGAGCGAGAGAGAGAGCGCGCTCGTGATCACTGCCTAGGCCAAGGTCAGGTTGGCAACATGTTGACAACATGCACTTACATGTGCGTATAGCGTGAGATGTTGCAATTGCTCATGTTGCCAACGAAACTGCAAATGTTGCGTGTCAGTCGCTCGCTGCCAGCTTCTCCTCCCGCGCTGCTGCTGCTGTGTTGCTGTGTGGGAAACAAGCTGGCAAGAGCCACAAACTGCATTTGCTGTTGTTGCTGTGCAGGTCAAATGTTGTGCACGCAACATGCATACATACATGTTGACGTGACCAGGCAGACATGTTGCCCGGAAAACCACTTGAAATTAAAGGTCAGCCTGAGGTAGGCATCCAATCAACAACGGCATGCTCGTAACTTTATAATCATTTTCAACACACTTTGCCACCACTCCGCCCACTTTTATGCCTCTTTAACAGTGCCCCGCTGTTTCCTCTGCTGTTGCTGCTTCTTCTTCTGCTGCTCCTCTCCTTGGCAACATGAGCTCTAATAATCATGACTTGTTAATCTTTACGCTTCTGCCTTCACACTCGCTACCATCTGGCCAAAGCACATTTGCTCAAACTCTTTCCGCTCCCTACCCCACCATCTGCCTCTTCCTTCTCGTTTATCTGCTTCGCGTCACGTCTGGTAAGCAGCTTGCAGCGAAAATAAAAATAAGAAAAATAAGTAGAAGAAGCTGAGGCAGCGCAACAAGCTGGCATTTAACGGTGTATGTTCTGCTTCTTCTTTTTGAAAGCATCTTTTTCACGCATTATTATCATTATTAGTATTATGATTATTAGGGCCTTAGCTTCATCATCAGCGTGATCATCATCGTGATGCAAGTGCAAAAAGCCATTGAACGTTTAGTTTGCACCTTTTGCCAGACAATTTCTTAAGCAGTTCCATCCCTGGGAAAACCCTTTTCCACTCCATTTCAATTGCAATGGCATCTTTAAAGTTCAACTCAACATTTCTTGTGGTTATCCTTGGCAAAAACACTTTCATTGCGCCTTCGTCGCATTACTTTTTGTTACTTTTCAACCTTGGACAGACGTTTCCTTATCGCGGGTGTTGCCAGAAATGCGTCGCTTGCAGACGATTTTCCGCCCCCCTACCCCATGAATTCATTCTTTTTCCCCTACATTTTGCTGTTTAGTGACTTGGAAAACCGCATAAAATTTCGTGTTTCCTTTATTATTTTATTTGCTGTTTTCAAGCCTTTTTTTTGGCACTTAGCCAAGGTTAAGTAGGTCTGCAAAAAAAGTTGTGTGTGGGGCGAAGAGCTTAAGAAGCGTTATGCCAATTAAAGTTTATAAAAATATTTCAAATATATCCAGGTTTAATGTGAAGAAGTGTGTGAAGGAAAAAGAAGTTCAAGAGCGAAAGAAAACTAAAGAAAAACTCCTTTTACCATATTTACAGAGCTTACCTCCAGTTGCACCTCAAATCCCCTTCTCATTCCTGCATTATATCATTCCCCCTTCTCATTTTACCAATAAGTTTCTTCATACATGATGATATTTCTTCTCCTACTAACTGGACTGCCATTCGCCATTATTGTCAAGGTCTTTGGTCTGGGCTTGTCTCTGGGAACTGGGAGCTGGGATCTGGGTTTATTCACTTTTATGGCATCCACCGATGCGACAGCTGAGCGAATCGAAATGCAAGACCCCAGAAAAATAAAAAATATGAAGCAAAAGAGAAAAAGACGGAAAAATATGTTACTTTGAAAATGAAATTGAAAACGTTACGCATGCGTTTTCAATGGCTTTTCAGGGGTTACTCGGGCGAGGCGGCGGCGGGAAGGGGGAGAAGGGGGACTCGCTCAAAGCTATCGAATGACACAAAGCATAAAAGAGAAGGAAAAAAAATTGATGCCGCGAATGCGAGCGCTATAAAGTAAAATTGAAGTAAAATGCATTCACACAAAAGTGCAGCAGCTGGAAACGTGAGGTGAGGCAGCTGCCACACAATCCTACCTGCCCCCAACCTCCCCCCCCCGTACCCACTCCCTTACCGACGCCCCTGCAACACCCACTCTGTAAAGAAATGTGATCTGTACGTAGTTTGTTTTTCTTTCGCTATATTTCCGTTTTTCTTTTTTCTTTGACCAACTCGCGCGAGCCAATAAAAGTAGGAGCCAACGCAGCGGCCTCTGCCAGAAGCTGTCCAGCTTTAAAGGCATCCGAACTCCAGGATAATCACCGCAGCAGCAGCAGCAGGAGCAGGATACGGCGTCATTCGCCATGTCCACACACATATCGATTGCCATATTGTGGCTCATTTGGGCCAGGCTAAAGACCGATGCAGCCGCGGTCAACAGCGGCGAAAGGTAAGCCACAAGTGACAACAGTCTCACAGTCGAGTGTACTCGACTGCACCATGCTCTATTCACAGTGTGTAAAACGAACAAAGCAATCGCGAAGAGTTCTCTTGGGCGAGAAACTCTGAAACTGTAGACACATAGGTGGGACTCTCAAGAAGATTCGATCCAGCAAGGTTTCAAATCGATTGCACATAACCAATATGCCCGTTTTTCATTTTGTGAACAGAGTATAAGGACGCTGTTGTGCAAATAAATTGCTGTGTCTCTAAATCTTCTTGCCCAGGGTCCACATACGTCTGCACATGCCGGAGGTTGTGCGTCAGCACACGCATTTTCACAAGGTCTACAAGCACTTGCCACACCCACTGCCGCCCCCTCAGCAGCTGATGTCAGTGTCGGCGCCAATGGGCAAGCCGCATGTCTCGCTGCTGGGCTACACGACAACGGCGAGCGGCAGCGGGGGCATGGCGCCCAGTCTGAGGCAGCTAATGGCCACAGCTGCCACGCCCATGGCCATGCCGATGCCCATGCCCACGCTGACGCCAAACTACGGACCCGCACTCTTTGATAGCTACAATCATCAGCAGGCAGAGGCGGCAGCAGCGACGCCAGCCACAGTAAAGCTTAGCAACAGCGCCAGCAGCAGCAGCTCCACGCGGCAGCAGCAGCAACTGCTGCAGCAGCTGTTCGCGGCGATTACAGCCGCGCAGAAACAGCGCTTGGAGCAGCAACTGGAACTAGAGTCGGAGCAGGAGCAAGATCCTGCACCGGAACCGGAGCTGGAGAATAACGAGCTGCTCAATGAGAACTTTATGGCTGCACTGCATCGCGAATATCTGTCCAAATTTGGCGGCAGGCAGCGCAAACGCAAGAAGGTTAACTTTGTGAGCAAGCTGCGCGGCAAGCCGCAGCAGCAGCAGAGCAGCGAGGAGCAGTTCGATGAGTACCAGGAGCCGTACCTAAAATCAGCAAAAGCCTGGGCGGAACTCGGCGACAACCAGGATGAGAATGAAGATGACAGCGCGGCGGCATTTAGCGGGCAAAATAATGCGCTCAATTCCGTGTCCAGTGTGGACGAGTTTCTTAATGATATGGGTGGCAACGCCTTTGCGCCGCACTATGGCAGCATGTATAACGAGTATGGCAACACCGGGTACGCTGGCAGCACTGCCCACACTGGCTACGCTGGCAGCACTGCCCACACTGGCTACGCTGGCAGCACTGGCCACACTGGTCACACTGGCTGGCAATCCGCGCCCAGCGCTTTCAGCAGTTATGCGCGACCTACAAAAGCCACGCCCACACATTTGAGAGCACTTCGACAGCGACGACCCAACGAAACGGGTTCGGGCATGGGCAGCACTGAAGCAAGTGCCGGAAAAGTGCGCTACATCAAGTTGACAACGCGCAAGAAACGCAAGAATCGCATCAAAGCGAAAAGATATCGCATTTAGACATAGGATATATAGACTATATATCATTATGAGAGGATATATAGAGACTATATATGATTATGATACGCAGCTGTCTAGTTATTAGCTGTTAGCATACTTTTTTGAGTCAATCTGCAGTTAAACTTCAACTCTTACGTTAGTATTAAATATTAACAATGTTATGTTTTGACCTTTTTGTAGTAAAGATTTGATGTAGATGTGTTAGTATTATTTTTGAAGCATTTCTCAACACTTCAAGAGGATGCAACTAAATAGATTCGCCAACTGCTTTTAGCAAGCAGCAAAAAGTAAGTTGCCAGTCAGTTGCCAAAAAAAACATGCTTTTAGGCCGGAGTTGCCACTTATTTTCTGACCATAAACAGTTAATGATTCATAAAGTTCTGTTAAGCATTTTTTTACTGTGTCTTGAGACATTGCAAAGCTTTGTCAACCTGTTGACGTTTGGCAAAATAGCTATTTTTAAGCGCAGAGTTGCCACCTAGGCTGAAAAAGCAGTCTTTAACATTTAAGGTTTCAGTTAAATGGGTACAAATAAAAAATAAAATGCTCTTTTTATTTTAAGCAAATAAAGTTGGGTAGCTTCTTAAGGAATCTTATATCGTTTTTTCCACATTCTACCGTCTATACAGTTAACTTAACTACACAAATTTCTTACCCACACATATGGCGCTATTTTACGGCTGTTTTTCCTTAGTTCACTATTAACCATCTACGCAATATCAATTTTCATTCGCAATCACTTACCTGTAAAAAGATAAAAGTTATAAAAGAAAAGTTAGTCAAATTTAATGTAGAATATTTCTAGAACGCAGCACTTAAATAATCATAGTAATTACGAGAAACAATTTCATGATGCCTTTTTCATCTAGTGACTAACCCCGAAATTGCTCATCCACAAACAAATAGCATATTCTATTAGCACACAAAGCATTAAAGGGCCGAACCCTGCTACCCGGACCAGGGCAAGTATATATAGGAATGGAAACCTGAACCCCCTCAAGTTTCTTGGGAAATAAAGTATACGATTAAATGTGGGGGAGAAAGAGAGAAAGCGAGAGCAAATAATAAGTACAAATGCTAATAAAATTCAATTAAAGGCCACAAAATTACAATAAAAGTGGCTGGAAAACTAACTCGGCAAGGGTCGCCGGTCAGGATTCTGGTGCGTACTCCTCTAGGGCAGGGCTAGGTTGCGGCGGGTGTCACATGAAAAGTCAAAATTAACGACTCATTTGGGCAAATTGAAGCCATAAACTACAAAGCAGCAAGACCAGACACAGTATCAGGAGCCAAGACTAGCGAAGAAAACCCAAGTCCACAACTTCAACCCCCTGCCCGAAGCCCAGAGCTGACGTCACTGTGCACAGCAGCCAAAATATAAATTACGCACAAAATTCCAAATGAGTGACGAGCAGGCATTAGTGGGAGGGCAGACAGGAAAATAGGAGGGGGGTTACCACTGCACTCGGAGTTGGGTTTTAGGGGGGACGCTTGGAGCTCTGACGCTTTGTTTATGTCCAAGGGCTCATCCTTTATATTCGTTTTTGGCAATAATTTTTACTACATTTTGCCTTTGCTCATAAAAATGTGTCATACCAAACGCCCCGCTCCCCGTTTCGCAGTTTCTCTTTCTCTATTTCTCTCCATCTCTCTATTGCTGTTATGTCAAGCATTTTCTGCATACTTTCAGGCGATATTAAAAGCGTGCAAGATTTTCATTTGTATAACTGTGTATTTGAGAGGAAGAGAGAGAGGGGGGGGGGGAGATTGGGCGTGAGAGGGGCAGAAAATTGCCCGCCTTTGGGCTCTGGTGTGGGCGTGGCATCTGGCAAGGCGACACATAAAGTGTTGATGTGTCAACCAAATGACATTTATTGTTTAGGGGGCGGCAAGGAGGACGGACACAATTTCCCTGGCTCCATGCAAACGTTTATTATGGCCGCCAGATGGCGTCAACGTGCCGCGACGACAGGCAACAAGTGGCAACGCCGACCGTAGCCAGAGGCAAAGCAAGCATGTTAAAGGCTTCAGCGGATTCCTTGTGCATATATGTGGGCGGATAGCTGACCCGCTTGCTTGGCGGCCATATTTGCCATGCTCTACTTTTCCAATTCATTTGATTTACAGCGGAAATGAGAGCATTTTCGCATATGTAAAGCTCTTGATATATGGTTATTTTATATGGTCGGGACATAAATGATTATTTGCAAATGATCTACGAGCGATTTTGATATGAATGTGTGTCTATTGGGCTGGGATTGGATTGCGGGATATTTACTGCCGATATTTGATAAAAGCTTTAACAGATTCTTAACCCTTACGATTTAGTTTGGGGTTAAAAGTATATAGACGAAAAATATATACAGGAAATATGGCAGGTTATATACTCAACAGCTAAGTATGTGCCACAGCTTTCAAAATAAATATAATCTATGCCTTAATAATAAGTTTGTCTAGTAACTAATGCGCAAGCTGGCAGCACTGTCAGCAGTTTATTCAGTACTAAAAGCCTGAGCCTGGGCAAAACGTGAACTTTTTATAATTTTAAGCGAAATGGGCAGCACATGCTTTTAAAATGTCTGGCTTTAAATAGATTCTATAGATTATTTATTTGGTAACACTCAACACAAATTGGCAGCACTCTTTAACAATACCATAAGCTGGCTGCACCGATTGCACTTTGTTCAGTAACATTTTAAACCAAGTTGACAACACTTTATTTAGATTTTCAATTGGCTGAACTAAAAGATATTAATTTCTAATAACTTTTAAACAAGTAAACAGCAACAATTGAGTTGGCAGCTCAAAAAATTCACAACTGAGCTCCGTTTAAGGGAAAGAAACACTTGGAATGATATCTTATAGGAGTAAAAAGTATCTACCTTTATATTTATTTATGTACAAATTTCCGGGTTAAGTGAAACGTTTATCGTTTGCAATCAAATTTTAGCCTTTGTTTAATGAAAGTGCCATTAAATGCGATGAGAAGAGCCATCAATGGAAATTGAAACGCACAATTTCCTTCATTTATAACCTTAACACAACTTTATAGGCACTACAAAAGATGTGACAGTGTAACATTTATGTATATATCTCTCCATATATTCGTACATATATTCTCATGTGTTTCATTTTATGTATTCGCAATACAAAATTAATTTTCCAGCTGTGGTTCCTTTGTTTTTTTCCGCCCCCCCTCAAGGACAACAATAAATGAAATGAATAAATAAATACGACATTATCACTGCAATTTCGACGCACTGTACATCATTTGTCTTTCGAGGCGGGATTGGGGGAGGATTCTCTGGTCTGCCACGCCTCCTGCGCCTAATTTTGTTAGAGAATGATTAGAAAATGCCATCGGGCTCTGTGGCTAGCATAAGAATTGCAATGGCAAACAATTCATTAATTTAATTAATTTGTGGCAATTAAATGACGACTGGGGGTTGCTGCGGGGGGTGACTGGATTGTTGCTGCCACGTGGGGCAACTAGAAAAGCCGCACAGTCATCATCAACTCAACGCTTGAGTCATTATTTATACGCATATACGTAGAGCTCTACATCTCCCTTCTCTCACTCTCCGTCTCTCTCACTCTCTCTTTTCTTTTCAACCTGGTCATCATCTGGGGGCTCATCGATTCCCCAGGACGCGCCCCCGCTTATTGTTGCTGGCAGAAAAATGGGTTAAGTGTGTTCCATGTCCGTTTCGTAGCGCAGATAACGACAAGCTGGGCCTTATTGTTCGAGGTGTTGAAATGTGGCACTTAACTGGGAGGCAGATGCAACAATAACATTTGTTTACGCTGCACAAAAGAAGAACAAGAAGTGGACGAAGAAGAGCGGCGACAACGTCTACCTACAAATTAAGAACACACTTCAGATACTCTTTAATTGCTTGTCATCGCGACGCCACGAAATGATTCAACTCGAAATGTAATTAAAGAGCGCTTGGTACTTGAGAGAAACACAAAATAATTGGGGGAAACATGTACAAATTGTATTCCTTTTCAAATAATTATAGAACACGAAATACTTTTGTATTAATTTCTATTGTAGCAACACTTATGTAAGTTTCAGTCTTAGGCGCAGAAAGCGTTTACGAATGCGACACAAAGCAGAATGAAAGAAACAAATGCTGTCTCGTGAAAGACCAAGGCGAGAGACTCAGAGCGGACATCGGAGAGCTCAGAGATGACTAGGGAACCGCACGCGTTTGGTAGAGAAATATCTACGATAGTATATAATTTGTTAAAACAGGAAAAAAAAAACGGTTCAGTGTTGTAAAATTCTTAAAAGACAAACGAATTTGCTTAACATTGCGAAAAGTAAATCATATTCTATTAAATATGTACTTTAAATTGACATAGAATGCATTCATACAATGAGTAATCAGAAAAAGAAAAAGTGGCTCAGTGTTATAAAACTCGTGGAAGTATCGATGCGAAATTGTTAATAATAGCGATAACTAAAAAACTCAATTTTGTAAAAACTTCCTAAAACCGAAAATAAATATGAATGAATGTGAATAATGAAGTCGAAATAATGAACAAACAAAAATTGCTCAGTGTTGTAAAACTCATTGGAGTATGAGTAAAATGTCGATAAGATAGACAAATACTAAAAATTTACATTAACACAAAGGTGACTTCCGCCGACTATAATGCTTCGCCAATTGTTATCGATTTTCGATTTAGCCTGCAACAAAATTTCATTTTTCTTATATGTCCACTTTTTAGCAAATATGGCCAATAAAGCATCTTGTATCTTCAAGCTCCTATTCCATATTTCCAATCGGCAATGTTATTGATTAAATGTGAAGCAATTTTGCGACAAACTTGGATTGCTTGGAAGAAAAGCTATTTACGAAGAAAACTTAGCTAATCTTTCTATCTGAAAATTCCAGTTTAATTTCCATGCCTAATAAACTGCATGAAAGCGCACTCAAAGTTCGTTCTAATAGATACATTTTGGTGTCCTCTATATTATCTCGAGTAGCCTTAACCATTTAGCATATGCATTGGGGGTGTGTTCGTGGCCCCAAACGATTAGCCCGAACAGCATTTGCATAATATGAGCCCCAGACCAGGGTTTAAGTGCTCTGCGGCGTCGTTGTCATGCACTCGTCAGCTCAACCGCTGGACAACTGAGCAATTTAATTAAAATTAAAAGTACAACTGCTGCAACAACAACAACAACAACCACAACAATAACAAGGACAGCCAGAACAAGTCGAAATACTCGCGGGTATTACGAATGTTTTACAAAATGCTAATTAAATGCCATGAAATTGGGCCAAGCCTCGCAAATGTGAACCACTAATCACATCCACGCCCCAGACCCGCCTCTGTGAAGCGCATAAGGGTGTGGCTTGGGGGTTGTTATTGTTTTCGTTTTTTTTTGCTGCGGTCTCAAGTGCATTGTGTAAAAAAAAAATAACAAATTCTTGCGTCTATTTGCGACAATTAAGTGAAATTACATTTGTGTGTCACATGCGGACGATGATGTGGTTGATGTTGAGTATCGTTGTCATCGCCACAGAAATGAGCTTAACTAACACAAATGCACATAATTGCATAATTATGCAACACTTAAATGCAGCTGACAAAACAGACTATTTCACTAAGATACGATTTTAAATGTTATATAAATAAAAAAAATATAATAAAAGGAGTTAAATATAATAAAAAAAATAAATATAAGACCAGTTTGTTAAGAGTGTTAAAACACTTTTATAGAGTCATGACAGTAGCAGTGTTGTAAAAGAACTTGTTTTTTAGTTTAAAGCTGGTAAACATGAAAAATAAAAGGACAAAAGACTAAGAAAAATCATATTGAAGGCACATATTTAAAATACTTTATAAAATAAACTAAATTTCATAAAATACTAATCCTATCAGTGTTGTAAAACGCTCTAGATGTACAACGAATACAAATTACTTCAAATATGCCGAAAGATACGTTGTAAATGCAAATAAATCCTATCAAATTCGAATACGAACTGTGTTGTAAAATGAGCCAAAGAAGCAATGAATCTTCAAATATTTAAAGTAAAGACATCAAAGTAGCTAAATATGTTGGAAATGTGGCAAATGGCAGTGTTGCAAATCAAATATTCACTAAATTGTCTGAATATAAATAAGCGTATCCTCTAAATTTTAAAGATAATTATTATGACATATCACTCTTCTGTTGCCCAGTGTAGATGGGTTGAATAAAATAGTGAAGATATGCTGGATCTTTAGTAGGGTAGGAGCTGCTGCAGCTGCTGTTGGAGAAATTTGAGCTAGTTTACAATTAGATCTAAATTTCAGTTGACATTTTAAACAATTAAACCGAATGAGTGCATGCAACAATATTGCACAAGCTGTCCGAGCGGCAAAGCCACCAACTGACGTTGATGAGATTTTGCCCCACGAACGATGAGGACGACGATGACGATAATGATGATGACGGGCAACGTCTGTTGGCCCGGAAAGCATGAAATAAAATGCGTAACACAGAATGATGCAGTGCGTCGCCCGCTTGGTTGTCATCTCTGCGGTTGTTGTTCGTCATCATTCGTTTTGCTTGGCTCTGGCAGTTTTCTGATTATCCCAAACAGAAGTCAAAGCCGGCAGGGAGTATATGAGCCTGTGTGCGTGTGTGTTCCGGCGGGTCTTTTGGTTCGTCGGATTGGACAGCTGTGATTACAACTTTTCTGTTTATGTTCTGTAATTGTGTGCCATGGGTTTTGTCGGTTTTTGACAGTTATGATGAAGAAAAATGTGGGTGCCACACACACACACACACACACACACACAGAAACGCACACATACATGCACGCATGATGCATTAGACAGCAGTCAACGCATTGTGGCAACCCATTCTGTTGGCTACTTGCAACTTATTGTCGCATATTCCCATCGCCACGCACGGGGCAAAGCACTTTGAATGTGACACTGCGCAGCGCAATTTTACAAATTGAAATGCATCGAGGCAAAGAATTGCAAAATATCTGAAGTTAAAGCAATTAAAATGGATATGTGGGCTCGTTATTGGCTTACAACTTTGAAACGCACTCAAAAGTGCTAATAAACAGGCTGAGAGAAGATTTTTAACCTGTTGAAAGGGTACTTTATGGCTTTAAGGCTGACGTATACAGAATATACGAATATCATATTAAGTTACTTTATAAGTGTAGCATACAGAGATTATAGAAACAAAATGAGATGTGGTATAGTTATTGTGGTATAGTTATTTAAAAATAGATTTAAAATATATTAAGAAATACTTTCCTAATTAAAAAGAAACGAGAGTTAAGGTATCTTTGGCATATAGATGATTGCCCTACGGCTTTGCAGATCCGTTAGCATAGTAAAGCTCGCAAACGCTAAGTATGATTAAAAATTATCATGGAAAACAGAACACTTTCACATACAAGAACTAACTTTTCGACCGACCGTTATCTATATGATATAGTTGTCCAATCCGACATCTTTACAACTGAGTCTAGTTTGCATAGAAACAGACAAACGGACTTGTCTATCAAATTTCGGCTATTTATGTGGATCTAGAATGTATTTACTACATGGGGAGATGTCTCCTTTTATGCGTTACACATTTCAAGACAGCCTTTTTAAAATGTAATTAATTCAATTACATTTTAAATTATAAATTGTATATCGAACATATTACATAGAGAAGCTGCGGTCTTAATTTGACTTGGTTCGGTTTAAAGCCGGGTTTTCAGACTTGATCATACTGATTCCGAGCATAGTTTACTCACTATTGAGCCAGTTCAAATGTGATTCAGCTGGCTAATCCATTTTTTTATAATTTATCTTTTCACGAGAATCTCTAACTGGATTTGCAGCACTTTCAGTTAGAAATAATAAAACATCCCAAAATTGGACGCATTTCTAAAAATGGCAAAAGCTCCCAGCTGTCAACATCTTTATCACTGTCAGTTTGTACCCCGTCTCACCCTGTCACCCTCTGTCTCTCTCACTATCTCTCTATCTATATATTCACTGTCAATGCATATCATAAACGATGACGCTTGACCTATGCAATTGTTTTGCAATCCACTTTCATAAACCCAAACCACATGTAGGAAAGAGGCCTTGAAGTATTGTTTACGCAAATTGTGTAGAGAATAGTTTGGGGCGGTGGCAGCGGGGAAAATAGTGTAAAGGCCGCTGGCTAACAAATAGAAACAAGACATAAATAAAATAAAATGCATTTTATACTCGAATATTGCAATACACTTTGACAATAGGTAGCAAAGGAACGAATGGCCCTGCTCTGTGTGGGTTTTCTCTCGAGTGCCCATTGACCATATATCATAATAAAATACGGACACTCACACACACACGCAGAGACTCAGCCATAAAGGTTGCTACTTGGACGCCGAGGACACTTGTCCTTGGTGTGGAAAACTTTTGTCATAGAGCGAGAGAAATTGAAAATATGCAAGCACTGAAAAGTTTTCCCTGATAGTACAAAACTGCTGTATGATATGTGTGTGTTAGTGTGTATGTGGGTGTGTGTGTTGTTGATATAGTTTATGGAGCACAGGAACTACACTCTTCAAGCGGGGCATGGCGGGGTAACTGTGTCAAGTGCAGACTACAAAATTTTAGCCAAAGCGTGCGGGTGCTTTGTTTACAGTATACAGTTTCCAGCTTAAATATTTAAACAATTTTTGGTTAAATACGAGCACAGCGAAAATATTTAATCAATTTCATAAGCGAGTCCCACGGGCAAAGTCCGCGACTTCATCTCGCTAATGAGTATTTCGAGGGAGAATTGCAGACTATACGACAGTCTAGATACCCTGCATGAAGATTATATATATATATATATATATATATATATATATATATATATATATATATATATATATATATATATATATATATATATATATATATATATATATATATATATATATATATATATATATATGTATGAAATTCTGTTACAAGCATATTCATCTCTATAGAAAGTAAAAGGAGTCCTGATCAATGTTAAGAACTTAATATATTAAGTCCACCTTAAAGACTTCAAGAGCAACTACTGTAAATCTCAAATGTTGCTACTCGTACACTCCGTTGAAAAACGGATATAAATTATAATTTTAACATTCTTTTTTTATCCATTCATATAAGAATTTAGTAAAAATAGTTGATTTGTTAGTATACATTAAAATATTTCACTTTTGGGACTCCCTCTTCTTCATTTTATTTTCAGACTTATACTCTAACAATATATAGAAATTACCAGTAATTTAGCTTGAGTATATAGAGTACTCAAAATATTTAAATCATAAACCTGATTGATTAAGTTCTCTAAATAGCCGCAGCATCTAAAAGAGTCTCCAGTCACCAGCTAGTCACATTCGTATATATTGTCACATATCATGAAGATCGAAACCTCTGTGTACTTTGCCATTAGCAACAACTCTTAAGCTCATTAGCTTACTTTGAATTCTGTTACTGTTACTTATCTACCTGTCCAACTAATAAGCTCCTGCAACTCGCCGAATGACTGACACCGAAAACTGTCCGCACTTGACAAACAGGCGGCAGCTAAGCTCGACCTCAGTTGGGAGTCAAAAAGAGAAAAACTTTTCTATGCAACGAACGCCAAATGAAGCTCATTTGGAGTTTTGTTGCTATTTTTCAGATATTTTTTTAAAACTTATTTTTTTTTTTTTTTGTGAGGTTTATCAACACTTCCGCACGACGGTGCGCATACAAAAGCTGCAAAATTTACGCTGAACAACTGCTACACACAATCACACACACACACACACACACACATGCACGGCATAGAGAGACATATGCACATCCTGCTACTTTGCAGGACATTGTTTGCACTTTGATAACACACACACAGAGACACACAAAAACACACGCAAACACACAGACACACCTACAACTGCCTTCATCGTCATTACGGCTATGAAAATTGCGCATGCCATCGCATTGTGTTTGTCTATATGAAGCCAAAGGGAAGGGCGGACCTGATAGAGCAGGGCGGCCTTGCGGGATGCAGCAGCAGGCGGCGAAGTTTTGCGAGGAATGCTGGCAGGCATCGCTTTGCTGACAACGCATACAGGACACCCTCTTTCTCTTATCCTCGCCCTCTCTCTACCTCTCTCTCGCGCGCTGCACAGCAGTCAAAACTATTTTTCGCTTGGCATTTCAAGCATTTTATGGTTTTATTTCGACAAAAATTTCGACTTTAAACACGCAGATAGTTGCATGCCACAGCTGGCTTCATTCCGGCTATCACATAGCCAGTCAGTGGCCCCTTGCACCCCTGCATGCCCCCTGCCCCTACCACACTGCTTCCTTCCTTCCTTTCGCATTGGCTGACTGTTAATTCATTGCCATGTGCTTTTCATTACGCATACGCAGCGTGCGCCTCCTCTGCATAGCCCAATGACGGGCCGCCAAAGAGTTTGCCCTCAGCTGTTGTTGCTGCTGCATCTGGCCGAGTATATATTGAAATATTTTGCAAACAACAAAAGGTCGTCAAGGAAAAAGGTCAACTATGCGTAGAAGTTAGGACATGAATTGAAATATATTAAATTAGAGTCTGAGTGCATTAAAACTTCGATGAAATATTCTAAAACATTTAGCAGCTGACTGCTCTGATATTTGTTTAGGGGCTTTACTGAAATCTAAGCTTATTGCTATGAAATGCAGAAAAGATCAACAAAATTGAATTAAAGTCTGAGTTCTATGAAACAAAAAAATCAAATGTGCTTAAACATTAAGCAGCTGGCTGCTATAAAGCATATATGATGAGAGCACAGTTAAGTGCTAAGAAATGCAGAAGAGGTCAACTTAAGTTTTATTAAAGTCGGAGTTAAATTAAAAAACGATGTAATGAAATGTTCTACGATCTTTAGCAGCTAAAATCTAAGTGATGAAATAATCTACGACCTTTCGCAGCTGACTGTTATCATATATTTCAAGAGCCTTTACTGAAATCAAAATGTTAATTTTTAAAGTTAAAAAATTAGTGCCTAAGTGCGCTATACGGTTAGGATTTTTAGCAGATGACTGCTATGATATAAGTTTAATGATTTTATTTAAATCAAACCTAATTGCTATGAAATAGGGAAAAGGTCAAACAAAATTAAATTAAAGTCTGGGTGCTCTAACTAGCTATGGAATGTACTATCGCATTTGAGGATCACTGAGAGCACAGCTAATTCCTATGAAACGCAGTAGGGTCAATTTAAAACTAATAAATGAAATATTATATGACCTTTAGCAGCTGACTGCTATGATATTTAAGAAGAATTTACTAAAATCAAAACTCTAATTAATAATAAGCAAAAGTTCTGGAAAATTAAACAGCTGACTGCTACGATACACAAATAATTTAACTTAGAGCAAAGCTAAATCCTATAATACTCTGTTGATGGTGAAACCACATAAAACTTAAACAATATAAATATCTAATGTTAAGTTAAACTCAACGGTAGGAAACTTATAAGATGCTAGCTATGAAACCTCAGTGTTATCTAACACATTGCAAATTGCTGCAAAACATAATTTTAATTTCAATATTAAAATTAAGTCTACAGCAGACCCACATTTAAAAACTTCAAAGAACTAAGCTGCTTGCTATCAAACTGCCTCAAAGTGCACATAGCAATCAGCTTTAATGCGGGCTAAAATAACTTTACTACACTCTCAAAATAAATTAAACAAATAAAACTACAACATTTATTATTCGCATAAAAGTATAATGTCAACTTTTGGCAGATAAATTACCAGTAGCAATAATTTCGACTGGATCTACAAATAGAATGGAGCAAACACAAATGGAACATGAAATGAAATTAAAAACGTAAATTGCACTTTTTGAAAACTGGAAAAGCAAATAAATAAATAACACAGGAAACGAGAAGGACAAACACAGTCGCTGGGGCTCGTTTGCTTAGGCTAGAGATAAGCAACGGTCGGAGCGGGAAGGGGCGAGTGCGAAAGGGAGGGGCAGCACGAACAACAGAGCTACGTCCATTTTAGCCTTTTAGCCGTTTTGCCTGCATTTGGCTTTTTATGCCTGTCTCTTTGGCGGGCTGGTGCCGGCGGAGTCGCTTGTCATTAATATTTCACAACCAGGCAGGCAGGCGGGCAGGCCAGGGGAGACGAGGCGTGGGAGGCCGGCCGCTGGCGCAAAGGGGCGGCAGTTCATGGTCTAAGCTTCAACAAAACAACAGAGCCATTGCTACCCCCACCCACAATTAAAATCAGATTAAAGTTACGCTAATTTATGCGACCGCACGGCGACACAATACAAAAGCGGATTTTGTGAGTTTCATGAAAGCCGTAAATGAAATGACGGCAAGGGCGCGCGGCGCTTGCATACAAAAAGGGGGCAAAGGGTTTTAGAAAATTTATCAAAAAATAAAAATAAATAAGCTAAAAGAAAACGAAAAATCTTTGCCGCAACAGGAGAAAATGTTCGCCAAGAAAGACTTCGCTTAGACACAGTCTCAACCACGAAAACAAAGAAAACTACCCCTTTTCAGCCCTCCCCCTCTCTCCCTTTCTCTCTCCAGCACACAAACCAATCTCATCCGAGTTTTCCACAGTTTGTTGCGGTTTTAGTTTTCGCGAGATTTCGGTTTCACTGCCAGCCCCCCTCACGTCAAACTGTCCAACATGTCTGCCGGGGATTACGAGCTCTAATCCTGGCCTCAGCTTTTCGCTGACAGTTTCGTCCGGTTGAGCCATGATAATTGCTTTGAGACCCCTTTCTCCTAACCCTAGCCGTCCGCCTCTGTGCTTCGGTTACCAAACAAACTTTGGCATAAACACAACACAAAATGTTGTGGCCAAAGTCAAGTGGCGAACAGTAGTCGCAAAGGAGGACAATAGCCGAGGACCCCAACCTGACTGAAAGTGGACAATTTTGATCGAATTGTGCCGCATGCAAATGCACACGGAATATCAAAAACCAATGTCAATAAAACCAATTCACAATACTGCATACCCGAAGCAATTCACAATCGTATGCGCCATGTGGCTGCGCGAAAGGGGAATAGAAATGAAGGGGGTATTGTGTTTTTGGAAATTTTCATAAATTTGCACAGCTCAATGCAGAAGGTAAGATGAAGCACAAATACAAAGCTGGATAAACAAGAGCAAAAAATTTGGGATCAGGAGTGAATGAGGAAGGGGATTGTATTGTTGCAGGGTGATTGGGAGAAAGGGATAAGAGATATTTAAAAGCTTGCAAATACAGTACTGAACTCCCTAGAATATACCATAGAATAACATTAATAGATTATACTAAAAATATCAATAGTATCGTTATGCGACAAGAACAAACAGCCTTGAGCTCAAAAAAGTGTGCTTGCAAAGCTTTTTTATTTGGAATCAATACAATCGTATATTAACATCAATCAGCTTAAAGCTTCAAAAAAGCATTTAGTTGCTTTAAGGTTCTTAAATTTTGAATACATACTATCGTATAGGACAATTTAAACCAGCTTAAATATTCGGGAATAGCTTTTAAGCTTCAAAGTTTCTTATATTATAAATCAATACTATCGCATTATGACAAAATCAATCGACTAATAGCTTAAAATAAAGCTTTAAGTTCGCTTAAAAAGCTTGTTTAATATTTCAAATGAAAACTCCTCGTTGTATGACACTATCAATAAGCTGAAAGCTTTTGAATAGTTTCAGTCAATGCTCGTGTTCTGACAAAATCAATCAGCTTTAAGCTTCAGCTAAACTTAAAGGCCGCTCTAAATTCTTTTTATATTCAAGATTGTCTTTAACTTTATTCAGCAGCTTTGCTGTGATCTTTAAAAAAGCTTTCAGCTAACTTTACCGAGGTGGTTTGAACGCTTCAATGTCTACTATTCTTTACCCATTTTTCTTTAATTCTTTCAAAACCTTGTCCTGAATTTTATATTGTAGACAAATCCTTGTAAGGACTTAGCTTAAAGCTCCAGTAAGCTTTAGTTATTTATTCGCCATTTTTAATAAAAAGCTTCCTTAAAGCGCTTACTGTTACATTTAGCAGGGTATACATCAACTCTCTATCTCTCCCCTTTATCTCTGCCTCTCACTCACTGCACTGGCCAACCACAAAAACTGTTTTTAGTCACTAAAAGTCTGCAATTTACGAACTAGAATCACTTTTGCGGCTCTGTTCAGCAAGCTCTCTTGCTCTTATTGTCTGTTATTGTTGTTATTGTTGTCTGCCCGTCTGGCTGGCAAACACAATTGCAAACAATTCAATTTAATTAAGAGTTTTACCAACGCACACACCCGAAAAAGTCGACAAATTTTTGGTTGCAAAAAAATGTTCGTTTGGCTTTTGTTGCATCCATCAGCAACAAATCAAAAGCTGTCTCCAAGCCATTTAATCGATAGCTTCTTTACTTACCCACAATGCACATTTATTTTTAACAATTTTGATATGCTTCTAGATATCCTAGCCAAACTTTAAATCCTTATAATTTTTTTGATGGCAAACTATCCAAAAGTTTTGCTTGTCAAGTTCTCGAATCTATGGGGAATGCCTCTAATAGTCTTACAAGAGCCACAACTTCGTCAAATTTTTGGCCGATTGTCATGAATTGTATCCCTAGATTTTAATTAAAATTAAAATTTGCAAATTAAGTTTGAAACAACTCACTTTACTTATATTTATTGCAGTTATTCCCTGTTTCGGCTTAAATTTATTTCGTATACTTTTCCAGTGAAATTAGCCATTTTCCTTTGTATTTTCTTGGCTCAGCCAATCAAAAGTTTTATCAAAAGAATGAAGGGAAATTTATTGATATTCCCCGAATCAGATGGCCAAACAGATAAAATACAGTTAACAAAAGACGAAGAAGAAGCTGCTATTGAGGCAGAGAAGACTTATAAATTCACAAACAAATCCCAAACAATTATTTACAGTAAACGCATATTGTTTATTAAAAGTAAAGGACAAGTTAAGTACACATATGCGAGTGGCAAACTTCAGCTGCGATGCATACAAGAAACTATCAAGCCCCTGCTCACTCATCCAAGTATCTATGGTGGGGCCTGTTGCCAGTGTTGGCTAAGCAACAGAGCAAATATAGCACTTGCAATTCGGCAGCTGTTGGGCGCTGTATATACATAGGTATATTTTTGTATGTATATGTATACAAATATGTAATATACCTACTCGCACACACACACACATCACATTTGTTTACTTGCACTTGGCAATTTTCTTTTACAAGTGGTATTTCCTTATGCTTGTTGCTTTTAAATGTTGCTCGAATGCCACTTCGGAGTTTTTGGCCAGTTGGTAAACCGGATTTATAATAATTAATTGGCTACAACATTTGCACATTTGTAAAACAATATCGTGTGTGTGCGAGGCCGTATGTGTGTCTGTGTGTCTGTGTGTGCCATGTGTGTGTCTGTGGCTTTGCTTCTTTGTTTCAATATTTATTGCCATTGCAGTTGTTCAGTTTAAGCAAAATGTTATTAAGTGCCACTGGCAATCGGCATCCTCTTGACTTGACTGAGCATGAATTCATGAATCCTTTGCTGCGCCCCGTCAGTTACACCTAGTGGGTGACTGGCTGGCTTCGTGGTAATCTGAAAGTGGCTATCGATAAAGTTTATCACTTTAGTTTGTTTATGACGTGCAAGTGCCCTTCGATGCGATTCTCAAACGATTAAAGTTGGCGATAAGCGCGCACGTTACGAGCTGTGTTCATCAATTTATATTGCTTGATGCCAGCCAAGCTTTTAATACGGATTAGATGCACAAAGTGTTTGGACAGCAATTTATATTAGGCTAAATAGATATTGTGATCGATATAAGGACTTATTTAAATGTTATCGACATTATTTTTACATTTTATTTCCACCTTTTTTGATGTCAACAAGGTTTTAGGTTTTGGATTATGTTATTGAAATTTTATCTTTTTAATCGAGTAATAATGATACCAAAGTAGCTTTAAATTAATACGAAATATATTTTCATATCGATAAGTTATCGATATTCATCTACGTCATTATTACTGATACCGTTTAATTTTCTAGTAAATCAGCTAATAATATAAACAGGCTCTAATCAAGAGGCGATTCACAAACATCGATAAATATTATCGATAACAGTTAAATGTTTTATATGAACCGTCTAAAACGCAATAACAACTTTGTTTGCACCAGGACTAAATAGTAGCCACTCTATTAGACAGAACATACACATAGACAACATATGTATATGTAGCTGGCAAAGTTTTCTGCAAAAATATCTTATGTTTATTTGCGGTAATTGTTGCTGGACGTGGGCCTAGGCTTAAGTGTGGATAGTCTACTGTTTCTATTGTTATTACACTGTTATGTGGGGGCATGCGGCGTTTTGTCTTATGAATATGGCCTGTTCAAGCACGTAGCAGAAGGAAAAATATATTTTCCTGCACTCGATTCATAATTAAGTTTTGCCTTTTGCCTAATAGGTTTTGGCCATCTTTTCGATACACGCCTAAGTAAACTTTATGGCAAATTTAATTGGGTAAATGTGGCAGGCATAAAATGCCAGCCGAATGCCAGCACGGTGTATGCTGCTGCAGTTGCAGCTTTGCTCCAAGCACACACACATTGTGGCGCGCTGCGTGGCAGGCAGTTTAATTGGGTTTTTCGAACCGACTGGGCAGCCTATCGTCAGGCTGCAGCTTTTGACTACTTCCATTATCGAAGCGGCTCACGAAACGACGACGTCAGGTAGGGCTGGCTTTTGGGTGGAGAGGTTTGCGCAAAGGCGAAAAGCGGCTCAGTTTTAGCCACGCTTCGTCGGTTAAGCTCAGGACAAAAAGAAAACATCACGCATACGCCGCGTGGACTGTCAAGCGATTTTCTGGACTTTAAAGCTTGAAATTTAGCATATAGCAATTATGTGAGTTATCGATAACTATCGTTGAAAATAATAAGAGCTCGATAGCTCGACAGCCCGATAAGAGCAAAATTGCACATCAAATCGATAACTAACATATTTACGCTTTCTTTAACTGTTATGCGCTTGTGCACTTTTTCTTTGTATTTTTTATTGTCTTTCAACTGAAATTTAGTCATGCATAACAAAAGTTTGTGTGTTTTTGTGTTGTTTTTCAAGTTAGGCGTCTCGACAATCGATGGAAATAGTTTTGAATAGCAAATAAAGCGACAATTGTATATGGCTGGGCGCACAAAGCGCATTGAAAGAGCGAAAGAGAGAGAGAGAGAGAGAGAGGAGTGCAAAAAAAGAAAGCCAAAAAGAGAAGAATGAAAGTAACACTGCACAAAACAAATATACCTACAAATTCAGTTAGAAGCAGACACCGGGGGAAGTGAATGGCAACCGGTAGAGCGACAGAGAGAAAGAGAGAGAGAGAGGGGAGTGGGAAAGTTAGAGCGAGATAGAGTGCCTTGGACAAACAGCGCAACGCGCCAGGCTGACTGACAGCTAAAGCTAGTCCAACAATTGTCCACCCACGGCCTCCCCCATCCCCTTACGCCAGCCCAGCTCCATTATTTATGCATCAATGGCTGCTATGACGACATGCGCTAAATTGATACAGTCCACACAGAGTGTGGGCGGTTCAGGTTGTGTGGGGCGTTGTGTTGGCGTCGGTGGCTCACATATGGAAGTGGTGCAAGAGACCAGGACATGCCACACAGCCGGGCGCCCCGCACAGTGGCGCCAAACAACGGCACGATGCATGCAACGCGACGCCAGAAGAACAGGTAACGAAAAAAATAGATAAATTCTAAAAAATATTTGCAAAATTGAAAAAAGTGAAAGAGAGTATAAAAAAAAATATAAATAAAATAAAAAATGCATATACTACATAGTATTTGCAGTTGGTGTTCTGCGAAAAGGAGTTGAAAATGGAAATGCGAACGATAAAAACTGCAACTCAGCCGCACTGGGCACTGCGCCACGCCCCCACCCAGCGAAGCCCCCATGGGCTTTTGTCGCTGCTGCAGCTGTAATGCCACGAACAAGCCACACGACTAAATAGATTTTCTCCATTTTCCTTTTTTGTTGTTTGCTTTGTATTGTAGAGGGATGATGGGTATTTGGCGGCGGGCAGTTTGGGGGGCTAGTTGGGTCGAGTCATTGAGCCAATTGAGTAAATTGTTTTATTGAAAGATTTTTCGTTCTCGTATATCCGCTCTGTTGCCCGCTAAGCGGGGTTTTCAGAATTATCGAGTTTTCGCATATAACAAAGATACACACAACAAATATTTCGCTTTTTATTTTTGTTTTTTATTACGCGCTGACATTTATGCATTTTTGATGAGTTTAACAGCGCTTTTATGCTTCCGTTCTTGTTTCGGTTTATGCAATTACTTTATAGAGTTGCTTTTATCAGCTTTGTGCACCGATTAAAGGAAATCGGACTTCTACGAAATATTGTTATTGTTTCAGGCCATTTTAAATGATTATCAGAAGCGGCGAAATGTTACTTTTTTAATCAGCTATTTCTTGTAATATGTAATCCTTTTAAAAAATATATATGTAAATGCGCACTTATCCTACTCAATAGTATAATCTCTTCTATAAATACATAGTGCCCATTTATGCTACTTACTTGTATATACTTATCCAAATATACATATTCTCCTTTATATACTACTCTATATACTCCTTAATGTGCTAAATACTACTCTATATACACTTTTAATTGCGAAATATTACTCTATATACTCTTTTAAATGCTAAATACTACTCTATATACTCCTTAAGACTCATCCTTATACTACTCCTACTTTATTTAATTCACTACTCTGTTAAATGCTTCAATGACTCATTAAAATGTAAATTTTGTTAGTATTTCTTGTTATGTTCCTACTACTAGATTACTTCTACCACTAAGTCTCTTTTATTCTGTTCATACTTTTCTCATATAATTCTTCAGCTACCTTTTATTCTGTTACTACTACTATTATTTCATGCACCGTCAAACTCTTGTTCTGTTTCTACTACTCTATTATAATACTCTAAATAGGTTTATTCTGTTCCTGCTATTTTTTTATATTAAAATTCCTACTACTATTATTTTTTAATATTCGTCCAATTTTATTTTGTTCCTACTATGTCCAAATGCTGTTTTTTTCTTTTCCGACTATTTTCCTATATATTATAATTCAATTGCATTCGCTTAAAGCTTTAGCTACTCCCAGACGCGACACATGTTAGCAATTGTAGAATTCGAGGAATGCTTTGACTGCAGATTAGACCAAGTCAACTGCAGCTGCGTCTCTTGGCCCGGTCCGGCCAGACAATAAAAAACGGCACCAAAATCGCCTAAACAGCAGGAAAACAACAAATAGAAAGCGCATAGATGGACTCGCAGGCAGCTAATAAAATGCAGATGGAGGCGGGGCTGGCAGACACTAAATGCAGGCTATTAAAGTCGCATCAAGCATAATGTAGAAAAAGGCAGAACAGGAGATACCCTGTAAGCAACACTCAAGTAGTCTCAGCCGACTTTAATTTTTGTTATTTTAGCTAGCGAAAATATAATAAAACATTTAATTATAGAGGGTATCCTATATTCGCTGAGTTCAAATAGACAGGCTTTGATGGGCTCCCCTCTATCATATAACCTTTCTTGACTTCTTTTCTGATATAGGGTATACATTGGGTGAATAAAGAGGCGAAATCCTAAACCACAAGCAACTGATACATTTGGCAACCGGTTGCAGCGCCTGAATGTATGCAACAGCTCACAGCTGCCGGAGTATAGCAAATTTTGTCTGATTTGAACGGTGCTTTCAGGGGGGGGGGAGTGCGGATGCGAAAACCCCTTTATGCACAGGTTGGTATTTAAGTTATTGGACTTGGACTTTGTGAATACTTCGGTTGCTATTTTGGAGCCAATGAACTGCAGCCAAATTGGCAATTGAAGGGCTGTAAAACCAATTTGTAAAAATTTAGTCTGCGGAGCGACCTCTTGACAAATCAATAAAAACGTCAGCAGCAAACACATCAGTTATTAGGTTATATTTTTCATTTGGCTGACACTCATAAATTGCGTGTGTGTGTGGGTGCCACGCCCACACGAGGCCTGCTGCTAGCCACAAAAGCCAATTTTAAGAAAGGCGCCGAATGACAATAACGAGGCGCAGCTGGCGCGCTTGGGTGCCTGAATATGAGTGCAACTTTCAGTGGCAGGCCATCTCTGAGTGAGGCTTCCAGTCACATGTCCGCCCCCTCCCCTCTCCCTCTTTAGCCTACACCCCTACATATCCGCAATGCATATTCTAAGCTCCACTCACCCTCTCACCTGCCATCCCACTCACACACTTGACTGGCTGTCAACGCAATGCCGCTTGCCACAATGCATGCACAATGGGATCAATTATTTTGCGATTGCGTGTGTGTCTGAGTGTGCGTGTGTGTTGTGTATAGTGTATAGTGTTGCGCAATCATGCTAGCATACATATATCGAATCCTGGGCAACTGATGCTGATGTAGATGCCAACATAACCAACCAAAAATTCAACAGCAGATGCCACTGAACCAACCAACCAACCCACCCACCTAACAACAACAAGTGTAAAGCGTTAGGCGCAGCGCAACACTAGGCGGACCTGGGCGTGGCAGTGACGGCTGAGGCAGAAGCTAAACAGGGCTGGGGTCATTTGGGCTCTTTGAGTGGTCAATCAAATGTTGTTTTGAAGGTTTTGCGGGTTTGCAGTTTTGACATGAAATGTTCACAATGCGATGTTCTGCAACTAGGCACGACAAAGCTATTCCTAGATGTGGTTGTGTGTGTGTGGGTGAGTACAGATGTGTATGTGTGTGTGTGTGTGTGTGTGTGTGCGTTTCTCTCTCATATCTCAACCAATTTTTCATAATTGCCACTGATTGCACAAAAAACAAAAATTACACCTGAAATTGCTCTCTCCGCTACGTTTTTCCAACAACATTTTCATTTTCATTTTTGCTTAGAGGCTTGCCAACTTATTTCTGCTTGCGTGAAGTTGGCAACTTTTTCTAAAACTTTTAAGCAAATACCATCTAAACTTATTTTAAAGTTCAAGACTGTTAGAAAACTAAAAAACTGTAAATTATATATTACAGATTGCCTCCAAATGCCCGCTTGGTCGGTTTTTATGTCTGGCATTTTGCACTACATGTTTATTAGAACACTTTGTTCCTTTGAACATGGTCAAAAACTTTTAATAAGAAAAAAAATATGCTTAAACTTAAACTTAAACAATAATAAACAATTATTCATACATCGGAAGATGAACTCTCCGAGTGAAGCAGTCATTTGAAGGTGTCTGGTTCAAACCTAAGGCAAGAGTGGCATCCATCAGCAGGTGAATTCTCCAGGTGAACCAGTCAAACAATTTAGTTGAAATCATTGGCTACTGTGAAAAATGGCATTTATCGGCAGATGAATTCTCCAAGTGAACCAGTTAAAGGAGAGGTACCTGGTTCAAATATATGGCACATTTTAAAATTGATATTCATCAACAAATGAGATCTTCAAATGAAGCAGTCATTTGCACAGTTAAAAAGCAGCTGACTGGTTCAAGTCTTTGGCTTTTTATAGAAATGGCAACTATAGGCAGATGAGTTCTCCAAAGGAAAAAGTCATTTGGCCAGCTTAATTGGCGGTGTCTGGTTCAAATCTTTGGTTGCTGTGAAAAGTGGCATTTATCGGCAGTTGAGTTCTCCAAGTTGTCATTTGGGCAGCTAAAAAGGAGGATTCTGGTTCGAATCTTCGGCTTGTGTATGACTGTTGTGAAGTCTTAAGCGAAGTCCATAGCAGACACTGCTACTTAAAAGGTTAGTTTCAACATATGTGCTCTCTTTCCAATTATAGTTGTAATATTCAAAAATAAAAAACTAAAGAACATTATTAAAGGCAAACAAACACAGCTATTGAAATAATGCATTTTTTCGCTGCCAGCTCATTTTCTCTGTTACTTTGCAAACAAAAATGTATATTTATACCTCATATAATGCTCGTTGAGCCCATATGAATAGCATTAGCTACATATGTCTGTTCCTTAATATCCACTCATATATTTCAGTCAGATGACATAACCTTGAGCCATCAAATTTTATTAACATATTTTCCAAATGAGCAAATCTCTCGCTTTTCTCTGCCGTTCGCTCAACGCAAATAAACAAAAATCATTAAAATTAAATTTAAACGTGCAGCGAAATTTTCACCGCTAGCAAAGCTAAACGAATTTCCAAATTGACAACAACAAAAAGAAAATGAGCGTCATCGTTCACTATATACAACATATATAAATATATATAACGTAATTATTAAAAAGCATAATCATGATTAACATCATTAGCATGGCCGGTAGCATCAACGGCAGCTAATTAGACACACGGAACGTCATCTGAAGCAATTTTCTGCGCAAAATGCCAGCGGCTAAGCGAGAAAAACTGAGCAGAAAAAAAACTGAAAACTAAAAAAAAAAAAAGAAAAAGAGAAAAAGTAAAGCGAATGAAAAGAAAAACAAGGAAAAATCATTTTAATTACATTTTTAGCTATGCGTATTATTGGTGGAAAGAGCCAAACAGGTGCTCGGACAGACAAAGTGGCGAGCCAAGCCCCGCGGGCCCCCACCCCCTGCCGATCAGCCCACCACAGCATCCATCTATCCAATTGCCGAGTTTCGAGCCAAGTAGATGACAGTCAGACCAGTCATTCGGTGGCATGATGAGCAATGCCATATCATTAGTATTTTGTATGCATCAGATAGATGCAGAGTGAGGGTATAAAATGGATGTAAAGGTGTTCTATAAGCGGTTTGAAATGGCTACGAAAACGGTTTGAAAGGTTGTCTAAAAGCGGTTTGAAATAGATTTGAAATCTTTCTCAAAGTAGTTTTCTAAAAGCGCATTGAAATATCTTTGAAAAGCTGTCTAAAGGCGCTTTGAAATAGCTTTTAAAACCCGAGAAAAAACTTCCTAAAAACGGTTTGAAATTGATTTCAGATTCTTCTCAAAGTATTTATCTAAAAACGCATTGAAATATCTATAGAAAGCTGTCTTAAAAAGAATTGAAAAAACTTTGAAAACTGAACAGATTAAGTGTTTGTCTTAAAGAGAGCTTAAAATAGCTTTGAAGCTTTGGTTTAAAACTGGTATCAAATAGTTTTATGTGGGATATAAATAAAGTATAGAAACCTGCTGCAATCCAATTACAAAAGACTCTCAAAATCCAATGAACAAATAATAATCAATTTATGAAGGAAAGTATGAATATGATTAATTATAGATTTAAAACTCTATTTTAGAGCAAGAAATTGCATTGCTATTAAATTTATTTGGGCGAGAGAAAAGTTTAGCAGGTCTAATAATGCGCACACGATAAATTTAATATCACATATTGGCTCTCATGTGGTCCGAGCTTAACCTTAATTCAAAGAACTCACAAATGATGCATGTAAAATCATTGAGACTCAATTGAACATGCAACTTTTGAGATGCACTCACACACACACACACACACACATATATATATATATATACATAATAATTAACCCAGCAGCATTTCACCTTTAACCTCATAATCTGTTTGAGTTTCCGACCATGTATTACAGGAAAATAATTATTTAAATGCGCCTCAGCTGATGGGCAAATGAAAACAAATGAATTTTGAATTTCAATGAGTGAATGTGCGTATAAATAATTGAATATATCACATATCACCTGTAATAAATTGAAATTTGTGTAATTTCAGAAGGAAGCCAAATATCACGTGAAAATTTCATTAAAATAATTATAACAAATATCATAAAAGAGCCATAGCGAAGGGAGGGAGGGAGGCAGGACAAATGCTTGTCAAGCGTGCAAAATGTAATGCATAATTGATGACAAAAACCGAAATCAATCAATCATAAAATGTCAACAAAGGGGACACAAGGGGGCGTGCCACACACACACACAAACACACACATACACAAATACAATAAAACTGTCAGACAAATGACAATAACGAAGAAGCGCAATATGAAAAGTCAATTCAGCTTGAAAAAGATAAATCAAAGAATTAAAGCAGAATTTAATCATTTAATAGCCAAGAAAGAGTTCTAGATTTTTAAGGGAATTTCTGCTGACCGCTTAAAATTCACTCAAATTTATATTTTAAACCTTCAGATTTTCTATGTATCGATATTTTGTACATAAATTGCAACGCATTGAACTTTATACGATTTATTAAAATTTGTCCACTGCCAAGTTGCAAAATCCCATTACAAATATTAATTAAATAAAATTCAATAACAATTTGCAGGCTTCAACGTGCATTTTAATTAACAACACAGCAGAAAATCATAATTAAATATGACACATAAAAAACTCTGAAAATTATGCTTAATAAAGTCAGTCGGAAAAATGAACAGAAGTGGAAAAAATGCGCTAGCAACTGAGGAAATGGACAGCTGATTCGTCGCACCGAGGAACTGTTTTTTTTTTTTTGACCCAGTTAAGAATCGAATGGTTCTAAGGAACAAAGTGTAAAGCTAAAAATCTATTTTAAGTAATAGGAAGTAAATATCTTATTTTAATAAAATTGGTTAATTCGTTAATTTTAACTGGTTCCATAGCTTGCAACTGGTTTAAGCCTTGAAAATTGAAGCTAACATTCATCACGAGCAGCTCTTATATAAACTTATTCAAAATGATTCCCAACAACTTTTGTACATATTTGATATATATATATATATATATATATATATATATATATATATATATATATATATATATATATATATATATATATATATATATATATATATATATATATATATATATATACATATATACATATATAATACCAAGAAAATGGGCTTATACTCATCCGAGAGTGTACAAATTTCAATTTGAGTTCAAAAATTACCAGACATCATTTCCATTCACCTCTTCTCTACAATTGCCATACCACAATCAATATGTCGGCTCATTTATTCGTCATCTGGTGAAAATATATTTCAATGTTAAATTAATTGAAAGTCCAATATGAGATATTTACACACTTACACACACACACAAGCGCGCGAGTCGATACATTATTAAATTATTAATTATATCACGAGTTCCTTTTTTGTTCCCTTTTTTATGTTGCCTTTTAATAAACCAAACGGCTGCAGTTTATTAAACAATACAAGAGTTGAAAATCGATGAATTTTAATCGAGGCAATGTCCATCAGCAGCCAGTCATACCTCACCCGTCGGCCCCCACCAACTCTACCCTCTCTCTATCACGTTGTCGTTGTATTCATCAAGGTAATTAAAGCGTAAAATTGAAAACAAAAGCAGATTCCCGTTAAAGTTTGCTTTTCGGGCACGCAGTCAAGCGAGTGCCAAAATGGCAACAACACGAAAATCACATGGAAAACTTTTCCATGAAAATCCAGCCCGAAAAGCGAAAACTTTTGCCCACAACAACCGGAAAAGCAACAACAGGAATAGCTACGAAATGTGTTAACTCAAATAAAGCAACAAATGTGGCCTAGGCGTGGCACGTGGCAGGGTAAAGCGAGTAAAGGGTAACCAAGCAATAAAGACAGTGCGTCAGATGAGACACAAGCAGACAGACGGACGGACGAGCGGGCAGGTAGGTAGGCAGGCCCGCAAACAATAATGAGTTGTAAGCACAACTTTATACAAAAGGATTTAACAACAATAGTCACTGAGAGGATGTGCTACCTGAATAGTTGCCCCACTCATATTGTAGCTAAAGCAGTGTGCGTGTGTGTGCGTGAAAGGCTTCGGGCATGGCCATGCAAAAGATTAAGATATAATCGGCAAAGACGAATGCGTAAGGCAAATACTTAAAGCATAGCCGCAGTTCAAATGCTCTTCTCGATACTTAAAAAAGCTAAAAACGATCAATTGTTGCGATAAAGCAATAAACGTTATTTGCGATATAATCGATATTTATCGACCGAGCTAAGTGATCGAAACAAATAATGACATACATATATAGCTGAAAATATCGACAGATTCAATCAACGGAATGTTATCTATAGTTTCTAAGAACACTTAAAATATCGATATATTCGATAGATATTTGATAAATGTCGATGCTATCGACAGTGTTTTAAGTCTGTTCCATTTCCTTGTTGACGTCAACAATTTAAATATTGAACTAATTAAAATCGAATCACAATATTAAACAAATAACTTAAGTATCGATCAATTTTATAAAGAGTGTTATCTATAGTGCTAATACCCAACAAAAAATATTGTTATATTTATTTTAGTACTTTGTTGGCATCAAAAATGTAAATAATAAAGCCAAGATCTATAGATATTAATAATAACCTATCATTTCTTTTAGTTTTTTGAAATTGATAACCTTAATAAGTCTTTAAATATCGATACATTCTAATTTAAGCTCCAGACTATATCTTACTCTGTATTCACATCGACTTGAGAATACCCAGTCAAGTAAGAGTATTTCAATGAATCAACTTCAAGGGCCTTGTCTTAAGTTGTTGCACGTGTCAACTGCGAAAGGCTTTTGTGATGTTGTACAACTCATTAAGCGTTGTCTAAACCGAAACCCTTTGGAGTGCTAATCACGGTCCAAACGAGTCAAATACTACCAAGAAGGCCAGAGAAAGTGAAGCCCCAATTGAGAGTAATACCAGAAATCTATTTAAAGGGCTTATCGCATGGTCTATTAGACACACAAATAGACAATCGGAACACATCAACAAAATGCGAAGCAAGCCGCAACAAAAGACTTAAATGGTCTAAAAGCTGTTGGCTTTTAACCTAAGCCTTAAAAGGGTTACAAGACAAGCCAACAAACGTTAAAATAAATGGAAATAGACAGACAATTATATAAATAAATCTAATATGAAAAGGTTTGTATGTTATATGGGAAAAACTTCAAAAATTTTAATTTTTAATTTTGTCGTATAAAATACTTTCTGCAAATTATATTCATATGCGAAACTCTAATATACTCTTCATTTTTCCCATATCTAATGGATACAGGGTATTAAAAATACATATACAAATATATTCCTCCATTAGTTTGTCAATTTTTAAACAAGCCTCACGTGTGTTTATTAGAAAATTGCAACTCTATTTCAACCGATTATGTGCCAGGTGCGTCGCCGGGGGGCATGTAGTTGGGGTGTTGGGATTTGAATAAATCCAATTTTATCATTGAATGAAGAAACATTTCTGCTTGCTAAGAAAAACTTTTTAATAGTGCAACGTTCGGCTTTACTTAGCTGCCATAAAAAGTTGCTTTGGCTTTGGATTTGCTTGCTTTTCAACATCTTCGTGCTCCGCCCAGCCAACCAAACGCCCACTTAAGTGCCGCAAACAAACTTATACTTGCAACTCACACACTAGCACACTCACACACATACGAACATACGCGTAGCACACTAAAGATATTGCTGTAAAAGTTGTACATTTTGCTCGCTCGCTGTGTGGCTGTAAAAGTTTTTAATAATAACCGCAATACAAGAATATAAACATTTATATTACGAGTGTTGCCTCATAATGCGGCGCGCACAACACACGCACACCCACACAGAGCTCGAAATGCCACTCGGCCGCGGCGCACGTTGCGTATGAGCAATATGAGCAAATGCTGTCTCTCTTTCTCTATCTCTCTCACTGTCTCATCTGCAGCTGCCGTGTTTGCGCTTTACTTTTGAGCTCTGCCTGCTGCTGCTGCTGATTCTGCTGTCGACTCAAAAGATTGAAGGTTAACGCACAAGCATCCTACTTGCCGTATTTGTTTTTACTATCTCCCTCGCTCGCACCTCTATCTTATGGCTACCAGCTGCAGCTGCCATAAATGTTAAGTTTTATATGAAGTTCGGCGGTGTAGCGTGTGTTAAGAGTTCAAAGGATGCTTAAGCTACTTACTCGAAGCCTCCTCCGCCCCCACCACGCCAACAAGCCACACAAGCAGTTGAAGTGCTTGAATATGCCTCTCATATTTGAAATGTCTTTGATATGATATGGTTCACATGTTTTTGGGATTGATTTTTATGTACAAAATAAAGCTGAGAGCTATGAAAAATATGTTAAGCACTTGAATTACTGGAACAATATTTATCAATAGTTCAGGTAAAAGCTATTTGCTGTGATACCCAATTTGAAAAGCCCTTGTACAAATAAAAGCTAATGGCAGAACAATATTCGTCGATTGTCCACTTTGGAAAGCTAATTACTAAAAAAAATCAAGCTAAGCACGCTCTGATTGACATGAAACTCCCTCGGGAAACACTACTCAATTATTTTTAGGATTAATTTATTGATTTTTGAGCAGTATTCCGGACAACAAAAAACTGATCGTTATAAAACTAACGAAGAAGATCCTGTAGGATTTTGCGACGAAAAGCTGCTTGCTATTAACATCAACATCGAAAGCCCTGCATTCGACAATCTATAACAGTATTTGACATAATAGAAAGCTGATCGTGGCGAAACATATGAAATACACAAGACTATTAATCTCCCGATACAATAGGCCTATTTCCATGAGAGTAAACTGAATGGTAAACTAACTGGAAAGCTAACTTGTAAGCTATTACTTTGTCGCTTCTCCTAGCTGGCAGCTATTTGAAAATTCAAATATTTCTATGCGAGCAAACCAACTGTTAAACTTACTTGAAAACTAACTAGCACTTTGCCGAGTGTCATAGCTGGCAGCTATTTGAAAAGTCAAATAATAGGGTGAACAGTGGAATTACTTTTCGGCTCATGTACTGTCGAAGCGCCACTTAAAAAGTTACCGAAAAGCGGAAGACGCATTTCAAATCAAGTTAGATAATAGCACACTCGCATACACACGCACAGAAGCACACACCTGCACCTGAAGTGCCCGTAGTTTCAGCTGGCTGTTGCATCTACTTTCATCCACTCTGAGGGAGTCCGAGTACCACATAATGGCAACTCAATTAAGCACTAACTGAAACGTGGTCCATTGGCGTTTCCTTTAGAGTCCGCACGCCCCATCTTTCCGCCCTTCACTTCTCATGAATGCAACGACTTTTCAAATTTCCATTCCCATTCTGTGCAGTGAATGCATTTCAAAGCTGTTACCCACCCCCTCGCCACCATCAAATTTGTGCTCTGGCGTTTCCTGTTTCCTACATGCCGCCACTTCCTTTTGGCATTCTCCGACAATAAAAGCAAAGTATGGACGAGCGACCCAGGTGGAGGGGAGGAAAGAGAGGGCAAGGGCACATGGTATTGGAAATAGAATTAAAATTGCACAAGAAGTTGGCGACGATAAACGCAGCACAAAAGACGGAAATGATAGAAAATGTTTTAATGTTGCATAGCTCCAGAGACACGTTAACTTAGGGGGGTGGCAACTGAGAGGGGGTGGGACGGTTGTCTACAGGTAAAAGATGAAAAGAGCTCGGAATGAATAAAAGGCAGGCAGGCACGTCGACTCGGTTCGGCTCGCCTCTCTCTTGGGCGCGGGCAATAAGTCTCGAGAAACAGAAGCTGTTTCTTCTAAAGGCAATTTGATTGATTGTTAAGCAGTCAGCACTTGAGGGCGGGCGGAACAAGGATGGCTGTAAATTGCGGTGCAATTGAAGAAATGCTCTAGATTTGCAGTTGTATTTGCAGATAGATATTTGGATACTGTAGCAACAGTTCTTGACAGCTAACGAAATGGAAAAGAAGTGCAAAAGTATAGAGTCGAAGTTCTAGTTGGGGGAATACCTTTTAAAATATTTTAAAAGGTGTTTCACTTTTGTAGCACAACTGTTGAGTAAAAGCCTATTAAATCTCTGAATATCTTTACCTTAGAAATACTATAAAATATATTATTTTATATTGAAATGCGTATCTCTTCCCTCTCTTTCTATGACTATCCATTCCTTCCTGACTTCTAAAACCGCTTTCAACTCCTATCTTCCTAAACACTTTTTCTTCCTCTCATTTCAAACAAGTCCGCTTTCGCTTCCATTAGCATTTCCTGCACATATTTGAAAATAAACTCCTTTTTCTAATGCAATTTTTCCACCCCTATATCATTTAATACAGCCCCAATCAACTGACTAAAGACATCAAGCACTCGACAATTAAATCAAAATCAAATATATGAAATCAATGCAGACACTTTATTAAATGCCTGCCCCTTTGTTCCCTTGCAATATTGCCACACAATAAGTCCCAGGCGGTGTGGCAACTCTCGGGCCATAGAAATTATAATGAAAATGAAATAAAGAACACTAAGCGAGGGGATACTTGAGGCCAGATGATTGCATACAATTGACAGTCCAAGCAGAAGGCGCAAATAAAACAAAGCAAGAGACGAAATGAAAAGCAGAGAAAATAAACAAGAGAGAACGAAAAAAAAATAAAGGAAATTCTCAAGACGTCGCGACATTCAACGGTTCGATTACAATTTAGCAAATTTTCTAACAGACTGATTCCGCAATACGTTCGTTTCCTGACTTTGAGGGGGTTTGGGGATTTGTTGAGGAGAATTTTCATTCTTTCATTTTTTTTTGCTTTTTGTTTACCACTCAATTGAATTTTTAATCGTTTCTTCGTTTAACTTTTCTTTTCTGTGGCGCGAACGCTTTTCACTTTCCACCGCAGTTTGGCGAAACAGCTTGGCACCAGCGAGGGGACATCTTGAGTTGGTTGGACTGCTGTTTCCTTATCGGTATCCCAACAGTCCTTGTTTGTTGCTGGGCTTCCTCTACCGCCCCTCAACCTCAGACCATCGTTTCTCTCGTTTCCTACTCGACCGACCACTTGACTCGTCATTGTTTACATTTACAAATTGCTCGCTTGTCCGCAAATTGCAGCGCACTTTGGTCCATGAGGATAACAGAGAGAGTGAGAGAGAGAGAGAGCGAGCGAGCAAAGGACTTTGGCATATCTTTTGGCATCTATACCTAGTCTTCTTCTTATTCTTCTTTATTTGGCGTAAAACGTCGCTCGAGGCTTGGTAAAATGTTGTAACAAAAGCAAATGTCGCTTTTCCTGTTTGCCTTTGCTTTTTGCTGCCTTCACTTCGAGTTTTTCCTTCCATTTCATTTTCATTTTCCTTTTTTTTTAATCATTTTGGTCGCTTGCGGTTTCTATTTTTGTTTATATTTGTGCCCCATTCCCAGTCATTTTTCTGTTGATTTATCATGATTTTATTTGGCTACTGAAATTCCCGGCGTGCATTTTTTTGGCTTCGACTTTGGCTTCTATTTGTTCTTTTTGATTTCTTTGACTAATATTGAAACGATATTTCGGTAAGTGATTTCAAGTTTAAGCACAATTTGTGGATTCAGGAAATGTACAGCGTTGAATGGAAAAGTTATTAATTTAATAACTTGGTAAATATAACGTTGGGCATGATCAAAAGTTTTAATTAATACTAATTTATTATCTAAAATCAGGCACTATCGATAGTTAGTGAATTATCGATAACTATAGATTGAAGTATTTATAATTTATCCTTAAAAGTATTATCGATGGGTTAAGCACGGTAATCGATAACGTATTTATCGATACTGCAAACATAATTATCGTAAGCCCTATTTCAATTCAAACTAGATGCTTTCTAAATCTATACATATTTTGGGCATTTCAATCATGGTAATCGATATATACTGTCGAACTTAATGCTTTCCAGATCAAAAAAAAAAATATTAACAGAGATCATCAGCGATAAAATCATGCAATTTATAACTAAAGGTATAATCAATAGGTCAAACAGAATCATCGCGTGTTAATTTCATACTAGATGCCTTTTATATATATGTGCATATATTATAGATACATAGATGATTCAAGGTTTTCCGTAAACTCATTTAAACTAGCTGTTATCGATAAGATTAGTTTAAGATGTAATTGAAAGTGCTATCCAAAGGTTAAACATACTAATCGAGAAACTCATTTCAAACTAGATGCAAGTCTTGAGTTTAAATTTTTTTTTAGCTCAACTTAAAAAAGCGCCTGGCACTGAAAAATTCCAATTCATGGTCTCTATGCTTCACTTCCTGCCCCCTGAGCGCTTCATACCACACGCATGCCATAAATTGAAAGTTAAAAAATTTTACACGCTCGCTGAACTGACTGACTGAGTGACTGCTTGACAAAGCCAGGATAATGTCGCTTATATATATAGAGAGAAAAATAAAGAAAAAAATGCTATTAGCAAAGTCGGTGACAAAAGCTGAAAACGAAAGCACCATTTGTTATGCCATATTGGGGCAGTCGTGCGGAGCTTAAGCAAAGAGCGCACTCGGCCAAATTAAGAGAGTGAACAAGTTGCACGAAAGAGCAACAGTTACGAGAGTCTACAAAGGACATAGTTAAGTGCAAAGTGTAGAGTTTAACTGTTGAATTTAATGTTGGAAAATGAATTGTTCTTAAAAAATGAATAGGCTTTTACTAAGTCTAAACTTATGACTAGCAAAGTCTACTTTATTTTAACTTTTCAGGTACCAAAATATACATCTTTTAGTAGCAACATTTTCAGCACTTGAAATTTTTTTTTAGACAAGTTACGTCATGCACAAATGACAACACCCGGCATTCGGTTCACTCTCTTAATCTCTTATAAACCACACGCTCTCTTTCTCACTTTCTCTCTCTATCTGTCTGTCTGGCAACGCATGCGCCCTATCTTTGCGTTGTCCTGCTCAATTGGTAGGGGCATCAACTCTACAAAAGCACTGGTTGGCCACTCTAACGTTGACTGTTGCCGCTTGCAACAAGTTGTTTGCAATTTTTCCCCTGCCTTACACCTGCTCATGCTTCTGCCCCTTCTGCTGCTGCTGCATTTGGGTGTAGGAAAATGTTTCTGGTAAGTAGCCTCCTTTGTCTCTGGCTTTGGTCTGCCATTTGCACCTAATTGCATAATTGCCAAGTCAGCTGGAAAATTTGCCAAAATGCCAGTTAATTTGTGGCCAATGTGAGACAGCGGCAAATGAATCAATAGCACAATGCCCAAGAGGGCAGACGAGGGTATTGCAAATAGTAATCGAACTAAACTTGAGGGTCAAGCCAAACAAACACCTAAATTGCTGTAGGCGGGTGCTAAATTACAGGGAAAGTCTCTTCTTAGCTCATAGATTCTAAACTAGGGAATGGAAAATTACCAAAAATAAGGCGCGCAAACTGATACTTTAAATGAATCTATCTCAATCGTAATGCAATTACAGGATATTAGTGCCCGCTAAGTTATTGAATTACAAGTTCTTGACAAAAAATAGTCAGCAGCCTACGACAAGGTACCCTTAAAAAATGGTACGCATAAACATATAGAGTGCTTTTACTTTAAATGAATTAACCCCATTCAAAGCACAACTACAGGGTATTTATTATAGCCGCCAAGTGTTGCCTTACGACCCATATATTCCATACACCTCTGCCTTGTGACAATTACGGGGTATTCAAAATGGCAACCATGACATGCAGCACGTTTCAAGGCGCTGGGCGGCAAATAGAAAATTTAACTCAATTAATTATGTTTTCACTTAGCAGCTGCATTCAGCTCACGACCAGGGCCAGGCTCACGAGTCGTGCCTAATCACCCGCCACCCCCTATGAAATTGAATTAAGACAGGTTGCACTTGGTTGCAGGACATGCCACACAGTTGCAACGACAGGGTTAATGGGCGCTCTGCCTTTATATACAGGGTATATATATAGTATATATTTATATGTATGTACTTGCTTCTGCTTGTTTCCTGCTGATAATCACATTCTGATGTGCTGTAAATCATATTACGTATACGCCTGGTAGAATTCAAGCGTGTCTGAAAATATTCTGTTTATTATTTTGCAATTGTTGTTGTTGTTGCAATTGGTGTTGTTGTTGCAGTGGTTGTAGTTGTTGCACTTGCTGTTGTTGCAGTTGCTGTTGCTTTCTGCCTATCGCTTGCCAGGCATTTTGCCCGCTATTTTGCTGCCTGATTGTTACCTAACTTAATTAGCCTTGCCACAGTCACTGGCTGTCAGCTGGGAAATTTGCTGTTGCACACAAAAGAAAAATGTTGCATACTTTGCAGCACAAACAAACACACACATATATATTTAATAATATAGTAGGACGAAGAAAAGTTGCTTTATAATTCAATTAAATCGACATGCGCGCCCTTTGTGGCATGTGTTTTAAAAAAAAATTAGCGTAGCTAATAAACTTATCTAAAATTAATTTACTAATGATTTCTACATAAAGAAAAAAAAGTCAACGAAAAAGTTCTTAAAATTTGAGGTACGTTTTGTTCATGAAAAAGTTCTTAAAATCAAAACATTGCTCTTTCTCTCTCTCTCAGTGCGAACGAGTCTTAATTCTGACAACGTTTCTATTACATTTAAATGCAAAATGTTTGACTCTTTTCTCTGAGTGTAGCCTTAAAAATTCTCGAATATAACAGAAATAACTTACCCCTTTCGGATGAACTAAGCGACATATATGTAAATCTAAGGCTTTCTTTGGCTTACCTGAAAAAAAAGAGAGCAAAAAAACCATTAGTTTTACGTATTTAGCAAGTTATAAATAGTTATAGATAAAATATGTCGAATTAATTGACCCCAACCATAATTGTAGTTAAGAAGCGAGAAAACAGAGCTTCAACGAGCTGGAAAATGTATATTAAAAAATGTTAAATAAATAATTGCAAAAAACTAGGAAAACACCTAAAAACAAGAGACACGAGGAAATAAAGGAAACTAAAAGCTGAAACTGTTTAAATGTTCCAGCGAAGAACAGTGTGAAAAAAGAAGAAAAAAAAGGAATGCAAAACATGCTACACAAATTTTCATGTTCGACATGAATTGGGCGGTCGGTTGGCAAGGTGGAAAATGGGGGGAAAGCAATAGGTGCAAGAAGAGCAGGAGAGCAAACAGAAAAAAGCTCAAAGGGAGCAGAAATAACAATTACAAAAAATGAAAACGGAAAGAAGAATTACAACAGCAACAGGGCGTTAAACAGTAGTAAAAGAAGGGGACAGAGAGAGAACGGCAAGAGGGAGGGAGAGAGTGAACAAGTGAAAAGGATATATGACCACGGCTTTGTGTTGTTATTTTCCAAACGAGTGAGAATTATTAAAGGGCATTATTGCAGCTTCACAAAGCACACACTCACACATCCATACATACATACATACATACATACATACATACATACATACATACATACATACACACACATACATACATATATACATACATACATATATACATACATACACACCCCCCGTGTACACCGATGCAAGCTAAACTTATGAAGACAAAACATGACCGTTAGTCTTTGTCAAAAGTAAGTGATAAGGTAAGTTAATTAAAGTAATATAAAAAAATATTACAAATATAAAACAACAATATTAACAAAGAATAAAAAGAATAAATTCAAACATTACCGGGAGTTTTTAAAATCATTTTGCTCCGCTAAATTAAATATACATATAAACAAATTTATTCCAAATCGACATTTAAGACTTTTTCTAGAATTATTTTCCATAATGGGTTAACTTTATTTCAAAATTCACTTTCCAATCAATTTCATTCTTTTAAGTGATAATGATTCTTAAATCAAATTCCACTTATTTCTGTAAAATGGATTTTTAAAAAGTTAAATTTGGAGAATTGTGTGAAAATTATTCAGTATGGAATTTCACCTATTTCTGTGGAATGATAGATAAGTAGTCGAATTTCACCTATCTCAGGGAAATTGTTTCGAAAGTGGAATTTGGATAATGGAGTTCCCTCATCTACTTTTTATTTAAAAAGCTTCAACTGAACACAGTCCTGCTTTGCACCACTCCCTTATATACCCCAACCTCTTCTAGCTGTTGAACTTAATTTATATTATAAACAGATGCCATAAGCTCCACACTTGCATAATTGGTATGCAATTTCAGCTGTTTTGCTAGCCAAATAAAGGGAAAAGTATAACTCATGACAAACTTTGCCGCGCAAAAGCTATACTATCCCTAGATGAGCCAAGAGTCTAGGTTCTGGCTGGGACGCAAGTTGCTGCATAATTTTGCAACTTTTGCATTTCATAAATGAAACATGTGCATAATATTAATACATACAAGTAAACAACAAACAGCAGGAAAAGAGAGTGAAAAACGTATAGACAGACAAGCAAAGCAGCTGGGTAAACTCATAAGAAGACTGCAAATGTGTGAAAAGTTTTGCGCACACAGATCCCTCAAATTCATTGAGATTCATGAATTGGCTGTAGAATTCTGGTCTGAGGGTCCTCAAAGAACGCCAAAGAGCTACAAAAATAAATGCATTTATTTATTGTTAAGCTTCAAAAATTTAATTTAATTGCAAATTATTTTTGATGATTTTTTTTGTTCAAAAAGATTTCTCGTCTGGGCAGTTAGTTTTGTGGCAAGCCAGACAAGTTGCATATAGGTTGTCGGTGGCCAATTTCCAAAGCACTTGAACAATATGCTCAAAATATGCCAAAACATCAAATTGCTTGTGTATTATTTTTTGTTGGCTTCGTTCAGACTTTGGCTGCATTTTCCAGCAACTAAAAAGGTTGCCTTGTCCAGCTTGAAGCGGCACACAAATGAGCTCCATGGCTGTGGGTAAAGTTTTGTGGGCAATGATTTTCAAAAAGGTTTTGCGGTGAAATATTCAACTTTGCCGGAAAATCTAAAGACGAACGTGTAGCCAGGCTTTTTAATTACGTCTTTTATTATTATTATTTTTTTTTTTTGTATTTAGGGTTGGGGTGCGTTTCCATGCTAATGAGAAGTTTGACCACAAAAGAAATGTTAAATGTTATCTGCTATTTTTTGTTCGACATTCGTAAACGTTTTGCTAGTATACTCTTCTCATAGAGCAGCTTTTTGCATTTGTTCTTTGTGTGACATTCGTAAAGGTTTTACCCTTTTACTCTCTTGGCAGAGCAGCTATTTGGCAATTCTTCTTTGTGCGGCATTCGTAAACGTTTTACTCCTATACACTCGTAATATAGCTGCTATTTAGGAATTCTTCTTTGTGCGACATTCGTAAACGTTTAACTCGCATAATCTCCTGGCGAGCAGCTTTTTGGCAACACAAAGAAGAACCTATGTGCGCCATTCTTATACTCTTCTGATAGAGCAGTTATTTTGCAAATCTTTGTGCGACATTCGCTAAAGTTGTGCTTGCTTGAGTTACTTGATACATATTTAGTATGTATTTGTTAAAACTAAAATCTTAAGATTTAAATTGAAATTTTAAATTAAAAAATTAAAATTTGTGGCGTTTTTTTGGAGAGCGACCACTGTAGCTACAATTAATTAAGAGGCATACATATGTCAAAAATGCAAATTTGACAAGCTGACACATAAAATAAAACCCTAGTCTATGTTATCAGGTGTCAATTACAAGCGTCAGTTAATTGAAAGCATGTCAAGCAACATATTTTTCAAGTACAATCCAATGTTCACGAAATAGTGCAAAGTAAAAAAACAGAAACCAAATGCAATCGATGACGAACCCAAACAAATTTTAAGCAAACTTTTCAAAGATAAACTTGTACCAAACAAAAATACAATACAATACATCAAAAGAGAAAGGTGGAATAGCAGGGAAGCACAGCGGACGAGTAGATGGGGCAACATTGGCAATGCGTAATCATAAGCTGGAGCAGGTAAATGCAACAAACATCATCATCATCATCATCGTGTTCAACTCAAAAGTTCCAAATGATATGACGGCAGCCACTGGAGAACAAAGAATATCAAAGTTAAATTAAATTTGTAGTTTTGCAAAACTTTATCGTGTCGCTCTACAGTTCCAAGCCTCACCTATAGCCCCGTCTCCCCCTTGACAAGCTGGGCTTGTCCTAGCAGCCGTGTCACAGCTCATTCCAATTGAATTTTTCTCATCTTTATCTTAATTAAAAGCCTCAAAATTCAATTAATATACACGCCGAAATTAGTGATGCTTTACATTTGAATTGCAGCTCATTAAAATTTTTGAAGGTGATCAAAAATAAGTAAATCAAGAAACGCGCCCGCCACCGCCGCCGCCGCCGCCGCCAGATGGCGACACAATGCCGCAAGTTTTGTGGGCGGCGGCGGGTTTTGTGGGCGGCGGCGGGTTTTGCCATCAAATCTCGCAAAAGTTGAAACTTGTGCGCACAGCTCAAGGTGAATTTTAATGAAAAATATAATTATAATTCATGCAGATTTCTGGCAGTGTGCGTGTGTATGTGTGTGTGTGTGTTTGCAAAGTTTGACAAAGTTTATATTATTATTGTTGAGAGCACTTTTTGTAGTTGTAGTTGTTGTTGTCGTGCTATTCGCTCTTGTTGTCAGTGGGAATTAAAATGTAATTATGTCGTAAAGCAACCAAAAAACATAGCACACTTTTCCGGGCAGGTGTCAAGTGTGCAGAAATTGCAGTGCAAGTACGATACAGAGTGAAAGAGAAGGAGAGAGACAGCAAGAGATAATAATATAATAAACCTGAGACGGTTCATGCTGTCGAATTGCAGCAAATCCATAGACAGATAATCATTATTCTCCTTATTTTAATACAATCTCTTTGTTAAAATTATACGATAATTGGACTTAAAAATATCCTACCATTATTTGCGATACTTAAGAAAAAAAAAGAACCAATAATATGCCTTTCAAAAATGGAAAAAGGAACGTTAAGATGTATCTAAGTATCAAATATGTTTATGCTCTACGAAAATCCGTACCAAATTAAATGCCTGGAGCTGCAAGATATGCCCAAAAAAAGATTTCGATCTTGACTACTTTATCGATTTTATGAAAACGAGTCAAGTTATCGATAACTTTAAACAAGCCTGAACTGCATATTTTTGGACTCAATATTTTTCCTTTACTTTTTAAACATTGCATTCTCAGTTAAACGAACAAATTGGATTTCAACACTCACAATACAAATTATACAGTCTAACTGAATATTTTACAGCAGCAACTCGAGACAAATGTCAATTTGTGTCATCGGATGGCAACGTTGCCTGACAGGGTGCTGCTTGAGCTGTGGCAACGCTCAGTCTAATTAGAAATGTGGCATAGGGAAGCCGCAGTCAATGCCAAGACAATAGAAAAATGCCAGCCACAAAATTTTTGATTGACAAACGTCTGTCAGAGAAACGAGCAAACAAAACTGAAGAACAGCAGGCGCTTTGACAGCTCGTAAAATGACAGCAGCAGTTGCGTCTTGAGGCATGGGATTCCAATGCACTCAGCAGAACAAAAGACTGACAAAAATTCCATGCATTTGTTTGAAACAAAGGCTGAGAGAACATAAGGTGCAACCAATAAATGAGAAAGCTGCATGGGTTTACGTCATATGGAAAAAGATAAGAACATATTAAATACGCTATAAGAAACTATGGTCCAAGAATACCCTGCCTGCTGCGATTTTAAACAAATTCGAAACTAAAGTTCGCTCTGTAAAAATCAAACAAGGCTTTGCATGACCCTTTTTGCTAGCCCTATATTAACTGCTTCAGCTTATATATAATAATCTTTTATTTGCAGCACAATTCAACACAAATTTTGAATGCTGCATGTGTAGGGCATCTGTAAATAGGTACTCTTGCAGTCATTTAATGAGCGCCCATTGTGCGAAATGTATAGCATAAAAGCAGGCGAAACAAATGCTTGACAGCAGGCTTAAAGGGTTAATGTGGCAAGGGGCAGAGGCAGCCATAGCAGGCCTTAATAATGAGATGCGCAACACGCAGCTGAAAAGATCTCATCTTCATCTAATACTCCGCCCACACACACACACACACACACACACAATTATGCGGCTGCCATTTTGAATCGTGTAAATTAGCAAAGCCGCCTCTTAAATGCACTTTGATGCAGCCTCTGCACCGACCCGGCGTACACCCTGCCCAACTGCACACAAAAGCCTGTCACAAGCGCAGCTAATGATGATTATTCCTCTAGTTAGCACAAGCGGCCAACAAAAGCCGCTTAAGCTGGCCCGAAGGCTTAATTAATAGCCAGGCCATGAAAATAGTCCAAACTTGACAGGTTTTTGGCCGCCTTTTTAATTAAGGCTTATGTAAAACTAAAAAGTTTGGTTGAAAAAAAAAAAACAAACACAGGAAACAACTAAGATTACAACTTGCATTACGTGTGTGGCCAGTGCCGAGTGCTTGGATTATGTTTTTATTATGCAAGCGAATTCATTGGCCAATTTACGGGCATTGCGCCAACTCTTCACGCCTCAATGGAGCGCATCGTGTTTATAAACAATTTAAATTAAACAAAAAGTACAAATTAACTCAATAATAACAACAGCAGCTAGTCAAGTGCACTGGCAAAACAGAAAATCAAAGTAAATTAGACGAAAAAATAAAATAAATATAAAATTAAAATGGATTTAAACTAAAGTCGGCTTAAACTACTCTAATATCTAATGAATTGCCAATGATTTAAGAGAGTAACTAGTTCATCTTTACAATACCCTTTTAAACGGCCAATTTAATTAAAATTAAACGCCTTCCGAAACTCATTTTGTAATCAAGGCGAGAACATGCCTCCTATGGGCCATTTTCTCTAGTGCAGGAGTGTGCCCTTTTAACCCCCTCTCCATTTGTATTCGATTCAGTAGTTCGTCAAATCCACTTCGGAATATAAGTTCGCAAAATTGAAATATGGAATAACTGACTAAATTATTTTACAGCCTTTCCCGCAACAAATTTAGTGCATTAAGTCTTAGACATCACTTTTTCACGCGTTGGCCTCAATTTTCACCAAAGAAGTGAATTTTGCAAAAAGTGTGAAATATGTTTTCGCAGAATTCATGAGTTTAAAGACGCTCGGTTTGTAGACACACTTACTGTTAGCATTTTAAAGACTTATCGTAAACCTACATCACATAAGGTAACTATATTACGACTTGATAATCAGCAGTCAATCAATCAATCAGAAATCATCAAACAGTCAGTAGTCGATCAATCAATCAGTCAGCCATTCAATTAATTATTCAATCAATCAGGCAGTCAGTCAATCCATCATCAACCAATCAATCAATCTAACAATCAGTCATCTATCAGTCAGTCAATTAATCAATCAATCAGTCAATTTATTAATTATTCAGTCATCAATCAATCAATTAATCAATCTAACAGTAAGTTTGGACAAACATTTTTGTAGGATTATCTTACTTTTCTCATGTATTTTTTCGCATCGTCTACAAACTTATTAACATAGTGTACATACGCTAACCGAGCTAGCGTATACACATAATACAACAATTGGGAAGGCTAAATAAATGGTGTTTCGAGGTGTGTTTTATGCAAACAATGCCAATGCTCTGCAAGGTTGCGCTTCAATTATCGTAGAAGAATACAAGAAAAAAGAGTTTCCCCCCATAAATGGAAAAACAGACTATACAAAACTCAGATTTGAGACTTGTCTAGCGTGTGCTATATCCATAAAGTATGACTCGAACTCTATCAATCGCTTAGATTATTATCATTAATAACAGTCGCTACACAAAGAACAACAAAGCTGACTCATTCACACGACAGCAATAAAAAACCATTAAATATCACTTTTCATAGCGCTGAATTTTTATTATTTTATAGATGGAAAAATATTCTTCATTCGATGCAGACGATGGCAAAAAACTAGTAACAAATTCTGGCTAAATGTAGCGTAAATAAAAAAACAGCAGCGAAAACAAGGGTTTAGGGGGGCGACAAGGGGAGATGATAGCGATATGAAGTGTGCCCACAAATTTGGCGATAGTTGATTGCGTGTCACATGCAAGAAAGGGGCAAGGGGTGAGGAAGGGAGAAGGGGGCGAGGTGCAGTAGGTTGCACAGGTTGGGTTTTTATGAAAGCAAGAAAAAAAATATATTTTTATATATATTAAACAACGTAAAGCACCAAAAGCTACGTCAAAGTGAGGGGGAGGTGGTTGCCAGTACACCGGTGCATTGGAGAATATGGCAACGCTATTAAAATGCACTGAGCTGGAATACAGGAAAAAGAGACAGGTAGGGGGGCATAGGAGGGACTAGGTGCTGCCAAATGTAGCTGAACCATCAGCCTGTGATATGTAGATGTCGAACGGGGGCGAGGGCGGGGAGGCCCGCATTGAAATCTATGACTGCCTGTCGCCAGTTTTTATGGGCAACGCCACGCCCAGTTGAACATGAATGTGGGGAGAGGGAGACACACACATTAAAGAACAGAGAAAGAAAAAATATCAAATGAAGTCGCTTGACAACTGAATGCAACGGACGTTGATTGCCTGGCGCCGGCATTAATTATTTACAACATGACAGGGGTACGAGAATGTGTTGCAGATATGGCAACATTGGCCGCGCACAAAAGTATGCAATTAGCATTTGGCGTGATTGTTTTTTATTCCCCTATTTTCTTTTTGCCCCCCTCAGTTTTGATGTTGATTAGGGTTTGCATTTCACAGCGAAACTGGGCCAATTGTTGTCCACATTGAATGACATTTGTGCGAGTAATTGGCGCAATTTGCAAGCAAAAACAAAAAATACTAAAAAGATACTAAAAGTGGCGAAAAGTACTCTACAAAATACCCTACACCTCATTTACAGTTTGACACATTTGCTAAAAATGCTACAAAATACTAAAACTACTATAAAATAATATAAAAATACTATAAAGTCCTATTTCAAAATACTTTTTTCACTTTAAAACATTTGAATTCTACTTCAAATTGTATAGAAACTAATTCCTCAAACCACATTCTAAAACCCGTTACGAACTAGTTCCAAAGTAAGTATATTTATGAAATTGATTATAAATGCTTGAAGAAAAACATGTAAAATTCTGCAAAACCATATTAGACAAAGCTCAACGCTTCTCAATATAAAGCTATGATAGGACCCACAATGTAGACACATTTAAAAACTTGCTAAAACTTTATCAACTATATCAAAGGGCAGACATTTTTAGTGTATTTGGTGAGAGTTTCGAGCACTTTCGAGTGCATATTTCAAATAAATACAATTAGGATCTATTCACACTCAAGTCCAAGTATTGATTTCCCGCCTTAACAAATGTCAACTTTTGCAACGCTTTTAACTTTTGCCTTTGCCAACTTTCAAGTAGCATACCCGACCCGCGCAACAACCCAAAAACCCCAATACAATCCAACAACTCACCCAAAACTGTCAACATTTTATCAACTGTCTAGCTGTGTGCGTGTGTGTGTCTTTGGTTATGGAATCTTTGCTTGGGTCGCTTCCATCTAAAATTCAATGAAAAACTTTAGCACACACATTTAAAGTAACCATGTAAGCACTTTTCCCACACCCACATACATTGTTCATCATATACATGTGCAGCGGGAATCTGCTCTGAGCCAAGTCCTGTGGCTTTTTTCTGTCAGTACTTAACATGCTTTTATTTTCAGTTAAGCTTTCTGACCAACAAATGAGCTACACACAGAATCCACACTCTACCACAGCGGGGTGAAAAAAGGGTGTGATTGAACGGGGTAATGGTGGGGTTGCGTATTACCGCACGCCCCTTCCATAAGAGAGGCAACAAATTTGTTAAGCTGGCAAGCAAGGCGTGGCTGTGGGCTGTTGTGGTTAACCGTTTGCTAATGAGCCAATTTAAATTTACGTCTCAGTGGCGCCATCTACCGTGCCGAACCTAGCTCTAACTAGGGGCTGCTCCTAAAGCTGCCACCTGACAAAGGCACTTTTCTTTGCTATAATTTTTTTTGTATTCATTTCTTGACAGATCTGTCGCCACTTCTCAACTCAAAGTGAAAAGCGCAGCGGCCAGCACAGAGCCAAGTGGCCTGGAAAATGAAATGAGCAACAACTGTGGCCGGGCCCCCAAGTCTGCAGCTGAAAGCTGAGGCGCGCTTTGGAGCTGCTTAACAAATCTCGTGACACCGCCCCAAAGTAGACCCAAAACAAACAAACAAATGGCTAACAAGAACTGAGCCAAGTCATTGACAGACTGCGAAAGAAAAGGGAAAAACCAAAAAAGAAAAACTACTTTATAAGCATGAAACTCAACGGAAAAGTAAGCGAGACGGCAACAGAGAGAAAAGTTGAGAAAAATAGAATGCAGAGAAAGTAAAAACCAAGCAACTTCTTGCGTCTGGACGCTTAATTATGAAGCTTGTTAACTATTAATGAAAAAGTTGTTGTAATCTAGGGGCAAAAAAAGAAACTCATAAAAAATAAAATAACACAAAAGTTGACAACCAGCCAAGAGAGTCGCAAGAGCCAAGTTCTTAACACAAGATTTTTGATATAGCTGACAAAAGAAAACATTTGTGAAGCCATTTTACAAGCAACAGATCAACATTGAATTTAAATCAGATTATTCGAGCCAAAGTTTATGTGGGGGAGAGATGATATAGGGGTTATGGAGGGTTTGCTTAAGTGCTTAAGACATTTCTGTAAACTCTGATGAGAGTTAGCTTATGTCAAGTAGAGAATTAAGTTAAAAGATATTCTATGCAGGGTTCTTACGATTAGTGGGAGCTGTTAGGAAAAATGTCTTTTAGCTGAAGGCTTAACCGTCAGGTCGCCGGTTCAAATTCGCAAGCTATTATCAAGTATGAAGTATAAGAAGCGAAGACAAAGTATATCTTTATTAATTTAAATTAAAATATTTCAAGCCCTCAAACATAAGAAAAAAACATATTTCCTAAAAGATTAACAATCGGCAGGTTCAAACTAAGCAGCAATAGTCCAGCACAAATTTTAGGGAGCAAAGAAATTACTGTTTTATAATTTATATTACAAATATTCAAACCCTTTACTCAACAAAGGATTCCTAAAAGACCTAAGTATTTTCCAGAGCAAAGGCTTTAATTATTATAAAATTAATAAGTAATTAATTATCTAAAATATAATAATCTAATAGCTCTATTATTCCCAAATCGAGGCACTACTTAGCCTTAGTCGCCTCTTCGTCCCCCATCAAAGATGAACTCCACTGCAATACAAATGGAAAATCAAACTTCTACGAACTTTTAAAGGCCGAAGAGCATTTAAGCTAGCGAGAGAAAGAGGGAGAGGGGGCAGAGGGAAATTCGGGGTTAGTAAGGGGTTAGTTGGCAGTTTTTCATGCCTTTTGGGTAACTTTAGTAAATAATTTGGCTTTAATTAACTTGCTGACATCATTAAGAGCCGGCCAGCAGGCAAATGGCAACAGTTTGTCAGACAGCCGCACCATTTGTCTCGCCTAACGGAAACTGTGTGAAATCGCCCTCAATACCCAAAGTTCTAGCATATTGACAGGAAATTTCCCGCCCCAGCGTGAACTTCTCTCCATGTGTGTGTCTGTGTATGTATGTGTGCTAATTAAATAGAAAAATTAGAAAAAACTACGTCGTAAATTCCATGGCCAAGCGTCGTCATGTAATACAACACACCACCCCCCAGACGCACTTATCACACTCGTGGGCTACGGAATGGCAGTTGGGTTGCGCTGTGGGCGTTGCCAGACATGCCAAGGACAAAGGAGGGGGAGGGGGGGGGGGGTGCACGGCGGGGTACAAGGCAGTTTGGCCCCATGGTGTGAAATCATTTGACGACGTCGCCTCCGCATGACGCAATTAATCAAATTAAGCTGCCAGGTTTCGGGCCCAGACACGATGCGATCCGACGCGACGGCTTGATTAGCCCATAAGTAGGCAATGGCCATGGGAGATTCGAATTTTCTCTGCAGGTTGGCAGCGCTATTTGTTGTTGACTGTCATCGATGTGAGGTTTAAATGAAGCAAGTAATGTTCGTAACTAATTGAGTGTCATGTGGTTTGTGGGATTGCCAACTTGCATTGTTGCCAACCTTTAGAAAACGACAAGAACTCTTGATTGCACATTGGAATAAAGTGCTGCCCATTTCTTGTAACAAACATGGCAGCTGCTGAAGCGTAGTATTCCCCAGCACCTGCAGGCGCAGTGCTGCCCATCTGCTTGAAGCAGTGTTGCCAATTCACTTATTTTCGGGCTCAATTTGGCTTGGCGGTTGAAATTTTAAACCGATTTAGCTTCTTTTTTTTAACAATTTGTGCTTAGAAAACAAATTTAACAATTTATAGCTATTTTTAATTTCGATTCAGTCACTTTTTTAAAGCGGCAGTTGGCAACAGCGGTCGGGTTATATCTAAAGATTTGCTCTAGTAAACATTTGTAATACATTTTTATATATAGACTTTTAAACATCTCGACACCTACTTAGGAGCTGCTAACCATTCAGTTTTGTTATTCATATGCTAGCGTTGTCAACTTGCTCTAAAACTAGATTTTAAGAATATTTTACTTACTTACTTGCCCTTTAAGGCATATCTAATAAGCGCTGTAGAACTCACAACTTAAAAGCTATAGTCTAAACTAGACTAAAATATTTAGTAAAAGTTTAATCCTTGCCTTACAAACTGAAATCTTGCTAGTTGCTTCAGCGTTGCCAATATGCTCTAAAATAGAATGCAAATCGCTTTACAAGACAAGTCTTCTAACCTCTGTAGTACTCACAAGTTGATGCTTTTACAGCATTGCTAACTTTCTCTGAACTAGTAAAACGGCTAACTCTACAGCTAGTTGCACATTTAAGGCTGCCCACTTATTTGAAACTTATGTAATATCTCAAAACATCCGCCTATATCGGCAAATTTAAAGCTCGCCTCAATTTAAATCATCGATTTGGATTTCTGGGAACTTTCACTGCATCATAAATTAGAAACTGGTGGGCAGCTTGTAGGCGTTCAAGTGCAGTCAAGCCAGAAAAATTAAATGCCAAACTTTTGGGCACCCACAAGACTTTCAAGAACCAAAAAAAAAGTTCTAATATATATATAGAAATATATATATTTATGCCACAAATTGCATTTCGGGGCGCCGCTTCGGTGCCCACACGCGACTGTCGCAAGGAAACCGACGCCGTTGAAAGAGAAATGGGTCTGGCGGGCGGGGTTGGACCGATGTCCTGGCAACGACAAATGTTTCTGTTATCAGTGAACCATAATCACAAAGTGGTCTTAGGGGCTGCGCCTATGTGTGGGTGGGTTTGGATGTGGCGCTGCTCGCTTCACTTGACATTTGCCACCAATAAAGCCCAATTAGTGACGCCGGCCCCCGGTGAAATTCGTCTCAGTAATTCGTTGAACGGCTTTTGGGTCTGTCATCTTTCAAGTTTGCGGGCACGCAAATGCTAATTAGCAAGTGGCAAATAGTTGCCAACTGGAAAAGGCGTCTCTATTAATTAGTCGACCACTTGGCAAAACTTGCCAACCTTTTGTGTGTGAATAACGTGAATAATTATGCCGCAAAATCGGGTGCCGCCAACTTGTCGGTAACTTGACGCTTCGCATTGTGCATATTTCAATTATAATTTTGGATCAACTGTTAGCATTGCAAAGGATAAAATCAAGTTGTTAAAAGTGCTGTCAATTTGTGCCGGATTCAGTCGAGCTAGTGAAAACCCTTAGCTAAAAACTAGTGGATATTCTATTTGATATGCAACGGCTGAAATTGTGGTTTAAACATAGTTTCCACATAAACGCAGCCGACATCACGAGCCTGTGTGGCTTGTGTCTCAGTGTCGGACCAGCAGACGGCTAGTCACTGGTTTAAATCCATAAAAAGTGTGTTTTAATATTTTAAAGCAGAAGTTTTCATAGCTGGCACTTTAAGCGGCTGTAAACCTGTCCGAAATTGATACAACAAATGTTGGCATTATTATAAACAATTTTTATTTATTACCTAACCCAAACAACTCCGGGTAATTTCTTTTATTATTCAGTACAAATTTTGGTGGCATTGCTAACTTAAGCCAAACTTAACTCAAACCAATTGAGATTTAGAAGAAATTTGTGACTGTGAATGCATTTTATAGCTGCAATTGAATTTACGCAAGTGGCATTATTAAGTGGCGTGCGGCAAGTGGCAACTGCCACGTGCCACATAACATGCATAATTAATTACGCACACATTTGCGTGCTAATTAACGCTTAATTAATTGCAATTTTATATGGCAAAAGACAATGCAGCAGATGTTGCATATTGTCAACTGCTTCGTTTTATTGATTTAAATGCAATTTTATGCAAATTTTTGCCCCTGCGCACCACACGACCATATTATAATTTTATTTATTTTCAAATTCGGATTTGGTAATTTGTTGGCGAGAAAAAACAACAACTAAACTATGCAAAACAGTTGTGTGTGTTGCAAAAAGTGGATTTGCATAAATAAAATATTTGCACATAAAACGGCTACCTCGGCTGCCCCTCCCCTAAATAATTGCCCAGCTGTTGAATGCGATATTATTATAAATAAAATATTTTGCATACACATTCGAGTTGAGGCTTCATTTGTATCATCATCTTATGCAGTTTAAGCAATAAGGAAGGGCTAACTTTGCTCAACACTATGCAAAAAAATGCAATCCTGATTAACTTGGATTTTTATATTCCGGTTTTTTATGAAATTTGCACTTTAACTATAACATAGAGATTTTACCCACTTCGAGAGAGAACAAGTAAGAGGTTCTAGTCAAGAGCTCCCGACTAGGGGATACCCTGAACCCTCTTCTTCCGACAGGCGATAACTATAAAATGAAAAGTAGTTGATATATATAAACTATTCTAGAAGCTACATGTCAAGTTTGGTGACTCTAGCTCTTATTTATTTACCAAAATTGCAAAAAAACAGGATTTCGAAATCGATTTTTATCGATAACTTGGAAACGGGGCAAGTTATCGAATATCGGAAACAAACTCGATCTGCGCATGGACTAGGAGGACCTACAGCTAAAATTTCAGGTCTTATAGATTCTGAGATCCTTGCGTTCATACATACGGACGGACGGACGGAAGGACAGACAGACGGACATGGCTATATCGACTCGGCTGTTGATGCTGATCAAGAATATATATACTTTATGGGGTCGAAGATGATGCCTTCTGTCTGTTACATACATTTCCACAAATACATTATACCCATTCTACCCATTTCCAATGGGCTCACGGTATAAAAAGTGAAATATTCTCAACTCTGTCTATATACGTTCAATAAATCCCTTTCCAAAAGCGATATTTATCGATAGTACAAATATAAGGGGATATATCAATACAAAAAAGTTATGCCTGTTGCATACATTTACACAAAAACAATTTACTATTTTGATAATCTTTTTTTCCTTTCTTAAAAATTTCTTTTAGCCATTTCGTAAGCTAATCTTTAACCCAGCTTAAAATAAAGCCGCACTCATTAACAGCTTAAAAGCAAGCCAGTTAAGCCAGAGTGAAGAAATAAAACAATCTAAAACACGAAAACTATTAGGCCAACTTTTGGATAAAACCAAATGCGACAAACAGACAATTCCACACGTAAAAAAAACTGTGAGTTTTCTTCTCTCGACGTCCAAAATCCCCATTGACTGATTAGCAGACAAAAACGCAATCAAATGAAGCGAATCAAAAAGGAAAACACAAGTAAAAAACAGACTTGAAATATTAAAGCCACAGTAGAGTGTAACAAGTAAAAGTAATCGCATATGCCACACCAAAGTTCCGCCTCGAAACTCAGCCACATTTATAATTACTTTCATTGAGTGAAAACTTGGAAGCGTCTCTCCTCTCTCCCGCTGGATTTTCACACTTTGCAATATTGCGCCCCGCGAAATGAACAAAGTTTTTACGGGTAGGGAAAGAACTTGTCTAAAGCTGTCATGTTTATTTATATAAAAACTTTGCAGCGATTAGTTGATAGTTAGGCGTAGTTAGCATCAGTTCTAAAAGCAAACAGCCATGAAAATTGCATCAAAGAACTTTCATGATTATAAAAAAATATTTAAAAAAATTTCTTGCAAGCTAAAAGAAATTTACTTTTGAAAAATTTGTTTGGAAAATAATTACAATTAGTTACGGTTAACTGGAATCGAAGTAAGTTTTCTATCTGTTGAGAGTTTGATAATATATCTGTATGTGTATGTACATATATGTATAATATATCTGTATATGTCTGTCCGTCTGCCGTCTATCTGTTTGTCTGTCCGTCTATCCGTATATACATATGAACGCATTTTACAATAGTTGCAATTTATAATATTACAATTAGTCTTAAGACTTGGTTTTTTTTTGTTCATAAAGTGTATATATTCTTTACCAGCATCAATAGACGAGTTGATCAAGCTGTGTCTGTCCGTCCGTCTATCTGTCCGTCTGTCAGTCCGTCTGTCTGCCTGTCTGTCTGCCTGTCTGTCTGCCTGTCCGTCTATCTGCCCGTCTGTCTGTCCGTCTGTCAGTCCGTCTGTCTGTCCGTCTGTCTGTCCGTCTGTCCGTCTGTCTGTCCGTCTGTCTGTCCGTCTGTCTGTCCGTCTGTCTGTCCGTCTGTCTGTTTATCTGTCTGTCCGTCTGTCTGTCTGTTTATCTGTCTGTCTGTATGTCTGTTTATCTATCTGTCTTTCCGTCTGTCCGCCCTTCCGTATGTAACTAAGTATAAACGCGTATATTTTTTATGTTTCACATTTTATGTTTTACAATTAATTTAAAGCTTCTAAACCTTCTTTCACATTATATTATATATATACATATGTATATATATATCGAGTCTTTATATTTCAATTTATATATACACATTTATAGCCCTCACATATCAGAGCCTTAACTATAAAGACTTTGCCCCGTGCCACAACGATAAGAAAATCACAAAAGCAGCGCCTGCCTCTGCCCCTGTCTCACTTTAATCGCGCGCATTTTTAATGCCAGCGATATACGAGGCATTATTATATACCATATCATTATTATATTGACTATTATGCACATACGATGCATACTATATACTAAAAGAAGAAGAAAAAGGGGGACGAGCAGCATTAAGCACTGAGCTGCAAATAAAACACGTATGAAGCGAAAAATGTATGAAAAAACATAAAGAAATATATTAAAAAATATGCAAAGAAAAACGTGGAAATTGGCTGCACAATACGACGATAGGCTACAATATGTTGCCGATAATGGATAATGCACCTCCATTTAACAGCCCCCAACAATCTCTCTACTACCCCTCCCGCTCCTTTGACCACGAACTGCTCTTTTAATGCGCCAGCCAGCGCTTGTTTTTTTTCTTTCTTTCATATTTCTTTGGCGCATTTCGTGCATATTTCTTATTAAATGTCGTCGATATTAACACCCCACAAAAGCTGACGAATTGCATGCAAAGTGGGTAACGCGGAGCAGAGTGGAACAGAGAGGGGCAGAGTGGGGCAAGTGCTGCACGTGTGGCATTGTATGGCGGCACAATGCAACGACTGCGACATGAATATGCAAAATATAAATATATATATACATATATATATATATAGTGAAAAATGGTTATGCAGGGAGACTCACGAAGAAAGCCTTTGTTATATTGAAATTTAAGAAAAGTAGAAAAAACCAGCTCTTAATAATAAAACAGCTTGACTTGAAACATATTCCCCGCCCTAAAGCAAAAATAAAATATATATCATAACAAAATGAAAATAAAATATTTCGATAAGCTCAGCCAATTGGTTTTCTTTGTCAAGAATTTTGATATTGCATATTTTATAATAATATTAATAAATAGAACATGTAAAGAACTAGCAACTGAGGCCTTGTGAATAATTTCATACAATATCATATATCAACATATCATATCCTTTCTTAAACCAAAAATTTTTTTTTGGAACTTCAATTTAAAAATCAATAATAAATATCTGTATTATGAGAATAGGAAATAGTTGTCAACATTAATTTGAACTTTAACAGCGCACTAGAACATTACGACTTCCGAAAGCTAGCAAAAGATTCTAACCAGTAACTTCCCTTTTCAGTGGCCCACATGACTTTTTCACTTAGACATAAACAACTGAAGATACAGTGAAACCTCTACTAACGGACAATCCCATTAGCCGAACATCTCTCTTGAACAGCAACAGTAGCTTTCCGTCCAAGAGAGTTTTTTTTTGTGGTAATCACGGTAATATGTAAAAATTGGCATATTTTCAAATATTATTCACAAATTTAGTTTATCTTTTACTTCTCTTCTTTAACTTATCAACTGCAAATTAATCAGATCTCATTTAAAATTTGGTTATCTTAATTTATTTTAGGCCTCAGAAGGGCCTGGGGCTTTAAGTTGGAATTTAGGGCATTTAAGACGCGTTATACTCGTATGAATTTATAAAAGTTCCGTTTGAACTGCATTTCTTATGACCAATGCCATTACGTATGCATTTGTGGGAAGACCCGCATGTGCAGCTAGACATCGAGTCGCACTTTCCGGCGAGATGTATTCGGGGAGCAGCTGCTCAAATGGCAAAGAAATCATTATTTATCGGCAACGGGAGGAACACACAGAACCACAGATCAACTGGCAGACAAACAGAGAGATGCAAAGAGAGAGAGAGAGGGGGAAGCGGAGACATTGCCATTGGCAGACAGGACACATAGAAATGAATGCAAACTGTTGCCAAGACAGACGACATGCAGAGACCATCAATATAAATTTCAATATGACCAAAAACATATTTGCCATTACGAACGAAGAAAAATGCTGGCAGACCGCACAATCAAAGGGAAATGCCAGCAGTCCGAGGATATAAGTAAAATACCAACAAAACATATATGTATGTATACTGCACAACTCAGGTATATAAATCAATTAAATGACAGATAAGCGTAAAAGATTACCTCAACTATAAGCAATAGTTAGCACATATCATCATTAAAGACATAAAAACTATTCAAATATAAAAACTTTGAAAAAAAACTAAACTTTAACTTATGCATGCCACAGCAAAGACCTGTCTAAAATATTAACTAAATATTAAAAAAGTTCACAATAACTGCTCTAACATATATGTATGTATATCTACTCTAGACATTATCAGCATGTTTATCAAATTAGGCAAACTGCAGAAAAATACAATTAGAAACTATCCTGCGATTAAAAGCATGAAAAATACCAAATACATTGCTAAAATTTGAGATTCTTTGAAGAATACTAAAAAAAGAAACCATCTTGAGTCTAAGAGCACGAAAATACGAAACGAACTAATATAATTATAGTTTTCTGTGAAGGTAAAAAAAGTGTATACTACACATAGAAACTATTCTGAGACTGAGCATGTAAAAAATACCAAACGAAAAGCACAAGAAGTATACTAATATACTAACAATCTATGTAAGGGCAAAAAAATACCAAGCAACAAACATACTGGAATTTGAGCATATAAATGACCAAGAATCTTGATAAAATTAGCCAAAAAGAATATAAAAATAACTAAAATTTAAATGCTCTGATTAAGTAAATGTGCAAATAATACCAATAAAAATTTCGAATGCTTAAAAAATGCACCAATAATACTTATGCACAATTTTATTATTATTATATATTAAAAATAATTCCCGGCATAATTCAGCATATCTAGTTTATTAAAATAAATATCACACATAAATACTTGACAGAGTAAATCTAGCTAATAGTGAAAATACCACATTTAAATACCAAAAATACCAGACAGCGAATTGTGTGCGTATATTGCTTAGATGCTTCTTTGCTTGCAAGCATACATATAAGAGCGCGACGTCATTAACTGACTGCAATATATACCAGCACAGAGTTTGCAACAGACGAAGAAGGCGAAGAATGGCGTGCATCAAGCGTGCCACAGAGGCGACTTTGCCACATGCCACTCCAAAAAGCCAAACTTTAACTTTAAGCGTAATGACATCAGCTGCCGCCTGTGCCCTGTTGCGGCTGTTGTTGTTGTTTGTAGCATACAGTCGGGCGCAAGTGGCAACGACTAAAGTGTGGAAATGTCAATTTGCTTGCGCCAGGACTCAATGGGCAGAGGTGTAAGAGCTAAGAGGCAGTAGGGCGGTGGGCGTGGCCGCACCGGAAGATGGCAACGGAAAGTGCAACCGTGGCAACAACAACAACAGCTGCAACAGCAGCTGCAACAACGTGTATTGATTTTCAATTTGACGGCGTAAGATAAAAAGCCAAAGCGACAGAGAAATGACATTATAGAGAGAGAAAGAGAGAGAGGGAAAGACAGAGATGGACTGAGAGGGAGAAAAAGAGATAGAGACGTGGCTATAAGTTTGAGAGCCACTGTGCGCAAATGAACGGCCAAAGCTTAAAAGCAATTTTGCGGCTAATAAATCCGATTTCCGTTTTGTTTCGAAATAAATTGCATGCGAGTTGCTGTTTTTGTTGTTTTTTTTGGGGGGGATTTTGTGTGGTCCGGAAATGGTTCTCGGGAGACATCAACGTGCAACGGGGAACGAGCAGCAGCTGCTTTCAGCCGGATGTGGTAAATTAGCAGCTGCAATGGGCACTCCAAATGCACAACACAAGCCAAACACACACGCACACCAACACACTCACACACAGACAACAACAGCGCACACAAAACACATGACCTAATTTAGCAAGTACAGCTAAGGGAGCTGCACTCAAGTGTTTATGAGATACCCTGTAAAGAGAATAGCTGTGCAGCTGTTTCCTAAAAGTAGGCAATACAATAAAAAGAATACTTTAAGCAAATGTTTGGACAACAGAAAAAAGAGCGTTCTGCTTGGATGACCCGAAGATTTTTAAACATGTGCTTGCATTTGGCAAATGCTGGAAATATTTTTCTGGCAGTTATATAACGTAGGAGAGCCGATATTAATTAGATTATGCTAACTGCACGGTGTTGAAGACGCTTTCATTAATGCGTTATCCACTTTGTAACAAAATTAACTGGTACAAATAAATAAACTATAATTCTCTTGGTGTCACAGCTAATTTTTACCCATAACTGGGTATTTTTTTGTTTACTTTTTATTATACACAATTTGTACCCTAAATTATTCGATAATAACTTTATGAGACTATAAGTATAATAGTCCATTTTCCCTCATTACGGGGTATATCTGTTTCAAAAGTATATGAAGGACCTTCCATTAGACACATTTTATAATTAGATAAATCCATAACGCCTCCATGAGAGACACACAATATATACAATATGCCCGCGTTATGTTTAACGGTATGTAATGAAAATCTCTCCTCAACTTTCAATTATATACGCATTTCAGCGATATAAGCATGACAGACGAACTTGGTCGCTAACATCCCACTTTTCTGCATTACAGGGTATCTCTCTGATTACTTTTAATATCTTTTCCTTTCGATTCCCTTGAACTTTCCGTTATACTCATTTTACCAAACAGTTCTTAAGAAAAGCCGACTATCAAATCAAGGGCCTAATTTTCCTCAATACAGGGTATCTCTTCGGAGTTTCATTTTAACGATAGACTTAGAATAACTTTCCTGAACATTCCATTATAATCATTAAATCAAAGGACGCTCGTTGGAGCCGAAATAAAAACCTCTTCTCCCATTTTTACTCATTACAGGGTATTCCCTAATTCGGTATCGCTTACAACAAATCGTATTAATTGAGCACTCACCTGTACATCAAAATTTTGCTGCTGTTGCTGCTGCTGCTGCAAGAGATTGCCTGAAGATTCCATATGATTGGGTCCGCCTGCCTGTGCGCCCTGATGGTTCAACATAGGTGACTGACAGAAAGAGATAGACAGAGAGAGAATTATGCTAAGGCCAATTCCTGTCAAACTGGTGCTGCTGCTCACCTGTGCGGCCATTGGCATTCCGGCACCAACTCCATTCATCATCGGCGGCTGCAATTGACTCATCTGCGCCGCCATCTGCTGATGTGCATAGGCAGCGCCACCGCCTCCGCCACCCACCGAATTGTTGCCCATGCCATGACCCTGGCCATGATCCATGAGCATGTGATTGAAGTGCGGCATTTGCGGGAAGCCGCCGTGGTGTGTCGGATCCAGTAAAGTGGGTGGGCGTGGCAGTGTCTCTTCAGCGGGCGATGGCTGACGGGAGCCGGGAGTGCGGCTGTAAACGTACGTAAAAAAGGAAAAGAAAATTAAATTACAAATATTGATACAGTTTATGATGCTCTGCATATTTAAGCCAGTTAGGTTTGAGTGTCATTGGAGCACTCCACGTACAGTTGCGCTGCCACTGTAGAACTTGTTCTCTCTATAGTTTTACACTCATTGCGCATATCCCTTACGCCTGCTAACAGTAATTCCAATGTGCTTGCATGCCTGTTCAGTTGAGCAGCCACTGTGCCAAGTGTTTAGCACAGACAACAACCTAGGTACTTTAAAAAAATTAGCCGTGACACGCACTGTACTAAAGACACATTTAGCACATGGCACTCAAACTGTATGCAAGTGTTTAGTTGTTAAAAACTAATTATAAACAAATTAATCACAGCTAATTGGACGTTTTAAATACATTTGTACTCAATTGGGCGACAGTTATTCGCGGCTGCAATGCATATTTGTACAGTTTGTAAGTCACTGGCAATGACTTGCCATCTGTGTGGGTAAACAAAAGACTTAAGCAGCAAACTTGTTAAAACTAATTGGTTGGCATGATGACGTGTGGAGAGAGGAGTATTTGCCTATGACGTCAGCACAAAGACTGTCGCCAAAACGGCAGCTGGCAATGTGGCCATAAATCAAA